>OZ017739.1:292717857-293927857 GCA_963969285.1 Odontomyia ornata | reverse complement strand
AACGTGTATCAAATTTTGTGTGAAAAACGAAATTAAGTGCGCGGATGCATTCCAAATGTTGACTGTGGCATACGGACAAGCTACTTTGGACCGAAGCAACGTTTATCGGTGGTACAAAATGTTTTTAGAAGGCCGAGAAGATGTGAACGACGAAGAGCGTGCCGGACGCCCGAGCACTTCAACAACAGACGAAAAAATTAATGAAGTGGAGAAAATGGTATTGGCCAATCGTCGAATCACCGTTAGAGAAGTTGCTGAGGACCTAAACATATCGATTGGCTCGTGCCATCTGATTTTTATCAACGATTTGGGCATGAGACGGGTCGCCGCGAAATTCGTACCAAAATTGATCAATTGCGACCAAAAACAGCAACGCATGAACATTGCTAATGAGATGTTAAACTCTGTCCGCGACGAACCAAATTTGCTCCAGAGGGTCATAACTGGTGACGAATCGTGGGTTTATGGTTATGACGTGGAAACCAAAGCTCAATCATCTCAATGGAAGCTGCCGCATGAACCAAGACCGAAAAAAGCGCGCCAAGTTCGGTCGAATGTGAAAGTTTTGCTGACAGTTTTCTTCGATTGCAGGGGCGTGGTGCATCATGAGTTCTTGCCACAGGGAAGAACGGTCAATAAGGAATATTACCTGCAAGTTATGCGCAATTTGCGCGAAGCAATCCGCCAGAAACGCCCGGATTTGTGGGAGAACAAAAATTAGCTTTTGCACCACGATAACGCCCCTGCTCACACATCGTTGCTTGTGCGCGACTTTTTGGCCAAAAGCAACACACTAATGATGCCGCAGCCACCGTATTCCCCAAATCTGGCCCCCTGTGACTTTTTCTTGTTTCCTAAACTGAAGAGGCCCATGAAAGGACGACGTTACGCTACGCTTGACGAGATAAAGACGGCATCGAAGGAGGAGCTGAACAAGATTAAAAAAAATGATTTTTTGAAGTGCTTCGAACATTGGAAATCCGTTGGCACAAGTGTATAATATCTCATGGGGATTACTTTGAAGGGGACAAAATAGATATTCATGAATAAATAAATAATTTTTGAAAAAAAAAAATTCGCGATATTTTTTGAACACACCTTGTATATATATATATGAGATAAAGTGCATTTTTAAAGAGATAAAGCATAGATTTTTTATAATAATCGTGCAACCCTTGAAGACATATTGGAAGCTGGCCAATACTGCACTGTGATGTTGTACGGTCGTTCGAAGGACCCTAATTAAATAACTTAATAAAGGTGATGGACTTAGCTACGTACCTTTGACACATTGAGATGAATCATTTATAAAGGCCACTATGAAAAAAGTGCAGTTAAGTTGTGCTCACTCTTTCCTACAATAAGTGATTAAACCGAATGCATAAAACGGGTTTACCCGCAAACTCAGTTATCCCTCGGAGATAGCAATATTAATCCACTTGATGGATTAATATTGAAGGAATTATTAACCCTTTGAAACTTCAAATCAACCTGCACCTTAAGAACTATTGGCAATGATTTTTTGCAGCTGAAAAAAATGTGCAATTCAGGGTGCGGTTCTCAAAAGAGTAGGTCTCTTCTGCAATTCGACATGTCTCCAATGCAGCGTAGACAAGTGTCAAAATAGTGCTTCAATTATGGAAGACGAGGAGGACGTGGTAAGGAATGAACGGGAAGAGGGAAAGGAAAATGAAGATGATTAATTGATCATCTTATTTGTATGTATATTTCATCTTATTTGTATGTATAAAAAAAATGTTTGGTTTTATTTTAAGAACCTCTAAGGGCTTCAATAATATACGGTCTTGTCCTTATCTAGTTCTATCGCTGGTTCGTAGTCTATTAGAGATTGTGCTCAAGTATGGTGTCCTCATCAGCGTTATTTAATTGATGCGCTTGAGACAGTGCAGCGTAGATTCACAAGACCTCTTATTTTCAAATTTCAGATTGCATACGTTTCCTATAGTGAGCGTCTTGTTATGTTACAGCTCCCCTCTTTATTATCTCGCAGGATCTTCCTGGATGAATGCCTCCTGTACAGACTTTATAACCATCTTTTGCCACCAGCTTTGTGCGACAATATATCGGCCTTTACTCCTGAACGTATGAGTAGATCTTCAGTAATCTTTAATATCCCGTTCGCCCGAACCAAGATTTTTTTTTAACTCCCCTTTTGCTCGGATACCCCGCAATCACAACATTCGTGGTCTTGGTCCTATACCTTCTTCTTTTTACGAATACAAATCTCGTTTAAAACGGGATGTTCTTGAATTCGTTTTTATTAATTGAGTTTTCATTTTTACTGTTTAACGGATTATTAATTCCTTTATGCTTTTATATGTTTTAATATACATTCTTTTGCTTTTATATTATTAATAATTTTTGCCTTTTTTCATTGTTTTCTTACTTGTCTATATTATAATTGGAGTTTACTTTGTACATATAGATATTACAATAAATAAATAAATAAATAAAATAAATAAATAAATATTTTTTGTAATGAAATAAATTCGTTACAAAAATAACAAAATTTATTCCAATATGTAAGAGCTAAAAATTTTTTTATTTGTCCTATTTTCGATTGCAAATTTTAATCAGTGGGTTGTTTTAAAGGGTTTGTAAAATAAATACATTAAATTTTAAATAATGAAAAGTTTACATTTATGTATAAAAAAAAGGTATTTTTCAATTTTATTCGTAAAGGGTAGTTTCTACAAAGGTTGAAACTTATAAATAAGTAATAAAAAATTCAAACGGTTAAGAAATCTTAATTTACTATCACCATATGATTAAATCTCTCTAAATTGCTTAATAACATATTCAAACTATATTTTGTAATGATAACTGTCGTCGGAGGTGCTTTTTAGGGGTTGAATGGTTAAATTCATCATAACATACCCTTCAAAATGTCAATTAGTAGTTACTTGGTTTATTTTAAGAAAATTTCGATTGCAAGCTTGAATTTTATAAATGCTAGCAAATAGGGGTAGTTTTCTCCCCTAAAAAATAGTAATCAACCAAAGGCATAGGTCTAAGTCCAAATTTTCATGCTTATTGGCGGTATTTAATTCATTCCAAGTTGCTGAATAACATTTTGAAGATATTTATTGTGAAGATATTTATTTACATATTTTGAAGATATATATTTTGAAGATATTATATATTATTATTTATTATAGATGATGTCCCTTAATGTCAATTGAGGTTCATTATACTTATTTTAAGATGATTTCAATAGATTACATGCTCGAATCTAATATTTTAAAATTATTTTCGAATAGGGGTAGTTTTCACACCTAAAAGGAAAATACAACCCTTGGCGCAGCGTCAACTTCAAAGCAGAGGGCAAGTACAGCCTATTTCCAAATGTTAGTGCAAAACGGTGCTGCTTGACAAAATTATGAAGGCTCGCTGTATTTTCTGTTCATTGGGCTTTTTCACACGGGGATGGTACTCACCCATAGTCAAACAGGTCTCGTGCTTACGCCCTTATGTTTACACGTTGCATAGTTCAGCCAAGCTATTTTTGTATACGATACACGTCTTACGAGTGTATGTGTCAAAAGGATCATTTTGATCGCTAAACATCGTGCGGACAACATGCCAGCGAAGACCAAGAGATAAGCGATTGAGAATGGATGTTTTAGCCTTGAATTGTGCACGAGGTAATAAAAACTGGAATGAAAAATGTATTTTACATATGATTGTTAAAGTTTGTCGATACAAACTTCTATTAGATTTATTTGAATCCTCCGTGTTTTTCCGCTTTCTGAAAAATATATTCCAAATTTGAATATCTTTCTTAGTTGCATATTTTTCTTGATGTGTTGTAAACTTGCTTATTATAATGTGATTCTATGAAGATTATGCGTACTGTTAATTTTGTATGGATTCACAATAGGCAATTTAAATCGTGATATTTGTTGTGTTGTTTCCTGAAATTGAACATGGCCTCCGCTTTTGTAAATTTATTAAATAACGTGTAGCTTCTCGCGTCTACGCATCCATTTTTGCACGCAAATTAAAGAAAGGCAATCGTTTCATGACGACTACCTTCTTCACCGAATGTTTAATTCGGAATGATCGCCAGCGTTTGTGTAAAATTTCCCCCACCCAATGATCAACAAAATGCGTTTGTGTATGTGCGTTACGCTCGTTCACCCTAAAAAATTTTGGCGTGTTTTTAGCATCAAGTTCCCTCAATGCCTCTCACTCTTCTTGCCCATATAACCTGTTTAACGCTGCGTCTGAAAAAGCCCATTGACTAGACTATAAATATAAAGGTGTAAATTAAAATCTATTCCCTGGGTTAAAAGCTTTAAATCATTCTGATTCGAAAAATGCTAAATCTCTTATTTTAATACTTACGCTGACAATTTGCTGAAAAAAACAGATTATTGGATAGGTTTTCCTATTTTACTAATAGTGAACCGTAATGATATTGAACCATATTTGGTTTTGATCTATTAACACACATTTTACCAGTGTTTAATCACAGATTCAACATAAACAAATCCGCAGTGCTCCGAAAATTGTAATTCTTCTTCCTTCTACCAACAATGGCGGGTGAAAATTTCCAAAGTAAAGAAATGATTCAAGTCAACAATCTCATTCAGTAAACAGTTGCATTGTTCTTCAATCAACATGATGGTGTTACTGGAATTTTAGTTGTTTATTAACGGTTTTGAAGAATATTGTTGAGCATATACATACGTACGAGTATGTAGTGCTTGAATTAATATGCGATGTCATCAAAAATAAAAAAAAAATCAAATTTTTGCGAACAATAAATGAAGATTGTAGAAAATTTATATCATTGGCTATATTTTACTAAGAGTTTCAGTTCCAAATCAGAAGCCGTTATAAGCTCAGTATTTTATTTAATGAGTTATGTATATTGAAAAACGAGGCAATCATATCTATAGAAAGGTTATGGGTATGAAAGTGTAGAAAATTTTAAGGAACACACGTATTAAATTATATTTGCTCGTGAAAATAAGAGATGCCAAGGACTGATGATACCTAATTACTCTAGGCTGACCTTCAACTGTTTGAATTGCGTTATAAAGGGTGGTCCAACAATAATGCACGATGTCACACCATAACGTCAAGTTTTTCGCCCAACTTAATTTGACATTTCTTTGTTACAGTGTTTGACAAATTCAACCATGAAGAGGTACACAATTGAGCAGCGCGTTAAGGTTTTTGAAGCCTTTTACGAAAATGGGCGTTCAAAACAAAATGCATTTGGTGCACTTCCTAATTTTTTTGGTCAGCATAATTGACCAAATGTGTCCACAATCTAGAGAATTGTGCGCAAATTTCAGCAAACCGGGCCTGTAGGAAATATGAAATCACCTGTCGATGCTCGCCCAGTTGAATAAAGATTTGAATTTACACGCATACAAGGTTCAATTGACTCAAGAGCTGGAGCTTACTGACCATTTCAAGTGTCGGCAATACGCCGAATGGTTGGTTGAACAGACAGAAAGGAATGGTGACTTTAGAAAAAAAAACCGTCTTCAGCGCCGAGGCACACTTTCACCTCAGTGGATTCGTTAACAAGCAGAATTGCCGCGTTTGGGCAAATGAGAATCCACGAGTGATCGTTGAAAAGCCGATGCATTCACAAAGAGGCTAAATTCTCATATTTCTCAAGAAGAAAGCGGCTGATAACTCCTGTGAAATATGGAAAATAATAAATGATGTATGGCAAATTTTATAAACGTGCATATTAGGAATGGGACTTTTCCGGAGGAAGAAAAACTTGCAAAAATAGTTCCTATATTTAAGGGTGGTGATCATTTCGACCCGAATAACTATCGCCCGATTGCGCTGCTGACGGGATTCAGTAAGATATTTGAAAAAATACTAAAGAATCGATTGACATCATTCTTAGTTGAAAACTCTATCGTAAGCCAATATCAGTTTGGTTTTCAAAAGAACAAAAGTACTTCGGATGCCCTACATTCTGTGTCACGTTTCATTAATCTACGACTTGACAGACGTGATTATGTTATCGCAATTTTTGTACATTTGAAAAAAGCATTTGATACAGTTGATCATGACCTCTTGCTTCGTAAACTTGAATCGTATGGTGTTCAGGGTAGTCCTAAGCAGTTGTTTAAGAGTTACTTGGAGGGAAGATCGCAGAGAACTTTAATCAACAATGACCTGAACGATCAAGCACCTACGAAAACAGGAGTTCCCCAAAGCTCAATACTTGGCCCAACTTTGTTCCTGTTATACACAAATAATCTAAATACATGTGGGCTGACGGGATATCACACATTATATGCTGATGACACAGTTCTACTTTATTCAGGACGAGACAAAACTGCCATGAGAACACTATCAACGAGGATCTGGGAAAATTCCCTCAGTGGTTAATTGGAAACAAACTAGTATTGAACACTACAAAGACAAAATATATTGTTTTTAAGCAAAAGAACAAGGGAGACATAGATGTTGAACTAAATATTAACGGCGAAAATTGCAAAAGAGTGCTAGAAATGAAATATCTTGGTGTTATCATAGACCATCGCATGACCTGGTTACCACACATAAATAGATTAAGGAGGCAATTAGCCCCAATAATAGGATTGTTAAGAAGATATGAGGATTTTCCAATGCACATCAAGAAACTTGTTCTAAATGCGTTTATCCTGGCAAAATTGCATTATGGAGTACTTATTTGGAGTCAATCAGCAAAGCAACATTTAATCAGCATATCCAGGCTGCTGACCAAAGCGTATAAAAACATTCTGAAGCTGCCAATGCTTACTCAAACTAGTTTGGTTTACCAATTGGCAAAATCATTAACCTTTAGTCAAATTATTATAATGGCGAAAGCGAAGTTTATCTACAGAAATTTAAAAACGAATGGATCGGAATGAGCACCATTAATTAAGGTATCACAGACCAACCCATATAATGCGAGGAATGCAGATCAATTCGTAATACCTTTTGTTAGAATGGATCGTCTAAGAACGATGCATTGAATGATGCTCTGCGTATATATAACACTCTACCAGAAATTGTTAAGGAAGCAAACTCACTTTTGGTATTTAAGAAAAGACTAAGGGAGCACTGATTGAAGCGTGGACCTGTAATTCTGCTTTTATGAGCCCAGTATTTTAGGGGCGTTTTTATCGTATCGGCGAGATACTGAAGTGACAGTTACTCAGAGTTTTTTTTGAATGCGTCGTATTATATTGAATTTTTTTTATCTGTGAGAGCTGATTATGATTTTTGGACTAGATGTTCATGAAAAGGACTAGTTCACATTATATTGTGTGCCCCCTTATACCGATGTATTAAACATTGTCTGGGTGGCACAAAGGACCAAGCGACATAATGTGAATGCAGATCGCACGAGCATTGTGCGACGAAGAAAGAGTGATGGAGAGAGTGGTAGGGAATGGAGGTATTTAAAAAAAATGGTAACTGTTTGGTGCGGTTTATGGGCTGGCGGCGTCATCGGGCCGTATTTTATCGAAAATGAGGACGGCCAAGCAGTTACCGTGAATGGTGTTCGCTATTGCGAGATTATAACGGACTTTGTGGCCAGAAATTGAGGTTATGGACCTGGACGATATGTGGTTCCAACAGGATGGTGCCACTTGCCACACAGCCAATGAAACAATGGCTCTTTTGCGCGAGAAATTCAATGGCCGTGTTATCTGACGTTGTGGCGATGTTAATTGGCCGCCACGATCATGTGATTTGACACCGTTGGACTTCTTTCTCTGGGGATATTCAAAAGAAAAAGTGCACATCGATAAGCTAAGAACAATTCAAGTGCTAAAGGATGAGATAATTCAGCACATTAACCACATTGAACTTCAATTATGTCTCAGAGTCATTGAAAATATGGACCATTGGATAGAAGTATGCCACCGTAGTCATGGCGAGCATTTGAGCGATATTTTGTTTGACACATAATTGTCATCATCCTTCCATTATAATAAAAAATATTAACATACAGGTGATTCTCTGAAAACTTTTTGTTCTATTTACAATTAACATCGTGCGTTTTGGTTGGACCATCCTCTATTAGTCGTATGGAAGACGTTGGCGAAATTTGGATGTTTGAATGTTGGATAATGTTGAATTGTTTAAGTGAGTGAATTGAAAGTTGATAGTAGTTAAAAGAGGGAATGTGGAGAAGAAAGAGATAGAGAATAGGAAAAGAAGATAGTAGGAGATAGATAAAAGCAGATAGAAAGGGAAATCCAAATAAATTATCGCATTCCGCCCGAGCTCTTATTAGGTAATAAGGTAGTTGCAATGAATGCGATTGGTGATTAGTATGCATGTTGGGTGGCTATGCGATCAATTTTGATGAGAAGAGAATTAATGAGGGTCGAGTAGGAGTTCCCTTTGTTATTATGTGCTGGAACTAATTCCGCCAATTCATAATGAATGCGATTGGTGATAGCGAGCTATTGTCAGCTTATGAATATTAGTTCTGTGCAATTTATTGAAGTGGTGACGACGAATGGCTATTGTTGGTTATTTGGGGACCATGGGCAAATGGATGATGGTACGGCGGTACCCGTGCTCGGTCCAAGCACCAGAGCCGCCGATGTGCAGTGTATTGAAGTCGCGAAGACGGTTGGTCGTTGGTGGATATTTGGGGACTATGAACAAATGCATGGTGGTTCAGCGGTACCCGTGTTTGGTCCAAGCATCGATACCGACGATGTGCAATGTATTGAAGTTATGATGAAGAATGGTTTTCGGTGGGTGGTTGGGAAATATGGGTGAATGCGTGATATTTTGGTGGTAGCCGTACTTGGTCCTAGCACCATGCTGATGTGCAATATCTTGAAATCGCGACGATGGATGGCCGTTGGCGGGTGTTTGGGCACCACGAACGAATGCATGGTGGTTCTGCGGTAGACGTTTTTGGTCCTAGCACTGCATTAAAGTCGCAACGACGGATGTAGTTGACGTGTAATTGTGTGTGAATGCATGATGGGTCGGCGGTCGCCGAGCTTGCTCCTAGCACCGATGCTGCTGATGTGCAATGTATTGAAATTGCGACAACGAATGACAGTTTGTGGATTATTAGAGATCATGGGCAAATACGTGATGGTTTGGCGGTAACCGTCTTTGGTCCTAGCACCGATGCCTCCAATGTGCAATGTATTGAAGTTGCAACGAAAAATCGTCGTTGGTGGGTATATGGAGACCATGGGCGAATGGATGATAGTGCGGCTGATGTGTAATGTTTGTAAATGGTAACGACACATGGTATTTGGTGGGTATTTGGGGATCATGGGCGAATCCATGGTGGTTCTACGCTAACCATGCTTGCTCCTAGCACCATTGCTACCAAAGCGCAATATATATATGTATATATATATATATATATATATATATATATATATATATATATATATATATATATATATTTTTTTTTTTGTGGTAGGGAGGTGAAGGCATTTACGCCCGCCGATTCTGGCAGTGAGGGACTCCCATGGAGGATACCCTTGGACCACCCACTAAACACCTCCCCTGTCAATCTGAGAACCTAGCCTGGAACCGTTTGACACATTACTTCGGGCCATGTCTCGTTTTGTTACGCCATGGGGCGCCTTCAAGCTGGGGAGTCCCTTTCCTAGCGGGAGGGGAGAGCGGAAGAGGAAATGCCAGAAGAGCGATCCCCAGCGCCTCCGGCTGCTGTGAGTTCCTTTTATATTTTAGGACTGCCCGAGCATAATGTGCCACCTGGTTCCATTTGTCAACCGATTCGAGCATCACCGCAACTATATTATCCGGGGTGAGCTCTCCCGTCTCTCTGTAGAGATCCCTTCGCAGCCTGACCCATTTTGTACACGCAAAAAATGTGTGACAGGCATTGTCCTCCTCTCCTGGGCAAAACCGACAATCAGGAGACCGTGACTTACCGATCTTGTGCAGGTAAGACTGAAAACACCCGTGCCCGCTCAAAAGCTGGGTCAGATAGAAGTCAGTCTCACCATGCCTTCGATTTAGCCACGGTCTCACATCCGGGATGAGGCGCGCAGTCCACCTTCCCTTCGTGCAATTCCCCCAAGACTGCTGCCAATCTTTGAGCGAGCGTTGTCTCTCCTCGCGGACAACCATCTCCCTCGCATCCTCGTTTGGGCACAGGTAAATAGCGCAGCGCTCTCTAGCAACGAGGGCGACAGGTATCACGCCTGCAATCACTCTCACCGCCGAGTCGGACACTGTTGGATACGAAGATGCAATTCTCAGTGCTCCTCTTCTCTGTACCTGTGCCAAACGTTTTCGGTATACCTCCTTGCTGAGAGCGTCGCCCCAAACCTCTGCTCCCTACAGTAGCACTGACCCTACAGCACTCATCAAGAGGCGTCTTCTTGATGGGCTGGGTCCCCTACGTTGGCCATAAGTCGACTCAGGGCCGATATTCCCGAAGCAGCCTTCTCAGCCGTTGCCCTGATTTGCTCAGAGAAACTCATCTTTGAGTCGATCAGTAGCTCCAGGTACTTCACCGCCGGCTTCGATTCGATTTGTATATCTCCAATACTGATCATCCTTACTCTAGGGATTCTCTTTTTTGTCAAGATGACCACTTTCGTTTTCTCCAGTGCTAAACTGAGCCCGCGAGCAGTCATCAAGTCCCTCATTCGGCGCATTAGCATACCTAGCCTAAGTTGCGCTTGTTCAATGGTGCGTCCGGCGACCAGAGCCGCAACATCATCCGCATAGCTGACCAAGCACGACTCATCTGGCATCTCAAGTCTCAGTAGCCCGTTGTAAGACACGTTCCACAGGTCTGGGCCAAGGATAGATCCCTGGGCAACACCCGATGTAATTTCCATCCTTCGTTGGCCCTGTGTCGTGTCGTAGAGCAGGCTTCGGTCCTTTAGGTAGTTCCTCAAAAGCCGCATTAGATATTCTGGAACTTGAAAAGAGTTTTCCAGTGTGTCCAGAATATCCACCCATCTAGCGGAGTTGAAGGCATTCCTGACGTCGAGTGTTACCAACAGGACGATCCGTCGCTTGGTGCGACTATATGCCTCTGCCTTTTGGACCGTGTTCACCACCTCTGCAATCGCATCAATGGTAGAACGTCCTGCTCTAAAGCCGTATTGCCGAGGAGATAGGTTCCCAGCAGCACGAATCGCGTCAGTGATTCTCCCCTTGATGAGTTTCTCTAGCACTTTCCCAGCCTTGTCTAGCATGCATAACGGGCGGTATGCAGACGGCGATTCGGGATTTCCCTTCCCCTTGCTGATCAGCACGAGCCTCGCCGCCATCCATCGTACCGGGAAAACCCCGTCCCGTAGGCAAGCGTTGAATGTGCTGAGCAGCAAGTCAGGACAAAGGTGATAGACGAGCCACAGCACCTCAGCTGGAACACCATCTGGAGCTGGAGCCTTCCTCGCTTTCAAGGAGAGGACTGCCTCCTCCAGTTCCAGCTGTGTGAAGAGTGGGCACTCTACTGCTGTTTCACCATGGACAGCGTCAACACGGACGGGATGGGCGGGGAAGAGTCCCCGCACCATCACGTCCATCTTTCCTGCGTCATGTATACAAGGCTTCCGTAGGGCACCAAGTTTCCCCATGACCAGCTTGTAGCCAAGGCCCCACGGATCCTTGTTCACATTGTCCACTAGGTCTTGTCAGCAGCGAGCGTTGCTACTGTTCATCAGTTTGCGAAGGCATTTCCTGGCTGACTTATATGCTGCCACCTGGCTGCATACCTCGTCACGGTTCCGCGCCCGTCGAGCCTCACGCCGAAGCTTGTGACACCCCCTCCGCTTTTCAGCGATTTCAGTAGACCACCAGTACACTGGGGGCTTGCCGTGCCGGGGTCTTTGACCGGGCATAGAAGCGCAGCAAGCAGTCGTGATTATGCTCATAGTAGAGTTCACCACGTCTTGAGCTGCCAGTTCTTCCGTCCCCTCCGGAGCTCCCTGCAGCGGCTCACCTGCTGTGAGAACCTTGACAAACCTCTCGACGTCCACTCTACCAATGTTCCATCCAGTTGTAGAAGGCCGAGAGCACGGACGTCGGGAGATAGCATCACTTATCTCAAGCAGAATGCACTGGTGATCAGTTGTGTATCCTCGGTACTAATGACTCCGAGGCGAATGTCATGTCCGGTATGGTTCCCTCACAGCCAATACGGCGGAAAGTCGGCGTGTTTCCGGAGTTTAGTACGACGAGGGCCGTCCTGGCCGCCATTTCCAGGATTCGTTTTCCCCGCGGATCCGTCTGAGGCATGCCCCATTC
The DNA here is from genome assembly GCA_963969285.1 of Odontomyia ornata. Classification (NCBI taxonomy): domain Eukaryota; kingdom Metazoa; phylum Arthropoda; class Insecta; order Diptera; family Stratiomyidae; genus Odontomyia; species Odontomyia ornata. Next base: position 293,915,608 of record OZ017739.1, on the reverse strand, counting down.
GATTGCTTTAGCATTGAAGCACTTTACCCTCTGCGTTCGAGACAGCGCCCTCCAGAGCATTAAGCTTGGCTTGGAAAGACGATATCGGCTCGTTAGGCGTTGGGTACTCACTAAAGAAGGTGATCCCAGAGCACCGAACCGACACGAAACCATCCCCCCGTCCAGAACTCTCCGCTTGAAAGTCACTGTTCCGAACCCAGATAGCGGCAGTACCAGTTTCATCAGAATACCATAATGCAGAACTTTTATTATGGTGTTGCTCACTCAGCAGCAAGAAGTCGGCTTTCCTGTCCCTCGCAAACTGCTCAAGCAGATTTTGGGCGGTTGAACTGCGGTGTACTCGTATGTTTAGCTGCAGGATGCGGGTCATCGGAGCTCTGATTTGGCCTTGGCTAGGGCTTCCTTGAACACCCGGCATTTTCCAAATCCCAAGACGTGTCCAAAATCAGGTTTTGGATCAGCATCCTTGCAAAGAATACAGTGTGCCTCCTTCGTACATTCTTTTCTTTTATGTCCCATTTCACCGCATTTGTAACATAGGGAACTCCTATCGGGTCCTTTGCATACTTGTGTGGTGTGACCATAACCAAGGCATTTGAAACATTGAAGAGGCGTTGCTCTTCGCCGTATCCTACAGACAACATACCCTATTCGTACTTTGCCCTTGTTCAGGAATTGTTCGGCGTCATTTTCGGTCAAGTCAACTATGGCCATGCGTTGTCCCCTGTTGTTTTCTGGTGTCAGTCTCGCTTTGATCCTTATCATGCTAGGGAACTCCCTTTTGATGGCCTCTTCTACCTCGGCCAGATCCGTCACGCAGTCAATGTCCCGTATTTCGATCGTTGCCATCGGCTCGACCGGGGCTATAGTTGCGCTTTTGCCGAGGACTTTCTTCACTGCGTGACAGAATGCTTCTTTATTGCCGGCCTCTGCTCCGAATTCGGTCAGTATGTGGCCGGACCGCGTTGGTCGTACTACTTTAATGGTAGTATTGGTGTCTTCGGGCCTTACTTTTCCCCTGATGTCCTTCAGCACCTCCGCGTAGGATCAGCCATCTTGGGGCTTTACAAGCAGTGCCTGCTGCCGGGGTCTTCATCGGGGCTTCTGCCTCTCCTGTTTTGCATCAGGTCGTTTTTCTAATTGGGCGTCTTCCTTCCTTCTTTTATCCTGATCTCCTTCGATTGGGCTAGACGCCATTCTTTCATTGACTTTTAATGATGGAGCTATCTGCATGTCGCCTTTAGATTTTGCCCCAAGCGCCTCTTTAGCCTTCTGTTCATCTTCGGCCTTTAACCAGCTCCTCCGATAGTGCCTTATGCGATCTAAGAGCTCCTCTTGTTCAAGGAGCCCTTCCTTTGCTACTTTGCTAATTTTTGGGGAGTCGCGTGCAGCTTGTATTCCTTTCAGAACATCTCCCGCTTTTCGAAGTAGTCTTTTCTCTTCGTATCGCTGGGCCGCAATTGTACCTTGCAACCATCCTTGGGAGAGGTTTTCGCGTTCCGTTTCCGAGTGCAGTACTTCCGCCACATTTTCAACGGTGGCGGTACAATCACGCGGTGTCTGGTCACTCTTTGCTTTTAGTACCCTAATCTCCTCGTTTGCTTCTGGATTTTTCGTTGCAATGTCGGGATTTGTGACCCTTGCATCGGTCGCTTCGGTAACGATCGCAGCCGTGACAATCGAATTTTCGGTGCTCTTTGTGTTATCTTCCACTGCTCAAACACCTGAAGCATCCCGCCGAGTCTCCCGCTTCTCCTTAATAGTACGCTCGGGCGTTCGCATAATTTTTTTGCTGCGACCGAACGCCACAGGAATCTCAGTCTGCACCAGACTGTCTGCTGTTCTCCGTTTTTCGTCTACCGTCACTGTCGTCGTGTTAGTCTTCGTTTTTTTCGTGGTTAGTACAGCTCTCGATGTACTGTTGACATCGTGGCTGCAACCGCTGGTTGCGTCGTCGTTATTATTTTTGGTTTTATTTTTTGGATGTTTTTGATCTTTTGATTTTGTTCGCTCCAGTTTTATTGGGTCCCCCCTCGGAGCCGCTATCGCCGTTCGTGTGTGTAGTCGCCTTTTTGGTCCCATGGTTATCTTTGCAGAGCAGGGAGGCCATGCGAGGGTTGGCACAAGCCCTTATGGGGACAAGTGCTCAGAGCCAGACCAGCGCTAATCGGGAGTCCGTCTCAACCGAACCTACACCACCAACCCAATGGTGCGAACTTCGAACGTACTCCGAGGCCTGCCAAGGTTTTACCGGGACGGAGACGGTATGATAGTTGTATTGGAGCCGTTCACACACGAGTTTCACCTCGGCGCTACTGTGCAAAGCAACTAGGTCCAAACCATCACATCCGCCAGCCCAAAGCGTCAATTCCAGTTCGTTGTCCAAAGCGTAGTCGAGATACAATCAGAGTCGTTACCTGTCATCCCAGGAGGGAACCTCACGGCACCCCCCATATCCTCGGGTCCGTGGGAGCGGCACTCCCTAAAGAATGCTAGCCTCCAAGAATGTTCTTGTCGACCGGCTTTCTCCCTGCGGGAATTTCCTCGGGTACGTGAGGGCGGAACTCCCCAAAGAATGCTAACCTCCAAGAGTGGTCTTGTCGACCGGCATTCCCCCTGCGGATTTTCCTCGGGTACGTGGGGGTGGAACTCCCCAAAGAATGCTAGCCTCCAAGAGTGGTCTTGTCGACCGGATTCCCCCTGCGGAGTTTCCTCGGGTACGTGGGGGCGGAACTCCCCAAAGAATGCTAGCCTCCAAGAGTGCTCTTATCGACTGGCATTTCCCCTGCGGGGGCAATATATTAAAGTGACGATGACGGATTGTCATTGATGGGTATTTGCAGATCATGCGTGAATCCATGGTGGTTCCGTGGTAGCCGCGATTGCTCCTAGTATCAATACCACTCATGTGTAATGTATTGAAGTAGCGACCACGGATGATGGTTTGTGGACCGTTGGCGATCATGGGCGAATACATGATTGTTCGGCGGTAGCTATTCTTTGTGTTAGCACTGATGCCGCCAATGTGGAATATATTGAAGTGGCGATGGCGGTTGTTGATGAACACGATAGCCATCCGTGGTCCTAGCACTGAAGCTGTCAATGTACAATGTATAGAAATTGGTGACGATGAGTAATAGTTTCTGGGGCATTGGGGATCATGGGCGGATGCATTGCGGTTTGGCGGTCGCCATGCTTGCTTCTAGCACCAATGCCGCCGATGTACAATATATAAAAGTGGTGACGACGGATCACGGTTGGTTGGTCATTAGTGTTCATGGGCAAAATCTTCGTGGTTCTAGGTACTGTGCCCTAGCACCGATGCGGCCGATGGCGGATGAGAGTTTTAGGATGTTTGATGATCCTAAGCGAATATATGATAGTCCGATATTGGCCGTCGTCGGGGTTCATATTGATTCCAGCGGTATGCAATCAATTGAAATGGTGACGGTAGACGATGTTTCGTGGTTGTTTGATGACCAGAGGTGAAAGTTATTGTATTTGCTTACTACCTGAACATTTTTCTGGGTAACGGAACCGTTACCCGTTTGCGAAGGCTATTTAGGAATGTTGTGGGGAAAGTGGTAGAGATGGAGAGTAACTTGCATAAGATCTCGTATAAGAAAAAATAAATGGAATTGATGAGATTGTTACGTTAAAACAAATGTTACGTTACAACAAGTGATTCCGGTTAGGGGTCTTTGGGTCCCGACTAGCCCGTGGCGACGGGGTAGGAAAGCGCCACTCGCCAGCCCTAGTATTCACTAGAATTGTAGCGTATTCTACATTACTTATAAATTAAATTTCACATTTTCATAAAATCCACACAAAAAGATATTTTAGTTCATAAAACTATGTCAAACAGTAAAGTTGTTTCTTAAAACTACGTCGTTAGAGGTTTGTGTAAAAAGTGTTAATAAACTTGAAGTTTGCGCTGTATAACTATTGTATGAGAATTACAGATGAAAATAAAACTAGTTAAAAGAAGGAGCAAGTATTAGACATTTATTGACAAAACAAAAAAACAGAATTTCCTGGCTTCACTCGGTGTACCTTTTATTAAGGTTTTAAATACATTTTAGGGGAATAAGGACCACCATCTACAAGATTATCCACTGGTGACCTTTACCCGGCTCGTCGAGCTACCTATCACCACTTTCACTGGAGGAAAAAAAAACCACCAACTATGCAAATTTGGGATCCCCGACAGAGAGGATTCCTATTCGCACTAACTTCCACTAAAGAAAACTGAGGATTCTTATTCGCACTAAGTTCCACTAAAGAAAAGCTAACTTCCACTAAAGAAAAACGACTGAACTAATTGAAATCCCCGACGGGGAGGATTTTTATGCACTCCAGGCGTAATTTACGCTTTTCGCCAGCACGGTGCACTCCACGGGCAAAAACACTGGCTGAAACGCTTTCACAAAACACAAAACTTTCGCATAAGAAAATCAAATGATAATTCAAGATGATCTCAGTTTTACGCGAAGTTATTATTTATAAAATTCAAATTCTTTACACTTACAAAATTTTCTTACTTCCTACGTTGAGGGCCCTCTCGATGCGCAAAATCCTCGCACTTCAACTCGCTCGCTGCCTGAATCAATTTTCTTCCCTTGTTGTCTGGAGTAATTTTCCCTCGTTGCCTGATTAGTTTCTTCGACCCTCTTCTGGTGTTTGCACCAGTTGGCTTGTAGTGATCCCTCTATTTCGCAAAAATGTTACGTTCTTCCTTCTCCGCAGGCTAAGTATCCGTAAAAGAGACCGCTTCCATCGTCGCTAGCTTTATTAACATCTTGTCGCCAAATACTCTTGTTTCCAGCAATTCTTCCATTTGTCTTCCATACCATCGTCAGTCTCAAGCAGCGAAGTTGGAAACCCTTAAGATTCTTTACTTTTAGAATAATGTCCTGTATTCGACTGTTGGTCGTTGTTAGTGTATTTCTAGTGTCGCAAGCTTTTAGTAACAATGTTTGTCCTGAAGATGAATTTCGATGTAAAGATGGAAACTGCATCGATGCCAAATATCAATGCAACGGGCAAAACGATTGCCTCGATCATTCGGATGAAGAGAATTGCAAGGAACGAACATGTTTAATGCCAGAATGGTTTCCTTGCGCAGACAATATAACCTGCCTATCGCACAAATTTCTCTGCGATGGAAATGAAAATTGTCAAATTGGCAACGATGAAAAAGGATGCGAAACACTAATCGAGAAGCGTCCTCATGACCATTGCTCAAAATACGAATATACGTATGCTGAAAGATCGTGCATTCCTCTGGGATCGGAATGTGATGGGGAAAAATACTGTCCTGTCAATTTAGATGAAACGAAAGGATGTGAATTTTTGGAGAAAAAAAATGTCTCCTGTTTTGTATCGCCACCAACTGGTGTACATTCAGTCAACAATACATAGGCCAATACACCAACCAACCATACATCAGTTTGCAATGATTATGGGTCATATTGTAGTACTCCAGGTGCAACATAATCGGGTGTGCCAAGCATTTCACGAATTTTAATGCCATTCCTCCTCGTGAGAGTGGAGTTGCAGTTGGGTGGCGAAGAAAAGCTACTTTCTTTTGTTTTTTTTTTGCTTAATACCTAACCTTACTTAACGCTTAAAAAATTTACATGAGTTATCGTAGCATTACCTTAGTCCTTCCCACCAGTACTTCAGCGCCTGGAGTGGTTTCTTGGTAATATTCCGACTAAAAAGTTGGAGTGCAAGGAATACTCTCCTTCCAGCAGTGACTCGGGGGTTTAATTGTATATTGCTTAACTAGATGACAATAATTTCATAATTTAGATCGAATTGATTATATAAGCAAAATTATATTTATATTTAATAAATTGATAATAACACAATGGTTTCATACTAATAAGGGTACCGGTTAATATAGTCAGTTTTCTAACAGATGGCATAACTTGATTTTTATTCCAGTGATTCACCTTTCTTAGTATGTGTTGGAAAGCTACTGTCATATAGTTTCAGAATCAGTATGTGTCATTTAGCTGAAGTGTAAACAACAATACTTCTTTTACTCTGAAAATGTCGAATTTTGTGCCGAATAAAGTGTTTTTGCGGGGATTACGTCTTCATTGAAGAAAAAGGCTGCCGAAAGTCATCGTATTTTGGACGATTTTGGTATATTGGACGATTTAAAAGTGGCAATTTTGACTTAGAGGACGATGAACGGCCCGGACAGCCAAAAAAGTTTGAAGATCACAAATTGGAGACATTGCTCGACCAAGATCCATCTCAAACTTGCAAAATCACTTGGCGTCACTCAACAAACCATTTCCAATCGTCTAAAAGCCAGTACCCCTATTAAATCACATTATAGCAAACACAAGCTAATTATTAGTGTGATAGAGCCTCATGAGTGCTATGAGCATATGAAAGTAACTAGTTAACAAGTTGGGTAAACAGACCTACGCTCATGTCAGAAGGGTTTTGTATTCACTTTACAAAATGCAGTCACCAGATCGAATCAAATCAAGAAACATGTCAAAGACGATTTTATTGGAGAAAATATGAAATACGAAGATCATACTATTATAAACAAAGTTGAACGAATTTCGACTTCTGAGGTTTTTGGTATTGTTATACTCATAAATATCTCCCTTGATAATTATTTCGGATGTCCATCCGCGACGCAGGGAACACATTTTTCATGTATTTCCCCCCTGTGCCCCCACTGAAGCAAAAACTGACAGTTTAAGAACTGTTTTGAAAAGCTCCCATGAAAACATTCATTTTATACTCATATCGGCTACGTTTGATGATTTTTTTTTTCAGGGGCCACTCTCCTGTACTGTTATCATTGATTAACGCCCAATTTTTTCGAATCCTAGAATAGTTACAAAACCCTGTTGCTAGGAGCTCTCTCCCACCTCCTTGACTTGTATCACTTATGAGCATTAATTGTAGGTACTCATCTTCAGTCATTCATTAAATTGAACCAAGTGTTCAAAGCATGCACCTTAAACGTTGAAGTTGGGAAAATATAACTCCAAATTATTCAATCTTCGCATTTAAAACAGCCACTATCTTGTTTCACGATTACTGATACTACTAGCTCAAAGATATACATGACACCTATCATTCCTGAAATTTTCATGCAAATCCTAGCAAAACTGTAGTGTCTGAGTCGGTAAAAAGCGCATGTTGTTCCATAGCCATATGTTGCCATAGTAATACATGCAGCGCATATTGGTCCATAGTAATACAGGAAAATTCAAACCGCTATAACTTCGCTAAATATGATTCAATCTTTATGAAACTTTCAGGATAGATCAATCTTATAAATAAAAATCCACGTACTGAATTTCATTGAATTTAAGGGCACCGTTAAGATTTTATTCAAGAAAACATAAAATCGATAAATCATACTATTACTAACAAAGTTGAGTGAATTGCGACTTCTAACGTATTTGTTGTTGTTGTACTCACCAAGGCCTACATCCCTGATTTTTTTCAGATTTTTCGGATCACAGGTGTCCAATCGCGAGGGGGGGGGACACAAATTTTTCGTGTAATTCCCCTCTCTGTACGCCCCTCGAAGCAAATTTTGCCAAACTAAGACCTGTTTTGAAAAGTTCTCATCAAGACCTTTCATTTGATACCCATATCGGCTACCTTCAATGAAATTTTTTTTTCGTGGGGTCACTCTCCTATATGGGGAGACCCCCCTTAAATACCTTATAAAATTTTTTTTCTAGCTGAACTTTGAAGAGATCACCACTCTACACCTACAAACAAAATTTGATGTTTCTAGCTTAAGTGGTTTCCGAGAAAAACTGCTGTGACACACGGACGGACGGACGGACGGACGGACGGACGGACGGACGGACGGACAGACGGACAGACGGACAGACTGGTCGCGAAACTAGTAGGGTTTTGTAAAATTATTTTACAAAACCCTAAAAATGAGAATAAAAACTACTGTATATGGTTCTATTCGTCAAGATCCTTACATTCTTGAAAGTCTCTTAAACATACAAACATTTTTACATGTACGCATATCTAAATATACATATATATATATATATATATATATATATATATATATATATATATATATATATATATATATATTTATATATATATATATATATATATATATATATATACATATATATTTATATATATATATATATATATATATATATATATACATATATATAAGTAAATAAATATATATATATATATATATATATATATATATATATATATATATATATATATATATATATATATATATATATATATATATATATATATATATATATATAAACATATATATAAGTAAATAAATAAATATATATATATATATATATATATATATATATATAGGTATATATATATATATATATATATATATATATATATATATATATATATATATATGTATATATATGTATATATATATATATATATATATATATATATATATATATATATACATACATATGCAGTAGATTTCGTTTATAACGATGCCAGATATAATGATAGGTCAGAATTAACAACGGAAACTACAACAGAAGTTTGGTTTCCTGTGCTATTCATCAGTCAATATTTCGGGTTTAACTATGCCGCTTATACCGATATTCAAGACATTAAAGGCCAGTTACTCCGTTTCTTTGTTCCGCATATAGTGATTTCATGAAATTTCTCGCGTATCACGTCCTCTCATGCCTACCCCACTCCGTTTTATGAATTTTATTTTCAGTATTGTGTTTACCGGAGCCACCCTGAATCTTTCTTCAATCTAATCTGTTTGTTGTTTTCTCATCTGTTTAAATTCTTCTTTTACCAAATCGTCACTTATATTAAAATGAAATTGAAACAGTTGCGTTTTGGCAAGCGTCATATTACAACGCCTAAACGTCAGGTTTTTTTCTGTTGCCGAGAAAGTTGCGGTTATTAAGCGCCTGGAAGGTGGTAAAAATTCAATTCCGGATGTATCCTGCGATCTTAAGATAAGTCAGTCAACGGTCACTACTATCTGAAAATCTCGGGCTCTAATAAAAGAAAAATTTGCTAAAGGGGAAACTATGACTAAAAAAGTTAAAACAAGCCAGTGGACCAATCTTATAAGAGAAAGCCAACGATTTTGGTAAGATTTTAAATAAACCCGACTTTAATTGCTCTCATTCCTGGATCAGACGCTTTCGAAAACGTCACAGTATTGTTTTTGGAAAAATCAGCGGGGAAAATGCGAGCATTTCAGGAGCAGTTATAGAAAATTGGCTGCATAGCGTTTGGCTTACAACGCACGCTGATGGGACAGGGCTATTTTTTTCGTTTAACACCAGATAAAACTCTTACGTTCAAAGGCGACACGTGCCATGGAGGAAAGCTCTCGAAGGAAAGACTTACGGTGCTTGTAGGTAGCAATATGATTGGGTTAATAAACAAAAACTTCTCGTGAGAGGAAAATCCAAAACACTACGGTGCTTCAAGAATGTCAATTTACCAGGAGATTACAAAAAAAAAAAAAATAAGAAATCGTAGATGACGAGTGATACTTTCACTGAGTGGTTAAGACAATGGGGTAAGAAACTTGGAAAACAAAATCGAAAAATCTTACTAACAGTCGATAACTGTCCGTCGCATCCACCCATACAAAATTTAAAAAATATTGAGCTACATTTAATCAGAACACTCAAAGCCATATTTAGGAAAAGGCTCGTTATGAAGATTATAAAAGTGAAGTGACACTAGTGACAACTGTCAGGTGGTGACGTGAAATTTATCAGCTCTATAAAATAAACGTTCAAAAAGTGGAATTTTAAAGTGAAATCAGCTGTTTCTTGATTTAGTGAATTTGGTGTTAGAATTTCGGTATTTTCAAGAGTGAAAATCAAGGATAAGTACATTATCTTAGAGGAAATTCTACATTTAAAAATTCTGCATTGAACCGCTAGATTTTCCAATTAGTCTTTGTACGTGGAGAGGAATTCACGTGTAGTACGAAGGTAGTTTGGAAAATTTATAATAAATTTAGAAAATTTATAATAAATTTATAAAATTTAGAATAAACTTAATAACAAATTTCTCAACTAATTATTATTGATAATTTTCAAATTAATTTTATAAGGTGTAATAATATTATTTCCCCTACGCGTAATGAATTGATATTGCAGACAATTTATAAAATAATAATTATCATCATAAGATTAAAATAGTAGTGATTGAATCCTTTTCAACTATTATTGGTAAGAGTTCCTAAAATAATAAATAAGGAAAATGTCGACGGTGGAATGCAACAAATGTGGTAAATGCAAAAAGACCGCTAAGGATTCGGAACAAGGAATAGGGGGTGATGGAATATGTAATAAGTGGTTCCGCATAAGCTGTATTAAAATGTCTAAAGAAAGATATCTAAAGATTATGGAGATTACTCAAGATGTTCTTTGGATGTGCTCCGCTTGTAAATTTTATAACAAAAAATTAAAAGATGATCGTCTCATGGAACAAATGAAGCAAACAGTCAATCAGCTAATTGAACTGAAGTCTACCGTCAGTGCCTTAATGGAAAAAAAAACACTCATGTAAATAAAATTACGTATGCAGATATGACCAAATTGGAATCTGGTTTGCAGAAAGAAAAACACACAAACACAGCATCACAAAAAGGCATAATCATCAAGCCCAAAGCCCATTTAAGCTCCGATCAAACTCTTTCCGATTTCAAATCTAAAACCGACTCTCTCAACGCAAGATTCCACTCCAGCTAGTCCGTCCGATTCGAAATGGTGGAGCAATTATTAAGACTTCTTCGAATGAAAATTCATCTACGCTTCTCAATATTATTAAGGAAAATATGAAGGGATACGAAATAATGGAAACCAAATCTCGTCAACCAAGATTGGTTATAAATGAATTAGAGAAGCAATTCACAGACGAGGAGCTAAGAATTGAAATCCAAAGTCTGAACCCGAACATTTTAGATGAAGATAAAATGGAATTGATTCACTCTAGAAGAATACGGAGCGGAAAATGGTTACATATTTTAGAGGTGAATGGAACAATGTTCAAGAAGATAGCGAATAGGAAGATTTTAACGTCACGAGGTGCTTCAAATGCCAAAAGTTCAATCACAAGACATCAAAATGTGAAGGAAACCTGAGGTGTGCAAAATGTGGATCACAGCATGATACAAGAGACTGTAAAAGCTCAGTTGAAAAATGTTGTAATTGTATGGAAAATGATAAGAAAATTGGCCATGCACACCGGGCAGATTCGACGGAATGCCCAGAATTAAAATGTAGGATTTTGATTGCTAAGAGAAGCATTAACTACGATGATTAATATGCCATTCAATAATACAAAGATATTTGAAGATACCCAAATTTCTATCCTCTATGCTAATATAAGAAGTTTAAGACAAAAACTTAATGAACTTCAAATCTATGTAAAGGAACATTCGAATATAGATTTAATAATACTTAATGAAGTCTTGATATATTCCGAGGAAGTGGAGTACTACAACATTCAGGGATACGATTCTGTATTTTCCAGCAGGCCAGGAAGAGGTGGAGGAACAGCAATTTATATTAAAAAACTTTTAATTTCGTAACGAGGCGAGAAATACCGGATAAATACAATATGATAGTCATCGAACTAGTATGCCCTGGAAAGAAAATAAAAATTGGCACATTTTACAACCCCACCCGACTTAACGCGCAAAATCTGTGCTTGACATTAGATGAACTATATTCTATGGAAAATAATTTGATCACAGTTGCCGATACGAATATAGATCTAATGGTTGAATCTAATGAGTCAAAGATGTACAACGACGTACTAGAAACGAATGGTGCCACTATTGTGAATCCACTTCAACCAACCCGACTAGCATCTAATACCTGCCTGGATCACATAGTCACAAATGATAATCAAATTGCTGGGAAAATTGCTCATACTCTAGAGGACTGGCCTGAACTTGATCATCCTGTTTTGAAAGTTGTTATTCAAGGCATTAAAATAAATAAAAAGCAAAAGCCTGCTTACAAAGTTTTCAAAAACTTAAATAAAGACCTCTTTAGATCAAATCTTAAGGGTTTGTTAATTAACCAAAAACCTTCAAACTTAGTGGAGCTCACAAACATCATAATGGAAGCTAAGGACACCTCGACTACGGAGAAAAAAATAAGATGTCGTCAACATTCATGGATAACCAAAAAAGTTATTGAGGTAAGTAAGAACAAGCGGAAGGCTTATATGAACTACAAACGGAACATGAATGATCAATCGCTCAGGTTTATATACATCGAAGCCAATAAAACATCTAAACGTGTTGTGAAAGAAGCAAAACTTTTGTATTACTCCAAAAGACTAGATGCAGCGGCCGACAATGCGCATGAAATATGGGACATAATATATGAAGTTAAAAGAAACTCACCGCGTAACTCTACGATACATGATTTCACCATAGAGAACTCATCTTCAGCAAATGCATTTGAAGCTGCAAGTAACCTCAATATCTTTTTTTCAACAATAGGTGAAAAAATTGCCAATGGAATCTAGCCAGCGCCAACAAGCAATTTTACTTCTACAATTACGTCGCCCAAATCTTCCTTTCACATGCATCTAACTAACAAAGTTGAAGTGATAAAAATTATTGATGAATTGAAGCAAAATACAGCACCAGGTATAGACAATATCACCATGGATGAAATACAACTTATTAAGGAAGAGATAGCAGAATGTGTTGCAAATTGTTTAAACAAACATATTAGGAAAGGGACGTTTCCTGAGGAAGGAAAACGAGCAAAAATAGTCCCAATCTTCAAGGGAAGAGACCGTATGGATCCAAATAATTACCGCCCGATCGCGCTTTTAACAGGATTTAGTCAAATATTCGAAAAATTAATAAACATCCGTCTATCATCATTCATTAAGGAAAATTTAATTTTAAATTTACAACAGTTTGGTTTCCAGAAAAACAAAGGAACTTTTGATGCTCTTTTCTCAGTCACGCGTTTCATAAATACAGGACTTGACAAGGGTGACTATGTTGCTGCCATTTTTGTGGATCTGAAAAAGGCGTTTACTTCGCAAACTCGAATTATATGGCATTCACGGGAAACCAAATCAACTTTTTAGGAATTACTTAAAAGGAAGATCGCAGAAAACAGTAGTCAATAATGTATTGAGCGACTTGGCACCTTAAAGTCAGGCGTTCGCAAAGGCTCCATACTTGGCCCTACCTTATTCTTGTTATACACTAACAATTTAAATACATGTGGAGTAAAGGGACACTATGCACTATATGCTGATGACACAGTTCTACTTTACTCGGGGTGCAAAAAAGATTACTTAGAGAATACCATTAATGAGGATCTAAGTACATATCATTCGTGGTTAAGTGATAATAAGCTAGCGCTAAGTACTTCTAAGACCAAATACATTATTTTCAAACGGAAGAACAAGGAAGACATTAACATTGATATAAGAATTAATAGCGAAAAACTGGAGAAAGTGGCGGAATTCAAATATCTTGGACTCATCATCGACCAACGATTAACATGGTTGTCGCATATAAACAACTTAAGAAGACAATTAGCTCCTGTTATTGGATTACTGAGAAGATATGAAGGATTTCCAAGCAATATCAAGCAGATGATGCTAAATGCATTCGTTCTGTCGAAACTACATTACGGAGTAGTAATCTGGAGCCAGTCATCAAAGCAACACCTTAATATCATCTCCAGGTTGCTTACCAAGGCTTATAAAAATATGCTGAATCTACCAATACGTGCACCAACCAGATTTGTGTACCAATTAGCGAAAGCATTAAAATTTACTCAAATCATTGAAGCAGAGAAAGCCAAGTTTATTTTTAAATGCTTGAATTCAAATTCGTCACATATTGAATTTATGAAAGTATCGCAGAAAAATCACTACAATGCTAGGAACGCAAATCAATTCATAATACCTTTTGCAAGAACGGATCGTCTAAAGAATGATGCTACGAATGATTCCTTGCGTATATACAACAATCTCCCAGATTCAGTTAAGGATGCAAACTCACTTATAGTTTTTAAAAAAGGCTTAAAGAATATTTATTTAACAACGATTGAATCTCAGTGCAATAAATTTCTACGTCGCATCTTAGGGCCCTTCTTGACCCTATCGTCGAGATTGTATAGCAGAACGATATTATTATGGAGAATCTCAGTCCAATAAATTTCAACATAGCATCTAAGGGCACTTTAAACCCTATCATCGAGATGCTTGAAAAGACAGCTAACTTTATAACTCAGAGTTTTTTTCCCACGGCGTATTACAAAGGTTTTTTTTATCTCTGAGAGCTGATGACGAAATGGACAAGATGAGAATAATAGGATAAATTCACATAATTTGTGTGCCCCCTTATATCGATGGTCTAATCATTGTCTGGGTGGCACACCTGAAGTAACGACGAAATGTGAAGTGCAGGTCGCACGAGCGTTGTGCGACGAAGAAAGTGTGATGGAGAGAGTGGAAGGGAATGGAGGTATTAAAAAAAAAATGGACTGGAACAAAATATAGAATCAAAAATATCCGATCTAGATGCAATTTTGATGCTGGAGAGTGCTTGGAGTAACGTATCAGAAAAATGTATTGAACATTGTTCTCCACACGCTGGTTTCAATAGAATGGAGTCAGGAATGGTGGAAATTTCTAATCAGTCTAATGAGCTTGAAGATCATCGATTTCGCAAATGTGGACAACGATGTTGATGGAAAAATTGCAGGGGCTATAGTAACCTCAAATAACAAGGAGAAGCTTGATGAAACGGCCGATGAAGACGAAATGTTATTCCAATCGTCCGATTTTCTCCGAAATAGTTCAATCACTGGATCAAGTTCGGATACTTGTAGCCACGACTGAAGCACTCAACTTACCAGAAATTTTAAAAGGACTACAACAAATTGAGAACTACTTTCATAATGCTTACTTCGTTGAAAAATCTAAACAAACAAAAATTACTGACTTTTTCAAAACTTAAGATACGTAGTACACTATGTGGTTGCTCAGGCTTTTTTATTTTTCAAAACTATATATTGTATCACATTTGTATATGTATGTATCATATTTTTTTATAATAAAACTTCAGGTTTAAATTATTTTCCAGCCCTTTGTTTTTCTCTCTCTTTCTTTAAATATAACAGTCCCTTGAGCATCGCTATAAAAGGAATCTACTGTATATGGCTGCAAGCAAGACATCTCACTTTTGTCGGGCGTGTAATCCACACGCATTTTATTTGTTTTTATATTATATATTGAATTGAAAGTTATTTGCGGAAATCAAAAATAGTAATAGTAATATTTTGGCAGATATGAGAAAATAGTATATAAATAGTTCCTTTTTAGCGGACAAGATGTCGACGGGCACTGGCGTGGTTGCCGGACGTGACGCAACAGACAAAGATGAGCAAATTGCTTCGCTGGTTGCCCAACTTGTCAATATTACGCTAAAATGAGACCAAATATTTGTAACGCTATTACAAACACAAGGAAAACTTGCGAGCTGGTCGACCAGCGAAACAAAAATGAATTGTTTGCTGCAAAGAATGCAGAACAGGTATTTTTGAAACATAAAACATCTCATATACATCCGCCAAAAGGGTCTACTGTGGTATATAAATTATACCAATAACACCCACAGATCATAGACGACTGAAAAAAGCACTAGCTGACAATGAAATTCAATACCACGCTTACATACTTCCGGAGGACTGACCGTTGAATGTTGTTGTATGGCCTCTCAGTCAAAGCAATCAAGGAAGACTTACAGTCGCGGGACTTCAACTCAATCGAAGTTTGCAATATCAAAATGGCAGAAGGTCTTTCTAGGGTAATTAAGGTTCTCCTCTCAAAATCTGAAACTAGCATTTATAATATTAAATCTGTTTGCCACCTTTTGTACATTGTGGAGGCACAGCGTCCTTGCATGGGCCAGGGTGGGTGCCACAATCGACAACAATTTGGACACTCTTCTAGAAACTGCCATCCGCAGTCTCGATGAATTGAATGTGGTTCGCTTCACCATTTCTTGGACTATCCAAAGAAAATTGAGGAGAAGTCAAAATGCGTCAACTGTGGCGGAGTGCATCCAGCAAGCTACGGGGGTTGTCCTAGAAATCCAAAGAACGTGAGAAGATCGTTTGCGCATGTTGCTGGCCTACCTACACAATCAGCATAAAAAAAAAACAATTCCGACACAGGCACTTCCTTGCACACAAAATCAGCCTCGCAATACGGACCAAATTTTTGCCAAAAAACCAGACACAATTCCAAAACATGATGCAAGAGACGGTGGCAAAAATGATTCAAACCATGTTCACTGCATCTCAAAATGACGTCGATACTAAACACTAGTGAGTTTAGTGAGCCAAGTTATTAATTCTGACGTGGAATGCGAAGTCCTTCATTCAGCATACTGGTGAACTACAACAGTTTATACTTGATCATAACTTCGACATTATAACGATCCAAGAAACCTATCTGAAGCCTGGAAGACGATTCCGCATCCCTAACTACATTATTATCGAAATAACAGAATGACGGGTAGATGAGACGGACCGGCCATTTTCATAAGACGAGACGTGAGTTACTTTCTTATTAACACACCCACCCTTCAAAAAGTCGAGGCCACGGCAATCAAGGTGCGAACTGATTTTCTAGAATTCATTGTAATTTCTGCTTACAATCGTCCAGGAAATATAAATTTCTTAAATGATCTCAGAGCACTTGCTGCATTTGAAGGCCCTATCTTCATCGTGGGGGATGTAAATGCCACACACCGCCTTTGGGGAGCAATGAAGCTGGGACCGAGCTCAAATATTCATCACAGCCAACCACTTCAGCCTACATATCCCCAATGAGCGAACACATTGTGGACCTAGAAATGGCTGTGCTCTGGTCAAACTACAAACTGAAAAGCGTTTAAAGTCGCAGTTTTCAATGAAACTAATTTTCAATCAACTAAAATGGTCAACGACATCAACAACAGTATTGAAAACGTAACTCAAAAAATTTTACAGGCAATAGGGGACCATACAGTCATGACTCCGAGAAGGAAAACAAATTACTATGAGCTCAAACATCAAACAACTAATAAGGAGAAGGAATCAAGCTCAGAGGAGAGCTAGGTATACAGGATACCCTACGCTATGCATAAACGCTACTTGGATGACAAATGAAATCCGTGATAAGATAAGAGTAATGGAAGAGCTTTTTGCAGAGTCTCAAGCCTGGGTGTGGCAGTTTCTGGAGAGTGTCCAAATGCTTTCAAACAGTAGAATTGTGGTATCGCCTGTTCATCTTAGTCATAATGGGATGCAATTCTACGATGCGGGTAAGGCTGAAGCGTTTGCAAATTCTCTGGAAATGTAATTTCGGGAAAACTCTTCAGACATGGAAGACTTTGAAACTGAGCATAAAATTGAATAATTTGTCAACAAACTCCTGATACACAACATTCAACATGAAGACAGGATTGAACCAACGGACTTAGATGTAATCGATAACATTTGTTATGGGTCTAAATGGAACAGTTAAGTGGACACGATAGCCAAAAGAACACTCCGTTAACCACCGCCACATCGAATTGTTTTCAAAAACCTCTCACCAGGTGAGTCTCCACCAAGCCAATTGTATTAAACGTTAACTATGTAGTAAGTTAAAATTTTATCTTATTGTATAAATGCTATTTTTCAACTAGATCGAGTAAAGTATTGTAATTTAAGAAGAAGTAAATTCATTTAAGAAGAAGTCAAATTAATTTAAGAAGATTTTAGGAGTAGCTATATAGGAACCGCCAGAGGTCACGAGATGGATTGCAGAATAAAATTCAACCACACAATGATATCTTTGTCAGCAGCCAGTATCACAAACGAATTCAATTAAAAAGCGAGCATAAATACATGCAATGCAGCAGAAGCAGAGGTATGAAAAAATTTGGATACTAACAATACTGCAAATAAAATTCAGTTCAACCGCAATTGAAAGTTCGTACACGACAAGTCCAAGTATGCAATACCAGACAATAGCCGATATGTATCAAACCTTCTCAAACCCATCCTATCCAATACAGCAGATATTGAATCTGGTTTCGTTGATAATATGTTGGTTTGGATTATTGCTCAAGGCCGGCAACGATATCACTTCATCACCAGAGGTTTCTGTGCCGTCTTCCGCCCGAATTCATTGAACTCTTGTACGGTGGATGCACTGAGAAACAGTAGATCGCAGCCTATCCAACAAAACACCCATTGCAACATCACCACCTTCAGCAATCCCTGCAACCAAAGCATCTCCAACAATCGATATCTGCGGGACATCAATCATCTCCACCAGCCGTAAAATCTACGCTTGCCTTTGGCTCGCAATCATCCTCGTCATCATCATGCGCAGACTTGCAGCAGGCGTCGCCACAATAGCAAGCAGCGCAGCAGCAGCAGCAGTGCCGGCAGCAAGCGCCCCAACGGCAACAACAGCCGTAACAGCAACATCACAGTGCCAAGAGCAATAGCTGGGACAACCGGCACGATAACAGCCAGCAAATCTGCCGACTTCAAGATGTAGTTTCCAGTGAAAGTGCTTAGAGAATACCACAATCATGGCCTTAACTTTGAAATGACTAAGCCCAAAGTGATAAAAGGGGCTGGGAGATAACGGTGAGGCTCTGTTTTATCTGAGTGGCGAGGCCAGTCGGAGTTCAAATAAAAGTGAAACTAGGCAGAAGGAAGGATACAAGGAAACCAAGAGGAAAAATTGGAACTGGAGCATCGCAAAGGGTGAAAAGTATCGCAGCAAGACGAACAAAAAGGCAGTCAAGTTTTGAAAAGCCCAGGAACTCGGTAGCTGGGAGAATTGTGACGGCTAGGGAGATCGGGCGGATAACGGATGTCTGGTGGCTCGTAACGGGGCCCAAATAGGGAAATTGATAGGTATATTTTAACTTTTAATAATTAAGCCAATATTACATGTAAGTTTAGTTGTGAGTGTCTATTACTTTAATGAAATAGTGAGAGTTAATAGAGACCTCCTCGTTTTTTATTTCAAAAGTGGAAAATTGGTTTGGTGGACGAGTGTACAAGAGATTGTTTTCCCTCGGGTGAAGTAATGAAGCATCAAGCGCTACGGTGGTTGATCCGAAGTGTTGGGTGCCATTGTGCCCTTTAGTTTCAGATGTCTGCAGTCTCGTTCGGTGGACCACGGGGCGGCGGCGCGCAATCGGGTGAACGAGTGGCACCACTGCCCGTCTTCACTGGTCTATCCGGGGCCCGAAAGCCCCACCTGAACGAGCCCTCCGCGTGAAGGGTAGTACATTATACAGAGGCTCATCCAACATGAAGCACCTGGACATGATACCATTATAAATAACAATGATTTCTTGACTACCGGACAATATTTTATAAATACTTACTGACATTATTAGTGTTATATTCCGTTTGCGAAAGTATCCCAAAGTATGGAAATCAGCAGTTATTATTGTTTTTCCAAAACGTCGAAAGGATCCACATTTTTCACAAAACTAGAGACCCATCACTCTCCTCTCATTCGCTGTCGAAAATCGTGGAAAGGGTGATTCTGCATCGACTCAATGAGCAATGAGAACAATATAGCTTTAAAGCTGAACACTCTACTGGGCTCCAGTTACTTAGAGTGGTCAAACATGTCAGAACAGGCTTAAATCGCAGGAATTTAACAGGCCTAGTTATGTTTGACATAGCTAAAGCCTTGGATAAAGTCTGGCATGCAGGTCTCATCTTCAAAGTACATTAGTTCAATACGCCACTGCAGTTCACTCAAATAATTGTTTACTTCTTTGAAGGCAGAACATTCCGTGTCAGAATTGTCAAATAACTCTCAAACCTGAGACTAATTGATGCTGGACTTCCCCAGAGGTCACCCATCTCACCGGCCCTATACAATATATTTACTGCATACCTTCCCACTCTGCCTCAAAAAGTAAAGCTATTACTCTACGCTTATGATACCTGTATTTTTATAACAGCACGAAAAGCAAGAGCCATCACTTCAAATTTGCAAAGTTCAATAAATATTTTATTGGAATACTTTCGTAAATGGAAAATTAAGATTAATTCTGATAAAACACAGGCGTTACTCATCATAAAAAAAAGACCACAAACTCCAGAGAGATTTATTGTTGACAACGAAACAATAGACTGGTCACCAACGGCTGAATATCTTGGACTTACATTCAACAAAAGACTCACATGGAAATAACACACACAAAACAAACGAGGACACTGCATTGGACTTGTTTCCTCTATATACCCTCTCATTAAACCCAAAAGACTAAGCCTTAAAGATCGACTGCTCATATACAAACAAATTATACGACCGTCGCTTCTATACGGTAGTTCTGCTTTTTACCAAACGACAAAGACTAACATAAAGGCACTCAAATCCTTCCAAAATAGAATCGTTCGAAAGATCTTAAGAATTCCATGCTATATTAGTAACACTGACATATACAGGGACTTAGATTGCATCAGACTACGACTATATAGTCGCAGTTCTGTCGCAAGTTACACATTTGGACATTAGACGCTGACGTGCACGGAACTTTCTTGCATAGCGCACAAATGAGTTAGCGCATGTGTTCCTGGCAGAGACATACCTTCAAATGAGCATATTAGTTCTGCGCATGGCTGAAGTTCCTTTGCAAATCTTGTCGCAGTGTGTTCGCATTTGCGTCTATAAATCGCTGGTTACTACAGGAAAATCGCAATGTGGCCGAACCCTTAAGAATTGAGACATTTGAAAAATACGTACGTGAGAGAGGGCACTGAAACTTTACGATACAATTGACAACCATACTAATAGTACCCTGACATTCCATTGCGCTTTACAAAACAGGGATCAGTTAAGATTCCCAACTATTCGCCGAACAAAACTGTAAAAATGTATTTTTAAAATTTCATATAGTGACTGAAGTGATGGGTACTGAAGTGCTCACAAATATGAGGAGGTCAAGGTGTTAAATCAACCTAACTCAAAACACGCGCACTCCCCTCCCCCCGCACATTCCATGAATTACGTTATTATTTTCAAATTTTCCACAGGCACGTAATATGTGAAACAATGAATTCAAAGATATGGATAGTATTGCTTTTCAACGGGGATCTTCCAACATCTACATATTAGTTTTATGTTTTCTATTATTAAATATTATCTTAATATTCTACTAAGAAAAAATTGATTCAAGTTACCAATTTATTATAGACTAACACTGCTCAGGAACTTTTCATATTTTCAAGTCACTAAAGTTTTTGGCCCAGTGCATTAATCTCCGTATCTCTGTTTGCATATAATTTCATAAAACACTGTAAAAAACTTCTCTACTATAGTAGATCATAATAATTCAATTTCCCGCTTCAGAAAGGGTTTTCAAACGAGTATCCTTCTTGTCCATCAAAAAAGTGTCATTAATCCGTCTCTCTCAGAATCGACACAAGTTATCTAATTTGTTGTGTGATAAGTGTTGTTGGTGTGCTAGAGTTTAACAAACTTTACAGAGAAAGCCACTCAATATCTATTTCACGGTAAGAGGCCTGAGTGGTACTTGTATAGATAACGAGACTGATTTTAGCAACGCTACTTAAATTTGATATTTGTGTTCAGATTTTATCGTACAAATTTTGAACAAAATAAAACATTACTATCTTCCTCTGATGCATATGCATTTTGAAATGATATGAATATATGATTTAATTGAAGTGTAAATCACTTGATAGTATTCGTACTACAATCCGGAACAAGATGAATGAGAGGTAGTTTCAGCTGGAAGCAGTTTTCCCCCTACAATTCATCATAATCTATGATTGATGATTTTATATACATACACATAAAATTTACTTCTTGCGATTGTAACGTTATTAATTTTTAGGGTTTTGTACTTAAATACGAAACCCTATAGCAATCACGTCCGTCCGTCCGTCTGCATGTCACAGCAGTTTTTATCCGAAACTATAGAAGCTACAGTCATGAAACTTTATGGAAAGGTCAGGAGGGGCGACTTCTTGAAAGTTCAAGGGTGAACATTTTTTTGAAAGGGTTTTAAGGGGGTCTCACCATATAGGGAGATTGTAGTGAATAGGTATTTCAAAAAAATTTCTTTTTTATCTAATTTATAATTTAAATAATTTTTAAAATTCAATTAAAAATATCAATATAATTGAATAAAAGTAATGTTTTTATATTAATATAATAATATTCTTAATAAAAATTTTTATAAAAAAAAGTAAAAAACAATTTAATTTAAAAAAAGACAAATTTCGAAAAAAGAGCAATTTAAAAGGAAGACATGAGGCAAAAAGGGTACTTACCCCACATGGTCCGTCAAGCGCTCGATGACGATGCGGGTGATTTTCTCCTATATGAAAAGCAACTGTAACGAAATCTTGCTTCATATGACCATTTAATAAGGCAATATAATGCACTTTGAAGTCCGATTTTCAAAGGACTTGGATACTTCCATACAAGTTCTCTTATTTAGGGGGATACACAGAATTCCGCTCGTAGAAAAGTCCAAGCGATGGGCAAAGTAGAATTCATGAGTGAGCGATGAATCTTTGAGTTGAGAAAATTGCTTTCTTAAGATAGTTTGCACCGCGACTTTACTAGTATCATTACTATTTATTAATTAATCCGGGGACTTATCAATCACTAGGAAATTTTCGCTTCTGTGGAGTAAAACTAATTTGGGAAAAGCCTTGTTATTACGCTGAATATTGACCAATTAATGGCTAAACGAACACGTAATTTGGTGATGAATAAGCTCACGCGATTGATCTAATTCTCAAGTACTTCCCGTCCAAGAAATTGAAGTAAATAATCTAAAAGTTCTAGGATCGACCTATTTACAAACAAAATTATTAGGAAAATTAAATGTCTTCGCATCTTCATCATCCGATTTCCACGCTGCCTTATCATTTTCCGGTTCAACATCAACAGATATGATTTTTTTGATGTTTATCAAACCGTGGTTGATACATTTTCTGATATTTACGTTCTAGTTCATAAACTTCTTGATAGAATTTCGATTCGATTCCAATTGAACGTGCTTGAGGGCTGTGACACGATTACTAACTTTTTCTGGCATCGCATCGCATCGGGCCGGACATGCAGGCCGGGCAGTTAAGAAAATACCTTGTTGCAGTCTTCTCCTCTCCCTCTAATTCAGCTCCACTATCGGCTGCATACTACACATCAGCCGCTCACTCCCCACTACAATTATTTCATCTTCCTATCTTTCGCCTTTTGCACACTTTTGAAATTAAAAAAATGTTTATTTCTTTTCAAGGTGCTGTGGCGGTTACAATGCTATTTATTACAGTTCTTCGACACTGTGAAAACACTACTCTCAGAATAATTTAATGTTTCTTTTTATTTTCACTTTTCTCCTTCGTCTCTGTTAGTAAACAAATTGCTGTTTACATTAGCTTAGCGCTAGCTGTTTTTCACAGGGCACTGCTTGTTGCTGGCTCTACATAAGGAATCGTACTTAGCATTGTTTCTGGTATACTTGTGTATCCAGTCGCGGCAAGTTAACTGTTTCCCCATTCATGTTCACGTATCCCGCAGATTCCATTCCACATAAATTGGTCGGAAAGTTGGAAACTCTGCCTGCTTACTCGCTCGCTCCTTATGATAGTAGTTGACGTCGACGACAACGGACAAGTGTTTCGAGTCGTCGTGTTCGCTGCTGCTGCCCGTGTACGTACACAATAAATCTATCGCACGTTTCGTGCGCTCGCGTGTGTCAAACGGTTTCAATCCAGTTTGATGATTTTTCCCCTTGACTTTTCACTTTGGCCCGACGTTAATTTTCGATTCGGTGTTGTACACAATCATGCTTATAAAAATACATTCACTTTTGGGAACGGCAGAACGAATTCACGTTTTCGGAGTCTCAACTCGAATGGCGGCAGGAAGCGTGAATGTCGTTTCCCACAATCATTTACCACCGCAAAGCGATTGTTACCATCGAGTCTACCAGTACTTGAGTCTTAATTCAAGGAGAGCTCCAGAGTGAAACTTAAATATTGACGTTCAAGTACACTACACTGGATGAAGGATGATTCTGTTAGGAGGTTCCAGACAACAGCTGTGAACACGCGTGTGTTGACAATGAATATTTAGAAAATTTCAGCTAAACGAAACTGCCGCTCTTGGAGGAATTGTACACCACCGACCGACTGGCCGCGGCACCACAACCGCACGCTTCTCCCTGATCCAGTTCGATCCACGAAGCTACTGTTCATTACCTTATAGGCCGTCACGCAACACTATGCTCAAGCTGATTGAGATACATCAAAAATATTCATGTACTCCACTGCACACATAAAATAATCACTTTTATCACTAAAAATCTGTGGTTTCGCTCTCACGTTTTACACGCGTGCCAAGTCCCCACGATGATTTCTCTCGAAAACATACTGCCTGCCGGATCCTCCCTTGAACGAATTCTTTCATTCAAACCAATTTCAAGCAACGGATCATTTCGCACCACACACCCAACACCAAATCATCCGGTTGATATCTCCTTTCCACTCAACTTCCATACGGATTCGTTTGTTCTTCGGGTTTTCACCGCGCACAGCACATACATTCGCGAATGTCCAGATGCTAGCAATCGGAGAGACTCTGACTGTCTCTGTGTGCATCCGCTCATGGAATGCATGGAATAGGAAGTGGCGTTAAGTCGATTGTTCACTCATAAGAATTGTTACTAACAGTTCTATGAGTGTAAATGTATTTTTTCCTTTTTTTTGTATATCTAGGGCTAGGCTTCCGATGAGCTGAGTGAGAGAATGTGTGTTTTACATACTTTCTAGTCATAACAGGATTTTCTAGATGGAAATGATTTGCTGGTTGTGTAGTGAATTAGTAGATCTGGGCTATATTATGCATGGATTTTCTTTAACCCTTTGCCTGCGCCGAATTCGAGTCGAGCATTTTTATTTAGATTTAATATATAAAATATGAAAATATATAAATTTGACATAAAAATAAAATATAAATTTTATATAAGATTATTAAATAATTTAAATATAAAATAATAAATTTAACAAACTGCTCTATTACTACAAGATGACCCTTAAAAAAAAAAATGCTTCACCATTCGTAGTCGAATAGAATGTCATTGGAAAGGTCTCAACGAGATCAACGAGGGGGCAGGGGAAGGGGAAATGTACGAACTTTTCACGCACCCCCCTCGCGATTGTACACCTTTCATCGTATTACTATGGAAACATATCGCTATGGAGTAATAAGCGCTTTTTACCGACTTAGACACTACAGGTTTACTAGGGCTCACATGAAAGTTTGAGGACTGATAGGTATCATGAATATCTTTGAGAACTGAGTCAGCTAGTGGTATCAGTAACCGTAAAACAAAATGGCTACTGTTTAAATGAAAAAGTTGAATAGTTTTGAGTTATTTTTCCCCAACTTCAACGTTTAAGGTACATGCCATTAACTCTTGATTCAATTTAATGAATGACTGAAGATGAGTAACTACAATTAAAACTCATAGGTGGAACAAGTCAAGAAAGCAGGAGAGAGCTCCTAACAGAAGGGCTTTGTAATCATTCTAGAGTTCGAAAAAAGAAATTTCTGATGTCGTGAATCGATGATTTGAATTATTCACGCAATATTTGTTTAAGAAATCGTTCAAATTCATCCAAAAGTTGCAGAGTTTCGTTCATAAGCACATAACAGCCACAGTTTTATTTCGTGTTGAATAATTTTTGTGAATGCTCGGCTCATTGAGCATATTCAAGTAAATTACTAAATAAATATAAGAGTTAAATTACTAAATATAATAAGAGTGGCTCGGTTGATTTGAAATATACGAGTATATTAATTACCAACATGTTTTATTGTTTTTCATTCCATACAATTGAAATGGTGATAACTCACTTGATTATGATTTGATTTACATGAAATTTCGTAGGCATTAGGTTCTTATTTTAACTTAGATTAAAGTAAAACTTTAAGAAGTCGTTTTGATTTTGGGGGGAAACTGTAAAATTTACAAATCATACTATTATTAACAGAGCTGAGTGAATTTTGATTTCTAAAGTATTTGTAGCCCTTGGACTCATAAAGACCTACCTTCGTGATTTTTTCAGATTTTCGGCTCAAAGGTGTCCAATCGTGAAGAGAGGGGATACAAGTATTGTTCGTGCATTTTGCCTCCGCCTGGACTTTTAATTCAAAAATATACCTATTTTTCAAATTCTGAAAGTGATTAGACCTTTCATTTGATACCCTACATTTAATGAAAAAAATTGTTAAGGACCCCTTCCTTATAAGGGGGACCCCCTTAAAAACATTTGATATATTTTACAAGACGTAAAACCTTTTCGCAAAGTGTTAGCTTTGTAGGCTCTATAGTTTCGGAAGAAATTTCTTGAGGCGCACGGATAGACGGACAGATGGACGGACGAACACATATATATACTTGTATGCATATATATATATATATATATATATATATATATATATATATATATATATATATATATATATATATATATATATACGAGGTCTCTTCAAAAAGTACCCGGAATTTTCGTTTTTTCAAAAAAAATATTTATTTATTCGTCTACGTCAATGTGGTCCCCTTCAAAACAGTCCCCCCCAGATATAATACACTTATGCCAGCGTTTTTTCCAATCTTCGAAGCACTTTGGATATTCACTTTTTGGTATGTCCTTTAGCACTCTCAACGATTCGGCCCTTATTTCTTCAATCGAGGAGGAAAAACGCCGACCTTTCATGGGTCTCTTCAACTTTGGGAACAGGAATAAGTCACACGGAGCCATTGTTTGTACCGTGACCAAAGGCTTTTTTTGGCCGCTTGTATCCAAAAAAAAGTTAAAGAATTTGTAAAATTCACCGCAGGCCAGATACAAAATCTGTCCCTTGAATTTCAAAGTTTTTAATTAAGGCTAGATACAAAATCTGTCCTTTACTTATTGTTGAATTCCGGTCCAATACCAGTATTCTCTTAACAAGGGGTTAACTGACCAAAGCTATCAAAAACGAAACTACTGCCTTCAATTATATCCTGCAACAGGCCACTTTATTATAAAATTTCTAACTTAAATATACTCGTACTTATTCTTACTATGTCAGCGATATTGTCCGCTCCCACGCTCCAACATTCTTCATGGATGAGCATATCGCTGACTTTGCACAAGTGCATGTCTATGTCCAGCCAACGCCATGATCATGCTTCCACGAGTCAACATCATTCGTGGGAACGTGCTATCATATCGCTGACTGTGCAAAATCGTATGTAGGCACGTCGCGAATTCCTCAGCTTTAAGAAGTGCAAAGTGATATTTGTTTTGACTGAAGAATTCACGACGTGCATCTGAAGATGATCATGTTTAATTTTGTAATTTCATGCAATTTAGCTTTTGGATTGTTTGGTTTGTATTTAAATTTAATGTGATATTCAACAAAGATAATTTTAGATATTTTAGATTTAGACTAGGAAATTTATAATCTTGTTTGGGTTTCAAACAGCCATATCTGGTGAATATAGAGGTTGGGGCATGACTACGGTATTGTTTTTGGCCAAAAAATTACGAACAAGCAACGATGAGTGAGCAGGTGCGTTATCGTGGTGCAAAAGCCATGAATTCTTTTTCCATAAATCAGGGCGTTTTTTCGGATTGCTTCAGGCAAACGTCGCATAACTTCAAGGTAATACTCCTTATTAACCGTATGACCTTGTGGTAAGAACTCTTAATGCACTATGCCATTATAATCGAAGAAAACAGTAAGCAAAACCTTGACATTTGATCGAACTTGACGTGCTTTTTTCGCTCTGACGTTGAATGCTTCCAGGTGGACGATTGTGCTTTGGTTTCGACATCATAACCGTACACATATGTTTCATCACCAGTCATGACCCCTTCAAGCAAACTTGGATCGTCTTTGACGTCGTTTAACAGCTCCTGAGCGATGTTCATGCGATTGTTTTTTTGGTCGAAATTCAGCAGTTTCAGCAAAAATCGCCGAGCTCATAAAAACACGTCGAACCTTAGCGACTACCACAGACAAAGTAAACAGTGAATATGGCTGAAAATTTTACCATACTTTAGGGGCATGTATACCAACACAATAAAAAAAATTTGACAATTGGACTCTCCAGACCCGCGAATTTAAAAATTCCGGATACTTTTTGAACAGACCTCGTATATATTTATATATATATATATATATATATATATATATATATATATATATATATATATATATATATATATATATATATATATATGATATATATGTATATATATATATATATATATATATATATATATATATATATATATATGTATATATATGTATATATATATATATGATATATATGTATATATATATATATATATATAAATATATGTACATATATATATATATATATATATATATATATATATATATATATATATATGTATATATATATATATATATATATATATATATATGTATAAATATATATATATATATATATATATACACTCGCGCTCAAAATTAAGTATACGGCGCCGTACACTTGCTATATATTCGTATTTATTTAAAATTACTTTTGTTTTCCAGGAATTTTATACTTTATTTGTTACGACGCAATACAAAGAGAATCTGCATGTTTGAATGATGCAATAGTAAGTATCTATTGTGCCGTCAGCTTGCTCAAGTGTTATTTTCGTAACAGTGTAAGCGTTCACAATTAAGTATACGGGTAAATTGTGCACATCTTATTCAAAACTAATTGGAGTTTTTTAATAATTTTTTAATATAAAAGCTGTGTTTTTGTATTGTGAACAAATTTTATGTAAAAATATTATATTTTTAGCTTTGTAATTGTGATTTGTATTGCTTTATACAGGGTGGTGCAAAAAAAATGTTCCATAAAACAGAACTAGTAAGAGCGGCAATCGTAACCGACCGGCAAAATGGTGTGTCGTATCGTGAGTTGGCAGAGAAGTATAATATATCGAAAATGGGTGCAAGAAAAGTTTTTGACAAATTTATTGCAACGAATTCAGTTAAGCAACGATCAGGGCAGTGCAGAAAAAGTTCAACAACACCTAAAGAAGATGCTCGAATTGTACGAGAAGCTGTTAAAAATCCATCAGTAACCGCAGCAGATATTAAGGATGCACTAGACTTGAATGTTTCTACGTCCACAATAAAACGGCGCTTGAATAAGGCTGGATTAAAAAACTATTTGGCCAAGAAAAAACCACTGATCACCGAGAAAAATAAGACTAAGCGCTTAGCTTTTGCAAAAAAGTATGTGTCCATGCCTCTGGAGTTTTGGAAGAAGGTCATTTGGTCAGATGAAAGCAAATTTGAATTGATTGGCAAAAAGAAACGGAAAAAAGTGTGGAGAAAGGCACATGAAGGTCTAGAGGACCGATTTCTCCAGCACACAGTTAAGCATGGAGGTGGCTCAATTATGGTATGGGGATGCTTTAGCTGGGCTGGAATAGGAAATTTGTTTCACGTCAAGGGGAGGATGAATGGGGTAGACTATGTTCAAATTTTAAAAGAAAATTTAAAATCTTCTGCTAAGAAAATTGGAGTTAGGGACTTTATTTTCCAGCAAGACAATGACCCTAAGCACACCTCACGTGTTGCAAACCAATATTTTCTAGAAGAAAACATCGAAAAACTTGAATGGCCGCCCCAGTCTCCTGATTTAAACCCCATAGAACATCTTTGGACAATTTTGGATACCAATGTGCCTAGAAGTAAAAGACTAAATTTACAAAGTTTCTTTCCGGAGCTTAAAAACGAATGGGACAAAACAGACCGACAAAAACTGAAAAATTTGGTGGAAAGTATGCCGAAAAGATTGGAGGCGGTGATAAACAGTAAAGGGGGCGCCACAAAGTACTGAATTTAAAAAAAATATTTTTTTTGACTGAATTTTAATGTTAAAACAATATTTTTTTATTTATATTTTTTTATATGAAATGATATTTGTTTTAAGACGTTGTTTTTTTTCTTTATTTATATAACATGTATTTTTAAAACCGTTGAATTGACTATGAATATATAATAAAGCAGCTTAATATAAAAATAAATATCAAAATGTCTTCAATTTACTATTTTAGCTCGATTTATAACTAATTTTATTGGAAAATGGTAACCGTATACTTAATTTTGCGCGAGTGTATATTTATATATATATATATATATATATATATATATATATATATATATATATATATATATATATATATATATATATGTATATATATATATATATATATATATATATATATATATATATATATATATATATATATATACATACATACGGCTCTCATCACATACATACGTTCGCTGTCAAAAAGCATTTCGAAAAAATTCGTTTTAATAATCTCAGAATTTAATATGTTAAAACGTGAATATCTCTTCATAAATATTTTTTTTTTTGTTAATGCACTTCTAATTTATTTAATATTTAAAAATAAAAGTCCTTGGTTAGCTTTATACAAAAAATTGCACAAAAATTAGATCTATTATACACATTTTATATAGGTTAAAATTTTATATTCTGCAAATAAGAGTTTTATTTTATTTTTTTCTTGTGTTTGGAATTATTGAAAAGTGGAGTAAGGTTTCATTAAAAGGTTTTAGAAATTGAAACATTGAGTAGCTGCTGACATTTTGGACATCTTGGTGGTTATATGAAAAATAAAATGGAACTCTAAATTAGGTGTAAGAAATATTTGATTTGCAAAGTTTGAGAAATAAGTTCGAATGTTTGTGGTATTGAGGATGCAGAAACTATGAAAAATTCTAAATATTTAAAGCTCATAATTATTTATCTACTCACCCATTTGTTCGGTTCACCACCATGCTCTTTAGATGTCTTATTCAGTCCACATAGCCGCGCCAATATGCATGCATTGATTTGGTTTCAAACTTCCAATTAAAATTTAGTTAAGAATAGCTTGTTGAGCTTGAATATTAATTATTGAAATCTTTATTCCACGTCTCATAACAAACTTGCAGATTTCTAGAACATTTCTCATTCGAAGTTTTCCCACTCCCCCGCAAAAACATTCAAGCTGCATCACTTTATTCAGCTTTGCTCGAATGCTAGCCAAAGTGAAAAATTGCCTATTACAGTATGCTCACATCTTCCAGCCAAATTCATTAAAGCAAAAACAGCCAAAGGTCCTATTTCATATGATCATAACAAAAAGTCTAATCCTGGAGCAACAGCAATTTTGTTATATGCTCCCTCTCTGGTATTTTGGATAACAATTGCCATTTATGGGTATCTATCACCAAACAAGAGTCTTGATTTCTATGTTAACCGCATAACACGATCACTTTTTATAAGCACATATCGTTTCCATGAAGCCATTTGACACGACTTTTCTCCACACGATTTGAGGACAGGACAAACGCCAGAATACGCTGAGGATACGCTCAACCTTGGAGCAATGAAAACCCTTTCAAATACGACGTCGCGCCCTTAATTTTATCTTTGAAACGCTAGCAACACTTCAAAATTGCCCGTTTAGCACGTAAAATATACTACCCCGCTACTAACAATGATCTAATACATAAACATTTTCGCGTGCATTTGAACTCGGAAAACCCCCTTTCGTTCTATATGAACGCTAAGAATCCTTTAATACGGACAAAAATTTCGCAAGTTCCTACTCATTTCTTACTTGTCCAGTGCAATGAGCCCATCGTCCCTTGGATGATTGGCCCACTGCACCTGATCGACACCCTAAATTCGATGTTCCGAGTATTCGCACACGCCAAGCCTCTTCCTGGTTGAGTGGGAATTTCATCGACTTTCCCTGGGTAGGCAAATTTTCTAGGCGGAGCGACTAATGAGGCGCTTCGTCAACGAGTGAACGATTCTCCGAGTTACGATTCACTACTATAAAGCACAAATAAGATAAAATGAGAATAACAAGTATTTAATCATAGAGATTCTGCGATCCCAGTTAGCATGAACAAAATGGCGTGGGACATACCGACGAATGACAGGGACTTCTCTCGCCTTATCACTTCGACTCTGGCCTATCTACAAGCCTTGATAACCGGATAAACATAACCACAAATAAAACAAGAAACCAAAATACGGCGTGTAGGTCGCTGTACAGGAAACTATTTAAGATACCACGAATACCTTTTTTAGGGTTTTGTACTAAAATACAAAACCCTATTGCAATCACGACCTGTGTGCGTCTGTCCGTCCGTGTGTATGTCACAGCACTTTTTCTCCGAAACAATTGAGGCTACAGCAATGAAACTTTGTGGAAAGGTCAGAAGTGGTGACTTCTTGAAAGTTCAAGGGTGGAAAAAATTTTCAAAGGGGTTTAAGGGAGGTCTCCCCATATAGGGAGGCGAACCCTCAAACAAAATTTTTCACCATTGGAAGTCGAGTAGAGGGTCATTGGAAAAGTCTCAATGAGATCTTTTCAAAACAAGTCTTAAAATTGCCTTATGAGTAGCGAGGGGGGCAGGGAAAGGGGAAACGTGCGAACTTTTCGCGTATCCCCCCCCTCCCTCGCGATTGGACACCTTCCATCCGAAAAATCTGAAAAAAATAATGAATGTAGGCCTTGATGAGTACAACAACAACAAATACATGAGAAGTCGAAATTCACTCAACTTTGTTAGTAATAGTATGATTTATCGATTTTATGTTTTCTTGAATAAAATCTAAACGGTACCCTTCAATTCAATAAGCAATTAGCAAACAGATGAATATTTATAAGATTGATCTTTTCTGAAAGTTTCATAAAGATCGAATAGTATTTAACGAAGTTATAGCGATTTGAATTTTCCTGTATTACTATGGAACAATATGCCCTGTATTACTATGGAACAATATGCCCTGTATTACTATGGAAACATATGGCTATGGAGCCATATGCGCTTTTAACCGAAGAGACAGCAGAGAGCTCCTAGCAAAAGGGCTTTGTAACCATTCTAGGATTCGAAAAAATACGCCATGAATCGATGATTACAGTACAGAGGAGTGGCCCCTGACAAAAATTTCATGAAAGGTAGCCGATATGAGTATCAAATGAAAGTTCTCTATGAGAGCTTTTCAAAACAGTTCTTAAACTGACAGTTTTTGCTCCAGTGGGGGCATGGGGGGGAATACATGAAAAATGTGTTTCCTCCCTCGCGAATGGACACCCGTGATCTAAAAAATCTGAAAAAATTATCAAGCGAGATGTTTATGGGTATAACTTTAACAAATACCTCAGAAGTCAAAATTCGTTCAACTTTGTTAATAATAGTATGATCCTCGAACATGACGTGTTTCTTGAATTTATTCATCGCTGGTTACTGCATTTTGTAAGTTAAGAACAAAACCCTTCTGACATGAGCGTAGGTCTTTCTACCCAACTTGTTTCCTTTTTGTTAGGTTTTTAGGCACGAAAAGGCTCGTGAAGCCATGGAAACATACACGGACAGTTCAGAAAAGACCGCGATGAACGGAAGATCACCCAACACTTCCGGCACCTTTCACCCAATTACTGACTAGCAGCGGATTAGATTAAAGACAAGAGATGATAGGTAACTGTCACTACTTCTAGAGAAGAGAACAAGCGCAATATGCATCACCGTCAGTGGCGTAGGGTGTAGAGATCGGCTGGTCGACATCAGTGGTGGAGGGTGCGATCAGCTGGTAAGCTTCAGTGGCGTAGGGTGTATGGATCTGCTGGTCAGCGTCGGTGGCG
Organism: Odontomyia ornata; assembly: GCA_963969285.1. Taxonomy (NCBI): domain Eukaryota; kingdom Metazoa; phylum Arthropoda; class Insecta; order Diptera; family Stratiomyidae; genus Odontomyia; species Odontomyia ornata. Next base: position 293,881,811 of record OZ017739.1, on the reverse strand, counting down.
TAGGGCGCGAAAGTGGGGTTATCTCATCATCTCAGCATGGACGATGACGAAGTGTTCATCTACATTATCGTTGGGGTTCTTAATACTCAGCTGCGTGACGTTGCCCGTAAACAAGGATTCAACGCGATGCAATCGGTGCTGTTAGGGTTTGAGGAGATATCGCTGCGTAACAAGAATTTTACAAACCGACGAACAGTAAGAGCGATTTAGGTGAGAAAGCTTCATCCGACGAAAGAAGTGCGCCGAGTGAGACTAAGGAACGGGATGTAATGAAAAATTGTTAAAATTGCGACGCGATCTTATCAGTATTAATTGTCCAACGAAAATTTTTCAGATTTTTGTGGCCCTCTAGTGCCCACATTTTCCAACGGATTTTAATGAAACTTGAGGTTATGGATGTCTGTACTAAGTTCTTATATTGTGGAAATTTTTTTTTAGAAAAAATAGAAAACCGACTTTGGGATGCCCTAAAAATGATGAAATAAATTTTATGGAAGCGGTGCCATATCACTTTTTCCCCAATTTTTTTGTGATGGTGCAGATGTTGGAAGTATTTATGTTGAAATGGGGAAATTCATTTGGCACCGCTTCCATAAAATTTATTTTATCCTTTTAAGGGCATCCCGAAGTCGGTTTCCTTTTTTTTCTAAAAATTTTTCATTTCACCCTTTTTAGGTGAAAATTATTTCATTTCAAACCATTTAAAACTCAGTTTTTTGAGTACGTCATGTTCTCATATATTAAAATATCATTTTTTTGCTCCAATGCAGAAATAACTACGGCTAAAATCTGCAGCGTTCATAGGAATCGAATTTAACTCTGGTACATATAATCCATGATCTCATCAACGTCTACCTTGATTTTAATTTCCTAATAATCCAATATGAATCGTAGTTTTCAGAAATTTTCGAATTTTGAACTTTACCTAGCCGTCATTTTTATATTCTGACCCTGAAGTGCTTTTTTATCGTTCAACTTTTTTCGACCTTTGAGCGGCCGCCATTTTGTTTCAAATTGTTTGACTTTGGATTTTTTATTGTGAGCTTTATCACACAATTGAATAAATCTTTGTACTAGTTTTGGTACAAACTGGAGCTATACTAAGGGCAGAACAGCATTAATGCTGAAAATTTGGTGAAAATCGAAGCAAAGCTGCGGCCTCCAAGGCACAAATTTTGTTATATCCTATGTAGACGCACACATACAACCAACCACACACATAGCCATTTATACACATATATATATATATATATATATATATTGTCGCGCGTTATTTGGTTCGCGGCCAATAATTTTAACGTTCCGGGAAAGTGAAAACGCAATATTCACCCATTTCTCGTACGTTGGCGAATGTTCTACCGAGAGGTACCTGGTAGATTCGAGCAAATTGATGAATGGAGTGACGTCACTTGCAGATGTTGATCATGCTTGTTGGGTTCTCGTGGGTTCGAGTGAATTCGTGTTCTTCATTGTTGTGAAAACAATTGCGACAGTAGCTCGCAGAATTATTTGTACATGTAATTATTTGTACATGTAACAATATATATATATATATATATATATATATATATATATATATATATATATATATAAAAATGTATATATATATATATAAAAATGTATATATATATATATATATATATATATATATATATATATATATATATATATATATATATATATATATATATACGAGGTGTGTTCAAAAAGTATCGCGAATTTTGAATTTTCGCGGGTTACGTATATTCGAATTTCGATTTTTTTGTGGCGTTATGTTGGTACTCATGTCTGTCACTTATGCCGACAAGCTCGGCTATTTTGAATGTTCACTTAATTGGTGATAGCTGCTTTACTTGCACGTGTTTTCAATCGTCTTCGATTTTTACTTATTCAAAAAAATGGATCAAAGAACGTGTATCAAATTTTGTGTGAAAAACGAAATTAAGTGCGCGGATGCATTCCGAATGTTGACTGTGGCATATGGAGAAGCTACCTTGGACCGAAGCAACGTTTATCGGTGGTACAAAATGTTTTTAGAACGCCGAGAAGATGTGAACGACGAAGAGCGTGCCGGACGCCCGAGCACTTCAACAACAGACGAAAAAATTAATGAAGTGGAGAAAATGGTATTGGCCAATCGTCGAATCACCGTTAGAGAAGTTGCTGAGGACCTAAACATATCGATTGGCTCATGCCATTCGATTTTTATCAACGATTTGGGCATGAGACGGGTCGCCGCGAAATTCGTACCAAAATTGCTCAATTGCGACCAAAAACAGCAACGCATGAACATTGCTAATGAGATGTTAAACTCTGTCCGCGACGAACCAAATTTGCTCCAGAGGATCATAACTGGTGACGAATCGTGGGTTTATGGTTATGACGTGGAAACCAAAGCTCAATCATCTCAATGGAAGCTGCCGCATGAACCAAGACCGGAAAAAGCGCGCCAAGTTCGGTCGAATGTGAAAGTGTTGCTGACAGTTTTATTCGATTGCAGGGGCGTGGTGCATCATGAGTTCTTGCCACAGGGAAGAACGGTCAATAAGGAATATTACCTGCAAGTTATGCGCAATTTGCGCGAAGCAATCCGCCAGAAACGCCCGGATTTGTGGGAGAACGAAAATTGGCTTTTGCACCACGATAACGCCCCTGCTCACACATCGTTGCTTGTGCGCGACTTTTTGGCCAAAAACAACACACTAATGATGCCGCAGCCACCGTATTCCCCAGATCTGGCCCCCCGTGACTTTTTGTTGTTTCCTAAACTGAAGAGGCCCATGAAAGGACGACGTTACGCTACGCTTGACGAGATAAAGACGGCATCGAAGGAGGAGCTGAACAAGATTAAAAAAAATGATTTTTTGAAGTGCTTCGAAGATTGGAAAAACCGTTGGCACAAGTGTATAATATCTCATGGGGATTACTTTGAAGGGGACAAAATAGATATTCATGCATAAATAAATAATTTTTGAAAAAAAAACAAAATTCGCGATATTTTTTGAACACACCTCGTATATATATATATATATTTATCTATGTATAGACATATATATATATGTATAGACATATGTATTTAAATATTTAAACATAAAGTTCACTCCACAATCAATTTCATAAAATTTACTTAAAAATATCCTTCTTAACCGCATCATTTGTTCACGTTTATTCGATACCCATTGCCTTCGTTTTCAGTTAACTATGGCACCTAATTTTCATGAAAATTTCAAGAAAATCATACCATATAGTTCAATGAAAACTAGGCTATGCATTTTCATCTTCAGCTGTACATTTATGATCAATTATAGCAGGATACGTATCTCTTTTTATGTTACGATTCTCGCCGGTTTTTAGTATGGAAATCACTAATTTTAGATTTCTGGGCATATGTCGTAATGTATGATACATATAATAATAACTGGAAAGTAACGAGTCAACTCTATAATTTCCAATCACTAAATCTAGGCGTAGCAGTTCAAATTTCTCTTCACAACTGTTCACTATTTGTCTTCTGTATTTACATTCCCTGTAGAACTCACTTAAGATCGTATGAAATCCTTTTTAGTGAACTATCGAGCTTTATAGTTAATGCCAGCTCCTCCTCGCAGTTTTTAACCTGTGGGGACTTCAATATGCCTCTCGTTAACTGGGAATGCAGAAGCTAAATCCATTGCTTCTTCTGATGACCTTTCTATAGCCTTATCCTCGTTTCTATCCCTCTGTAGCCTTAAACAATTAAACTATGTAATTAATGCTTCCAAACGCACTCTTGACCTAATTTTCTCTTACAACCCTGCTGCAGATCCTGTTTTCCCTGCTGCTTCTCCTTATGTTAAGCTGAACCCTCACCATCCTCCTTTAGAGATCCGATTATCATTGGATCCAATACGTGGCAAGCCTAAAGAGAAACCAAGTCGATTTAACTTCTTCAAGGCTAACTACGAAGGCTTAGCTGCTGATTTTGACGTCATTAATTGGCAAGCCACCCTCAATCTAGACAACCCCAACGTCGCAACATAGCAATTCTATGCAGTGCTTAACAGCATTATCCCACTGCATACACTGACCACACGACCACGCAAAAATCTTCCTTTGTGGTTCACGAGAGAAGTTGAATCTGCTTTGTCTCTGAAGCACTCAGCCAGGAAACGCTACTTACGTTCGAGATCAGAACTGGACCTCTCCAAATTTAGCCACCTACGTACTAATCCAAAAAAAGTGTGTAAATCCACAAAGTTATCTTATTTGAGAACAATTGAAGCATCATTTGCTAATAACCCTAAATCCCTCTGGTCTTATGTCAACTCATTAAAAGACTTGCGCCGGCATATCAATGCATTGTTATACCAGAACCACTAATTCTACAATGACCAGGCCATATGCGACATGTTTGCTGACTATTTCTCCGCCGTCTATAGCTCCCCGACCTCTACTTCTGATGAAAACCCTCAATCCACTCCAGACTTAATTGTTGATTTATGCACTAACCCCTTAGAGGTCGCTGAGGTAATTCAGTACCTGAATTCTAGCAGCGCAGTCGGCCCTAATGGAATCCCTAACATTTTTATCAAATCCCTCTCCTCATCCTTATGTATTCCCCTCGCCCATATCTTTAATTCAAGTCTCAAAAAGGGTACTTTTCCAGATGTTTGGAAATGTGTAAATATCCATCCATCAAGCGGGTGACCAGTCCCAGGCCTCTAATTTTAGACCCATTTCACTCCTATCGTGCTTTGGACAAATCCTGGAACGCATTGTTCACTGTAAACTTTATAATGTTTTGCGCCCCAACTTATCCGAAAACCAACATGGATTTGTAAAAGGACGTTCTACTGTAACCAACCTAGGGGAATCTATCAGCACCGTTGCAATCACCCTTGACTTAGGAGGTCAAATTGATGTGATCTACACTGATTTTGCGAAAGCATTCGATAGTGTGGATCACAAAATCCTGATCAACAAGCTCCGCCGTTTTGGCATTCAGGGATCTCTTCTTTCCTGGATTCACACCTTTCTCTTTCATCGTTCCTTCACGGTTATCTGTAATGGATCTTTGTCACACTCTTTCGTCCCAACTTCTGGTGTTCCACAGGGATCAAATCTACGTCCACTTCTTTTCAACCTCTTTATAAATAATCTCCCAGCTACCTTCACATCCAACCCCCTTCTATATGCTGATGGCCTGAAGATATTTCGAGTCATTAATCCAATTCAGGATTGCCAAGCTCTTCAGGATGACTTAAACTTTTTGTCCTCTTGGTGTAATAGAAATCGACTTCAACTTAACATATCTAAGTGCCTTTCCATGACCTTTACCAATAAAACTTACCCCATTCAATTTTCATACTCTATCGAAAGCTCAGGTCTTGTTTCGGTTGAGAGTTTCAAGGATTTCGGTGTGACATTTGATTCTAAGTTGAAATTCAATGTTTACGTTTTGGAAATAACCAAGAAAGCTTCTCGGATCGCGGGCTTTGTCCTACGTTGCTCTCATAGATGTTTCAGCTTTCAAACCTGTGTTCGGTTATTCGTCATGTTGGCTCGCCCAATTCTTGAATATGCATGCCAGATATGGTTCCCACATCTTAATTATCTCATGGTGGCGGTTGAATTTGTGCAGCGTAGGTTCTCCCGCACACTTTTCTACAAATACAACATCCCGTATCGCCCTTATGACGATCGCCTGAAATTCCTTGGTCTACCTTCACTGCAGGTAAGGAGGCAATTCTTGGATCAATGCTTCTTATTTAAATTATCAAGAGGCATATTATCGTCGAAATTATACAACGCCATTAGCATACATCCCCCCTTCTCGCACTAGGTCGTCGCAATACTGCGCTATACCATTTGCCAGAACAGTAACTTACAGTCACTCACCGATGGTTCGTATGGTAAGAGACCATCTTAATCTCCAGCTTGGTCCTCCTTTTGGCTCATTTGAATCATTTAAAAACATGCTGCGGAGAGTACTCCTCGAGCAATAAATTCTTTTGTCGTTAATTTCAGTTACTACTTAATTTTTAACTTTAGAATAATTCTTACATGATATTTATATTTTAACCTTAACACGTAATCTATTAGTTCTATTTTATAATTGGGATTATTAATTCTGTAAAATAGTGATGAAGTAAATAAATAAATAAATCCTTATTATTTCTTCGGGGAATTTTATAATCCTACATGTAACGTTTACGTCTAAGGATGTAAGAAGGATCCTATACCAAGCTCATTGGTAAACAAAGAATGAATGCGGAAGAGAAAAGCATCCTGAAATGTTCCCTTTAACTATTGTTGAATTGTATTTATGCCACATTTAGAATTAATTTATTGGTTATTTCAGGTAGAAATGATGGACTAAAATGTACCGTTTATGCAGAAAATCAAGAATACTGATCATTTTTATCATCCGTCACCAAAGGACTCGGTATCTCCAACAAATCCTTGCAGAGTGCCAACTAATTGGCACTTTTCGTACGAAATATCACTTAAATTCAATTTCTCGACATCAATGTATCATATTTAACTGTTAATATCTACAGAGCCCTTAGAAGGATTTCAATTCGGTTCTGATACATTTTAGATCAATATTTTGTCCCTCATTTGAAACCTCTACAATCAAAATCCGTACATGCGTCGATCAGTTATGCTGAAAAATCGGGGTGAAAGTCAGAATTTTTTTAGTTTTAACGGTAAGAGCCCTTTACCGTTACTTGAATTTCTTATCCTTTAAACGGGACCTAACTGGACGAAAGACGTATCATTTGCAAGAAACAGGACTCTTCTATCTATCTCCGTTTAAAAGTTGTGCGTGAACATACAAAAAAAAAGCAAAAAAATATACCCGATGAATTGGAAGTCGGTTAAAAAATTATCAAAATCGTTAAAAAAATAACAAGTCGAAAATTTAAAACCTAATATTCATTGCTGCAATTTTCACTAAAACTTGAATCCTTTTGCCCTGTCTAGAGTTAAACCCTGATCTGAACGAAATTTGGTACATTGATTGATGAGATCCTATTACACAAAGATTTAAAATAATCCAAAATCAAATGTATGCATTCAAAATCTTACTCTACATACGAGAAATTTAGCTTTCCGGCTGGTGCTGCCTACGTCGATTATTCATATGTCCTCTGTCCAATCGCTTTCACTTTCATTCCACAAACACCCTTCGATACCATATTTAAGGCCTGTTTTGTGCAGGTCTCATGAAACTCATTTTTTCGATACCTAACATGACCACGTGTGGCGCGGTTTTCAGGGCCTCATCCATATACGGGGAGATGCCCCTTGACTGCCTTTGAACAATTTTTTTAAGCCATGTATTTACATAAATATACAAAGATTGGTGTTTATAGCGACTATAATTTCGAAACAAAATTGATCTGACAGACGGATGGACAGTTGGCGATTTCAATAAGGTTTTGTAGGTTAGTACAAAACCCTAAAAATACTCCAAATTGCTAGTTTTCCTGTATAACAACATTTGAGGAACGTATGTTACATGATAAATTTTCAATCATATTTATGACAAAATGATAAAATCTCCAATGTCGAATGGCTTACAAGTATTTCTAGTAAAGTGTCAATGAACCAACGCAAAAATTCAAATCTCGTAAATCCTCGAAATAGTAAATGGCCCGAAAACAACAAAACATCATCAACTCATTCGTAGTAAGGTGACTGATTCATATTCGTATGAATTCCATTCAATAATGGATGCATCTAAGTGCATCTCACATTAATTTAGCGCCAAGTACACGAACAAAATTTGCCTTGTTGATGGCATGAAGGTTGAGGCTGAACGAGTGGCACCAATGAATGCTACGTTGATAACAGTAAAATTTCATCGTTTATTATGAGAATTCAATTACTGGCTCATTGGTGTACATTCACCTCAATTGAGGAATAATCTTTTATTTTGTAAAAAAACGGAGACGATTATTTTTCGCTTACCTGAAGGGGAGTCAACGGCTTTGCAGCAAAGAACTGGGTTTTATTTGGTTGTTCAATAATTTGCAGTTTTTTTTAAATTTGTTTATCTTTTCTAAATAGTTTTTATATAATATAATCCGTGAGTATTTTACAATTAATATTTAGTTTTGTTACTGGAACCAAATCAAATATTTAGTCTCCTGACTACTGAGAGAAAATTATCGATATATCGTTTACACCCGTATTCTCTTACCACCTTCTATATAATTTTAAACAATTAAATATGTTAGCACAGCAAAGATTCAATATCAATAACTGGTAAATGTTGATTCCTCCGTTTCATTCAGGAACCATCATATCCGGGTACCCTCAACCCTCAACCAGGAAGTAATCCGTTGCACTCGACGGTAAGCGAACGTTGTAGTGATTTTCACTGGCAATGGTCAATACCAACTTCCATATCCGAAAACAACTTGATGTAAGCAGCAGAATCTACCAGATCATAATATTTCATGTAGCAGTATATCCTTTTTTCTAAGATAACTTATCTAGGAACTTATTCCATATCTGATGCATTATACATATATCGAAATATATTATTCAAAATGTGATGCGGCATTAAAGTCGTATATTACGTTTCGTTTGTTACTAAAATATCAGAAAAGCGAATAATAAACTTTCAATGTTCCTTGTTTTTTAAATGAATAAAACTGTCCGTGAAGTATGGTTGCATACTTAGCATTAGGAAGTACCATTTTTGTCCTACATTCACAATTGCATTGGCTTTAAGAAGCAGAGTCCGAATTCTTTCAAATTCCTCCCAGATGATTGCTTTCCAAAAGTACCTAATTAACAATGAACACGCGTATCTTGCAGATACCCACTCACTTGCAGCAACTGAACTCATTACACACATTCACTGACTGTGAATAAATTAGTGGAACGCCACTCTAAACTTTACGAGCGAACTTAAATTTGCGATCAATGTTACCTTTGGCGCCTGTTCACAGTTTGTCTGAAATTGCCCAGATGATTGCAAGCCCGCAGGTATCGTGTGCACATCATGTCGGAATAATTGTTATGTAGGTGTAGCGGAAGAAGGTTTTCGATAATTTGCGTAAATAGAAAAAAAAACGTTGGCTGTTGGAAATTAAGATGCGCACGTACGTGAATTGAACGTAAAAATTCGCAGCCTTCATTTGAACTCCATTCCGAACTCATCGTATGCAGGTCACGAATTGTTAAATCGGCTGATTTGATTGGGAGCAAGAAATTCTTTATTGGATAGTGAGAGGATATGATTCGAAAATGCATTGTGGAGCTTTTGTTATCAACAAATCAAGCAAATGCTATTTAGTACATGGCATCTTTTTATTATTATTTTTTTTATACTCTGAAAAATATTATTGTAGCACAAAGTGTGTATTCTGACTGATCACCTACTCGACAAGATAAGGTTTTTGTTGAAATATTTTAGAAAATGCTGCGGAAATCTAGCATCCATGAAGCTATCGTCCTTTTTAACTGTTAAATAAAAAGTTTCTACGAGTATTTCGTCTTTTTTAATCGACTTCCAAAGGAGAGAAGGTTGCGTGTAGACATATTTTTAATTTTTTTCAAAAGTTAGTCCAAAGCTTTTTTGATTTTTTTTTTATTGGAAAAGCTTATATCGTCGAACGAATCGACCCACAGAATCATATCGATATTATGTTACTTCGATAAATCAAGAAAAGCAAATAATCCAAAGACTAATTCGGGACTGTTGATATGGAGGAGCGCGACGGCTTCCCACCGCTGGAGGAGCCCGGGGAGACAAGCAATACAACATTGATAGCAATTCGCAATAAAAGGAGACTTATCCAGGATAGCTTCGCAGATGGTGGACATAAAACTCAAATAGCTGAAAACCAGCAAGAAGTGATTCGACTCTGACATGAGAATCAATAATTAAGACTACGACTACAATCCCTCGAAGATCTGTTCACGAGAGGGATGAAGACTCAAGATGGAGAACCACTAAACAAAATGAATAGGGAAACGAAGGCAAAGAAAGCGGGCAAAAACAAGCCATCCCAGAAGAAATACTAAGTGCGGGAGGCGCTAACGACAGCCAAAACTATTATGCAGCGCTGGACGGACTACAACAAGAAATGGACGTTGAAGCATGTATTGAAGATAATTCTAATCATGATAAAGATGTTAATTTTGTTCAGTACTTAAAAATTAAAAATAAGGAGAAGAAACCAGCCCGCGGTTCTACTGGTTCCTCTCAAAAAGCTTCCAAAAATACAGAAAAGTTTCCGCCAATTAACGTGTTCGGTCAAAGCGGAAAGGATATGGTTCGGCTACTGGCAGCTGAAAATAAACTAACCAATTTGCGAGGCACAAAGAGTTAATGCTGGAAAATTAACAACTAGAACAAAATCATTGGTTAATTTCAAATCAGCTAAAACCGGAATGAATTCTGAGGAGGTTCCACACTTCACCTATACCCCAAAAAGTGAGAAGAACCAGGCTTTTTGTTGAAGGGCTCGGACTGTCGAGAAGATACCGTCGATCTTCTTCAGATGCCCAAGGAAGTCGCACCTGAAATTCAATTTATTTCCGTTAAAACTTTCGCAACAAGAATATCGACGGTAGAAAAGAAGAATTTACCTCTTTACTTAGTACAGATTCCAAATAAGAGCAGTCCAAGTGCTCTTCAACATATAAGGTACTTGAAGTTCCAAGTAGTGAGGGGGAATGCTGTTATGTGATGGTGTTCCTCAGGAAAAATAAAAAAAAACATAATATGCATTAACAAGAAAAGCAGGATCGATGTAGTAATAGCAACCGAGGAGTTGCTCTCGCAGCAAAAAAAAAAACGGTATTCAGCAAAGGTTGCTGACTAAACAAAAACAGTTTCCCTATGGAACCACATAAAGTCACATGATGGTGACTGAAGAGGAGATCTTTTTGGTTCCACGGCTAGCTCACCGCGTATGGGAGTGGGTTGAGAGACAGAAAGAATTTTTTTGTTTTTAAAGAACTCCATAATGTCGAACACGCGCACGCACCCACACTAAAATATTCACCAGTGCGTCATGGATTCTGATAAATTCCTGAAATTAAATTGAATTGAATCAAACAAAATGAAAACTGGGCTTAATCCAGCACATTGAACTTATTTAATTATTTCAATTTTTCTAGGCTGTTTTGATTGTAAAATGAATATTTATTTTCGGAATGTTTTATCAGTGCTCTAACAATATTCAAGTGAGTCTTAAAGTATTTTCAAATTGAGATAATTACATACAAACTACAACGGCACTATATTTTTAAACAGATTCCACCTATTATTTGCTCATCGACACATTCACTCATCAGCCTCTTTATCGAAAAATGTATGCTTTGTCAAACGCATTAAACTTAATTTTAAAATGTAGCTTAAAACTGGAATCCGAATTACAGTGAATTCAAGTAAGTATACCACTAACTAGAATAAATGATTTAATCAACACATTAAATAATTTAGAATCATTTTTATACAATGAATTCCCGCTATTTTTGGTCTCAAAAGGTTTAATATTGGGTTTCATCTTAAAAACGACTTTTTTTTTCTTATCTATAAAAAGTCTCTACATGAACATAAATCATTTGTTATAAATACTGCTCACCTCTGCTAGATTGTGTTTTCACTTTTGTTTCAGATTTCAAGCATTATGACCATATTCGAATTTGAAATGTTGCCTAGCATCTGCAAGCCATGTTGTCAAGTGGTTGAATGTTTCTCTACGGGTTATATCATACACAAGCAGAGCTCCTGCTGCACCCCGATATTAGGAATGGGTAATTGACCTGAATGCCTCCTGGCCTGCTGTATCCCAAATTTGCAACTTTAGTTGTTTTCCATCAATTATTAGCATGCGAGCACCAAACTCTGATCGTTAAATCATGGACGGGTTGAAATCGCTTGTCCGTGAACTGTAACAAGAGACACGACTTCCTAACTCCTTTGGAGAAAAAGTAAATAAGCAAAATATTGATTACGGCAATACATATTACTGATAAAGGAAGCGCAGCAAACCCTCAGCGGCTACATATGTCACCGAATCCCCTCATATGCGACCAGTCTATGTCGGAGGACCTCGATGGCTTTTCTCGAACACTGTTAACAGCGAACAGACATGTCCATGTTTGTGCACTTGCTGATACTTCGAAAATCACTCCAACAACAAGACGCCAGCGACGCCCAGACAAACGACACTTACGAATACAGATCCTATAAAATGCGTAGTAAAGCCACTAAATTTAGTATATTGGAGTAACGAACAGCTGTTTCAGGGAGCCCAACGAAAGTCCAAGGCTATACACTGCAAATGCGTAAGAAAATTTATATTCCGCCCGAGGCAACATCCGCGTCACTGATGATCAAGTATTTGAATAAATATGCATACGCCATTTTGAACAACTATGTCTCGAACAATTAATACACAATTTGACTATGATTTACACAATCTCACAATCCTTGGAAATACTAAATATAAATTCCACAAAATCCTATGTTGCACACACGAAAAGAGGCTATCTTTCTACGAACTTTCTGAATTGAGATTCACAGGGCTTTTTCTTTCTACAAAGGGGATACGCCATAAAATTATACGTCCGTTCACCACGACTCTTCTCGATCAGCTCTCAAACTCAACTGAACTCCTCCGCGTCATTTCATCAACGCGTCTCCAAGTTATTTCAACTTCAGCCGCCTGATTACATCAGCCGCGTCATTTCATCAACGCGCGCTGGATTGCGTCTCCGCGTTGAGATGATGTTGGTTTTTGCATCGGATAAGCGAAGTTCAGCGTCGGGGTATTTAAATGTTTGAAAATAGAGGGGCCATTAATTGTGCCAACGTAACACGTGGGGACGTCCCATACCCTGAAGAAGGGTCTCATTTCCCAAAGCCGGGCAATACCAAACTGTCAAACTGTAATACACTATATACAAGCGATAACCTAACGCTAAGATGCGGCTATACGATAATGCTATTCTAAAGGATACGCTAACACTAAAAGATACGATAATACTAAGCGATACGGTATGGCTAAACGATACGATAATGTTATACGATACGATAATCCTATACGATATGATAATGCGATACGATAATGCTATACGATACGATAATACGATACGATACGAGAATATAATTCATTAATATGGGCGATAAACGATAACGATACGATAATCCCTCAACTTAATTCTAAAAGGTTATCACTATGCCGTCAACAACAAAAAAAAAATAATTGCGCGGAATCGAGCCGTACTGGTAGGCTTCGAAAAAAAACTATATCGGGGCATTGATTTGGTCAGCGAACATCCGCACTGCTTTCCTCGTACCACACCATATCTCCACCTCCAGCCCTCGATCTCGGCAAAGAAAACTTACAAACGAACTACTATTTACACCTATCACTAACTGTACAGAACCTATAACCTAATGCTTAAACTAACTCTATATGTCCTATTTACACTATTAACAACAATAAAAAGAATGTGAGAGTGGGGAGAAAGGAAAATACAGAGTATGAAGACAGGGCGAAAAAGGAAACAGAAACATGCTTGATCCACAATACAGCCGACTATTTGGTATTATTTACAGCCGGATATCCTGACCGTGATAGGTCCCCAAAGGCCTTCCATCAAATGACTCGAGATCATAGGCCACCTGACCCACCTGTCTAACCACTCTGGCAGGTACAAATGTGGGTGCGAATTTAGCCGCGAATTTATCAGCTGCACTACTAAGGACATGATTCCGGACGTAAACCAATTGTCCTGAAGTAAAGGTACGAACTCTTACTCGTAAATTGTATCGCTGCTGGCCTTTAGCATAGGCTGCAGCTAGCTTTTCCTGGACACGCTCGCGAGTACGTCGCAGGCGCTCGTGCGGGGTGCTGAGCGCAACCTCGCCATCTTCAAACGCGGAAAGGCGTCGGAGGAGCTCATAATCCGAGCCGTGGCTCATGGACTGAAATCCGAACATTAAATAGTGTAGGGAACAACCCGTGGACTCGTGAACAGCACTTCGAAACGCTGCGCCCGCCTCGCACAGGTATTTATCCTACGTGCAATGGTCTTCACCTATGTAAGCGCGGATGGTGGCTAGGATCGATTGGTTCACACGTTCGGAGGCATTCGATTGGGGTGAATATTTGGGGGTTAAGATATGAGAGACACCATGTTCTTGCAGAAATTGAGTGAACCGTTTCGAAGTGAACTGTGCACCGTTATCAGAGTGTATTAGTTCTGGTACTCCGAAAGTACAAAAGAGATCTAGCAAACATTTAAGGACTGCCTCAGTGGTTGCTTTTGCTAGGGGCTTGAGCCACACAAATTTCGTGTAGTGGTCGAGCACTACAAATAAGTAAGTATTTCCACTTTTGGAGCGTGGATAAGGTCCTAGAAAATCGATAAATAAACGCTGTACAGGTCGTTCAGACAAGCGCTCATGGCCCATGGGAGGTCTTAAAACCTGGTTACAGGGTTTAACCTGTTTGCATGTACTGCAACGTGAAATGTAAGAAGCGACGTTCTTACGAAGAGTTGGCCAGTAATAATATCGCTGCAGTAGCTCGGTGGTTTTACGTACACCACAATGAGACGATGCCGGCCTATCGTGAGCTTCGGAAATCAGCCTAGCTTGCTGGCTCACGGGAACCCATAATTTGGTACGAGGAATGTCCAAATCGATATCGGACATTCGTCCTACATTAATGTAGATCCGGCCATCTCGTACCCATACATTTGGAAACCGTTCAGGTTCTTTAGCGATGATTAACATCTGCTCTACATAGTCGGGGTGGCTAAAGGCTGAGTCCAGTAATATAGACTCGAGGCGTAGGTGTTTGGGAAGAACGGGAAGGTAAACACTTGAAAGCTCATTAATGCTCTCATAAGCACGGGAAAGGGCATCGGGGACGATGTTAGCTGAGCCTTTGACATGTTCGATATTGAAGTTGAAACCTTGCAACTTCAGACTCCAGCGAGCCAATCTACTGGAAAGGTCTTGTTGGCTCATAAGCCACTTCAGACTAGCGTGATCCGTGATGATGGTAAAGGGCAGACCTTCAATATACGCACGGAATTTCTTCACGCTCTCTAAGGCGGCGAGACACTCCAACTCCGTGATAGTATAATTTCGCTGCGCCGACGTGAGTTTGGCTGACATGAAGGCAATAGGATGCTCTTCCTCCTTTTCGTTCTTTTGAAAGAGAACGCTACCAATGCCAGTGGTGCTAGCATCACACTGGATGAAGAAGGGTTTAGTGAAATCAGGGTTGACTAATACAGGGGCTGTAATAAGGGCTTGTTTTAAATGGTCGAAAGCGTTCTGAGCAGCGTCAGTCCATCGGAAGGACGATTTGCCTTTCAGCAAATCGGTCAAGGGAGCGGTGATTGCGGCAAAACGATGAATAAATCGGCGGTACCATCCAGCCATTCCCATGACACGACGAATGTCCTTTGCAGATCTGGGAATCGGGAAATCCATGATGCTGGAGACTTTGGAAGGATCAGTCTTTAGGATACCATCACTAACAATGTATCCCAGGTACCTAATCTCACGCTGGATAAACCTGCTCTTCTCCACGTTTATCGTGAGCCCAGCTGACTTCAGTAGCTTAGCTACTGTAGACAAAAGTTGCAAATGTTCTTCGAATGAAGAGCCGGTCACGAGCAAATTGTCCAGGTAGACGAAGATTTTGTCTTGAAGCTCATGCGGGATGACTTTGTGCATTAGACGACACATAGTCTGGGGTGCATTGCACAACCCGAAAGGCATGACCTTAAATTTATACAAAGGACGACCAGGCACCGTGAAGGCTGTCTTCTCTTGAGATTCGGGATCGAGGGGTATCTGCCAAAAGGCGTCCTTTAAATCTAGACTGGTAATAAACTTGGTGGATCTTAGGCGTGAGAGTAGCCCGTCTATCAAGGGCAACGGATATGCGTCCTTGACGGTCACTTCGTTCACGCGCCTGGCATCAAGGCATAACCGGACTTTCCCAGGTTTACGAACTAATGTTACAGGGGAACTCCAAAAGCTCTGTGACTCTCACCGATCACACCAAGGGCGAGCATACGGTCCAGTTCCTTGTACAGCAGATCCTGTACGATAGGGGAAACAGCATAATGCCGTTGTTTGACGGGCTTAGCAGTCCCGGTGTCAATGTGGTGTGTAACCAGTGACGTTCTTCCCAAACCAAGTTTATTGAACGAAGGGAATAGAGCAATTACTTTCTGTAATTGCTGCTGTTGGCTTGAGGTCAGCTGGTGAAGATCGGTCTCACTGACTGGAATTGAAGAGGGGTCTTCCTGAAGCACACTGACATGTTTCAGCGACACCGGAGCGATCTGGAAAGCATTCCAAAAATCAATGCCTAAATATAGCTTGCCGGCTAGGGACGGGACTACCAGGAACCGTAAAGGCTTAGTCTCCTTCCCATACGTGAAAGGGACATTCACGTATCCCACCGCGGCTACGCGTTGACCAGACGCCGTTTGGATATTGGTCTTGATATTATGAAGACGGAGATCTAGGTCTCTTATCAAAGCAAGGGAGCCATGTCCCAGAACACTAACGCTGGCTCCACTGTCCATCAAACCAGTGAGTATACGGTCTTTGACGATAATGTTGCAGTGAGGACGAGGATCGTTCAGATCCATATCAGATAAAACTGCTACTGCTGCCAATTTACGGAATGTGCGCCTAGCGCGGGAATATTTAACAGTTCTACGGTATCTCCGGTAAGCACGTTTCAGGGGAGAGTTGGTTTGACATGAAACAGACACACAAAATCTGCTAGGCAGGCGTGCTTGGTACGAGTCACATGGGAATTCGTACTGTTGAGTGGATCGGGAATCAGAAATTAGTGATTGTGTCGCAGTTCGGGATCCACATTGGTGGCTGCGTCTACTGTTGTAGAGCAATTCTGCGGTTTGCGTTGTTGAGGTGGGACTCGAGACTTGGGAGCGCGACGATCCCTCACAACTGGGGCGCTCCCGTCGTAGTTTCCCACTTCACTACATTTAGGGCAGTTCGTCTTGCGAACGCCGGGGTCACCACAACCAAAACAGAAGACACCCTTGACGGGGGCCTGACATTGGGCGAACGAGTACCCGATATCACTGCAATTCCAGCACAGGCAATATTCTGGACTATTGATGGGGTCGGTTGACTGGATAGCTTCCACATGTCTATCAGACGAGAAACGGGCATGGCCAGGGTAAGGGTCTTTTATCTCGTGCACGGTACGGCCAGGGATGTGGTGCCGTTCAGGCTTGCTGAGGTTCCAGACAGTCTCCACTGAGGTGCAACAATTCACCAACTCACGTATAGACTCGAAGTGCCGACCGGCTAAATGATCGTGCAGACGTTTAGTCATGTTGCGGAACAACAGGTGCTGCATGTCTAAATCCGACATGCTCTGTCTGAGTTGGAGCGACATAGTCTCCAGAGCATCAAAGAAGTCGACGAAAGGTTCATTCAAGCCTTGCATGCGAGCGTCCATCTGGCGTCGAACATCAATGTCAACACCAACAGGGGCGAAACGGTGCCTGAACGCCTGGGTTAGGGATTCCCAGTTAATTGCATGCGCACTCATGGCATGGTACTTCCAGTACCAACTAAGAGCAGGATTCCCCAAGAAAAAATGAAAACTCTGTGCGATTAGATCCAAGGGAACGCCCTGAGTGTCTGCCAGAGCTTGAATTCTGTATAAGAAGTCATCCACTCGGAGACTGGATTTACCTCCATCGAAAATAATACCCTATTTGGAAATAGGTATAGAAAGATAAGACTGAAGAGTAGAGCGTTGTGGATATCGTGCGGAGTTCGACGCTTGAGGCTCAGACGTAGTTTGAGCGGTAATGAAAGGTGGATTTAAATTTGACTGTGGATCTATTCTGCCCATTTGCCTCGAGGGACTGACGACACTCGACTCGAGTGCCTGCGTCAATCTTCGGATATCAGCAGCAAGATCCATCAACTGGACATCATTTCTATTGTCTTCAGTATAAGGACCAACCGGAGACGGTGTATTCCACAATTCAGCTGTGTCGATATACGATTTGATTACTTCGGATTTGACTGGTAGTTGAGTTCGGTTAATATTTCCTCCTTTGTCGATAGAAAATGGATTGGCATCATTAAATAGATCGGCTGGGACATTAGAGTCCATCTGTCGACTGGACGCCACGCCGGAATCAAAAGAAGTCTTGTCTCTACTTAGGCGAGTATTCAAGGGGACACCCTGTGGTGTAGAATGCCTCGAGGGCACAAATTCCTGACTAAAAGGAGAAGTCATTATCGATCCCTAGTTATTGGAACGATGCAATTGGCAATATTGGCTTGGCTTGAGTCGTAGGAAGATGTACAAATTTTCATCGAAATATATCTCCCCAAGACTCGCTTAATCATATGATTTTACAAAAAATATCTTTTTTTTTTCTCTTCTTATTTCTAGAATTTTCTTAATATTACTAAATTTTCGTTTTCGTTTATTAACTTTGTATATTTTCTTTTTCTCTTTACTCTACTTTACTTTACTTTACGACAATTGATTTTTCATTAGAAGGAGTGTGTGCGCGCGTGGGCATCAGGAAAGGAGACTGCGTACTGAAAATAAGAGAGGTCGATAGAAAAATTGTTGAGCTAAATATGTATACTAGAAGTCCTGAGGTCTATCCGATCGCTTGGCTACGATTTCAAAACGCAATTGCGTCACAACTTTTCGTTGGCCAGTGGCAAGAGGTCCTCTGGTGATATAGATGAAGAAGGATAGAATGCAAAAAGTACAGAAGTGGATTCCACGAAACAATTGCTTCAGCTTGATATATATTCAAAACGTACAAACGTCGATAGTTCTAGACCAGCGTCCGCTCAAGGATCGGGAATGTGGTTGTGCGCAGTATCAGTCGGATCAACGTCATGTGCCATAATCAAACCTACAAGGCCGACACACTGACACGATGCCGATCCTTCGCACTCCACGTCGAAACTAACAAAAAGGTCGAAAATCTGGAGTGGCTGCCGAAACTACACACGGGAATTGAAAGAGAGAAAGAGAAGAGAGATAGCGAGAAAACAAACGGTAGTTGGTGGGGCGCCAGCTGCGAGAGCAAGCCCTCAGGCGAACGGTACTGTTTCAAAAAGGTGCCACAGGCGATGAGTCAGTCTGTGAGAAGAGGAGCATAATGAATGTCTCAAAGAAGCCAATAACCGAAACCCTCCTCTGCCAGACCAAGCATCACCGACGCCTGAATAATCATCAGTGATGATAGGCACAAAATGAGATGATGAATGTTAAATTGCCAAACAAGAAAGCCTTAGTACCAAACTTTGGGCGACATGTTATGTGATGGTGGTGTTCCGCAGGAAAAATAAAAAAAAAACCTAATATGCATTATCAAGAAATGCAGGATGGATGTAGTAATAGCAACTGAGGAGTTGCTCTCGCTGCCAAAAAAAACGGTATTCAGCAAAGGTTGCTGACTAAACAAAAACAGTTTCCCTATGGAACCACATAAAGTCACATGATGGTGACTGAAGAGGAGATCTTTTTGGTTCCACGGCTAGCTCACCGCGTATGGGAGTGGGTTGAGAGACAGAAAGAATTTTTTTGTTTTTAAAGAACTCCATAATGTCGAACACGCGCACACACACACACTAAAATATTCACCAGTGCGTCATGGATTCTGATAAATTCCTGAAATTAAATTGAATTGAATCAAACAAAATGAAAACTGGGCTTAATCCAGCACATTGAACTTATTTAATTATTTCAATTTTTCTAGGCTGTTTTAATTGTAAAATGAACATTTATTTTCGGAATGTTTTATCAGTGCTCTAACAATATTCAAGTGAGTCTTAAAGTATTTTCAAATTGAGATAATTACATACAAACTACAACGGCACTATATTTTTAAACAGATTCCACCTATTATTTGCTCATCGACAGATTCACTCATCAGCCTCTTTATCGAAAAATGTATGCTTTGTCAAACGCATTAAACTTAATTTTAAAATGTAGCTTAAAACTGGAATCCGAATTACAGTGAATTCAAGTAAGTATACCACTAACTAGAATAAATGATTTAATCAACACATTAAATAATTTAGAATCATTTTTATACAATGAATTCCCGCTATTTTTGGTCTCAAAAGGTTTAATATTGGGTTTCATCTTAAAAACGACTTTTTTTTTCTTATCTATAAAAAGTCTCTACATGAACATAAATCATTTGTTATAAATAATGCTCACCTCTTTGCCAGATTGTGTTTTCACTTTTGTTTCAGATTTCAAGCATTATGACCATATTCGAATTTGAAATGTTGCCTAGCATCTGCAAGCCATGTTGTCAAGTGGTTGAATGTTTCTCTACGGGTTATATCATACACAAGCAGAGCTCCTGCTGCATCCCGATATTAGGAATGGGTAATTGACCTGAATGCCTCCTGGCCTGCTGTACCCCAAATTTGCAACTTTAGTTGTTTTCCATCAATTATTAGCATGCGAGCACCAAACTCTGATCGTTAAATCATGGACGGGTTGAAATCGCTTGTCCGTGAACTGTAACAAGAGACACGACTTCCTAACTCCTTTAGAGAAAAAGTAAATAAGCAAAATATTGATTACGGCAATACATATTGCTGATAAAGGAAGCGCAGCAAACCCTCAGCGGCAACATACGTCACCGAATCCCCTCATATGCGACCAGTCTATGTCGGAGGACCTCGATGGCTTTTCTCGAACACTGTTAACAGCGAACAGACATGCAATGTTTGTGCACTTGCTGATACTTCGAAAATCACTCCAACAACAAGACGCCAGCGACACCCAGACAAACGACACTTACGAATACAGATCAGCTATTTCAGGGAGCCAAACGAAAGTCCAAGGCTGTACATTGCAAATGCGTTAGAAAATTTATATTCCGCCCGAGGCAACATCCGCGTCACCGATGATGAAGTATTTAAATAAATATGCATACGCCATTTTGAACAACTATGTCTCGAACAATTAATACACAATTTGACTATGATTTACACAATCTCACAATCCTTGGAAATACTAAATATAAATTCCACAAAATCCTTTGTTGCACACACGAAAAGAGGCTTTCTTTCTACGAACTTTCTGAATTGAGATTCACAGGGCTTTTTATTTCTACAAAGGGATACACCATAAAATTATACGTCCGTTCATCATGACTCTTCTCGATCAGCTCTCAAACTCAACTGAACTCCTCCGCGTCATTTCATCAACGCGTCTCCAAGTTATTTCAACTTCAGCCGCCTGATTACATCAGCCGCGTCATTTCATCAACGCGCGCTGGATTGCGTCTCCGCGTTGAGATGATGTTGGTTTTTGCATCGGATAAGCGAAGTTCAGCGTCGGGGTATTTAAATGTTTGAAAATAGAGGGGCCATTAATTGTGCCAACGTAACAATGCCTCCAAAAAAGGGAAGTGACCGAGTTTTATCGGTGTCAAAGATTTGGATATTAGGCTCCCAGATGCACACTGCATTATCGGTGCGTCAAACACAAGGACGTTCATGCTCCTGGTGAGTGCGAATTGGCTCAGACGGAGCCTGAAGAAAAATTATACTGTATTAACTGTGGTGTTTTTGTTAATCTGGCATCATATTGAGGATGCTCCCGATATCAAGATGCGAGGGTAAAATCTATCCCAGAGTAAACACAAGTACACCGTAGTGTCTTAGCTCTGAGCTTCGTGAAGCCCAAAGTATCATTAGCGCTCGCCACAAGAACACCAGCAGAAAATGCTTTAAATAATGTAAGAGGTAATAATGAGCTGCTTTTCAAAATTTACCAGCAACTTAATTCTTTATCGGAAAGAATCGGTACACAAGATACAAAAATTAAGTATGCTTTTTGACGTCTAGGCCTTTCAAATGTATCAAAATAACCTGTCATCCAGTCACATTCCCATGGAACATCTCGATCAGAGTCAACTCCATTGTTACCATACATCAATGGGACTATCTTCTTGAATTTATTGTTAAGAAAAAGCCTAATATCTTGCTTCTCACTGAACCCCACTTCAATTCGTGGCACTCCATGACATTCAAGGATTTTGAATTCATAAGAAACGATAGGATAAAGATGATGGGGGAGTTGGCACCGGGATTTTTTTCAAAATATAGACAAAGTAGAATAAAAAAGCTTTGAATCTCTTGAAGTGTCCATTATCAAAATCTCACTGCCAGGTGGGGATTACCTTTTCGTTATATCTACCTATATAACTGGTCGAAATGTTCTCAAGTTCAAGGAGGAGCTCAATTCCTTGTTTAAAATACTTGAATTGAACAGGCTGCATAGTTATTATATTCTCACCGCTGAAACGAATGCCAAGCATACATCATGGCTGAACGCCACCAATCATCGCAGAGATGTATTCCTTAAATCGTGGATAACAGAGAACCAAATTGAATACATGCGCAGTCTATATGGGTCGGAGCTCACAACATATCCTAGGATAAATTCATATTTGGACCTCTGCATTGCTGACGCAAGACTTGAATTCAGATTTGATAGTCCTCAACGGAAACTGCAGGTGCTTCCTTATGATAGCGATCATAACGCAATCGTACTGGAAATCAGTCATAAAAGGGATGATCTCTTTCTCATTCCAAATTATCGGTTGAATTTCAAAAAACAAAGAATGGGAAAGTTTCAAAAGAAGTTTAATCGAGAGTACCAGATACAATGTCCTCCTTCTGATGATGGCAACTCTTGCTCAATGGTTCCTTATGACAGGAATCTAACTAAAAATGAAATGGATCTCTATTTATTGAAGTTTGAGAAGTTAATGTTGGAAACGATTGAGAAAGTAGTTCCCAAGATTAAATGTCGAAACAATATTGAAAGGTTGAAAAGATTGAAAAGCTTCCTTCTCACATGCGTCAGCAATATTTATGGGCCATCCGTCGTTGGCTTTGTTGAAATTACACCTGAAGAATGTCCGGAACTTGATCCGTTCATACTTCAGAAGTTATGAAAGCAATTAATGGGTGGAAAAGTTGAGGGGTATTAGCCCAGAGGACGCAAATGGCGTTTTCGCGAAAGCATATAGCATATTCCGTAAGAAGTCTCGAGTGAAGGTATCGAATCTTGAAGTCACTAGTGATGAGATAAATCTTCTTGATAGGGCTGGTATCGAAATTCATAGTGCGACTCCGGATAGAAATGGAAACAGGATTATATCTGATGGATTACAGAAAATTGAATATGAATTCGAATTGAATTACAGAAAATTGAAAATGAATTGGTTAATCTACCAAACCCTGAGAGAGGGAATCAAATATTTTCGGAGGCTGTTAAAGCAACAATTTCCGACTTCAAATCAAGCCTGAACGGCCAATCGATTCATCACTTCAATGAAATATTAACATCTGACCTCATACTGAGCTTGAATCTTATTGATTAGTTGATCAACTATGAAGACAAGAAATCTTGTGGTATCGCCAGTGTTCTCCGACATTTGCCTGAGGTTATTATTAGGACTTATTGCATATTGTTCAAAAACATGTTGAGCAATTATATTTTCCAAATGAGTGGAAAAAGGCTAAGGTATTTCCAATCTTGAAGAAAGGAAAATAATCTTCATGCTCTAAGAGCTACCGCCCAATCAGCTTGCAGCCTAACATCAGTAAGGTGTTTGAGGTGATACTAAACAAAGCATTGAACGCCCACATTGACAAATATGAATTGATGCCGAATTGCCAATTTGGTTTTCGTGCTAGGTATTCGACCATACATGCGATGATGAAAGTAACCTCAGACATCTTTTGGAAACTAAATGAAAGAGAATGTGTTGGAGCGTGTCTCATTGATATGGAGAAAGCCTTCGATACGGTGTGGTTAGATGGACTAATTTTTAAACTCCTTCAGGACAGGCTCCCCAGACACTTTGTCGCTATGATCTGCAATATGGTATACGGAAAATCATTTGTTGTAACTGATGGAAATCTGATAACAATGCGCGAATTCAAGATTTTGAATGGTCTACAGCAGAGGACTGTTACTGTACCTCTACTTTACTCAATTTTCATTCGCAAGCTATTGAACGGCTTTGATTTTAACGTCTCGCCAAAGCGATCATTGGTCGCATTTACTGATGATCTGATCATCTATACGGCAGACCGAAAAGCTACAATAGTTCAGAGCAATCTTGAAAAGTGTTTAATGATGTGCAGCTCTACGCTGACATTTGGCGAATAAAAATCAATGCGCAGAAGTGCGAAACAATTCTGTTTCGGACAACGCTGCAGGGTATCAATCGAGATCTGAAACGTGATTGGAAGGATTTCCACACCATGGCTGGTGAGGGTAATTCAGAACGGGTTGCACATAAATCCTGTGTTCGATACCTCGGTGTTCATTTCGATCAGTATCTGTACTATACTGAACATGTCAAAATCATGCTGAGTAAGGCAGAAAAAGTAGTTATGGCCCTATGGAGGCTCTTTTATTCCAGAAACATTGATCAGAAGGTCAAAATTATCTGTTACAGGACGCTGGTTAAACCAGTTTTGACAAATGGATGTCAGATCTAGTACAACCAGAGTGCTAGTACTATGCAAATGTAAAGAGTTTTCGATAGGAAATGTCTTCGTGCATGTGCTGGATTGTACAGAAAAGCTGAAATGAATCGGCAGCATTATACATAGAATAGAAGAATTTATCAAACTGCTAAAGTGACAAGAGTCAATATCTTCATATTGAAACATCTTCGGATCCATATTGGAAGATCTGTAATTGTGAGTGGAAACCCTTGGATTTCAAAACTGTTCCACCCTACAGACGGGTATGTTGGGACTTGTCTCGCTACGGTCTTGATTCCTCCAGAAGCATTCGGGTATTTGAACATGAATCGATATTTTTTGGTTCTGGCGGTGTCCCAATCATATATCACATATAGTATATGGACGAGGGATATTAAGATAAAATATCCTCCAAATTTGAAGTCACAAGACTAACAACTCCAATGGATATACTCATTTGCTAGATTCGTTGAAGCTGATCGAGCTGAGATGGAGCAATCAAGGTATTGGTGGCTGAATGACAATGTCTAAATGATTCGTTTTTTTCAGTTTTTGTTGTTTTTAGGTCTTTGTAAAAAAAATTTTTAACAAGAACCTACTAGTTTCGCGACCTGTCTGTCCGTCTGTCCGTCCGTCTGTCCGTGCGTCACAGCTGATTTCCTCAGAAACTATGGAAGCTAGAATGCTCAAACTTTGTGAAAAGGTCAAAAGTGATGGTTTCTCAAAAGTTAAGGCCTCAACAAAAATTTAAAAAATGTTTAAGCGAGGTCCCCCCTAACAACGAATTGGCCCTTAAAAATTTTTTTCATTGAAGGTAGTCGAGTGGGGTATCAAATCAAAGGTCTTGACAGAAACTTTTAGAATCTGAAATCAAGAAAACCATTTTATGAACTAGGGGGTCCAGGGGAAGGCAAAATGTACCCAAAATTTGTGTCCACCCCCTCGCGATTGGACACCTTTCAGCCGAAAAATCTGAAAATTATCACGAACGTGGACCTTTATGAGTACAAGGGCAACAAATACCTTAGAAATCGAAATTCGCTCAACTTTGTTAATAACAGTATGATTTGTAGATTGTACATTTTTGCCCATAAAATCAAAACGGTACCTTTAAACTTCTTGAAATTTTGCAATTATATAGACTAACATAAGATATTGTTACATGTACAAACAATTACACGTACAAATAATTCTGCGAGCTACTGTCGCGTGTTATTTGGTTCGCGGCCTATAATTTTAATGTTCCGGGAAAGTGAAAACGCAATGTCTTTTAATTTAAGTTAAAAGAGTTTATTTAATTCCAGAAAATGCACAATAATCAGTTTAACACTTTCACTAATTTTAATTGTCACTATTAAAATAAATCTAACACTTGTTCATAAATTTATTATCGCAATTGTCTTCTAAATCACTTCACTATTACGAAACCTACTCCATAAATTTACTATCGCAGTTCTTATCGCGCTCGAATGAATGGTTCCCCCCATTCATTCAGCTCGCCTTTATATAGGGTCTCTACCTATTCACCCATTTCTCGTGCATTGGCGAACGTTCTACGGAGAGGTACCTGGTAGGTTCGAGCAAATTCATGAATGGAGTGACGTCACTTGCAGATGTTGATCATGCTTGTTGCGTTCTCGGGGGTTCGAGTAAATTCATTCGTTGACGTTCTTAACGATGATGAAAACAATTGCGACAGTAGCTCGCAGAATTATTTGTACGTGTAATTATTTGTACATGTAACACTGCCCCCACCTCAGTTCTTTTCGCCCCGAAAAGATGTGTCGCTATTTGTAGTCAATTCTCCCTGGGTGTAATATGGGGCAAGACGGTCCAGATGCACGATTTTCATTTTAGCTCTCGGCTTACGATGTTCCTGTATTCGGTATACGACGTCGTTGATTCGCTTTGTAACTCGGTATGGTCCCTCCCAATTATGTTGCAGCTTTGGAGACCTACCCTTTCGCCGTTGCGGGTTATAAAGCCACACCAAGTCATCTTGCTGGAATCCAGTAGAATTAGCGTTTAGATCATACCTGGTCTTCATGCGATCAGTAGCCGATTCGAGGTGTTTTCGCACTGTCCGATGTATCTGGTTCAATCGTTGTCTTAGATCACTTGCGTACTCCGAGACCGTTTGGGGTTTCTCAGGGGGTGTTCCGAACTTTATATCGGCTGGCAAACGAATAGTCTTTCCAAAAATGACTTTGGCTGGGGCTTGGCCCGTCGACGCATGTTCAGCGGCTCTATATGCCATTAAAAATAGTGGGATATGTCGGTCCCAGTCCCTTTGGTTCTCGTCAACCATTTTGGCAAGGTGTTTATTGAGCGTGCCGTTGAAACGTTCGACCATTCTATCGGATTGGGGATGCAGCGGTGTTGTCCTCGTTTTCCGTATTCCGAGCAGCTCGCACATTTCACCAAAAACTAGTGACTCAAAGTTTCGGCCTTGATCCGAATGTAGTTCGCTAGGTACGCCGTACCTACTGACCCAATTTAACACTAGCTGTTCAGCTACAGTAGTTGCTTCCTGGTTGGGAATGGGGTAGACCTCGGGCCACTTGCTGAAATAATCGGCTACAACCAGCGTGTATCGATTTCCCCATTCAGATTCAGGAAAGGGTCCAGCGATGTCAACAGCAATCCTTTCGAATGGCACGCCTACGTTATAGGTTTGCATTTGTCCTCTCAGTCGTCGCTTTGGGCCTTTGACGGAAGCGCAAATTGTGCATCTGCGACACCAGTCCTCTACGTCTTCTCGAGCGTGGAGCCAGTAGAATCTTTCCCGCAATTTCGCTAAGGTTTTGTTAACACCAAGATGGCCTCCCGAGGATCCTTCATGCATTTCCTTTACCACATCGTGGATTCGGCTTTTGGGTAGTATAGTTTGCATCCTATAGGAGCTGCCATCCGCCGTTTCCCATTTCCGCTTGAGTACACCACCCTCCACCTGAAGGGAGTTCCATTGTGCCCAATAGCTTTTCAGGGTTGCGCCATGCATTGAAACGTCCTTCCACTCAGGTCGCCCAGTCGTCTCCTTCCATACGAGCAATGGTCCGATGTCTTCATCGGCTAGCTGGGCATTTCGAATCTCCTCCGATGGCCAACCTTCATCGAATTCGGCCGTTATCAGTCGCAGATCAACGGGCGGTTCCTTTTCCTCAATCCGTCGGCAACGCTTGCAGTTAGCTGGACATGGGCGACGAGATAGGGCGTCAGCATTTCCATGAACTCTGCCCTTTCGATGAACAATTTCGTAGTCGTATGACTGCAATCTTTCGATCCATCTCGCAACTTGTCCCTCGGGGTATTTGAAGTTAAGTAGCCATCTCAGCGATGCATGGTCCGTTCGAAGAACAAATTTCTGGCCATATAGGTACTTGTGGAACTGCTTGGTGGCCTCTATTATAGCCAATAGCTCCTTCCTGGTCACGCAGTAGTTCCTCTCACTTTTTGAAAGAACTCGACTGTAATACGAGAGGACTCTTTCTTCGCCATTGATCTGCTGGGAGAGTATAGCTCCAATACCGCCGTTGCTTGCATCGGTGTCAACCACAAACATTCTTCCGGGTTTCGGATACGCCAGTATGGGTGATTCACATAGCTTTTCCTTCAGGGTCTCAAAGGCTGTCTGGCATTGTTCATTCCAGACATACGGACGATTTTTCTCGGTTAGCTGATGAAGACACTTAGCTATTTTGGCAAAGTCTTTGACGAATCTTCGATAGTAGGTTGCCAGGCCCAGGAAACTTCGTAGTTGGCGCTTGTTGTTTGGTGTTGGCCAGCTTTTCACGGCTTCAATTTTCTCAGGGTCTGTTTTGACCCCTTCTGCTGATACGACATGTCCCAGGTATTTTACTTCAGCTGCGAAAAGGGTAAACTTGTCGGGACTAAGTTTCAAATTTGCCAGTCGCAGTCGGGAGAAAACCTCTTCTAAGTTCCGCACATGCTCTTCGAACGTTCTCCCGATAACGATGATGTCATCTAGGTACACCAAGCAGGTTTTCCAGGTTAGACCACGTAGCACGTATTCCATCAAGCGTTCGAAAGTGGCTGGAGCATTGCAAAGCCCAAACGGCATCACCACAAATTGCCACAATCCGGTCCCAACTGAAAATGCGGTCTTCTCTCGGTCCTTCTTGTCAATTTCTACCTGCCAGTAGCCACTCTTGAGATCGAGTGTAGAAAACCATTTTGCGTCGGCTAAAGTGTCCATGATGTCATCGATGCGTGGGAGCGGGTAACTATCTTTCTTAGTGACGTCGTTAAGCTGCCTATAGTCGACACAAAAGCGAGTGCTACCATCCTTTTTCTTTACTAGAACTACAGGCGCGGCCCATGGACTTACAGAAGGTTCAATAATGCCTTGTTTTTCCATGTCCGAGATCAGCGCGCTCACTTCTCCTTGTTTGGCTATAGGGAGACGTCTTGGTGCTTGTCGAATCGGCTTGGCTCCCTGTGTGTCTATGACGTGAGTTACCAAACTCGTTCGGCCTTGGTCATCCGGGCTTGTTGAGAAGATGTCACTGTACTTGGTGACCAGATCAGAGGCTCGTTTGAATAGCTGCACCGGCAATTTGACTTGCTTCAATATTGCAGACGTGGATTCCCGGGCTTTTTCTGTGTCTTGCCTCCTTTTCCAATGATGGTTGTGAGTAGCTTCCAAAGAGGTGATGGTGGAAACAGGCTGGCAGCTGCCGATGACTTCTCCCGCTTTGATGCTCGTGGTTGAGTCTGCGGTGTTAAGGACTCTAACCGGCACATATCCGTTCCTTAAAGATCTTACAAGGCTTCGTCCTACAATCAAACTGCGCAATGCGGATGTCTTCGTTGGCTCTATCAGATAAGATCGGTGGTCTCCAGAATCACCATCAAGCTTGGCCCATACAATGCTTTCGGAAGAATTCGGTACATCAGTGTCAGTACATACCACTACATTCATCTTGGGGATTTGGACGCTGGGATCCTCCATCAGTACTTCGACATTCTGCCATTTCAAGACACGTTTTCCCAAGTCCAACGTGATTCCATGTGGTCGCAGAAAATCCATTCCGAGAATGCAGTCATCCATAATGTTCGCGACCAGAAAGTTATGTCGGAACACAAGGTCTCCCAACTGTATCTGGAGGTCGACCTCTCCATGAACAGGTGCAGTTTCTCCCGTAGCTGTCCGTAGTGAGAAAATTCTGCCCTTGTGAAGTTGTTGCTGTCTAACTAGGTCTGGTCGGATAATCGATCGGGTTGCACCAGTGTCGATTGTTATGGTGCAGTGTTCTCCGTCAATTTGACCCGGAAGGCATAAGTCCGCTTCTCCACGATGTAGTCTTGACACGGTGATGGTGGTGCTGGGGACGTCGATCCTCCTAGCCAACCTCTGCCCCACGAAGTTGGCTCTTACATGTTTCCCGACCCCTCTGTTTGAAGGGCTTCCATTCTGGGCTCCTGACTCGGTCTGGATCTCCTCCTAGCTGCACACCCTGGACAATAGCTCGGTTTTCTTCGCTTCTTGCAGTCTCTTTGCAGGTGCCCCTTCTCTCCGCAATTCCAGCATCTAGGCGCACCATTTACATGCGGATCTCGCTCAATTTCCACGCGCTCACACCTGCACTCGTCTGTCACTACCTCACGAACCCGGGCAGTGGTACGAGTCACATTTTTCGCTGCCTCAAAGTTCAGACTGTAAGCCAATGCGTCCTTAACCGTTTGCTTTTGGGCTAAACGCACGGCTTGTTGCAATTCCGGGTCCTTTAGTGCGCTGATGAATGCTTCTGTCGCTGCATCATCTCGATGTTCTGGGTCGTAGGCTGGATAAGCCAAAAGTGCCAGTCGCTCAATGTCCTGGGCTAGCTGCTGTAGGGTTTCACCAGACTTCTGCATTCGATGCCTTAGCTGTGACCGATAAATCTGCTTTAGATGATCATCTCCATAACGCATGTCGAGCGCATTCATTATAGCATTCGAGTTTGAGTGCAATTCAACGGGGATCGTCTGCAACAGCTCGGCAGCTGGGCCTCTTAGAGCAAGAATTAATGCGGTCGCTCGTTCCTGCTCATTCCAGTGATTTATGCGAGCGGCTGCTTCAAACTGGGTTTTGTAAATAGTCCAGACCGTTTGCCCATCGAATATTGGTGCTTGTACATTTCTAGATGAGCTTTGCACTGCGGTTATAATTGGTGCTGGTGGGGCGGTTACTACTGCCTTTGCTGCTTCCAAGTCCTTTTTCACTTTTTCCATCTCATGGTTGATTCTCTCCTCGACCTGGCTGATCTCAAGGTTGATTCTCTCCTCGATCTGGTATACCTTCTCCTCGACGCATTTAATTTGGCTGTTGAGACTACTGAGCTCCGCTTTTATTTCGGTTGACTGTTTTTCCAGCTTCTGTGTGATGTCTGCCTTGATTTCGAACGCTTGTTGGTCTAGTTTCGCTGATTGTTCATTTAACTTCGCTGTTAAATTGGATGACTGTTCATCTAGCTTCGCAGTCAGACTTGATGACTGTTCATTTAGCTTCGTTGATTGTTCATCTAGCTTCGCAGTCAGACTGGATGACATTAGCATCAACATTTGCATCAGCGCATTTTCTGGCTCCTTTGATTTTGGTGTGTCCACTTCTCCACCTTCTGCGCCTTTTTCCGCATCGGAGAGCTCACCCGAATCCAGATTCACGCCTTCCGACTCGATCGCGTCACGCAAGCGTGCAATCAGTATGGCCTTTGTACCTTGTGTGGCCAGATTCCGCTGTTCCAACTCCTCCTTGAGCTCCGATATGGTCAATTCATTAATTTTTAAGTTTAAGCTTCGTGGCATTTTTAATGTTTCTTTAAATTTTACTATTGTGCACTATAAAAATGTTCAAATTTTCACTTTCAAAATTTTTCTTTCGCACTTCTTGACACCACTGTCGCGTGTTATTTGGTTCGCGGCCTATAATTTTAATGTTCCGGGAAAGTGAAAACGCAATGCCTTTTAATTTAAGTTAAAAGAGTTTATTTAATTCCAGAAAATGCACAATAATCAGTTTAACACTTTCACTAATTTTAATTGTCACTATTAAAATAAATCTAACACTTGTCCATAAATTTATTATCGCAATTGTCTTCTAAATCACTTCACTATTACGAAACCTACTCCATAAATTTACTATCGCAGTTCTTATCGCGCTCGAATGAATGGTTCCCCCCATTCATTCAGCTCGCCTTTATATAGGGTCTCTACCTATTCACCCATTTCTCGTGCACTGGCGAACGTTCTACGGAGAGGTACCTGGTAGGTTCGAGCAAATTCATGAATGGAGTGACGTCACTTGCAGATGTTGATCATGCTTGTTGCGTTCTCGGGGGTTCGAGTAAATTCATTCGTTGACGTTCTTAACGATGATGAACACAATTGCGACAGTAGCTCGCAGAATTATTTGTACGTGTAATTATTTGTACATGTAACAATATATACTCGTATGTTCACAAAATTTAATTAAGATCGAATCATAATCAAGTGAGTTATAGCCATTTCAATTATATGGAATTACACCAACAATAACACGTGTTTATGGTTGATATAGGGTTTTCCTATAAGAGGTGTTATTTCGATATTAAAAGAAAAATGCCATCGAATGTTTTTTTCATTATAAAGAAGAAGATATGCCGTTAATAGCAATAATTTACATTGAGCAAATAACCACTACGACACGCTTACAGGGCCATATCCTCTTCATGAAATTTTCCATAACCAAACCGCAAAGTGGTTGCCCCATGTCCTCGATAGCCTCACGAATTTCATCTTTGAGATCTTGAATCGACGCTGGGCTATCGGCATAGGCCTTCTCTATCACGTGGCTCCAAAGGAAGAAATCGCAAGGTGTTAAATCAGAAGATCTATTCAAAATAACACCTCTTATTGGAAAACCCTATATGTATATATTTAAAATTGACTTAGGCACTTTTATTTTCTTTCAATTTTCATGAAAATTTAAGGAATAGTGTTTAACTTGAACATGTTCAATCGGCCGAGCATTTAGAAAAATCAGTTAAGCTAGATCGAAATGGCGGCTGCACTGTGCTGTAATGAATCATGCGACGCCGCTGGTGACCACTACCAACACACTTTGCTGCTAGGTGGCTTGTCATTTTACGTTGGTTGCGATCAGTGCACATCCCACGTCTATTTTATCGTGGGATGCCAACAGAATTTTGACAGCCACATGGTAGCAGGTGTGTGGGTAGCGAGTGCCATCGAAAGGAATTGCTTTTATCGCAGCGGGATTTTAGCGTGCAAATTCTATTGTGAGTTTTGTGGATAAAGTGAAGATTCTGTGTTACAACCTAAACGCAAATGTAAACATTTCAGACCGATAAAATCAGTGCGCCGCTAATGCTTAGCCATTTTGCAAGTGGTCCGAAGGGAGGGAAAAGACGCGGAAATTTCAAAGCAAAATTTTCATTTGAATTATACGAATGAAGGAATGTTAAAATGTGTGAATAAACCCTAGAGATAGTTGTTGCCGCTAATTAATATGCAGCAATCCATTCAAGACAAAAATTGCATAAGGTTAATGCTAAATTATAACCACGAAGGTTTTCGCGATATCGTCAGATGCTGTTTAATGTTGAATTTTAACGTTGCTGTCATTGTCTTGCAGTTCTTAGGTTTAGATTCGTATTATTTTCAATGTTGAAGGAAATCATTTGAACCTGCAATTGGGATTTGAAACCTTAGCAGTAAAAGAACGAAGTAAATATGAATCTGGAGTCTTTCTATAAAATTGATACATATGTGGGTATTCAATTTTTTTATGATCTAATAATTTTATATTGAACAATCATATTCCATTATGTTTTTGAAAGATTTTTCCATACTTCTGCAAATTGAAATGAAAATAATTTGAGCATGTATGTCTTTTATTTGTTCAATCTTTAATTCACAAATCATCTACAATCAGAAAAAATACGAAATTGGTTTGAAAGTGTAACTAAACATGTTCTCTTGAATGTGCCATAAAAATAGTAGTCTCTACTTTTAGAATAAAATGCATCGAACAAAAGAAAACGTAAATAATTAGAAAATTTACAATGTACGAGACGATTGAAAAATGTAATCAAAAATTTAAGGAAGCATATGAATGAGATAAAGGATGAGAATTCTGTTTACCAGTGTATACGTAATAATTACCTCATATTTTTCTTAATGCAAGAAAAACAATTGTAAAACAAGTGACACTGAAATGATCACCTTAAAATTAATGTAATTAAATTAATTATGACTGTATACCACTATTTTAAGAATATTTTTTTACAAATATTGAAAAAGCAATTTCTTTGCCTACGAGTCGTTTTTAAGTCGATTGAATAGAATGTTAGTGTAATGTTTTAGTTAGCTTATTACTAATGAAATGTTCTTTTGCTCTTGGCAGTATTACGTTTATACGAAAAGAAAGTCACCGAATTAGTTTTGTTGGTTATAGAATGCGATCAAACCTGAATCGCTTATGTAATATGTTTAAAAGTTATACGAAAAATTAAACCAACCCACATTGCGAATGTATACGTCGACTAAATTTAGAATTGTTAAATTATCGTGAATCTTCGGGACACAGATGAAGAATTGCATCCGTATCTTTAATATATATTTAGGAGTTTTATTTAAAAAGCAGGCAAATATTTCAGTTAAATATAACCTTAGTTTTTAACTGTAAAATTCGTGTTGAAACTTTACTAACAATATCAAAACCCCTATTCGCAAATCAATCAGAATTGTTTTTGAAATGAAGCTGATGCCAACAGCAACAAAGAGAAGTTCCGTATACGACCCTAGCTTTTAAGAAAAAATATACGTAAATATATTCCATCCTATTTATTATAAAAGTATACAATTTAAAGGTAAATCAAATTAAAAATATTTGAAAAAAAAAAATTCACTTTAGTAGATACGTAAAGAACGAAAGTTACTATTTAAAAATGAGAACTAATGAACAAATTAAATTAAGTCCTAAAAATAATTGATTCAAGAAAATAATAACAAAATGAATTGCTAACTAAAAACACGACTTTCCTTTCCAGTGGTTCTGCTTTTCAGCGGGAAATGAGGTGTAGGGTAAGTATGCCGTCGCGAGGGTAGGGTTTGAGAAAATCCGCTGAGGTCGGTTTCGCGTTGCGCGCGGTACGCGTTACCTTTGTTGTTTTGCCGTTTTATTAGAGTAGCTTTCGTCGGGATGAGTTAACGTAGTAAACTTTTCAGTACCGCGTCGGAAATTCCGGAACGCGAAGTAAAAATTAGGTTTTTGTTCTTGACTGGTTGATGAAGAAATACGGAGTAACGTAAAGTAGGTTTCCTCTCCGTATGATTTTGTTTTGTAATGCGTTTGAAAACGGGCATGTATAGGTGGCTGAATATTGTAAGTGAGCGTAACCTATTCGGAGACCCGCGACCGAAATCCTCTCCGATCTAGCTGGCCGATAAGCAGCCGCCGCGTGAATGGGTTACGGTGCACGGATTGGTTGACCGGTTGGTACCATCCGTTGGCACTACTCAGACTTAACGTCTAGAACTGATGAGAGGTCGGTTCCGCGTTCGGACTTAGACATAAAATCATTACAGTGCTTATGAAAGAAACTGTGCATCTTTTGTATAAATTTGAACGATTTCATATCTAAGTATTGGATGAATAACTCAAGTTATCGATTCACGCCATTAGAAAACTTGTTTCTAACCCTAGGATGTTTACAAAGACCTTCTGGTAGGAGCACTCTCCTGCTTACTCGACTTGTTGTTACTTAGTTTTTGAGTTTCGACTCATTATTGCTTACTTTAGTGTTGTTGTTTATTTGTGTTAAAAATTAGGGAAAAGTTTCAATACTTGGAATTGGTTTTTGTTATGTTTATCATATTAAGTTTAAAAGTAAGGTTAAATGCTTAGGTTAGGAATATTAAGATAAAATTTTTTAGTATAAGAAAAAGTTTTTTGATTGAATTTTATTAGAATAAGGCTGTAACATATTAGTTCACTTTTGACTTAAAATTATAAATAATTTAACAATAGTGTTGGTTGTTTTTTTTCTCCTTTTTCCAATCGAATCATAAAATATGCAATAATTTTAATTAATTTTAATTTGGCATGGTTTTATTTTGATCAAATGTGTTTAACTGATAATATATAAATTTAGAGAGCCGTTTGGGCCATTAGGTTTTAATATTTTCATTGCTTGGGATTTGCTTTATATTCTTTTAAAATTTATAACGATTAGTATTGAATAAATCGCTTTTGACATAGGCTTGGACTCCAAAAGGAGAGAATGTTGTCAGTTTGACCCGTATATTTTTGCTGTTTCTTGTTTTGCATGCGTTCCCACATAACTTTTGAATGGAAATTGATGAAAGAGTCCTGTTTTTAGCAAAATATACTACTTACTTTGTGTTCGGTAAACACGAAAACCAAATAACTTTAAAGAACCTTTACCGTTAAACAAGAAAATTTTTGACTTTCACCCCAAATTTTCAGCATAACTGATCGACCCAAACAAGAATTTTAATTGTAGCAGTTTTAAACAAAAATCAGAAAGTATTCCGGACTAAAATGTGCTGACACAAAATTGTAATCTTTGCAAGATATTCGCAGATATTAACAGTTGCATATGGTACATGAACGTTGACAAATTGAATTTTAATGATCTACTTGAACAATTATATTGAATTTCGTCAACAAAGTCATTCATCAGATGCTCACTTTGAATTTTATTCAATTCAACTAGAAAATGCAAAAAATAAATGCAATTGATTTAAATAAAAAATTAAAAAGTCATGCGCATCACAAAACATCTAATTGAGATCATGCTAATCGATCAAACTCATAGTTAGCATCTGATGAGTGACTTCGCTGACCAAATCTGAATATAATTTTTCATTCGTTTCTCTCATAAACAAAAAAATAATAAAACCAACGTTGCAATGAAAACCATAAAGCTTATCTTTTTACCTACAAGTATAACAAGGTTCTTTCAGCCTTGTGATCTGGAAATTATACAAAATATAATATTTTCCTACTGGAAGCTAGTGCTTTGAAAACATTTACTCGCAAATGAAGCAAAGGAAGATTCATCGATTCATTTATTAGATGCTCTTCATATTTTGCATTCTGCATAGCACTCAGTATTCCAAGGACGATTGAAAAATGTTTTTCTTAGGCCAGATTGTAATAACCTCGATATTCTGCATAGATTTTTCACCCCTATATAGGAATGTCCCAACCAGCTGATGAGGTTGGTTGACAAATTTTTGCAACTGAACGCCACTGACGTCAACGGGTGATGAAAGAAGTAAGAAGAAAACTGACAGCACGCGGTGACTGCACCGGGATGGAAAATAGTGTTCGTGCGTGGACGTTTTACTATTCATGAATCAATTTTATAATGAGTGCAGACGTTCCACACATTTTATTTTGAGCACTACGTTAAACTATACTTGAATATTAGAGGTGTTAAAAGCTAGTTCAATAGCAAAGATCTACCTAATCCTCTGCAAGACAACATTTTACGGACCATAATTGATAATTTGGGGGAGCTCGTGGGCCGCAGTGGCCCCGAATGCGAGTCCATCGCTAAAGCCAAACAATCCAAAGTTCTAATTCTGATACAGTGGTGAGTTTTACAATTATTATCAGTATCGAGTAGCATGGGAGCAAGCTTGACATTGTTCCATACAAGAGATAAAAGTGGTTTTTGTGACCCTTCACAACTTTCAAGAAAGTGACGTTTCCAACATTTTGTGTAATCGCGGAACTGTGAATTTGAATATTTGTTCGGTGCAAATAATAACTATCTTTATTCTTGCATTACAAGTTGAGTGCATTGAACTATTCTATGAATATTAAAATAGTGTACTTCGATAAAGATATGTGTAAATTTCCAACGTGTAACACTTAAAATATAAACACAACCTCCAATTGATTTCCAAAGTTCAACAGTAGACTAAAAACAAAGCTACAGGAAAAGGAACCACCCAACAACTAATAGTTGCTTTCACGTATGATGCATGAATATCTAGATACGGAAGTTTCGCAATCCAACGCGCAACACAAGAATGTCAATCAAGCACAAGAAACTTGCAGTCGCCCTATGTTAAGAACTTCTTCCAAGACCCCGTCAATGCTACGGAAGAAACCCGAGATTGTTCAAGTAATAGCTCCTTATGAGGCTACGAGCACCGAACAATTATCATTGCAAGGCGTACGTAATAGTGGACGCCATACTCCAGTTTCAGCGCAAGGGTTTAATTTGACATCTAAGACCGTTCCTAAATACATTTTTCAACGACGGCTTAACTCTACTTAACCAACTACGATTGCGGGCTCGAAGTCTTGGCGAGGCTTGAGTGGTGTCGCGAGATAAGCTTGGCGCCACGTGTGAGCTGGTAGAAAATTTTTTCACGTCTAAGATAACTATGCATTTAACTGCGGTAATTCTACTGGTACATTAAACCCAACGAACATATTTAGCGTGCCCTGGATAGTGGCTTTGCTAATTTTGTACATCATATGGGATTTTAGCTAGTTCATCTGCAGAATCGAATAATCTTGTCCCAACTGGCTCAGGGATAGTTGTATCGTCATTAGGTATCGCTGGAACGATTAGTCTCGGTGGGCTAGACTCCACACAGAGCTCCGCCGGACTCAATTATTGAATAAAAAAAAAAATAAAATCACTATTAACCTGATATAAAAAATTGTTCAGTTAAATGTAACGCTTCGTGCAAAAACATTTTATCGCCACCACTTTCCAAGCAATTTTTCCATTATTAAAATTACATTAAAGATTCTGCATGCTCAAATGCTGTAACCAAAAAATGCGACCGAAATTCCTCTCCGAACTAGCTAGCTGCCACCTTCTGTATATTTTGTAGTCCAATCGTGTTGTTGTCAAAAGATTCAATGTAATATTTTACAGACGATATTTGGATGACTGTTTCATCGTTATTGACTCAAAAGAAAATAAACAAGACGAATTTCACTATAGAAAAAGAAACAAACGGAAAACTCAACTATATGGACTCAACTGTGACACGTGAACAAACACGATTGGACTACAAAATATACAGAAAACCAACCACAACTGATCATACCGTACATGAAACATCTAACCACCCCGCACAACATAAGCTAGCAGCGTACAGATCAATGGTGCAGAGGCTTCACTCCAATTCTACGTCTAGCACTCGTTGCGTGTAGACGTGTTTTTAATGAATTTTTCGCAAAAGTCAGTTTCAAACAATTGCAATATTTTTTTACAAGCCAGTCAAAAGCAAATTTTGATTTTATTGGGAAAACCATCACCGTCGAATTATTCGAGCATTTATCGAATAGCTGAAATTCATTTCCTGAAGAAATATCAAAAGTGGAAATACGTTCAAGGGAAGTCCCGGTCTGAGAACATTCCCTCTAGTCTCGCTGCGAAAGCAACGAGATGGAGGAGCCCGATGGCTTCAGCCATCAATCGGAGGGATCATGCCCATCGCCAATGATGACGGGCGAAAAAAAACTTAAAAGAAGTTATGAGAATCAAGAAGAAAACCCGAAAATCCTATCGGTTATCGAGATCGAACAGCTGATCCAAGAAAAAGAGAAAGCTGAAAAATTCGAAAAAGAAAACGAAGAACTCAAGCTTCGAGTTAAATCGTTAGAAGCACTTGTTGGAACGTTAACGTTCAACAAGGATAATGAAACCAAGAAAGGCCGACAAGCAAACTCAAAAACTGAAGACAAGAAAATTAAAAAGCCACAGGAAGAAGCTAATCAAGAGGATGTCCTCAGCGCAGGAGGCGCAAACGACAGCAGAAATTATTATGCAGCGCTAGCTGGTCTTGAAGAAACGATGAACATTGAAGAGGATACAGGTAAAACGTCAAAATTAGATAATAATTTCATTGAATATCTTAAAATTAAAAATCGGGAGGAAAAACCAAAAGGTTTGTCTGCTGGTCCGTCCGTTAAGATTGATGAAAAATAAGAAAAAAAAGAAAAAGCCCCACCAATCAATGTGTTTGGGCAAACGGGCAAAGATATGGTTCGGCTTTTGACAGCCGAAAATAAACTAAAAGATTTTCAGATAAAAAGAGTCAATGCCGATAAATTGACAATAAGGACTAAGTCGCTGGTTGATTTCCAGGCAACAAAAAGTGCCTTAAATTCTGGAGATGTTCCGTATTTCACGTACACCCCGAAAAGCGAAAAGAACCAAACCTTTTTATTGAAGGGTCTGGACTGTGGTGAGGACACAGTCGATCTCCTTCAGGTGCTCCAAGAAGCTGCACCAGAAATACAATTCATTACAGTCAAAAACTTTTCAACGAGAAGATCGATTGTGGAGCGCAAAAACTTGCCTCACCACTTAGTCCAGATTTCCAACAAAAGTAGTTCGAGTGCCCTGCAGAAAATACGGTACTTGAACTTCCGCGTGGTGAGGTGGGAACGCCTCCAGAAAAGTGAGGTCAACCAGTGCTACAGGTGTCAAAGGTTCGGGCATTCGGCTGCCAATTGCGCCATGAAATATAGGTGTGTGAAATGCAAAGACATTCATGCTCCCGGCGAGTGCAAATTGGCTCAGGCAGAGCCAAAAGAAAAACTGTATTGTGTGAACTGCGGTGCTTTTGGTCATCCAGCATCATATCGAGGATGCCCCCGGTATCAAGATGCAAAGATTAAAGTCACTCCGAAACAAAGTCAAGCACACCGCAGTGTGATACCTACCAACTTCGTCAAGCCCGGGGTGTCATTTGCACTTGCTGCGAGAGGACCAGCAGACAATGTAAATAAAATAAATAATGTTAGTGGCAATAATGAGCTACTCCTTAAAATTCATCAGCAATTAAATTCCTTACCGGAGCGAATCGATAAACAAGATTCGAAAATTAACATTGTTTTTCAGCGCTTAGGGCTTTCAAATGCCTCAAAATAAATTGTCATCCAGCCACATTCCCACGGATAGGATTCATTTCATCTCGATCAACGTCAACTCCATTGTTACTATACATCGGCGTGATTATCTCCTTGAATTCATTGCCAGACAAAAGCCTGACATCGTGCTTCTCACCGAAACCCACCTCAGTTCATGGCACTCCATGAGATTAAAGGATTTTGAGTTCGTAAGAAACGAAAGGGTGACAGGTGATGGGGGAGGTGGTACCGGGATATTGGTTTGAAGCCCCTATCGTTTCCAAAATATTGAAAAAGTCGAATTCAAAAGCTTTGAATCTCTTGAAGTGTCCGTTATCAAAATCTCACTGCCAGGTGGGGATAACCTCTTCGTTATCTCTGCCTATGCAACTGGTGGAACTGTTCTCAAGCTCAAGGAGGAGCTCAATTCCTTGTTCGAAATACTCGAATTGAACAGGCTACATAGCTATTATATTCTTGCTGGTGACCTGAACGCCAAGCATACATCATGGCTGAACGCCACCAATAGTCCAAGAGGTGTATTCCTGAAATCGTGGATAACAGAGAACCAAATTGAATGCAGGTGCAATCTATATGGGTCGGAGCTCCCAACATACCCTAGGACAAATTCATATTTGGACCTTTGCATTGCTGACGCAAGACTTGAATTCAGCTTTAATAGTCCTCAACGGAAACTGCAGGTGCTTCCTTATGATAGCGACCATAACGCAATCGTAATGGAAATCAATCATCACAGGGATGATTTCTTCCTCATTCCAGTTCAACATGAAAATCATCGGTTGAATTTCAAAAAAACAGACTGGGGAAAGTTTCAAAAGAAGTTTAATTGGGAGTACCAGAAGCAATGTCCCCCTTCTGATGGTGGCAACTCTTGTTCAATGGTTCCTAATGACAGGAATCTAACTAACGATGAAATAGATGTCTATTTGTCGAAGTTAGAGAAGCTGACGTTGGAAACGATTGAGAAAGTAGTTCCAAAGATTGAACATTGAAACAATATGGAAGGATATGAAACACCAACCATCGCAAGGTTGAAAAGATTGAAAAGCCTCCTTCTCACACGCGTCAACAATATTTATCGACGATTTTCGGACTACAACCATCCCTCGTTGTCTTTGTTGAAATTACATCTGAAGAATGTCCGGAACTTAATCCGGTCATACTTCAGGAGTGAGGTTAGCAATCAATGGGCGGAAAAATTGAGGGGTATTAGCCCACAGGACCCAGATGGCGTGTTCGCGAAAGTGAATAGCATATTCCGCAAGAAGTCTCGAGTGAAGGTATCGAATCTTGAAGTCACTAGTGATGAGATAAATCTTCTCGATAGGGCTGGTATCGAAATTGATAGTACGACTCCGGATAGAAATGGAAACAGGATTATTTGTGGAGTATTGGATAAACTTGCCCTGATTGGAACACATTTTGAATTGGTTCATCTACCAAACCCTGAGAGAGGGAACGACATTTTTTCAGAGGTCGTTGAAGCAAAAGTTTCCGACTTGAAATCAAGCCTGAACGGCCAATCAATTCTTCATTTCAATGAAACATTAACATCTGACCTCATACCGAGCTTAAATCTTATTGATTATTTTGTCAGCTATGAAGACTTGTGTTTCAAATTTCGCAAGATAAACAACAAGAAATCATGTGGTACTGATGGTATTCCAAATGTAGTTCTCCGACATTTGCCTGAGGTTGCTATTAGGAAGTATTGCATATTTTTCAACAACATGTTCAGCAATTCCATATTTCCCAAATGAGTGGAAAAAAGCTAAGGTGTTTCCGATCTTGAAGAAAGGAAAAGAATCTTCATGCTCCAAAAGCTATCGCCCAATCAGCTTGCTGCCTAACATCAGCAAGGTGTTTGAAGTGATACTCAACAGAGCATTAAACGCCCACATTGAGGAAAACGAGTTGATGCCGAATTGCCAATTTGGTTTTCGTGCCAGGCATTCGACCACACATGCAATAACGAAAGTAACCTTCAATGATGTTCAATGATGTACAGCTGTACACTGACAATTGGCGAATGAAAATCAATGCGCAGAAGTGTGAAACAATCTTGTTTCGGACAACGCTGCGGGGGGTCAGTCAAGACCTGAAACGTAATTGGAAAGATTTCCACATCATGGCTGGTGAGAGTAGTCTAGAACGGGTTGCACATAAATCCTGTGTTCGATACCTCGGTGTTTATCTCGATCAGTATCTGTACTATACTGAACATGTGAAAATCATGCTCTGTAAGGCACTAAAAGTAGTCATGGCCCTTCGAAAGCTCTTTCATTCCAGATACATTGATCAAAAGGTCAAAATTATCTGTTACAAGACACTGGTTAGACCAGTTTTGACATATGGATGTCAGATCTGGTACAATCAGAGCGCTAGTACTATGGAAAAATTAAGAGTTTTCGATAGGAAATGTCTTCGTGCATGTACTGGTTTGTACAGAAAGCCTGAGACGGATTGGAAACATTATATATCGAATAGAAGAATTTATCAAACTGCTGAAGTGACTAGAGTCGATATCTTCATATTGAAGCTTCTCCGGAATTATATCGCAAGATCTGTGACTGTGAGTGAAAACCCTTGGATTTCACAGCCGTTCCACCCTACAGACGGGTATATTGCGACTTGCCTCGCTACTGGCTTCATTCCTCCAGAAGCATTCGTGTATTTGGACATGAATCGATATGTTTTTGATTCTGATGGCGTCCCAGTCATATATCACATATTGACGGGCTACCGATAAGAAGATAAAATATCCTCCTAACTTGAGTTCACGGGACCAACGATTTCAATGGAGATACTCATTTGCTAGATTCGTTGA
This sequence comes from Odontomyia ornata, assembly GCA_963969285.1. Classification (NCBI taxonomy): domain Eukaryota; kingdom Metazoa; phylum Arthropoda; class Insecta; order Diptera; family Stratiomyidae; genus Odontomyia; species Odontomyia ornata. The sequence goes on along the minus strand of OZ017739.1, from coordinate 293,838,506 downwards.
AGCTGATCGAGTTGAGACGGCGCAATCCAGGTATTGGTGGATGAATGACAATGTCTAAATTATTCGTGTTTTTTTCAGTTATGTTGTTTTTCGTTGTTTAGTTTTTGAGTTTCAGCTCATTATTGCTACATTTAGTGTTATTATATATTTTTGTTAAAAATTAGGTATAGGTTAGGTATATGTAATTTTACTATATTCCGTTAGAGGTAAGATTAAACACTTAGGTTAGAAACATTGTTACAGAATTTTTTTAGTATAAGATAAAGTTTTTGATTGTATTTTATTAGAAATAAGTTACAACATATTAGATGTAGGATCAAAGTTTCACTGTTGTGTCTTAATTATAAATAATTTTAGGATAGTGTTGGTTGGTTTTTTCTCCTTTTTCCAATTAAATTTTAAAAATATGTAATAATCGTAATTAATTGAATTTGCTATAGTTTTTTTTTTTTGATGAAATGATTTAATGATAACGTATAAATTTAGAGAGTCATATGGGCCATTAAGTTTTTGATTGTTATTGTTTGGAATTTGCTTTATATTCTTCTAAAATTTATAACGATTAGTATTAAATAAAGCGCTTTTGACTTTGACTTTGACTTTGAGACTTCAATCTATCCCCATGACTCCTACTAACTGCTCCAACGAACTAAACAACATTTACAGAATAGCTAATAGTAACGGATAAAAACAGGAACGCCAACCGACTGAAACTCATAAGAACGACCAACAGTGGGTTTCGTTAACATACGTAGGCAAAGAGACATACGAACTATCAAACTTCCTTAGGAAATACAAATTGCAAACTGCATTCAAAACGAACAACAACATTGGAAACAAACTGAAACCAAAACTGAATGACACATCAATATAAGAAAACAGCGGCATATACAAACTGACATGCAAGGAAGGAATGAACACTTAAGGGAAGCAGTCAACAAAAACAAAAAACAGGATGCAAAAAACGTCAAATCAAAAGTGGCGGAGCACATAGTCCTTGAAAAACATGACATCACTGCGGACAACGTGAGCATGCTGAAAACGATTACAAACGGGCGGAAGCTTGATGTAGCAGAAAGTTTAGAGATATTCAATTGAAAGACGCCGGACATTTGGAACGCCGACCCAGGTAACGGATACACCTGGCTATTCAAACTTACAAAATAATAAGTAGTAATTAAGGAAAAACAAATTTTTGAATGGTAAAAGTATCAGGTAATTAGTGATTAAGTGAAAGAAATTTGAGGGATTAGATGTAATTAGAGATTCATTTTAATAGTATAAAGAGTTTAGTATAAATATTAGGACACTTATAGTTTAGGGAATAGTAGTACTGAGGAAGCTCTCAAGTAGAGAACGAAACAATTGTATACTAAATTTAAAAATAGTAGAATTAAAGGGTATATACTTTCTTTCACTTATTTTTATATTTGAAAAATCTACTAATCTTTAACTATCCTAGAAAGGCTTAAAATTTATAAACATAGAAAGACAGACGGTAACATTATCAACGCACAACTTGTCACCAATTCTGACGCAATTTTCTCAGTACTAGACCACCCTCAGACGAAAACGGAAACGAGATGAAATAGAACAAACGAACATCCAACAAGCAAAAAAACAAAAACTAACAAAAAAAACCATATAATAATTTGCGCTATTGATATCCCCTACTGTGCTGAGTATGTGGTTGGCATCTTTAATATCTATTCTTCTCACATTTTGTATTACTGGTTTCCATATTTCTTAATCTTTTTGCGTGCATTCTTTTTTCGCTCTTATTATGTTGCGTGGTTTTTCCTTTCCACTCGTATTATGTTGCTTGATCGTTTTGGTATTATCAACGTTTTATGATTTTCAAACCATTTCCTGGAAAGATGGTACTCGTACTCGAAGTTTCAATTCTTCGTTTTCTTTCTTGACTTTTTCTAATTCGTCGTTTGATTATATATGCCTCTGCTTTCCATGTTCAAAATTATCATGTTCAATTTTTGTTTTCATTAGTTTATCGTTGATGGCATTTGATATGCCAAGTCCCCCAGCAAGCCTCAATTCTGTAGGTGAAAAAATTCTTCTACTTTTCTTGGCTTCTCAAAACATTTTCACGAGTGAAAATTTAGATATTCGATAAATTGTTCGAATGATTTGACGATGGGATAAGTTTTCCAATTAAAAAATTTCCAAGTGCCGTTTTACAAAATTATTTAATTTTTAAAAACTAGTGACAGGACCTTTTAACAACACGTCTATGCGCAACGAAAACGTAGAATCACTGAAAAAACCTTAGAACGGCTTTAGACAATCAGCAAATCCACAAATATTTTTGATGTTGCTGAGTCATTTTAGTATCATTATATGTATTTTTTTTTTGTGGTAGGGAGGTGAAGGCATTTACGCCCGCTGAGTCTGGCAGTGTGGGACTCCCATGGAGGATACCCTTGGACTACCCACTAAACACCTCCCCTGTCAATCTGAGAACCTAGCCTGGAACCGTTTGACACATTACTTCGGGCCAGGTCTCGTTTTGTTACGCCGTGGGGTGCCTTCAAGCTGGGGAGTCCCTTTCCTAGCGGGAGGGGAGAGGGGAAGAGGAAATGCCAGAAGAGCGATCCCACAGCCCCAGCACCTCCGGCTGCTGCGAGTCCCTTTTATCTTTTAGGACTGCCCGAGCATAATGTGCCACCTGGTTCCATTTGTCAGCCGATTCGAGCATCACCGCAACTATATTATCCGGGATGAGCTCTCCCGTCTCCCTGTAGAGTTCCCTTCGCAGCCTGGCCCATTTGGTACACGCAAAAAATGTGTGACAGGCATTGTCCTCCTCTCCTGGGCAAAACCGACAATCGGGAGACCGTGACTTACCGATCTTGTGCAGGTAAGACTGAAAACACCCACGCCCGCTCAAAAGCTGGGTCAGATAGAAGTCAGTCTCACCATGCCTTCGATTTAGCCACGGTCTCACATCCAGGATGAGGCGCGCAGTCCACCTTCCCTTCGTGCAATTCCTCCAAGACTGCTGCCAATCGTTGAGCGAGCGTTGTCTCTCCTCGCGAACAACGATCTCCCTCGCATCCTCGTTTCGGCGCAGGTAAATAGCGCGGCGCTCTCTAGCAAGGAGGGCGACAGGTATCACGCCTGCAATCACTCTCACCGCCGAGTCGGAGACTGTTGGATACGAAGATGCAATTCTCAGTGCTCCTCTTCTCTGTACCTGTGCCAATCGTTTTCGGTATACCTCCTTGCTGAGAGCGTCGCCCCATACCTCTGCTCCGTACAGTAGCACTGACCCTACAGCACTCATCAAGAGGCGTCTTCTTGATGGGCTGGGTCCCCCTACGTTGGCCATAAGTCGACTCAGGGCTGATATTCCCGAAGCAGCCTTCTCAGCCGTTGCCCTGATTTGCTCAGAGAAACTCATCTTCGAGTCGATCAGTAGCCCCAGGTACTTCACCGCTGGCTTCGATTCGACCTGTATATCTCCAATACTGATCATTCTTACTCTAGGGATTCTCTTTTTTGTCAAGATGACCACTTCGGTTTTCTCCAGTTCTAAACTGAGCCCGCGAGCAGTCATCCAGTCCCTCACTCGGCGCATTAGCATACCTAGCCTAAGTTGCACTTGTTCAACGGTGCGTCCGGCAACCAGAGCCGCAACATCATCCGCATAGCCGACCAAGCGCGACTCATCTGGCATCTCAAGTCTCAGTAGCCCGTCGTAAGACACGTTCCATAGGTCCGGACCAAGGAAAGATCTCTGGGCAATACCCGATGTAATTTCCATCCTTCGTTGGCCCTGTGTCGTGTCGTAGAGCAGGCTTCGGTCCTTTAGGTAGTTCCTCAAAAGCCGCATTAGATATTCTGGAACTTGAAAAGAGTTTTCCAGCGTGTCCAGAATATCCACCCATCTAGCGGAGTTGAAGGCATTCCTGACGTCGAGTGTTACCAACAGGACGATCCGTCGCTTGGTGCGACTATATGCCTCTGCCTTTTGGACCGCGTTCACCACCTCTGCAATCGCATCAATGGTAGAACGTCCTGCTCTAAAGCCGTACTGCGAGGAGATAGGTCCCCAGCAGCATGAATCGCGTCAGTGAGTCTTCCCTTGAAGAGTTTCTCTAGCACTTTCCCAGCCGTGTCTAGCATGCATAACGGGCGGTATGTAGACGGCGATTCGGGATTTCCCTTCCCCTTGCTGATCAGCACGAGCCTCGCCACCTTCCATCGTACCGGGAAAACCCCGTCCCGTAGGCAAGCGTTGAATGTGCTGAGCAGCAAGTCAGGACAATGGTGATAGACGAGCTGCAACACCTCACCTGGAACACTATCTGGACCTGGAGCCTTCCTCGCTTTCAGGGAGAGGACTGCCTCCTCCAGTTCCAGCTGTGTGAAGAGTGGGCACTCGACTGCTGTTTCACCATGGACAGCGTCAACACGGACGGGATGGGCGGGGAAGAGTCCCGCACTATCGCGTTCATTTTTTCCACGTCATGTATACAAGGCTTCCGTAGGGCATCAAGTTTCCCCATGACCAGCTTGTAGCCAAGGCCCCACGGATCCCTATTTACATCGTCCACGAGGTCTTGCCAGCATCGGGCCTTGCTCTTGTTAATAAGCCTGCGAAGATATTTCCTGCCGGACCTGTATGCTGCTAGCCTAGTGTCTGCCTCCTCCCGTGTTCGCGCGCGCTGGGCCTCTCGCTGAAGTTTGTGACACTCGCTTCTTTGTTCGGCGATCTCGTTTGACCACCAGTATACTGGAGGCTTACCGTGTCGGGGTCTCCGACGGGGCATAGAAGACTCGCAAGCAGCTATGATGGTATTCGTAGTTGAGTTCACCAAGTCCTTGGCTGTAGGCCCTCCACTCCCTGGCGGAGCTCCCAGCAACGGTGCGCCTGCCGTAAGCGCGTCAGCGAACCTCTCAACGTCCATCCTCCCAGTCCTCGATCCGAGGATTGAAGTTTGGGCATATGCACGCAGAGTGGCACTGTCGTGAATCTCAACAGCTATATACTGGTGATCACTAGCCGAGTAGTCCTCTAGTACTCGCCAGTTGTGTACTCTAGGTACCAGGAACTCCGAAGCGATTGTCACATCGGGTATGGTTCCTACGCAACCCCAGCGGCGGAAAGTAGGGGCGTTACCAGTATTTAGGACAAAAAGCGCTGTTCTGGCCGCCATGTCCAAGATTTGCTTTCCCCTTGGGTCGGATTGTGGCATACCCCATTCAATGGCTCGAGCGTTGAAGTCTCCCCCGACCAGCATGTGGCCCTCTGTGTTCGAGACAGCGTCCTCCAGGGCATGGAGTTTGGTTCGAAAAGATCGCATTGCCTCGTTAGGCGTCAGATAAACACTGAAATATGTTATCCCTGAACACCGCACCCACACAAAACCATCCCCGCGTCCATGGCCCTGCACCTGAAGGCGGGCGCTGTCTCGAACCCAGATGGCCGAGGTACTAGATTTGTCAGGGTACCACGCTTGCGAGTCCTTGTTATGATGTTGCTCGCTCAGCAACAGGAGGTCAGCTTTCTTATCCCTCGCAAACTGCTCAAGTAGGTCCTGGGCGTTTGTGCTTCGGTGCAAATTAACCTGTAGGATACGGATCATTTGAGTATCGATTTGGTTTTAGTTAGGGCCTCCTTGAAAACCCAGCATCTCCCTGTCCCCGGCTCATGTTTGAGGTCGCCGGGTGCTAGCTTAGCATCCTTGCAAAGAATGCATTTTGCCTCGTTCGTGCACTCCTTCCTTTTGTGCCCCGTTTCACCACATTTGTAGCACAGAGATCTCCTGTCGGGTCCCCTACAGCCATGCGCGGTGTGTCCGTATTCGAAGCATCTGAAGCAGCGGATAGGGATCGATCTTCTCCGTATCCTGTAGATCACCCAATCTATCTTAATTTTGCCCTTCGCCAGGATTTGCTGGGCGTCTTTATCAGCTAGTTCGACAATAGCCATGCGTTGCCCCCTTGTGTTTTCACGTGTCAAACTTGCCTTGACTTCACTTAAGCTGGGGAACTCCCTCCTGATGGCATCCTCTACTTCAGCTTTGTCCGTGACGCAGTCGAGGTCCCTGATTTCCAGGGTGGCCATTGGTTCGAGCGAGGCAACCGTTGCCGCATCTCCAAGAACCTTTTGAACCGCGTCACGGAATGCATCTTTGTTTGTGGCCTCTGGCCCGAATTCCACCAGCAGGCCACCGGTCCGGGTTGGTCGAACTGCTTTGATGGCAGTTTTGGTGTCGTCTGGCTGCGTAGGTTCGGCCCTTAGTGGGTTTAATAAGCAGTGCCTCTCGCAAGGGTTTGCGCCGCGGTTTCATTATATGTATTAACTTGTAGTAATATGAAAATCTTAGTCACAGTTGTGAAAGTGATCTGAGTGACGCCTTAGAAGCTAAAAGCGGCAAGTAGGTTCCCGTAAGCGAGCATATCCGGTATCTTTGTCGGCAGGATTTCAGCCGAGATGGTTTTATCCAGCCCTGGAGTTGAAATAAGCCCGAAAATTTTAATGCAACAAAATATGTGCTTACTTTGCTAAATATTTAATAAGACTTTGGATCCTGCTCGACTCCCGTTGACATTGAAATGGCCGAGATTTCGAGACAGCTCGGTGTTTAGCATTACAAAAATCTCGGTCATTTTGCTGCAAGTATTCAAACTGCATTTAGTTGACATTACAACTTCCTTGCAAATGGTTTTCCAATAAGATTTTGAATAGCCCGCTATTTCGGTAGATGTCACTTTCGAAACTGTCATTTTTTGTCACTTGACAAATAAAAGCTACGCTATTAATAAAAAATCCCCGTTGGCAGCACCAGCCGGAAAGGTAAATTTCTCGTACGTAGCGTAAAGTTTCGAAAAAGAATTTGGCTTGCCTACTACTCAACTTCTTTCTGCGATTTTCGTAGTACCACATGGGTATTTATTAACATAAAAAAAATCTGGCCACGTTCGTTTTTAGAAACCTTTTATCGGGGCGCAAATATTTTGCTAATTGAATTGAGTTACATGCGTATGGATTACATATTGTTGTAAACATATAAATACCGGTTTCGCCCTTCTCGCATCTGCTGTTTACACAGTTCACAGTGGTATTCACACAAAAGCTTAAATAGCTCGAATAGTTAATTTCAAAAGATTTCCATAAAAGTTTAATCAGCACTTGCATTGCCATTAATATATACATTTCAATTTTTTTCTGAACTGTGAGGGCCGTCATTTCAATTTTTATTGAAATCGGCTGCTAAAAATATTAAGCTGTAAATTTTCGACTGTTTTATTTGTCATTCGATTTGCATAATCAAATTAAATTAACTTGCCTTAATAACTTATAATTTCAAGTTTCAACGGAATCTGTTGAGAATCTTGGCTGCTAGAGGGCTACAGAAATAAAAAAAATTGTATGCCATCCGCCTGTATGGGGAGACCCCCCTTAAATACCTTAAAATATTTTCTTGCACTGCAAATTTCAAGAGGCACCACTTTTGACCTACGTAGAAAATTTCCTCATTCTAGCTCATGTGGTTTGCGAGAAAACTTGTTATGACGCACGAACAAACGGGCGGAGGGACGGACAGACAGACAAGTCGCGATTTTATAATTTTTTAGGGTATTGTTAAAAATCTTATACAATATCTTAAAAATGGTCTGGTTTATAAGTTCTTTCAAGTAATGTCATTTAAAACGTTTCAATGAAAAATATTCATTATTTCAGTTGGCACTAAAATAGCGAATTGCGCTTGCCTTCAGACCTTTGGGGGCCGCCATTTTGAATGCATGCATTTGATTTTGGATTATTTTAAATCTTTGTATGCTAGGACCTCATCAATCAATGTACTATCTCGTTCAAATAGGAGTTTCACTCTAGACAGGGCAAAATAATTCAATTTTTAAAGAAAATCGCAGCTAAAAATATTAGGCTTTAAATTTTTGACTTTTTTATTTTTCATTCAATTTGAATAATTTCCTGCAAAAAACAAGAACATAGTACAGGGATTCATAATCTCAAGTTTCATCAAAATCCGTTGGAAGATGTGACCGCTAGAGGGCCACAAAAACATGAAAAAAACGCATATTTAAACGGCCGCCATTTTGAAATTTGCCCATGCATGATCACCAAAATATCAAAGACTGTAGGTGTAAGTAATGTTTATCTTGAAACCAAGTTTCATATATATCGGATCAAAATTGCGACTTTCAAAAGCCTTTGAAATTTCGACCTTCAACTGGCCGCCATTTTGTTTTTTGCAACCTGACCTCCAGTTTTTTTAAGCAATTCTTCAGATACTTATAATATCTATCAAACTACCGAATTTCATGAAAATCTGTTGAAAGCTTTGACCACTATTACAACAACAAAACTTTGCACGTTTTTCGACCTTTGAGCGGCCGCCATTTTGTTTCTGCCGTACCGACTTTGGATTTTTTATTGTGAGATTGATCGCATACTTCAATGAACCTTTGTACCAAATTTCATCCAAATCTCTCTTTGGTCAGAACAGAAATCGCGATTTTTCGTCTAAAATGGCCGCCATTTTGTTTTTGCCCGGCCGATATAGCTGGTTCAAGAACTTAACCGAGAAAATTACCCAATACACCTTTCCTCAAAATTTGGTGAAAATCGAAGCAAAATTGCGACCTCTAGCGTGGTCACAAATTTCGTTATATCCCATATATATATATATATATATATATATATATATATATATATATATATATATATGTATATATATATATATATATATATATATATATATATATATATATATATATATATATATATAAATATATATATATATATATATATATATATATATATATATATATATATATAAATATATATATATATATATATATATATATATATATATATAAATATATATATATATATATATATATATATATATATATATATATATATATATATATATATATATATATATATATATATATATAAGATGCTCTCCGCAATAGGTAAATTTCTCTCGAGAAATTTACCTAAAATGGAACGATACATGCTTCAACAACGCATTGAAATTATTAAATCTCACTGTAAAACTCGAACATTTTTGTGTCTTCGTGAAGCACCTTGTCGGACCGCAACACATGAATTGGTGGAAAAATTCGAGCTGTTGCGACAATTTAGTGATGTGAAGAATAAAACCCGTGCACGTCACTCATGAACAGCCGAGGATATTGCTGCTGTAGCCGAAAGTGTTGAAGAAAACCCAGGTTTGTCTATTCCTCGTCGTTCTTTGGAATTAGGCATTCCACAAACGTCATTACACCGTATTTTACATAAAGATTTGGGTCCTAAGGCTTACAAAGTTCAGTTAACACAAGAACTCAAGCCGGTCAATCATCAACACAGTCGTGTCTTTGCTGATTGGGTCCTTGAAATTTATGAAAATGATCCGGAATTCCATCGAAAAATCATCTTGAGTGATGAGGCTCATTTCCACCTCGGTGGCTTCGTCAACAAGAAAAATTGTCACATATGGGGCTCGAAAAACACAAGAGTTATTGTTGAAAAGCCTCTCTATCCTCATCGTGTGACTGTTTGGTGCGGTTTATGGTTCGGCCGAGTCATTGGACCTTACTCTTTCGAAAATGAGGCTGGAGCAACAGTTACGGCGAATGGGTTGCGCTATCGATAGATGATTAATGATTTTTTATGGCTGGAATGGGATGGTATTGATCGGGACAACGTTTACTTTCAACAAGAAGGCGTTACGTGCCACACAAGCGACGAAACCATTGATCTTTTACGGGAAGAGTTTCCGGACCGTGTTATCTTTCGAAGAGGTGATCACAATTGGCCACCGAGATCTTGTGATTTTACACCTTGCGACTTCTTCCTTTGAGGCCACGTGAAAGAGAAGGTCTACGCCAACAGCCCTGCGTCGATTCAAGACCTCAAAGATGGAATTCGTGAGGCTATCGAGAACATAGGGCAGCCATTTTGCGATTTGGTTATGGAAAATTTCATGAGAACGATATGGTCCTGTAAGGCATGGTTGTGGTGGTCAATTGCCTAAGGTAATTTTTACTATTAACGGCATACCTTCTTCTTAATAATGAAATAAAAATTCAATCATTTATATTAGAAAATGACATTGTTCTTTTAATATCAACATAACTCCTCCTATTGCAAAACCCTGTATAATTGCGTAAGTGATATTATACTTTATTTGCAATTAGTTAACTGGGAATATCGCATGTTTGTTAGAGGGTCAGATTTGCTTCCAATTCGAATCATCGCGAAAAACAACACCAGCTCATGTAAGAGAAATAAAGATTTTGACATAGAGTTCATGTTCAAGACTATTTCCAAATAAAGGGTTAACCGAATAAGGTCACGAATCGCCGCAGCAAAAGTACAACCGGTTATGTACTCGTACTCGTAGAATGCTTTCATTTATCATTTTCATCTTCGGCACCAATAGCAACCAGAAGATGTTCTTTTAGCTTTCCATATGTTTAGCCATCACATTCAAGATCGCGTTTCTGCATAATTTCATGTAATTGCCAATGCTGCTTCTTCACGGGTGCATTTTCGAGGTAAAGTTAAATTGTACGATGCTGTAATATTTCATTGCAAACCTGAAAATTTATTTTTAGCCGCTCACGACTGGCGCGGCGACGTACGCGACGACTGGTTGGATAATTTGTAATAAAATTCGCGTAAGTACGCATAAGATTTGCAATTGGTCCAATCAATGTTTTGTTGCATGTAAGCAGTCCTTCTTAGTGAGGTTCTTGTGGTGTTTACCAACTTTAGTCATCAAGTTAGTAAACAAATAAGGCGAAATGGAATTTCTCATTACATAATTGATTTGTTTATATGAAACGCTAAATTGTAGCAAGAGAAATTAAAACTAAAGGATGTGATAAGCCAATAAGGCACAATTTAAAGTGGTTCGACCTAAATTATGCTGTTTTAAATGTAACGCACGATGTTTGATATTTTATCGAGAATTTCGCCTTTCGAAAATAATTATGAATGAGTAGCTAAGCGTGCCAAATGAGAGAATGAACAGCTACTATACCTCTTCTCATGAAATAAAATCCTTACCACTTCCAAAACCGCTAAAAAGGATGAATTTACTGTTTACCTATCTCAAAGGTAGAACATACATATAAGACTTAATATATGGGTGCATCCGTTTATCTCCACTTTAATTCAGTGATGTAATATATGTATGTTTCACATCGTTTACGGTTGCACATTAGCAAACCAGCTGTTATGCTGCATTACATCGGGAAATTGCTGCAAACTTAATGGTTGTTTACATAATGTACAGAGTGTGGACTCCCACGCTCGCAAAAAGGTGACTGGACTACCCACTAAATACCTCCCCTACCTGAGATCCTAGCCTGGGATCGTTTGACACTTTACTTCGGGCCAGGTCTCGTTTTGTTACGCCGTGAGGTGCCTTCAAGCTGGGAGATCTCTCTTCTAGCGGAAGAAGAAGAGGAATTGCCAGACAAGGGATCCCCCGCCCCAACGCCCCCGGCTGCTGTGAGTCCCTTTTATCTTTTAGGACTGCTCGAACCTAATGTGCCATCTGGATCCATTTGTCAACCGATTCGAGCATTACCGTGACTATATTATCCGGGGTGAGGTCTCTCGTCTTATTGTAGAGGTCCCTTCGCAGCTTGTCTCATTTTATGCACGTTAAAACTGTGTGGCAGGCATTGTCTTCCTCTCTTGGGCAAAACTGGAAATGGGGGACCATGATTTACCAATCTTGTGCAGGTTAGACTGAAAACACCCATGCCCGCTCAAAATCTGGGTCGGATAGAAGTCAGTGTCACATCTGGGATGAGCCGTGAAGTCCGTCTGCTGCCAATCGTTGAGTGAACACCATCTCCCCTTGTGGACAACCATCTCCCTCACATCCTCGTTTCTTCGCAGGTAAATAGTGCGGCATTCTCTGGCAAGGAGGGCAACAGATATCTCGCCCGCAATAACTCTCACTGCCGAATCAGAGACTGTCGGATACGAAGATGCAGTTCTCACTGCTCCTCTTCTCTATACCTGCGCCAAGCGTTTTCGGTACAACTCCTTACTGAGAGCGTCGCCCCATTTTTCTGCTCCGTACAGTAGTACTGAGCCTACAGCACTCATCAAGAGGCGTCTTCTTGTGGAGCTGGGCCCCCTACATTGGCCATAAGCCGACTAAGAGCCGATACTCCCGAAGCAGCCTTCTCAGCCGTTGCCCTAATTTGCTCAGAGAAACTCATCTTCGAGTCGATCAGTAGCCACGGGTACTTCACCACTGGCTTTGATTTAATTAATATGTCTTCAACACTGATCATCTATACTCTAGGGATTCTCATTTTTGTCAAGATGACCACTTCGGTTTTCTTCAGTGCTAAACTGAACCCTCGATCAGTCATCCAGTCTCTCACTCGGCACATTAGTCTACCTAGCCAGGATGTTTATTGTCTGTAAAGGACTGCGGTGATGGAATGCTACCTCAGCAAGCGCAGATTACGGCGCTCATAGGTATTGGTCTTGTTTGAGGAAGCGTGAATGCGCTGATAGACTAGCGTTGCGGTGTCATGGGTCATTTTTTCCCCCAAATTTAAAAAACCATCATATCAACTTAAGCTCTACCATTTCTTCTTACTGTTCTCATATATCACGGAAATATTTTGAATAAAACTCAAATTTTGATAAAATTATATAAATAAATGTGAAAGAAGGAATTAAACGGTAGTTACCCACTCCTTCGACAAGCGCTTGTTGTTGGGAGGGGGTAAGGGGCCTACAAACTCATTCAAAATGATTACAAACTTGTATGGAGACAGACATTCAGAAACAATACACATTCACTTTCGTTAAATACTACAAACGACAAAACTAGGTTAAACCGCGGAAACCGATTTCTGATTCTTTAATGAAAAGCACGAATAACTTACTTTAAAACAAACAGGAACTTCAATATCCATCACCAGAAATTTCAATCTTGTAGTTCATATATTTTCCTTTCAGAATTTCTCTTGTTTTCGAGTCGTCAGCTTTTCCAAATCCCTGCGAGCAACCATAAACTTTAATTTTGTTATCATTAGGACGATGTTCAATTCTACCTCCGGCAAGATATTCGGTGTCCGATCCCGATGATTCAACATAAGAACGTACTCCGTCATATACATCAGAATGCCACTGCGTACGATTAAAACCACGTACGATAAGTTTGTTTGGTTCCGAGTCGTCAGATTGCCCTTTTCTATACAACACTAGCACTTTTAAATAATTTTATAAGTTCCTACTTAGGCTCGTTACACAAATGAGATCTTAATTAAAGTTCACCTTGTAAGTCACTAGTATGACTCGGAGAATATATTCGTTTGTTTGTTTAAAAAGATATAATTCTTAAAGATTTCTTGTATTGAAAAAATTGAGCACTATCCACTCACGCAACTCTCACATTTGCTATCCGTTTTGGTGTATCATACGATTTATGGGTAAAGATAAAAAATAATTTACGGATACAAGAATATTTGCAATAAATCCATTTACTCCCCATTTTTGCACACAAATTACAACACTTCTACGTGGTTGACTTGGGCATATCTTCATCGTGGTCGCGATGCTCCATTTTCATACCTCTATAAAATGGGGATCGTCTCCATAATACATATATTCCCCTTGCTTTATCTTTATCATGCTACGATAGTTTCTAAGCTTATAGAAAGCGTTCTCAATGATCACATATCGCTGGTAGGGGGTCCGTTTACTTCAATCACATCACACATGATAAATCGTTTCTCGCATTTTTAGGGTTTTGTAAAATAATTTTACAAAACCCTACTAGTTTCGCGACCAGTCTGTCCGTCTGTCCGTCCGTCCGTCCGTCCGTGTGTCACAGCAGTTTTTCTCGGAAACTACTTAAGCTAGAAACATCAAATTACGTGTGTAGGTGTAAAGTGGTGATCTCTTTAAAGTTCAACTACAAAAATTTTTTAATAAGGTATTTAAGGGGGGTCTCCCCATATAGGAGAGTGACCCCCCGAAAAAAAAATTCATTGAAAGTAGCCGATATGGGTACCAAATGAAAGGTCTTGATGAGAACTTTTCAAAACAGGTCTTAATTTGGCAAAGTTTGCTTCGAGGGGCGCACAGGGAGGGGAAATACACGAAAACTTTGTGTCCCCCCCCCCTCGCGATTGGACACCTGTGATCCGAAAAATCTGAAAAAAATCAGGAATGTAGGCCTTGGTGAGTACAATAACAACAAATACGTGAGAAGTCGCAATTCACTCAACTTTGTTAGTAATAGTATGATTTATCGATTTTATGTTTTCTTGAATAAGATCTTAACTGTACCCTTAAATCCAATGAAATTCAGTACACAGATGACTATTCATAAGATTGATCTATCCTGAAAGTTTCATAAAGATTAAATCTTATTTAGCGAAGTTATAGCGGTTTGAATTTTCCTGTATTACTATGGAACAATATGCGCTGCATTTATTACTATGGCAACATATGGCTATGGAAAAACATGCGCTTTTTACCGACTCAGACATTACAGTTTTGCTAGGATTTGCATGAAAACTTCAGGAATGATAGGTGTCATGCATACCTTAGAGAATCGGTTCAGCTAGTGGTATCAGTAATCGTAAAACAAAATAGTGGCTGTTTTAAATGCGAAGATTGGATAATTTTGAGTTATTTTTTCCCAACTTCAACGTTTAAGGTGCATGCTTTGAACACTTGATTCAATTTAATGAATGACTGAAAATGAGTACCTACAATCAATGCTCATAAGCGAAACAAGTCAAGGAGGCAGGAGAGAGCTCCTAGCATAAGGGCTTTGTAACCATTCTAGGATTCGAACAAATTGTGTTTCCTCCCTAGCGAATGGACATCTGAAATAATTATCAAGGCAGATATTTATGAGTTTAACAATAACAAAAACCTCAGAAGTCGAAATTCGTTCAACTTTGTTAACAATAGTATGATCTTCGTATTTCATATTTTCTCCAATAAAATCGTCTTTGACATGTTTCTTGATTTGATTCGATCTGGTGACTGCATTTTGTAAATTGAATACAAAACCCTTCTGACATGAGCGTAGGTCTGTTTACCCAACTTGTTTAATGCCCGTGTAGGACACGGGTGCCGATGGTCTAGCATAAGTGTCAGCGAGCTATAAACAACACCGAGCTCAGCTAACTAGCTTCGCTTAACGACCGCGTACGCGTGCTTGATGACTAGCATTTGCGGGATCATATGAGGCGGGTTCTTGTCGAGCCACGAAGCTACACTACAAAATACTTATCACGCGTACTCTACTCCACAAGACGCACCGATCAATTTTTATTGTCTTTAGAAAAGTTCTATTAGGTGTCAATTAAGCTACTCTACAATAATTCAATATTTTTTTGCCTCGTTAAAGTTAGCGGACACGGAGGCTTGAGACAAACGCAAACATTACACAAAAAGCAACCGTTACTTTCACCGAAGAAGGTCGTTGCATTACAAGGGGAATGTCAAACCTAAAGATGTTAAAGTTGCTGAAGGGAACCACTCATCTCTGCCTAAAGGATGGAAACTTGACGGATACAGTTTACTTTACACTAGTAAAACAACAAACTAAGCAGTTTCGACGGGGTGACCACCTTATCTCTTCAGGAGCAGCCACTCCTGATCACTACGGGGCTGCTCGACTGCTTATGTTTATTACAGGTTAAATATATACGTCTATAGTCAGTTTTTTTCTAATGTTATCAAAATTATAATAAAACTAATTTTTCATTATACATTAGATGTTTTATTTATTTTGTATAACAGCTGTTTTCAACTACTATTTGCAGTCTTCTTCAGTACAATTATTGGGTTACAAGATTTTTACTTAAGTACATATAACTTTAAAAAAAAAAAAGGCAATTATATATTTGATGTAATTAGGCTAAATAACACTGAATGGCAATCACCTTCATCCGTATTAATTCTTTGTTGCTCAGGTACTCGGATTATCTTTATTGCTTCCATCGCGTCTAATTCTCTAGGACAATTACTGCTCTTAATTACACTTACATCGGCAATATCCATCATGTGTTGTTCTTCGATGATGTGTTTAGCTACGGCGGACCTCATGTGCGATCCCGGGTTTTTGGCTGCGATTCGTGCTTCCCTGATATGTTCGTGGAACCTGACCGGGATCAATCTTTTCGTTTGTCCGATATAAATCATAGGACAAATACTACACGCTACTTTGTAGATGCCACTCGTCTCTTCCATTGTTTTTAGATCCTTGCCCGATCCCAATATGTTTCGTGCTGCGCATCTGCGACTAGAGGACACCATTTCAATTCCGTGATGTTTGAACACTTGCTTCATGTCTTTTGAATACCTGGAATATGTCACTGATATGCGCTTTGGAGTTTCTTTTGTCGGTTTCAATGTTGTTAAATTGTCCCTTTTTTGTTTTCGGATCTTCTTCTTGATTATTGCTTCGATGCATTTTCCGTCGTATCCATTTATGCTGGCTGTATTTATGATATATTCTTTTTCTTTCTTGAATCGCTCTATTGTTGATGGCACTGTCAGTAATCGGTGAATCATTGAATGGTATGCTGCAATTTTTTGGGGGTAGCTATGGCTAGAGTCGCTAGTAATTGTACGTTGGGTACTCGAGGGCTTCCGGTAGATGTCGATTTCAATCCTGCCTTGGTTCCTAATAAGTTTCAAATCTAGGAATGGGATTTCACCATTTACTTCTATCTCCATGCTGAACTTTATCTTCGGGTGGATATTGTCGATTTTCTGGAAGGTATTTTCCAATTCTTCCTTTGCAATGATGATAAAAATATCGTCCACATATCGTACCCACAATTTTGGCATCAAACCTTCTTCTTCAATGATATTTTCAACATGGGCCATAAAAATTTCGCTGATAAGAGGAGATAAAGGGTTGCCCATTGCTGTACCGGACGTTGTTTTGAAAAATCGTTGCCTGAACATGAAATAATTTTCATTCATGCATAGTCGAGCCAATTTTAGGTAGCATTTTGTCTTCTCTTTCCATTCATTAGAGTTTCCTATGCTCAATAACCACTTTTCCAGTAAATACAATGATTCTTTAACTGGGACATTCGGAAAACGAGCTTTTACGTCAAAAGACACCATAATGTCTTCGTTGCTCAAATCATCTATTTTTTCCAATTTTTTGATGAGCATTTCTGAGTTTTTAATTGACCGACTGCTTATTGGTATATTTATTTCATTAATTTGGTTGGTTAACCATTTGGCTACGTTATATGTTGGCGAGTTCGTGTCGGCTATAATTTCACGTACCTCCTCACCGTTTTTATGGGTTTTCGGTTGAATACGGATGCGAGGGAGCGATGGATTCGGCATTCTCAAATTTTTACTGGCTACCACTCTTCTACATTCCTTGAGAGTTTTTTCCACTCGTTTTATGGAATCTGGGAGCGGATTGTTTCGCAGTTCCATATAATTTCCATTGGAAAAGGTGTTTAAAACGATTTCATCATGCTTAAGTTTGTTCATTATTACCACTGCGTTGCTTTTATCAGCTTTTAGATAGAAAACGGGGTTTTCTTTTAACTGCCTTATGATTTTGTTTTCTGATATTAAATTTGGTTTTTCATTCAGTAATATTTTGGTCAATTTTTCCCTAATATCCTCTTTTACAACACTATCTAGGTGTTTTATTCCCGCTTCAACATCAATAATAATATTTTCTAAGGGGTTTATTGGTTCTACTGCATAATTTAATCCTTTATTCAGTACGTTTAATTCTTGTTGGCTGAATGTCGTTGTTGTATTATTTATTATATAGTTCTTTATGAATTGTGGTCTTTTTGGTGTAGAAACAATTGTTCTTTTACTCAGGCTATTTAATTTATTATCTAGGATCCCACGTTTTTTGAACTTCTCGCATAGAAATGCCGTGTTGAGCTTTCCGGTCGCTATGACTATATCTTCGTTTTGAGTAGTCATTATGTTAGCCAATTTTAAATGCGTGATATATGCTTTCAGGGTGAGATGGTCCAATTTTTTATAAAGACCCTTCACGCTATTTTTTACTAAGTTTTTCTCCACTAGATTTTTTTGTTGATTTGTTGTATCGAGATGTGTCTTAATAAGAACTTTATGAGATTTTGGAATTACATTTATTTTGAGGCAAATTTTCAGAAACCGTATGTCTTCAGAAATACTTGCGATCGACTTTTTCAATTGCAATAATTTATTGAACACTGACTGGGGCTTGATGGCCATATTATATATACGTATAAAGTCAGTTTTTTTCTAATGTTATCAAAATTATAATAAAAATAATTTTTCATTATACATTAGATCCTTTATTTATTTTGTATAACAGCTGTTTTCGACTACAATTGCAGTCTTCTTCAGTACAATTATTGGGTTACAAGATTTTTACTTAAGTACATATAACTTTTAAAAAAAAAAAAAAAAGGCAATTATATCTTTGATGTAATTAGGCTAAATAACACTGAATGGCAATTACCTTCATCCGTATTCATTCTTTGTTGCTCAGGTACTTGGATTATCTTTATTGCTTCCATCGCGTCTAATTCTCTAGGACAATTACTGCTCTTAATTACACTTACATCGGCAATATTCATCATGTGTTGTTCTTCGATGATGTGTTTAGCTACGGCGGACCTCATGTTATATGTACTTAAGTAAAAATCTTGTAACCCAATAATTGTACTGAAGAAGACTGCAAATAGTAGTCAAAAACAGCTGTTATACAAAATAAATAAAAGATCTAATGTATAATGAAAAATTAGTTTTATTATAATTACGGCACCATGTACCGAACCAAATCAAACAGTCACGGATTATAAAAATTTCTGAAGAAGAACGGCTATCTACTGAAATGAAACGTTTTTTTTTCATGTATGTATTGCATCACCGCCTTGAGCGCCGTAATCTGCGCTTGCTGAGGTAGCATTCCATCAGCGCAGTCCTTTACAGACAATAAACATCCTGGCTAGGTAGACTAATGTGCCGAATGACTGGATGACTGATCGAGGGTTCAGTTTAGCACTGAAGAAAACCGAAGTGGTCATCTTGACGAAAATGAGAATCCCTAGAGTATAGATGATCAGTGGGAGACATATTAATCAAATCAAAGCCAGTGGTGAAGTACCCGTGGCTACTGATCGACTCGAAGATGAGTTTCTCTGAGGAAATTAGGGCAACGGCTGAGAAGGCTGCTTCGTTAGTATCCGCTCTTAGTCGGCTTATGGCCAATGTAGGGGGCCTAGCTCCACAAGAAGACGCCTCTTGATGAGTGCTGTAGGCTCAGTACTACTGTACGGAGCAGAAATACGGGGCGACGCTCTCAGTAAGGAGTTGTACCGAAAACGCTTGGCGCAGGTATAGAGAAGAGGAGCACTGAGAACTGCATCTTCGTATCCGACAGTCTCTGATTCGGCAGTGGGAGTTATTGCAGGCGAGATATCTGTTGCCCTCTTTGCCAGAGTACAATCTCCGGTCACGCTCTGCTAATTTCAAAGAAGGAGATGAAGTGTTCCGGCGAAATTTCCGCCAAAGTGACGCCGCGGGGCATTACAACGCCAAGCTGGACAGGCGATTTTTGAAAAGCCGCATAAAACAGGTAATGGGACCTAACCGGTACCTGATAACAGATCCATCGGGAAAAGAAGTGGGGATATACCACGCGAAAGACCTGCGCCGATAGATAATTGGGCACGTCTGTTTGTCCGTCCGCATATATTTTCAAAAACGCGCAAAGGTTGTATACTTCCAGGCAAACATAGACATAAGTCAGTCCGTCCGTCTGTTAATTGTGTTCTTCTTTTATTGTTCGTCATCTCTAGTCCCGACGTCGAAGCCAACCCGTGAGACACAGAAAGATCCTTCAGCTCCTTTTTCGTAATCCGCATTGCCTTGGGATCACGAGAAAATTAGTCCCCTGTAGTAATCTAGGAGCTATGGTTCTAAAAGCAGCGCTGACACAGGCACACAGCACGAACGCAATTTAACAAGGATTCAGTAGATTCAGTCACCTTCCCCATCGCAACACTCGCTTTTTTTTTCGCATGAAAAATAAGTGAAAAAATTTCTTTTGTACTTAACACCCGGGAAACAAAATTCTAAAACTGTTTAATATTTCTAATGTGTAGTGATTTTATTTCAATATCTTTTGAATATAATTTAACTAATTGCGGTGTAACGCGGTATGCAAATGCTTAGAACGAAACGGTTAACCCCTTAAATTATATGACCGATAAAATCATTGTATCATTTAAACCCCACAAAATTTGTCAAATTCCACCCATTCCAACCATAATAGTAATTAAAAATTGTTTGTTTGTCGGTAATTAACGCGTGCCTGTCTTATTCTTTCGATTTATTTCCCCCTTAATTACGCCTAATAATTATAAACATAAATTGCTTTCAATTGAAAACTTAATCGAATCTACAAAAAGACGATTTGGAATTTTAAAAACAACCGAAACGAGTGTGCATTATCACCACCGCGGGTTCACCCATAGATGGCACTTCTATTTCCACATTGTGGCGTCCACATGCTCACCGCAAGGAGCGCATCAAGCAGTTAGTGAATTAGTGAATTTCACAACTCATGTCAACGAGAAGCTCGCTTCGTTCACAACCTCCGACGAGTCAACATCGCGCACGCCAACATGTAGTCCAAACTACATTCATTCCTATGCTTGTAATTCTCTTTAGTTTTCCTAATAAAGTTATATTTGTGTTTCAGTAAAGTAATAATCTTTTCTTTCTAATGGGGATCGCGCATCGCTTATTAACAATCCCCATAACATCGTACGAGCGAGGTTATTCCGAGTGTCGCAAATAAGCGGGAACAAAATCCGCTTGCATCAGCCGCACGGTCGATTTTTAAGAAATTGTGACTGAAAAAGTGTTATCTTCATTCTTCGTACCAATTGAAAGTTCTTTCAGTTTTGCAGTAAATTAATCGCATAAATGGCAAATCGATAAAAAAAAGACGTGCAATCGATTGCTCTACGGGTGGAGCTAGTAATGGCTGTCGGAAAAGATTTTGTTTAAAGCGTTCAAACTGGCGGCCGGAAAATTTGCACCTCGGTAAACCAAAAGCTTACAACAATTAGTGTATTTGACCCGCTCGTGCGTCAGTGATATCATTTCTTTTTCCGTCTCGCGAAGCATTCGTTTGTTTTATAGGATTTGTACTTTTACTGCGCAGAGTACATGGAAAAATAACAGTCGATAATGGCAAAAATTAATGCAGCGGAAAACAGGTATTCAGTGGGAGCCACATACGGCCGATCTAAAAATTCTAATATTAATAGGAATTATTCGTGTCATAGGAAAGGTCGTTCGCCTTGGAATAGGTTATGATGGAGTGTGGATGCATTGGGTGTTGTGAGTGAGAATGAATGGACAAACCTTATCATCTAGCTGGACTCCTACATCACAGAGCCGATGAAAATTATTCGTGGCGGATGTAAGTTGAACATAATTTTCAAAATTCATTAACCTGAGTATTGTTTTTATACAGTGCTAGTTAAGATTAGAGAAGTACACACTTCTATTGATATGCCGCAAACAATTGCAGCGAAAGCAATTCTATGCGATATTGAAGGAACCACAACTTCTATTCAATTTGTGAAGAGCGGCGAGCTGGATTGGACGAGACCCGACCGATTGTCAAGTCGTGAAAGGTTATGAAAGATGAGAAGGTGCCGAATTACAGATTTTCGGATACTGTAGTGTATCTGTCAGTTTGGAATATTTCACTCGAGTGGAATCATTTCGAATATTTTTTTTAAAGTATATTTTTAATGCTAGCAAACATAAATTGTGCGTTGTCTTATACGGAACACGGTGAAGTGTGAAAGTAATTTTAAACCATTCGTGCATGGGTCTAGAGAAACTAAACTATTTATGAATTTCTCCTCGCCTAAACGTCAAAGCAATTTATCGATGAAATAGGAAGCAGTAGAATAAGTAGCAGCGAGCATTACCACGTTCGAAGACAATACGGTTGTGATATTCAAAGAAGTTTGCATGTATTTACACTTTGATAGCCGAATTTTTATAGGATTTTATACACAAGTACCTCCAAATAGTCAACGAGCGCTCGTCGTCGAGGGAAAGGTATTGTAAGTACCATTTTAATTTAAATTTTTATTATTTACCTATTTATTGCGAACTAAATATCTTTTAATTATTTATAAAATTTTATATATTAATATTTATATTTAAAAAAAATAATTCTTTTATAAATGCAAATGGGAAAATTGCTTTAATTCGGCATATTCAGATTTTTGAATATCGCAACACGTCACGAACAATACCTTAAAACACTATTGCATTGGTATACAGAGAAACAATAGAAGTTTACTCAATTACATTTAAAGTCATCAGACTTTTCTTGAGTGTTTTATGTTACACAGATTCCTTTTGATTTTGAATCTATTGAATAGTTTTGTTGATTGATCTTTATTCTTTCCCAACTACGAAGCCATCAAAGCAAGTCTGTTTTTTTTTTGATTCAACCATCTCTGCATATTTGTTTTTGATTCTGTCTCACTTTTGAATCTACAGTAATTGACATGCTTAATATAATTGTCAAAAAAAAAAAAGAAACACTTCACAACCTATAAGCTATTAACACTTTCATCATGTGTATGCAAACTAGCGTTTGTATGTATTCAGCTTAAAATTCAACGCGATTCAACGCATTAGCATAATTAAATCCAAATCAAATCGCGCATCATTCTGAAACATTGGATTTTGGTTGAATTTTTTTTTTTTTTTTTTTTTTTTTGATACTGAACTCAGACTGGTTATGTTTGTTGAAATTATCAACAGAGCATTAAATCCAAGGAAATAAAAAAAAAGAAAAAATTATTTAATAGAGTCTCAATAGATTAAAATTAATTTTGTCAAAGTTAATGTGGACATCCCCCATTTTGCGCTGCACTATTGCTAAATTTTAAAAGGGACACTGTCATCGATGTAGTGAATGGTAATTGTCAAAGATTTAAATACAAATTCAAAACCAGATATTTTTTTAAATATTTTGCTAATTTCTACAAGCTAAATACATTCTCTTAATTGTGAATAAATTTAATTTGAAAAATGCTTAAGTAATGAATCGTTCGTAAGGAAGAAGAAGCATAGATTTTTTTTTCTCACTTGGTTAAAACAAATAGCACTCCATATAACCATTTCTCAGCGATTTTTCATTACAAAATAGTAAATAAAACATTTTCCTTTGAAAATTCGACATTCATTATAATGAAACTACTTAATACTACATGTTAGAACCTAGTAATTCAGCAAATTTCAATTGATATTATTTAGAAAATAAAACTGAAATACCATATTTCATTTCTACGCAAGCAGAATTAATATCACGTTTAAACATTCCTATACAAAATTCCGTTTACATATAATAAAAAGAAAAAAATATTTATAATGAAATTCCAGGATTTATTTCAATATGTAAATCGATGTCAATTGAGAAGGATATGATATGGGTAGATTAAATTGAAATTTAACCAGATTAAAATTCAAATTTTAAGGGAAAAGGATTAAAATAACACTTAGATTTAAAAATTAAAGAAGTCTGAGCTGAAAATATTAATAAATAATATGCTTTCAATTCAAAGAAATCAGAAGTAAATGAATGGTTTAAAACTTAACATTGATTTAAGGAATAACTTAATGTGTATCTATTTTAAAATAAGTTACTTAAATACAATGGAGTGCTAATTTTCAAACTAAATCGGTCTTTCCTTTCCGATCACTCTGACCGGGTATAGGACCCGGTACGATGGTAGGCTCTCCACGTTACAAATGAGCCAGCCATTGGGCACTAATAATCCCATATAATCCTTCTGTTTCAGGTGACTTCATGGGTTGAGTGGCCCAAGCAAAGTGCCTTTTTATGGCATAGAGTTATGCAATTCAATTGTATAATTCTATGACATAAATTGGTCACCGGGGTACTCCCTTTCTGATGGGAAAGTTCATATAATTCGAGTTGTATGAGTTTTCCACTCAGAAGAGGAATACCTGGCCACTTCAACAAGTTAACATTGGATTTATTCCGGTTGGGTGGGTATGAAGGGGCTCCACCACCACCCGGTTGCCCCTCTTTCATTTGTGGGCCCTGAATTTATTTGGGTAAAGACGAGGTCACCCCAAGTTCGCCTTTCTTGTCAGGTTGCACTGGTTCTCGTAACAAGTCATAATTCCTTCGTGGAGGTTATTTACAATTTTGCGACTTCGGTCGTCTTCTGAGTTCTGCAAGCAATTCGTGAATGCGAAATGTTTTGTAGTGAGTCCTCGTGCCGGGGAAAAGAACCCGCCCCACGACACCGCAATGCTAGCCTGCCAGCGCATTCACGCGTCTCCGGACGAGGGCATTCTCGGCAGGAACCAACACCTTCCTCTGCCGAGGCAGCAGAACATCGCTGCAGTCCT
This sequence comes from Odontomyia ornata, assembly GCA_963969285.1. Lineage (NCBI taxonomy): Eukaryota > Metazoa > Arthropoda > Insecta > Diptera > Stratiomyidae > Odontomyia > Odontomyia ornata. Next base: position 293,814,037 of record OZ017739.1, on the reverse strand, counting down.
TCACGGACATTAATGAAACTCCTTAATTCACTACAGAGATATCTGTTGCCCTCCTTGCCAGAGAATGCCGCGCTATTTACCTGCGAAGAAACGAGGATGCGAGGGAGATGGTTGTCCACAAGGAGAGATGGTGTTCACTCAACGATTGGCAGCAGACGGACTTCACCATTCATCCCAGATGTGACACTGACTTCTATCCGGCCCAGTTTTTGAGCGGGCATGGGTGTTTTCAGTCTAACCTGCACAAGATTGGTATATCATGGTCCCCCATTTCTAGTTTTGCCCAAGGGAGGAAGACAATGCTTGCCACATAGTTTTAACGTGCATAAAATGAGACAAGCTGCGAAGGAACCTCTACAAAAAGACGGGAGACCTCACCCCAGATAATGCTCGAATCGGTTGACAAATGGCAGTCCTAAAAGATAAAAGGGACTCACAGCAGCCGGGGGCGTTGGGGGCGGGAGATCGCTTGTCTGGCAATTCCTCTTTTTCTCCCGCTAGTAGAGGGATCTCCCAGCTTGAAGGCACCTGGCCCGAAGTAATGTGTCAAACGATCCCAGGCTAGGTTCTCAGGTAGGGGAGGTATTTAGTGGGTAGTCCAGTCACCTTCTTGCGAGCGTGGGAGTCCACACTCTGTGCATAAATGGGCATTCACCTCCCTAGCATAAAAAAAAGTCCTTGGATATCACTACATGGACTAAGGGTATCCGAACTTATTGACCTGTTGGGTACAGTCTTGAGCGGACGGAAGAGAAAATCACTACAATTTTGTAAATGCCTAGTTTTTTGATGATTTTCAGCCTCAATCCTCCCTTATTCATCCACTTCTTAAAATAAAATATGCTATGAGTACCGAACTTTATTTTTTTTAAATGAATAGTGAGAAGGGTCAGAACAAAAGAATTACCGTACTGAAATCATGGCTATGAATCGTGAAACAACATCTTTTATTTTACAATATGATCTTCTTATTGTTTTCCTTATAAACGAGTATGTGCACAGGCACAAAGTTCGATGAAAATACCCGGCCTGGGCTGTCTTATCAGCCTCGGTTGTCACGTTCGGATTCAGAACAGCAATTTCAAATCTGTGCAACTATGGTGAATTCCGTAGGTGCAACTACATTTGTCATAAATAAATCTATTCCCTCTAAACCTGTGCTAGCTGTGAATTGAATTCGGCAGACTGCGGTGAACAAAGGTTCTCCTTTCAGAACTTAGCTGAACACAAACTCAGTCTTTGTTCGATGAGAACTAAAATTTGACGGCTCATATTGTTTCATAGGGCAACACTTCGAGGCGCCTACAAATAAATGAAAACGAATTATTCAAAATGATTTATGGATGGGAATAATACTAAAAATATATAAACGCTTTGCATCGAGTACTTTTTTAAATATTGGGATTAAATAAACGTTTTTTTTATTATTATGGAAATATTACATACGTGTTTCTTTTATGACACCTTTAGATGCGTTTGCAATGGCCAAATGATGAAAATCATTTCATAATTCCTGGGTAGCTTTAAAACTCAAACAATAGCAATTCGAAATCACTTAAGAAGTAATTAACTATTTTGCTTATATTCACTTAAATTAATTACTAGTTGTTAAATGATGACAAAGTTCTACGTACATGGATGAAGCGGAGAAACGCAAGAAACGTTAAAATGATTATGTGGGTTAAAGTGCTTTTAAAACACATAATTCTTATTTGACTATTCTGCAACCACATTCTTTTAACCTGCGCACATGCTTCAATTCACTTACGAATCCTGCAAGTCAATGAGTATGTCAAAGGTAAATTAAATTAGCGAAAATCCTAGTCTAGTCAATTTTCCTTACGTATTAATTTAACCGCATGTGTTTGAGGATGGAATATTTTCCTATGTACATATATGTTTCGTGATCAATGGAAAAATGTTGACGAGGCAGGCTCCTGTTTGGTTGCACCTGAGCCACTTCTTCACACCTTTTATCTAACCAATGCGCTATGAATCAATCATTCAGATACTTTTATTTTTTGCGTAGCCGCAGCTAGTGCGTAGATAACAGGTGGATAGGAAGTGCAGACATTTAATTTTGTTTGGGTTATGTTGGTCTACCAGTTGACTACCTATTGATTATGCCATTGAGGTAGCTGTTTATGTGAACGAGTTTCGCAGAAAAAGATTAAACATCAACTTTCGCTTTGGGTTCTACGGCGGTCTGGATTGAAGCAGTTATGACTGGAATCCACTCGGTTTGTGACGGTAGTTTTGAAATTGAGACCCATTTTATTATTAAAACTTGATTGCATTTAATGCTTCCAATCTATCACATCACTATGTAAATTTGGTTGAAGGATAAATTTTTGGTAACTTTGTTATTTGTTCTGGTGATCTACATAGTTAGAATACTAAAATTAATCGACTTTTAGTCATGAAGGCCAATTTGTTCTTTTGTAACATAATTAAGTACCGGTGATTGCATAATGCAGCATAAATTATCATAATTAATGACGCTGTTCCAAGAGCTCACTACAATTAAAGTTAAAACCAGACATTTTTATTAAAAAAATGTTTGATATCTACTTGAACTGAAAGGTTACAACTTCTAGAGTACCAATAGCGAAGCACTGGTAAGGCCGTAAATCCTTTATTTATTCATGAGCCGCATCCCGGCTTCGCAACGGGTGGGCATTTATTTTTAAAACATTTGGTATAAACGTAAATGTATCTTCATGCAGGACATAAGTCGCAGAATAAAATGAAATACTTACAATCACTTAAAACTATACTAATTAAAACGTCCAGGACTCAATTTCGTTTAAATATTTAAAATATAAAACAAAAACTTCAATCCTTAAGTTAATTTTCGTTGAAGTTGAAATACCGACATAACATTTTTTTACTGTATATTTGTTACCACGTTTAACATATTTATCCAATTCTGCGTCTAGCATTCGTTGCGAACAAACGTGGTTTTAATTGCTCTTGTCAAAAGTTTTCAAAAATTTAAATTAAGTTTTTTAAACGTCAGTCCAAAGTGAATTTTTATCGGAAATATCGTCGAGGCAATCGACCCAAGGAATTGACATAGAATATTATTTTACTTCGGTAAATCAAGAAAAGCAAAGAATCCAAAGAAAATTTGGGACTGCTGATATAGAGGAACCCGAAGGCTCCCCACCGTTGGAGGAGCCCGGGGAGATATCGAATATGAAATTGGCGGCAATAGTCTGCAAAAGACGTCATAATCAGGAAAACTCCGCAGATGGCGGATGTAAACTGCAAATAGTCGAAGTCAATAAAAAGGTGATCAGACTTCAAAAAGAAAATCACGAACTAAGGCTACAGCTATAGTCCCTTGAAGATCTATCCAAAAATAGATGAAGTCTCAAGACCCACAATCACAAAAGCAAATAAATAAAGAAACAAAGGAGAAGAAAGCTACAAAACAAACTATCCCAAAGAAATTCTAAGTGCTAGAGGCACTAACAGGAGGAAATGGAAGTTGAAGAAAGTATTGAAAGTAATTCTAATAAAGAAAAGTATTTAACAAATAAAAATAAGGAAAAGAAACCAACTCATATTTCTGCTGGTTCCTGTGAAAAAGCCACCAAAAATCAGAAAAAGTTTCGCCAATCAATGTATTTGGACAAAGCGGAAGAGATATGGTTCAGCTTTTGGCAGCCGAAAATAAACTAAGTGTTAATGCCCACTTGACCAGCGGCACGAATCTTAATTTAGGTTAAATATTAATTTCGTTAAATTCAGTTAATCAATGTGGCCTTAACTTAATTTTGTAAATTTGTAAATTCTTTTCAAACATTGGTAAATTTTAATGTACAATTAATTTTGTCATCTTATGTGACTTTAAAACTTTAGAAGCCACTGTATACTAAGTTAAAATTTCTGAGCTGACGCGCACGAGTCAGCAAAATATTGTTCAGATCTTATCTCGTGTATTATATATCATGCAATGTGAATCTCCACATCCGACGCGAGCGTCAGCGGTTTCCATGCACGCTTGAAAGTCAGTGTTTTCTTGCATGGGAATTGCTGACGCTTGTCAGAAGATAAACAATAATGTGTTTAGTTTTAATGAAACTTGAAGATTATAAAATGTATATGGGCTCAGCTTTTGATTGGGAATGGTGTTTTAAATAATGAGATTGTTCAATGGTATTTTAAATAATTTCAATGTATTAATTAAAGAACATTTTAAGTAAAGTAAAATTAAATCGAAAGTGAGAAGTCGTGCTTTTAGCCTTTGAAGGTATTTGTGATAGGGTGATTGGTATTTTTTTGAAATTCAGTTTGCATAGCAATTTCCGGAGCATAGAGAAGGATTTGATCGCAGCTCAAGCAGTGCCGATAAAGGAAAGGCCAGGACAAAGAGTCCTGACGCAAACTTTTTTTGGTGTTTCTTTGAAATTCAATTTAAACAGCAATTTTCGGGGCATAGCGAAGGACTTGGTTGCAGCTCAAGTGGAAACGATAAAGGACAGGCCAGAACAAAAGAGTTCTGATGCAAACATTTTAGAGGCCCGGCGGGATTTATTTGGAATACCAGTGGATTGTTTTATTTGGAATACGAGTGATTCAGGTATTGTGTTGGTGTCGCGCCTGTGAAAGTGTGTTTTCGGGCGAAAAGTGGTCGAATCGGAATCGGCGCAGGAAAATACCGCTTTTTATCAGCAAGTTACGACGTTATCGGGCCTCGACGAGCTCGCTGAGCAGGACAATTGCTCGCCTAGAACCACCAGAGAACACAAGGACTTGGTGGAAGGCTAGAGCGGAGGTGGTGCGGCGGCGCTGGCAACAGTTGAATGAACTTCATCAGCAGTTCTACGAATCCTATGAGGACCCTGAAGCGCAGGGCTTCAATTTGGAGGAGCGCATCCAGTTGGAGGAGGACGTGCAGGATTGCATTGTTCGTTTGCAAACGAAAGTCGACGCCATTACCGAAATGCCATCTTCGACTGTTCCGCCCGCTCCGGCTCCAGGCTTGTTGCTCCCAACAATCGCCTTGCCCACCTTCAACGGGTGACAATTCCGAAATTTGTTTATGCAAATGGTGCATAATCAGCTGATATCCGCGTGCCAGAAGCTTTGGTATCTGAAGATTGGTCCTTAATCAGAAACTTTGCATTGTCGGATGGAAATTATCTAGATGACTGAAAGACACTTAATGAGAGATTTGATAATCAACGACTCTTGGTGTCGGCCCTCATCGAAAAATTGATAGGGCAGCCATCACAGGCCAGTGAAAAACCGTCAGTGGTATCCATTAAGTCGCTGCATGACACCAAACAAGAGTGTCTCTGAGGCCTGGAAAACCTGCAAATATCCACAAGGGATTGAGATCCATTGCTACTACACATTTTGCTGCGAAAGTTGGATTCGACGACGCACGCCCTCTATCAGCAATCTTTGGCTAACCCGCGTGAGCTGCCACCTTTGAAGGGTTTACTGGATTTCCTACAAGTGCGATTCCAGGCACTCGAAGCGTTCGGCGGTAAGCTAAGGAAAAGGTCACCAAGGCTGCTGTGGCTGCGTTGCGATGCCCAAGGTGCTCACTGGATCACCCGCTGCACTAATGCCCGAAGTTTCTCCAGGGCAGGATGAGCTTTGTACGTTCAAAGAGACTGTGTATCAATTGCTTGCGAGGTTATGAGGCTTCCGTTTGCACGGCAAGAAGCTGCAAGGAGTGTGCCCAGAAACATAATACCCTGTTGCATATGACGGGAGACAGAAATTCCAAGCAGACCAGGATGACAACGCCTGGCTCCACTGTCAGGAAGCCGGATGTTCAACCGCCACTTGTGCCGCCTGCCCTCACTCTGACGACTCTCATGCAACCTGGATCCAGGAAAAATGTTCTGCTGAGCACAGCTGTCGTTAGTGTGTTTGCCAGTAATGGGAGAGTGACCGACTGCCGAGCAGTGTTGGACCCTGGCTCGCAAATCAACTTAATAACCGAGCGGATTATCAAAAAACTAGGTCTAGCGTCTTCACCACAACTTGCACTGATTGACGGGGTTGGGGGGAGCATCGAGAAGGCGCATCATAAGGTGGATCTTGGCCTAAAATCCAGAAGGTCTGGATATAACGCGCAGTTGGAGGCATACGTCCTGAATCAAATCATATCTCCTCAACCTTCTCAGAATCTCGTCACATCGGAGTGGCGGATTCCTAGAAATGTAAAGCTGCCGGCTCGTGAATTCCACCGAACGGAGCGAATCGACATGCTGCTGAGTGCGGAGCATTTCTATGAAGTCCTTGCCGTCGGGCAAATCAACTTGGGTCCTGAACTCCCTGTGCTCCAGAACACGCTCTTCGGTTGGATTATCGCCGGAAGGGTCGTGACACTTCAAAAGCTTCCAGTAACATGCGGAGTTCTCAAGGAAGAGACTCAGCTGTCTCAGGCTATCAAGCGATTTTGAGAGGTTGAGGAGGTACTGGATCCACAGCACAATTTCTCAGCGACTGAAAGAGCCTGCGAACTACAATTCACCTAGACGACTCAACGTGAGTTCGATGGCCGGTTCTTGGTACGGCTTGCTTTCACGAAGATCCCGAAAGGCTGGGCGACTCACAGAATATTGCCATACGAAGATTCATAGTGATTGAGCGCAGACTGGAGAAGAATCCTGATCTAAAACGGCAGTATTTCGAGTTCATGGACGAGTACGAATGACATATGGAGCAGATCACATGGTCAGCGAGTAAGGAAGCACATTATTTTCTACCGCACCACTGCACGCTGAAGCAAAGTAGTGGCACCACTTAATTGAGAGTGAGTTTCGACGCGTCCAGTAAAACATCAACGAACATTTCCCTGAACGACATCCTACATATCGGACCCACGATTCAGGATGATCTGTTTGTGATTTTGACCAATTTCCGTCTGCCACGCTTCGCTTTCATGGCTGATATCGCAAAGATGTATCGGCAAATAGCGCTTCAACACGACGATTTCAGATTTCAACTGGTGAATTGGAGAAAAAGTTCAGCCCAGCCTTTGCGATATTATCAACTCAAGACGGTCATATACGGCACAATTTGTGCCCCGTACTTGGCAACCAAGTGCCTCCAGGTTCTGGCACAGGCCGAACAAGATCGAGCACCCTTGGGCAGCAGCGCACTACAGCATGATTGTTACATAGACGACGTCATGACAGGGGCAGACAGCTTGATGGAGGCAATTCAAACACAGGAGAAATCGCGTCAGATTCATACCAGTGCAGGGATGCATTTGCAAAAATGATGTGCCAATCATCCGCATCTTCTGCAGCAAATCAGCGTGGAAGACCAGGAGGTCCAGTTGGACTTTAGCAGTCTTTCAGAAGATTACATCAAGACTCTTGGGGTAATTTAGAGCCCGAAAACAGACGACTTCCAGATCGGCATTAACTTGGACCTCGCTGAGGTCAAATTCACGAAACGGACGATCGCATCGCACATCACCCGAATGTTCGACCCATTGGGCATCCTAGTCCCGGTTATCGTAACCACCAACTTATTCCTGCAGGCGTTATGGCGATTGGAGTTGGACTGGAACGCAACCTTGCCGCTCGAGATACATACACAGTGGGCCCATTTTCGCGGTGAGCTACCATCATTGCGAAGAGTTCGTTTTCCTCGGCACGTTATCGCCTGCGAGAAACCAGTCCAGCTGCAGCTACATACTTTCTGCGACGCCTTGGAGAAGGCATATGGTATGTCCGCTCAACATCCCCGAGCGGTCAAGTCGACGTTTGGCTGCTCTGTGTTAAATCCAGGGTGGCCTCCATCAAGGTGTTGACAGTGCCGCGTTTGGAGGAGTGTGCCGCCAAGCTGGAAGCGGAATTAACGAATCGAGTCAAGGGGGCCCTCAATCTGCCGGATGTTTTTCACGTCCTCTGGTCCGATTCAGAGGTCGAAATGGCGTGAGTCAACTCAATTGCTTCATCCTACAGCAATTTCGTGGCCAACCGTGTTTCGGCCACCCAATCGTTGTTGAGACCAATTCAGTGGCAACATGTGGCGTCCCACGACAATATTGTGGACATCCTGTCCCATGGCCTGGTGCCAGCCGAGCTAAAGGACTGCAAGCTTTGGTCACAGGAGCCATCCTTCTTGACCAGACGTGAGGCAGACTGGCCGCCTCCGTATAAGGGTACCAAAGCCTGTGAAGTTGAGCAGAAGCAAATCAGGGTTGTGATCATAACAACAGCTAGTGCAAGCAACCATTTTGTGTACGAGGTTCAACACGGCAACTCATTTGGGAGGCTTCAACGGGTGATCGGTTAAATGCTGCGTTTTGTGGAGCATTGCAGGACAAACTCCTAGTCTCCTCAAGTGCGCAGCCGTGCAATAACAAGTCTCAAACTCTCCAGAGCAACCGGAGTTATCGTGAAATGTATTCAACAGTATGATTTTTGTGAGGACCTGTGAGACATCCAACTACAGAAGCAGATCAACAAGAGCAGCCTCCTGTCGGGTCTGACTCCTTTCCTGGATTCGGATGGAATCCTGCGCATTGGTGGGAGGCTGGAGGCTTCACAACTCGCATTCAAGGCCAAGCACTCTATATTGCTGCCGTTTGCGAATCCTTTTACAACTACTGATGACGGGCAATTTTTCGACAATGCGTGCGATGTATCAATACAAGGCCACAACTGTTCAATCAGATTATGGGGAATCTGTCAGGTGCTCACGTGCAAGCGGCTCACCCGTTCATCCGCTCGGGCGTCGATTTCTGCAAACCAGTGCTGATATACCACCGAGGCAGAGGTGTGTGGCCTCAAAAGGGATACATCGGTATATCCTGCTGCTTCGCTACCAAAGCCGTCTATCCCAGCACCGAATCTTTCATCGGTGTGCTTAAGCGTTTCATCGGGAGACGAGGTCTCTGAAAGGATATCTATTTTGACAATGCGACCAATTGCGTAGGTGCACAAAATCAGCTGCACGATCTGTCTTCCTCACGTCGCTCAGCCGAGGGTCAACACAAGGTGGCCGACTCTTGCAACACTCGGGGAATACAATTTCATTTCATCCCTCCTCGCGCCCCTCATTTTGGTGAATTGTGGGAGGTGGCCGTCAAATCAGCCAAGAACCTGCTACGCCGAGGCGCTTCATCAGCCACACTCACGTACGAGGAACTGCACATCCTGGTGGTCCAGGTGGAGGCCATCCTCAACTCCAGGCCTCTAACTGCAGTGTCCGACGACCCCAATGATCTGGCAGCGTTGACTCAAGCACACTTCCTCATCGGCGAACCCCTCATAGCCATGGTGGATGCGCGGGCGGAGCCTGTCACTGGCGGACTTCGTGCCCGATGGAAGCGGATAAATTATTTAAAGGATGACTTTTGGTGACGATGGTCCCGCGAATATTTGAACCAAATGCAACATCGGTTTAAGTGGCGACAAGTTCAACCAAATGCTACCCGGGAAACCATCGTCATCATCAAGAACGATAGCCTACCAACTATGAAACGGCCCTTGGGACGAATCATAGAAACACATCAAGGGGTTGACGGCTTCGTCAGAGTCACAGACGTGAAGACAGCCACTGGGATAGTAAGAAGGTCCATCCATCGTCGAGAACACGACACCAGAAGCAGCTGGTCCCGAGGTGAGCACCCAAATCCGACCCGAGCACAGCGTCAGGCAGATACGCCCAGCAACTATCACAAGGGGCTTCGCTCCAGGAGCAGAAGGACACTACTCCTATCGCTCCTGCTTGTCTGCCTACTGATCCTCCTAACAGGGGCCAATCCCACCAAGGTGTCATCAACTGGACCACATCCAGGACTGCATTTTTAATCGTTGGGAAATGCCTTCCTGTCGACGAGCGAGAGGAAACTCTTGGTCTACTATGACCTGGAGGCCTACTGGAGGGAACTGGCCACGCTGCAGAACGGCACAATCTGGCTGCAACAACTATGTGATAATGATCCTCGGCACACCAACTGCTTATATTTGCATTAGCAGTTCCGCCACTTAACCAACCAGCTTTCCAGCGCAAACCAGGTGCTGAGGATCACGTCAAGGCGAGGAGCAATAAATGCAGTGAGTGGACTGGCCAGGTCGTTGTTCGGGGTTCTGGACGAAGAATACGCTAACTAAATGGCTCAGATCATTAAGACGATGCAGGGAGATCAAGACAAGCTGCACTCCCTACTCAAAAATCAAACATCAATCATCGACTCGACATTGAACCTCCTCGGCAAAACGGAACAAATAGCTCAAAAACGTTTCGCCTCCATTGAGCACGAACTGGCAAAACTCTCCAATGAGATCAAGGGTTCGCAGCTCGAAGGCACCACAGCTCGAGATTCAAACTTTATTTCAACGGTATCTTCACAGATGACCTTGGCGACTCTCGATCTGTAACGTATTCAATCCAGCATCTTAGACGTGATCACGGACACACAGCATGGGAACTTCAACACTCTGCTGTTGTCTCAACAGCAGCTTAATGCGGCAATGACAGACATCAGGGATCACCTGCTGGAGAATTAGCGTCTTCCTGTTGGGCGAGAAGACTTTGTAAAATTATTTGGGTTGACATCTATCAAAACCAAGGCAAATGTGGACTTCATCCTTTTCGAGCCCCGGATGCCACTCATTGATGTATCAACTTTCAAGCTGTATCAAATCCTATCAATACCAACGTCGAAACGTAACCATCTCATCGCCATACAGCCTACCTTATGTGACTCCAAAACTTTGGAAGCCACTGTATGCTTAGTCGAAATTTCTGAACTGACGCGCACGAGTCAGCAAAATATTGTTCAGATCTTATCTCGTGTATCAGATATCATGCAATGTGAATCTCCACATCAGACGCGAGCGTCAGCGGTTTTCATGCGAGAGACGCTTATGAACGCTCAAGAGTCAGTGTTTTCTTGCATGGGAATTGCTGACGCTTGTCAGAAGATAAACAATAATGTGTTTGGTTTTAATGAAACTTGAAGATTATAAAATGCATTCAATTATGTAGTCTGGGTTCAGCTTTTGATTGGGAATGGTATTTTAAATAATTAGATTGTTTAATGGTATTTTAAATAATTTCAATGCATTAATTAAAGAACATTTTATGTTAAGTAAAATTAAAAGTCGTGCTTTTAGCCTTTGAAGGTATTTGTGATAGGGTGATTGGTATTTTTTTGAAATTCAATTTGAATAGCCATTTTCGGAGTATAGTGAAGGACTTGGTTGCAGCTCAGGTGGAAACGATAAAGGAGAGACCAGGACAAAAGAGTCTGACGCAAACACTAAATAATTTCGAAATCAAATGAGTTAATGCAGAGAAATCAGCTATTAAAACCAAATCACTGGTTGATTTCAAGTCAATTAAAGATGCACTGAGTTCTGAAGAGGTTACAAACTTCACCTTTATTCGAAAAAGTGAAAAACTCAGACAATTTTGTTGAAGGGTCTAGACCGCAGAGAGAATACGGTCACTCTTCTTTAGGTGGTCCAGGAAGTCACACCAGAAATTGAATTTATTTCTGTAATAATCTTTGCGATAAGAAAATTGATCGAATGTGTTGGCACATGGTCAGTAATGTGCTTTGTTCGTGTGTCTGTCAACCCAGCTGCCAAACGTCCTGATTTTAAACCAGTACGTATCATAACTGAACGGGCTTACAGTCCGCCAGAAGTATCACATGAATTTTATTTCGCTGCCGCCAACGAGAGTCGAGCTAGGGACATTCGGCTTACGGTATGAGCGCTCTAACCACTGCACTACGTGGCCTACGAGTTCCCAACATACCTTAAGGAAACTTCATATTTGGGCCTCTGCATTGCTGATGCAAGACTTAATAGTCCTCAACGGTAACTGCAGGTGTTTTCTGACGATAGCGATCATAACATAATTGTAATGGAAACTAATTATCAAGGGGACGATGTCTTCCTCATTACAGTTCAACATGAAAATCATTTGTTGAATTCAAAATAACGGTTTAGGGAAAGTTTCAAAAGAAGTTGAATCGGGATTATCAGAAGCAGTGTCCTCCTTGTCCTGATGGCAATGCTTACTCAATGGTTCCTAATGACAGAAATCTAACTAACGATGAAACAGATCTCAATTTGTCGAAGTTAGAGGAGCAAACGATGGAAACGATTGAGAAGGTACTTAGTTCCCAAGATTAAATATCGAAACCATATCAAAGGATATGAAACATCAACCATTGCAAGGTTAAAAAGATTGTAAAGCCTGCTTCTCACGCTCGTTAACCATATTTATCGGCGATTTTTGGACTACAACCATCCCTCGTTGGCTTCGTTGAAATCACAGAAGAATGTCCGGAACTTGATCCGTTCATACTTCAGGAGTGACGTCAGCAAACAACGGGCGAGAAAACTGATGGGTTTTAGCCCAGAGAACCCAGGTGGCAGTTTCACGAAAGTGAATAACTTATTCCGTAAGAAGTCTCGAGTGTAGGTAAAGAACCTTGAAGTCGTTAATGATGAGATGTAACTTCTCGATAGGGCTGATATCAAAATTGATACTACGACTTTGGATATAAATGGAAATAGGATTAAATGCGATGGATTACAGACACTTGCCCTGATCGGAAGACATTTTAAATTGGTTCATTTACCAAACTCTGAGAGAGGGAATCAAATATTTCAGACGTCGTTGACGCTAGAGTTTCAGATTTCAATTAAGTCTAAACGGTGAATCAATTCCTCATTTCAATGAAACATTGACATCTGACCTCATACCGAGCTTGAAACTTATTGATTATTTTGTCAGTTATGAAGACTTATATTTCATATTCGGCAGGGTAAACAATAATAAATGATGTGGTACTGAAATTTTTCTGAGGTTGTTATCAGGAACTATTGCATATTGTTCAACAATACGTTGAGCAATTCATATTTCCCGTATGACTGGAAATAGGGTAACGTATTTCCGATCTTGAAGAAAGGACAAAAACCTTCGAGCCCAAAAAGCTATCGCCGAATCAGCTTGCTGCCTAATATCAGCAAGATGTACGAAGTGATACTAAACAAAGCACTAAAACGCCTACATTGAGAAATATGAGTTGATGTTTATATCGATCATATATGCGATAACGAAAATAAACTTTGACATCTGTTGGAAACCAAATGATAGAGAATGTGTTGGAGCTTGTCTCATTGATACATTGTGGTTAGATGGACTAATCTTTAAACTCCTTCAAGGCATGTTCCCCAGATATCTTGTTGTAACTGATGGAAATCTGACGACAATGCGTGGCTTTGAGGTCTTGAATGATCCACAACAGGGAACTTCTTCTGCTTCTGCTTTTTTGAATATTCGTTGACAAGCTATTGAATGGTTTTGATTTGAACGTCTTGCCAGCGCAGCCATTGGCAGCGTTTGCTAATGATCTGATCATTTCCATGGCAGACAAAGCCATAATAATACAGAACAATCTTCAAAAAATCTTTGATGGTGTGCAGTTCTTCACCAACAATTGGCGAATGAAAATCAATGCACTGAAATGCAGAACAACGGGTTCCACATAAATCCAGTGTTCGATACCTCCGTGTTAATCTCGATCAGTATTTGAACTATACTGAACATGCCAAAATCATGCTTATCAAAGCGTAAAAATTAGTCATGGCCCTTTGATGACTCTTGCATTCCAGATACATTATCTGTTGGAAGACCCTGGTTAGAAAAGTTTTGACAGATGGGTGTCAGATCAAAGTTCTCTATTACAAGAACCTGGTTGGATCAGTTTTGACATATGGATTTCAGATCTGGTTCAATTAGAGTGATAGTACTATCGAAAGATTAAGAGTTTTCGAAAGGAAATGTTTTCATGCGTGCACTTGTTCGTACAAGAAGCCTGAGACGGACTGGAAACACTATATGTCGAATAGAATAGAATTCTCCAGAATCACATCGCCAGATCTGTAACTGTGAGCGAAAACCCCTTGATTTCACAGCCGTTCCACCCTACAGACGGGTATATTGCGACTTCCCATGCTACTGGCTTCGTTCCTCCAGAAGCATTTGTGTATTTGGACACGAATCGATATGTTTTTGATCCTGACGGTGTCCCAATTATATATCAAATATATAGACGGGCCACCGATAAGAAGATAAAATATCCTCCAAATTTGAGTTAACGGTACCAAAAATTCTAATGGAGATACTCATTTGCTAGATTCATTGAGGCTGGTCGAGCTGAGACGGAGCAGTCTAGATGTATGTGGTTCAATGACAACATCTAAATTATTCGAGTTTATTCACAGTTTTTGTGTTTTTCGTTACTTATTTTTTGAGTTTCAGCTCATTATTGCTACATTTGGTGTTGTTGTTGTTTGCTTATGTTAAAAATTAGGGACAGTTTTCAATATTTAGGATAGGCTTATACTATGTTTATTTTATTAGGTTTAGAGATAAGGTCTAACGTTTACGTTAGGAATATTGTGATAGCGTTGTTTTAGTAAATATAAGATAAAGTGTTTGATTGTATTTGATTAGAATTAGGTTATAACATATCAGGTGTAGGGTAAAAATTTAATGTTGTGTTGATATTATAATCAATTTTTGAATAGTGTTGGTTGGTTTTTTTCTCCTTTTATCAATTGAATCAAAAATATGTAATCATTTTAATTCTCGATATTACAAATGCGGTGAAATGAGACATAAAAGAAAAGAGTGTATAAAAGAGGCACAGTGTATTCTTTGCAAGGATGCTGACACAAGACCTGATTTTGGGCACGTCTTGGGATCAGGGAAACGTTGGGGTTTCCAGAAAGTCCTAGCCAAGGCAAAATCAGAACTTTGGTGACCCGCAACCTGCAGCTAAACGTACACTGCAGTTCAACTGCCAAAAATCTGCTTGAGCTGTTTACGAGGGACATGAAAGCTCACTTTTTGCGGCTGAGTGAGGAACTCCATGATAAAAGTTCGGCATCCTAATGAAAGTGGAACGGCCACCATCGGGGCTTAAAAGTGATTTCCAGGTAAAGAGCTGTAGACGGGGGATGGTTTCATGTGGGTTCACTGCTCAAGGACCACCTTCTTTAGTGTGTACCTAAGACTGAACGAATCGATATCATCTTTCCAGGCAAAGATTAATACCTTGGAGGGCGATGACTCGAACGCGAAGGGCAACGTGCTCGTTACCGGGAACTTCAACACTAAAGCAATCGAATGGGGAATGTTGGCCAGGAAATGCATTCGCAAACAGCAAAGCTCGCTACTGGCAACATCTAGGGGATAATGATGCGGAAAAGATGGACAAGATTATGCGGGCACCCTTCCCTGCTAATCCTGTCTGCATTGAAGTTATCATACTCATCTTCATACTCACCTTTAGCTTTCACACTCACCTTCATATACACCTTTCCGAACGTTGACCGCTAACACCTGTTGAAGTACATTGTTCCGCGCATTTTTGTATACTCGATAAATATTTGCATGAGCCTACTTACTTGAACCAATGACCCGGTCAAAGCAAAGCACATTGACTATAGGTATTTGTGATTAATGCAAATGTTGCAAATGTTATTGTATGGTACAAATGAATGCGAATGTAGCATAAAATTTTATTGATGATTAAAGTAGATTCAATTAAAATCATAAATGGAGGCAAGCAATAATATTAAGGCAGTTGTAATTAATCGGTGGATTTGTGATTGTCGTAAGAATAAAGTATACTTAAAAGCGGAAATATTGTTTTTTTTATAAAACCGAATTGCAATAAACGTAACTTTGATGCTGTACACGTGTAACAGTAGTCCAGTAGTCCACTCTTCACATAGCCAGAACTGGGAGAGGCAGTCCTTTCACTGAAAGCAGGGAAGGCTCTGCCGGTTATGCATGCTAGACAGTGCAGGGAAAGTGCTAGAAAAACTCATCAAAGGAAGACTCATTAACGTGATTCGTGCTGGTGGGGACCTATCTCAATGGCAGTAGGGCCTTAGAGTAAGACCCTCCACCATTGATGCAATTGTAGAGGTGGTAAGTGTGGTCCAAATAGCAGAGGCACATAGCCGTACCAAGCGATGGATCGTTCTGTTGGCGACCTTTAACGTTAGAAACGCCTTCAACTCTGCTAAATGGGTGGATATTCTGGATACGCTGGAAAACTCTTTTCAAGTTCCAGAATATCTAATATTGTTTTTGAGGGACTACCCGAAGGACTTTATGACAGGACACACGGCCAACGAAAGATGAAAGTTACATCGGGTGTTGCCCAGGGATCTATCCTTGGTACAGACCTATAGAACGTGTCTTACCATGCGCTACTGAGACTGGAAATGCCAGATGAGTCACACTTGATTGGCTATGTGGATGATGTTGCAGCTATGGTTGGTGAAGGTACCATTAAACAAGCGCAACTTAGCTAGGTGCGCTAATGCGCCAAAGGAGAGACTGGATGAGTACTCATGGGTTCAGTTTACCACTGGAGAAAACCGAAGTGGTCATCTTGAGAAAAAAAGAGAATTCCTAGAGTCAGGATGATCAGTATTCGAGACATACTAATCAAATTGAAGCCAGCGGTGGAGTATCTGGGGCTACTGATCGACTCAAGAATGAGTCTCTCTGAGTAATTCAGAGCAACGGCTGAGAAGGCTGCTCCAGGAGTATAAGCTCTGAGTCAACTTATGGTCAACGTAGCGGGGACTACTTGGCACACGTTCAGAGAAGAGGAGTTCTGAGGATTTCTTTCGTATCCAACAGTCTCTGATTCAGCAGTGAGAGTTATTGCAGGCATGATACCTACTGCCTTCCTTGCTATAGAGCGCCTTGCTATGCATCGAAATGAGAATGCGAGAAAGATGATTGTCAGTGAGGAGAGGCAGCGGTCACTCAACGATTTTGGCAGCAGTCTTAGTGAATTACATGAAGAGAAGGTGGACTGCGCGCCTCATCCAGAATGTGAGACCGTAGCTAAATCAAAGGAGTAGTGAAACTGACTTCTATCTGACCCAGCTTTTGAGCGAGCATGGGTGTTTTCAGTCTAACCTGCACAAGATTGGTAAGTCAAGGTCTGTCGATTGTCGGTATTGTCCAGGAGAGGAAGACGATGTCTGCTACACATTTTCTGCGTGCATATAATGGGACAAGCTGCAACGAGACCTCTGCAGGGCGACGAGAGAGCTCATCCCGCATTGTGTAGTCGCAGTGATGGTTGAATCGGTTGACAGATGGAACCAGGTGGCACATTAAGTTCGGGCGGTTCTAAACGATAAAAGGGACTCACAGCAGCCAGGGACAGTGGGGCTGGTGGATCATTTGTTTGACAATTCCTCTTCCCTTACCCGCTAGAAGGAGGATCCCCAAGCTTGAAGGTATCTCACGGCGTAACAAAACGAGATCTGACCCGAAGTAATGTGTCAAACAGTTCTTGGCTGGGTTATCGGCTTGACAGGGGAGGTGTTTAGTGGGTAATCCAGTTGCTTTCGAGCATGGGAGTCCCACAGTCTATGCATAAATGAATTCTATGCATAAATGACATTCACCACCCAACCACAAAAAAGCTAGATCAGAGAATGTATGTTAAGCCAAGTTTTGACATTCAGAAGATTTTTCAATTTCAATATAATTCCCTTCTGGCAGGACCACTGTACTGCTACTTTTGCTTGTCCTTTGCCTGTTCGGATATCACTCGATTTACTTGGCCTTCATTGTGTGTCAAGTTCACCCGAACAAATGTAAATTTCGATTACTTCTGATTATCATCTGGCCCTCATTAGGCGAAAATTATTAACGAAGCTTACTAAGCCACCAAAGCTAATAGCAAGTAATCAAGTATTTGGTGAATATAAAAACAATGCATTTGACTAAAAAACGAATAAAGTCATGAGAAGTACTACATCAAATGGGATCTTTGCAGCATGCGAATCCATACTGAGCTAGAGTCGGCATCTGATGAGTGTTCTTATGAATAACGAGATCATAACTTTGTCATAAATACATCTTATCAGTAACTGATTTTCCATGCGCAGTATGAGCTTTTATTTTCGTATTTATATTTCTATTAGACACAATTCACTTAAATAATCCACACAATCCGTCGAAGAAGAATCTGTTGAGTGCTTTTAATACTCAAATGCATATTGCAATATCTCATTGATGATCAGATTTTTATGCCATTCTCCCACCACTCGCACCATTGGTCAAAATTTGTGGCTGGTATCCAACAAACCGGCATCTTAAAGCGTGCAGGAAGATTAAACTTCGCTAACTCTTGTTGCTCTTATTCGCTAACATGAAACTAAGTTCACATAAATCTAACAATAATATACAGCACTCAATAAGCTGTAATGATCTGTTCTTTAGCCTTTCTCACGTTCTACGCGCTTGAAGCAAATTATAAATCATTCTTCCTAGAAAAAGTACCAGAAAATTTTAGCGCCGCTGGAGTCCGAAAGTGTTTGGAGAATAGTCTCATGCTCAAAGGTTGCAGAGTTGAGGAAGCATCAAAGGGGAATAAGCGTAAGCGTTCGATCAAGGCTTCCATCCCACATAAGTATGCCTGGCTTTTCTCCAACCATCAATCTGAAAACAGTACTGTCAACTGGAATGGAATGATCTTTAAAAAGTGGAAACCACATAAGCCTGTTTGCAACAAGGATCAACCAAGTAAATCTATGAATAGTATAACAATAGCTCCCACTAATGATAAAAATACCAATACTAACTTGACTTACACAATTCACTCAAAGATTACTAACAAAATTGTAAATCCTTCAGATCCTTCAGATGGTAGTCTAGTGGCAAACAGTACTGCTTGTCGTAGTAACGTACCGAGAGGTAGTGTTGGTTCTTCACATGAGCTTTCTATTTCCACTCCTGAACTGAAGACTATGAAACCGCACCCCAAACATCCCGATTTCGTAAGTGATGGTCTTCAAATTTCTTCCACACAAGGATCAACTCAGTTACCTAGCACATCAAATAACTCTTTAGCCGAAAAGGAGTCCTTTTTAGATCCTCTTTTACCTCCAGCTGTAAAAGCAACAATTAACTCTAGTAATGATCTTGAAAGTAGGTATCTCTTTTCAAGACTGCGAGGGCATAAAATTTATGAGTTTGTTCGACTCTACCTGGCCTACATGCAGAAAGTGCCCAGAAACAACATGCATTGATGGTAAAACGAAGACCAATTTTAAAATATTGATACAAAGAGAAGGTCTTTCTATAGAATTAGATGCTCTTCGCAAACTATATTTTAAATATCACGAGCAATAAGGTATCAATCCAGGACAAGCACAAAAAGATCTTGAGACCTACGCTTCACATGTAAGCTCAAATCATATATCTTCACTTCAAAGGACACGAGAACAGCATCACAAATTTTTTCGTCCGCAATAAAAAAACTTCCTCCAAATGCATCAAAATGTTCTACCATAACTGTGGTGGTATGAGAAGTAAGCTCAGCAAAGTTTTTCTTGACGCCAAATCATGCCCTTTTACTGTCCTTGTTCTAACGGAAACTTGGTTGAATAACTCCTTTCGAAATGAAGAGATTCTCGATAGTAGTTGGACTATATATCGGAATGATCGAAACTATCAAAGTACCGGGATGTCACGAGGTGGTGGAGTCCTAATCGCTGTACACAACTCGATATTGAGTGACCTCGTCGCTACGACCCCATATAAACATTTCGAGCATACAATAGTTCGAATCAAACTTTAAAAAAATTGACTTGTACATTGGTGCATTTTATATTCCAAAGAGGTCGTTTAGAATGATGCATGTGGAGTTATTTCTTCACTGGCCTATTTAATGAAGAAGATAAAATTATTATACTTGGAGACTTTAATAGGCCCCCCTTGACAATCGTCTCCTTCCAGTCAATCTTCTGGACGACAGGGATTGCAACCTTGTTTCTACATTTTATTGCAATGATTTACAGCAAGTAGCTCCAACACCTAATTGCAATGGTGATTGGCTAGATCTTATCTTTACCAACACTTCTGACGATGTGGTGGTTAATCCAACCAGTGAGGTGGAAAATCTTTTCTCAAACACCCTCCACCAATCCGCACTTTCGGTTGAATTTTCCACTGCTGAAGCTACAAACACTCTTTCTCACAATAACTTGATTGCATTTGATTTTCGCAATGCTGATTACGAGAGCATTCGAAAGCATATTTTTAATATAGACTAGACTGCCATGCTTTCAACGTTAGATATAAATAATGCAGTAAATTTTTCTATCAGCACATCCTTGACGCCGTTGAAAGACATGTTCCTAAAATCAAGGAAAAGGACAAATTACGGAGCCCTGGCTGGATAGTGATCTTCGATCTTTAAGGAA
The DNA here is from genome assembly GCA_963969285.1 of Odontomyia ornata. Lineage (NCBI taxonomy): Eukaryota > Metazoa > Arthropoda > Insecta > Diptera > Stratiomyidae > Odontomyia > Odontomyia ornata. The sequence continues at coordinate 293,793,776 of OZ017739.1, read as the reverse complement.
CAGAAGAGATAAACTGTATGTAACTATGCAAAGTAGATCTGATGTGAATGATGAAATTAAAAGAGAGCATGATGAACTCTTAAAAGAATTTCAATTGAAGTCGCGCGAGGCCTATGTTGATGTTATAGGTGAAAACATCATCAAAGACCCCAAGAAATTTTTTGAATTTGTGAACATCAAGCGCGAAGCTCATGGCTATCCTAAACAAATGACCTTTGAAGACTGCAGTTCTACTCTCCCTGAAGAAATCAGTAATTATATTGCAGACCATTTTCAATCAGTTTACTGTTCAGCAAACAAATTCCATAATTTTTCACCACTAGACACAGAATGTGGGCCTGTACTGCAAGAAATTTCAGTTTCAGAGGATGACTTATTCGAAGCAATTGAAATCATGGACCTAGCCCTGATTTACTTCCTCCATATTTTTTATTTCAATGCAGAGAACAATTCGTTTTACCTCTTTGTATCATTTTTAACGAATATCTATCAAGCGGCGTATTCCCAGCATACTGGAAATCCTCCTACCTAACTCCAATTCATAAAAACAAAAGCAAAGGAGCCGTTGAAAATAATAGAGGGATTGTCATTCTATCCACCACCCCAAAGTTATTTGAAAAACTAGTATGTTCCAAAATATCACCTTTTATTGAACAGCTTCTCAATGACCAACAGCCTGGCTTCGGAAAGAATCGATCCACAACCACCAACTTAACAGTGTTTGTCTCTAATATCGTTTGTGCAATGGAAAATGGACACCAGGTCGACGCAATTTATACTGACTTTAGTAAGGCTTTTGACCGTGTCAATCATACTATTTTGTCTCATAAATTGAATAAATTTGGAACCACTGGCTCCCTACTTCATTGGCTGGACTCGTATCTCAAAAATCGAACTCAAACCGTTAAATTTCAGGGATATGTGTCAAACAGAGTTCATATCTATTCTGGTGTTCCTCAAGGCAGTCTCCTCGGACCATTTCTCTCCAACATTTTTATAGCAGACCTCTCTGTAGTATTATCCGATATGCCACACTTATTTAATGCGGATGAACTCAAATTATATCATGTGATAGCATCCCAAAGTGATTCTTTGTTCCTGCAGGACAAAATAAATACTCTATTAGAGTGGTCTAACAAAAACCTTCTATATTTGAATTTGAAGAAATGCCAGGTGATAAGTTTTTGTCGGAGAAGAACAATTTTATTATTTGATTATCACCTCAATGATACAAAGCTTTCCAGAGTTTATAGTGTAGTAGATCTTGGTGTTCACTTGGATAAGAAACTTCGCTTTAATTTGCACTACGATGAGGTTCTCTGCAAAGCGTATCAGCTTTTAGGTTTCATCAAATGACGCGCGAAAGAATTTAAGAACTGGTGGATAACGAAAACATTATACACATCATTAGTGCGCCCAATTCTGGAATACGCTTGTATCGTTTGGAATCCGGTCTTTGATGTTCACTCAGAGAGGTTTGAGTCCATTCAGAAACAATTCCTACTGCTTGCTCTGAGATCCTTCTATGATCCAAAAAATTCCATAATTTGCCATCATACGATAACCGGGTATCCCTCCTCAATATGACACCACCGTAGAACCACATTATGCTCTTGCTTCGCATTTAATGTCCTTAGAGGAACCGTTAAAATCCAATATAAAATCGAAAAAATAACGTTTAACGAGCCAGTAAGATTTACGAGAAATTCACTTTTGCTCGTAGAAAGTAAACATCATACTTTCTATGGTGATAATGAGCCGATAAATAGGTGCGTCAAAATTTTCAACAAGATGAGCCATCTTTATTCCCCAACCATTTCCAGATCCCAATTTAAATCCAATTTATCGAAGTTCCTCGGTTTCTAGTCCTGTATGCCTAGTTTGGTCAAATAAATAAATAATAAAGTGCGGTCCAACTATAATGCACGTTGTTAATTGTGAATCAGACCTTAACGTCAAGTTTTTCCCGCAACTTAATTTGACATTTCTTTGTTTCAATGTTTGACAAATCCAATCATAGAGAGGTACACAATTGAGCAGCGCGTTAAGGTTGTTGAAGCCTTTTGCGAAATGGGCGTTCAAATTAAAATGCATTTCGTGCACGTCGTGATTTTTTTGGTCAACATAATTGACCAAATATGTCCACAATCGAGGGAATTGTGCAAAAATTTCAGCAAAACGGGTCTGTAGGAAATATGAAATTACCTGTGCATGCTTGCTCAGTTCGTTCTGGGGAATACATTGCTGTTGTTTGCGATACTGTGGCAGAAGAGCCGCCAACCTCGACTTGTCGTCGTGCCTAACAATTGAACATCTCACAAACATGACTGAGGTGAATTTTAAACAACGATTTGAATTAACACGCTGACACGGGTCAATTGCCTCAAGAGCTGAAGCCTACTGACCATTTCAAGCGTCGGCAATACGCCGAATGGTTGGTTGGACAGACAGAAGGGAAGAGTGACTTTAAAAAAAATTATCTTCAGCGACGACGAATTGCTGCATTTGGGCGAATCAGAATCCACGAGTGATTGTTGAAAAGCCGATGTATCCACAAAGAGTGACTGTTTGGTGTTATTTATGGGCTGGCGGCGTCATTGGATCGTATTTTTTCGAACATGGGGACAGCCAAGCAGTTACCGTGAATGGTGTTCACTATTGCGAGATGATAGCGGACTTCTTGTGGCCAGAAATTGAGGTTATGGACCTGGGCAATATGTGATTCCAACAGGATGGTGCCACTTGCCACACGGCCAACGAAACAATGGCTCTTTTGCGCTAGAAATTCATTAGCCGTGTTTTCTCACGTTGTGGCGATGTTGATCGGCCGCCGCGATCATGTGATTTGACACCGTTGGACTTCTTTCTCTGGGGATATTCAAAAGAAAAAGTGCACATCGATAAGCCAAGAACAATTCAAGAGCTAAAGGACGAGATAATTCAGCACATTAACGCCATTAAACCTCAATTATGTCTCAGAGCCATTGAAAATATGGACCATCGGATAGAGTATGCAACCGTAGCCATGGCGAGCATTTGGGCGATATTTTGTTTGACACATAATTGTCATAGATCCTTCTACTTTAATAAAAAATATGAACATAATTCTCTGAAAACGTTTTGTTTTATTTACAATTAACATCGTGCGTTATGGTTGCACGACCCTTTAGATCTCAGTTGAACTTCCGGTGGTGGATAAAATCGTGACACTATATGCACCGTAATTTTAATAGTGACTGAGGAATTGCTAAGGGTGTTAATCGTCGTCACCACATAACTCTAGACCTTAAAGAGTTTTGGCCACCATTTTTTGATTTGAACACCCAAACCTCTACCTAACACATTTCAAGACAGCTATCTATGTACATTGCGTACAATAATCAACCTGCATATGTACTTTGTAAGCCTGGTGTCACATGTCGCGTGCTGACCTTCGGTCGCTACCGTCGTACCGTTGCACAGCTGATGATGATTTGTAGCAAACAAACAAGTGAATTTTGCTATTTAGTACGCTAAAGTTAAACTAGACATCAAACATTCAATACTCAACATTTTCCATTTAACATTCAATCGTTTTCTTCAGACCGGAACCGGAGCTTTCAGCTACTGAAGAGTTAATGCCGATAGAAAGATATATTACTCCATCTCCAAAGCAACGCAGTCGGTAACCACGAGATATCCAGCATATTTCAAAGTCTTCTGCGCATCCATTGAGAGTGCATCGTTATCGCGTTTCCAACTTCGTTCCCATTTACTAACGTCTTGTGCAAAACCTTGCCTTCCTCTCATTTTCTCGTAACAGGCTCTTTAGTAAACAGTGAATATTTCCGATCAAGCGCTCTGCGTTCTCCAAAGATTTGTATCCTTAAAGGTTTATTTGCACCTGGTAACCCAAATAGGAACCGGAAATGTAAACTATTCGCTCCTGAAAAGTGTGAAAATTGGGCTATTCCGCTCGTGAGTGAAATTTATTGATACTTTATCAGTGAAAAATTTGTGTTTGTGCATTTAAATAAACACCGATCTATTTCGTATACATACCTACTCTGCTTTCCATCGATTCAATTACTTGACAACATCCTTTGGTACTTCAGGTCGAGAATAAGGTGTTAAAAAAGGTAAGTGGGTCACATACGGTATTATATACGAGTAGACCTTATGTTCTTGTGAGAGACAAGATGGTTCTGGCCTATCGATATATCTTTAAACTCTAAGATTATAATTAGTCATTTCATGAATGATAATAAATTATAGATGCGCCCGCGTCAAGTGTAATGACCATTTTCTATACACAATCTATTAAATTTAAAGTATTGCACAAAAAACAAAAGAAAACATTTGCATACTTACCAGAAGAATGTTAAGGCAAATATCGAGTTGATATGTTGTGTTTGTTCAAAACAATATTAGTAGGAATTTCGGATTTTCTTGTGACCACGCTTTTTCTCAGTATGCTTCGAGAAAAACTGGATCAATGGCTTAGGGGAAAGTTATTACGATTACTTCATACACTTAGAAATTTTGCTTTTCAGCTAATTATGGTCATTATTGAATTAAGACGATACGTGCGTGAAACTGAATTGCAATTTTATACAATTCATTTCATAATAACATTACGGAATAACTATGTATTGATCTGAATGGAGTTTAATGAAGATGTGTTTTAATGGCACGATAGAATGATTATGGGAAGTCTGCATTTTCTGATCGCCGGAATCAAGAAGATATTTCCGGAAAGCATCAAAGGTAAATCACAGTCGATTTAACATTCTATTTATATTTTACTATAAAAAAATTTACAGAAATAATTGGAATAATGCATAATATTATTGAAAACAAAATTTACTGGATTTAAATTGCCTGTCAATATGAGCTAATAAGAGAGTCTTACTCTATTATTGCATAATTTCCTTAAAGAATTAAACATCAGAATATATTTTCATACTTAATTTAAATTAACAATTCGTGCCAAAGAAAATTAATGATGTGTTTAATTAATAAATCGACCATTCAGAACTTTCAACGACAACTTCTACATAGAATCAAATAACCTTATATACCACATATTTGCTTGTTTCATTATCATAAAATCGCATTTCAAATACGTATATTGCATGCATTGATGTAATATTAATTAGTAACGTAAATAATTTCTACGATCTAGCAATCTATTGTAGATTATACGTTATTGATAAAATTTTAAGTTGAAAAGGAGTATATGTTTTTACAATTTTTCGGTATAAAGATAGCAAAGCGGGAAGGATGGAACATGGATTTACTGCATAGGCTAGAGTCCCGGGATTTTTGAATAGATTCAAGATTCAGTTTCATGATCTTTATTTGGTGATTTTTTTATATTTTACATATATACAATTCATCAATAGCTTAACCTAACAATATACATGCGAATTGTGCCTTAGGGCTCCTGGTACAGCACCTTGTTGGGGTAAGACAGTCCGTCCTCCCATCTGTATAGTCCTGTGCAAGCCCCAAGGATTTTTGTTCCACTAATCCTATCTTACCCCATTTTGTTTTCGGAGCTCTAATCCATATCATCACCGCATATGTGATGATCGGACGAATCAAGGTTTTATAGGCCAAAACCTTGACTCGCTGGCTCGCTGTTGAATGTTCCTGAAAAGAGGCAAAAGAATATACTATGCATAGGTCACTGTTTTCAAAATGTTATCAACATGAGCACTAAAGGTAGCTTTCCAATCGAAAACGACCCCCAAGTACTTCGTTTGCCTAGAGCAGTGCACCATCTGCCCATTCAACTTAACGCTGGAGTCACAGATGCCTTTTGCACGATGACCGAAGTTTTTGTGTGGGTCCTGGAACACATAGTTCACTTTTCTTTGCATTTACCTTGATTCCACATTTCCGGTAATATGCAGTAAGAGATTCCAAATATCTTTAGAACCGCATCCTAGCAAAGTGCAAATTGTGCTCAGATGACCACACTAACAAGTCATCTGCGAAGAGGTTCATCTGGATTCCGGGCTTATATTCATCTCTTACGCCCGGGGCGTCAGAGGTGAATATGGTGAAAAGAAATGGGCCTAATATAGACCCCTGTGGAACCGCCGAGCCAATACTAAATGGGTCTGAACTAGCTCCACCAGCCACCGCAAAGGCAGTTCGTTCCCTCATGAAGCTGCCTATAATTTCCACAATATGGGCCGGAAAGCTAAGAATTATCATTTTGTAGAGAAGTCCATTGATCCATACAGACTCAAAGGCTTACTCCACATCGATCAGGCAAGCTAGAACAAGCTTATTGTTGCACCAGCTTCTCGTTATATCGGCTTGGAACACGATCATAGCATTCACCGTGGAGTGAGCTTTTTTTTGAAGCCATATTGTCTTTCCGGCACAATTCCTGCTCCGGCAGAGAATTGTATGATGCCTTAAGTATTATCCTTTCAAGAAGCTTACCAATGCTCGAAAGCAACGAAATCGGACGAGTATCGACTGCGTCAGTACTGCCCGACTATTTTTACACATTTACATTGCTGAGGGAAGTAACAAATGTTAATGTAGTTATTTAGAATGATCGCGAGGAGAACAAAGAAAACATGGGGAAGCCTTTTAAGCATGTAATTGGAGATTCCATCAGCTCCTGCTGATTTTTTGGAATTTTGCTTTAGTGCCAACAAAGTGAGCCTCTCAGGGCTGATAAACAGACTATGGCCAGTAGGTGCGTCAGAGGGATTTGAAACAGAGAAACGAGTCAAGCACAATTGATCATTGTCCCTGTCGAAACTCGTTGCGGTGCTGCTCACAAATGAAGTAACGGAAGAGCCCTCACTTGCTTTCTCTCCTTGAAGAACTTTCGCAAAATGTTTCCGATCGAGTCAGCGATGGCTTTGTCATCCATGAACATGGATCCATCATAAGTGAGGACCCCAAGCAGCCTTTTTCTTACCGTTATCCTATTGATATGAGGAAACATACAGAGACCTGGTTTGATACTTTCCAGGGCCTGCTGAAATCGCTCTTTAGCAAAAGCCGTGTTTCTCCTCGAGATCATTTGGTTTAGAGATGTAATCACTAGATCAATACGTTCATACTCCCAGATGACCATATTTAAATCACGGTGGTAGATTCTGGCTAAGCCGACTACGCCTACGATGAAGTTCCAAGATAACTTCTGGTAAATCTCGATTAAAGTAATTTGTCGAGGATTTCTTTATGGAGATCTTTGATATGACCGTATCCAATGTTGAATTTATACCAGCAACTCCCTCTTAGATTTCAGGAATAAAAAGATTTTTCGATCTTTTGATCGAAATCCCCTTCAATTTTTCGTCAAGGTTAACACTTACTGCTGCCCAATCAATTCGCTTGTATGGAATCAAAGGTTGAGGATCTACAACCTGAAGTTTCACACCCTTTTTCACTCTTAAGGTCAGCTCAACCAAAAGAATGTCAGACCTGGCGTCAAGAACTCCACACTCGGAACTCCTCCAACTGTGGGAGAGATTTACCAGATTGGCAGACACAATGAATAAGTCAATAATAGACGAGCTTCGGCGGAAGGTAGGCTCTTACGAGGCAATCAGTGTGGAATCCATATTTGATTGAACCCAGTTAGAGATAGCTGTGCCATAGCCATTAGATGCAATATTTCCACATGAGTGATGCTTCGCATTGTCATCACCTCCCATGGCATAGAAATTGAATTTTATGCACAGTCGTCAATGAGTGCCCTCACCAAGTATCCATGTCCAATAAAGATCCCCATGAATGCAAAGGTGCACCCTCCCAGCATGGAGCTTATTATTTCTGCTTCAAAACATTTCAGGCTTGGAAGGCAGTGAATTTGGACTTTCAGGTGATCTTTGTGAGCCATAGCAACTCCAAGATATCCCTCTGGATCATCACGCCTGATGATCTTGTATTTTCCCAGATGCACTCTGTGTCTTTCTTTGAGTCTTGTTTGCGACATAAAAAAGAAGTGTGTTCTATGGGCGGTCCAGTATTCTTAAATGAAATTCCTTTTGTAGCGTGGAGCTAGTGTTCACTAGGAGAATGTAGAGTTTAATGGAACAAATCACGACAATATACTTTGAAGGCAAATTCTATGTACGCAGCTTTTTCTTACTAGGGTTAGTAAGTTTTTTATAGTGGCGATTTAAAAAGTCCACTTTTCGAATGAGTGTGAACAAGTCACACCCAAAAAATTGTTGGCAGTCAGTGCTGAAAACCTATTTCGGTCATTCTGTGACTGCTGGGGTTGCTGCATTGGCTGCTGTTTTTGTTGCCATATAGGCTGAGGTACAGGCTGCCTCTTTGAGCCTTGCAAAAGGCTAGAATACGAGACCTCTTCACGTACAGTATTTTTTTATAGACGCGATGATGAAATCCCTCCTTTCCTCTTTTATCTTTTGGAGACTTTTCCTACTCTCTCCAACTTCTTTAGCTTTAGGACAACTTTTAAGACTCGCAGGATGCCCCTTAGCATTGCAGTTGACACAAAATATCTCTGCTTTTTAGGGTTTTGTAAATTAATTTTACAAAACCCTACTAAAATCGCGTCCTGTCTGTCCGTCTGTCCATCTGTCTGTCCGTCCGTCCGTCCGTGTGTCACAGCAGTTTTTTTCGGAAATTACTTAAGCTAGAAACATCAAATTTTGTATGTCGGTGTAAAGTGGTGTTCTCTTCAAAGTTCTACTACAAAAAAATTTTATAAGGTATTTAAGGGTATTCATTCAAAGTAGCCGATATGGGTATCAAATGAAAGGTCTTGATGAGAACTTTTCAAAACAGGTCTTAATTTAGCAAAGTTCGCTTCGAGGGGCGCACAGGGAGGGGAAATACACGAAAAATTTGTGTCCCCCCCCCCTCGCGATTGGACACCTGTGATCCGAAAAATCTGAAAATCTGAATGTAGGCCTTGGTGAGTACAACAACAACAAATACGTGAGAAGTCGCAATTCACTCAACTTTGTTAGTAATAGTATGATTTATCGATTTTATGTTTTCTTGAATAAAATCTTAACGGTGCCTTTAAGTTCTATAAAATTCAGTACACAGATGACTATTTATAAGATTGATCTACCCTGAAAGTTTCATTAGGATTGAATCACATTTAGCGAAGTTATCGCGGTTTGAATTTTCCTGTATTACTATGGAACAATATGCGCTGCATTTATTACTATGGCAACATGGTTATGGAATAACATGCGCTTTTTACCGACTCAGACGCTACAGTTTTGCTAGGATTTGCATGAAAATTTCAGGAATGATAGGTGTCATGTAGATCTTTGAGAATCGGTTCAGCTAGTGGTATCAGTAATCGTAAAATAAAATAGTGGCTGTTTTAAATGCGAAGATTGGATAATTTTGAGTTATTTTTTCCCAACTTCAACGTTTAAGGTGCATGCTTTGAACACTTGATTCAATTTAATGAATGACTGAAGATGAGTACCTACAATTAATGCTCATAAGTGAAACAAGTCAAGGAGGTGGGAGAGAGCTCCTAGCAAAAGGGCTTTGTAACCATTCTAGGCCATGTATCGATGATAACAGTGCAGCCTCTGGAAAAAAATTCATCAAACGTAGCCGATATGAGTATAAAATGAACGTTTTCATGGGAGCATTTCAAAACACTTCTTAAACTGTCAGTTTTTGCTTCAGTGGGGCACAGGGGGGAAATACATGAAAATTGTGTTTCCTCCCTCGCGAATGGACATCTGAAATAATTATCAAGGGAGATATTTATGAGTGTAACAATAACAAAAACCTCAGAAGTCGAAATTCGTTCAACTTTGTTAATAATAGTATGGTCTTCGAATTTCATAGTTTCTCCAATAAAATCGTCTTTGACATGTATCTTGATTTGATTCGATCTGGTGACTGCATTTTGTAAATTGAATACAAAACCCTTCTGACATGAGCGTAGGTCTGTTTACCCAACTTGTTTCTATTCCTTCAAGGTTGGAAATTCAATCGACGTGTGTTGCTTATAGCATTTTGTGCATCTAACTTCAAGTCCGCAGTTAGAAGTGACGGGGCAAAATCTTTGGCAGTTGAAGCACTGTGAAGTGCAATTTTTCTGCAGATGCTCCCATTGTATCTTCTGTTGTAGTAAGAACTTTACGTCCATTGCTTTATTCCCTTCAAAGTCTGATTTGAACTGGACTAAGAAGGATAAAAGTGTCTTTTTTTCCCTCCTAGAGGTTATAGTGGAGAACCTTTTTGCAGAAAGGATATCTTCTCGGAGATGTTTTAGTTCAGCCAGGACATCATTCTCGTCGTATGAGCTGTGCACACCTTAGAGAAGGAGAGTCAATTTTCTTTTTCCTGGAAGGGTTTAGGTGTAGCAAGCCACCTTCGCACACTTCAGTAAATAAAAAAGGCTGGTATGATACTCAGCCGTTTGAGCGTGGAGCGAGAGTTTCGTGCGCTTGACTTTTTGACACTATCCCTGAAAATCTATAGCACACTATAGGAGGCACCCTCTCTTTTTTGGTAGCAGCCATGCTTGGCTGCTAGGGCTTCGATTTCCCTTTATTTCCCTCAAAGCGCGGCCTTCCACCTGGCTTGGTTATGGTCCCCGAGATACTAGCGGAAGCTATTTTCGCTAGCTTTTTGAGCTGGGGAAAATTTCGCTCGCTCACTTCAAGGGTTTTCGATACTTTTAAAGAAGGCTCCCGCGTTGGAGACCCTATTGGCCTCTTTCTGGCTTCCGACTTTATGATAGCCTCCGCCTCGTCACTACTGTCTAAGGAACTTCCACCTTCGTCCATTTTCATGTAATTGGAGAATTCTGGCTCTTGCAGTTGCATCTTACAACTAGCAAGCAAGTCCAGAATAAACTCCTCCTTTACGTATGTCCTCCCCGAATTTCTCGCAGAATCGCTGCAAGTTTTTTCTCGCTTTCCGTGTGAAACCAGATTTAGATTCATTCCAAGACAGAACTTGGAATACTGTTGTGAGAAAATAAAAGAAAGTAAAAACTGAATCCCTTTTTGTTTACTAATTAAAAGACAAAAGCAAAATGATTATATTATAGTCAAAAATAATAATACTGAAAAAAGCCTTAGTAATAGTTTTTTCTTTGTTTTCGTTTTTTTCAATTTCTCCAATTCCAATTCAATTCCTTTGCTCCACTTCTGCCACTCCACTTGTTCTTTTACTCGTACTTGCACTACGCGCCTCGGCAAGGTGCTTTCACTCCTTTTCTCCTTCTAAAATTTCCTCCGAAATTCCTCTGATGTTCAAATTTCAATATTCATCAAAATCCTTCGGAAATACCCCCAAAAATCTTTTGCTGCTCGATCTGTGCTGCCTTGAAGACTGCTCGACTCGAACCTAATGCCGTATGCGAATGACATTCGAGGCGATTGATACATTGAAGATAGTGGCAAAGTCGTACCTGTATATATAGTCACTGGCTAAATTCCGGTAATCAACCGCGGCGGGGTATATGATATTGATTATAAGCTAGCCAACAGATTTGGTCCCATCGGGACTGACGCACCCAACGATGGTGTGGGTATATATCAATTTTAGTCTGACTGTGGTACACACGGTGTGATTGTTGGCAAAGTGTACAAGTCATCGACTTGAAAAGAACTGGTGTCGCCGATATTCGGTAAACTTGTCTCGGCCACGTTATGGCGAGTCTTTTGTTATGATATACAATAGATTCGAATAGCATGGCATGCAATTTCAACACGCAATCCTTGAACGTCACAGTCATTGGCTGATTATCCCGAGGGTACTACACCTGTACCAAGTGGTAGCAATAAACGGGCACAAAGCGCTGTTTTGTTTCCCATTATTTCAGGTCTACGTTTTTGTTGCTCGCGTTTTAGCGTAGGGACGTTTAGTTTATTTATTTCGCGTATTACCGTTAGAATTCGCTTTAAATAGATCCCGCTACGGAGTTTTCAGATTAACCGAATATTACCAAATTACCAATTTATTCGATGTCTACCTCATTACACTTTTGTCATTTGTCTTTCAGTGACTACCCACTGCTTCTTGTTTTATTCGCTGGCATTGCCAGGTAGCGGTGTACCGACTTGATAGCATTAATATACTATGTATGTATGTTCCCAAGGAAGGATCAGCTCTTTCATTTGTTATAGCCAGCAATGTTTTTTCAGAGAGCTCGCAAAATTTTGCAGTAGTGTATTAAGAACCTCACGTAAATAAAATTGGTCACAGTAAAACAAGTCGAATAGACTTTAAATGCTATAAATTGAGTAATTTTTATATCCATACATGATTTTGAAAGTAGTAGTAGTTATACAAGAAAAAGGATTTTATCGATAGTGATAAGTAGCTATCCATCTAGCTTGGTACAATTTCTGCATAGGCTGGGACACCTTTTAGAACATCGAGACATTTTACATTATCTCAAAATTGTTTTGGGTGTAACTATTTATTGTTTAATCTCAAAACATGTTAATGGGATGCTGCAAAATCCCAAAGCTGTTGCATATAAGAAAGCAATATTTTTTGAATGACTTTCAACATCATCAGAACTGTTTGAAAGCATAATAAGTGAACGGACTTACGTGGGTACAAGGTAAAGCTAACAATTAAGCCAAATCATGGACATAAAGCGTCATCTGGGCTTAACCTTTTCTTTTGACAAAAAAGATAGCAGCATACTGAGAGAAAAACGGCAAGGAGTTTTTGAAAATTATCGAAGAAGAATATAACTTAGCAAAAAACCATGACGATACTCTACTTTAGAAAAAATTCGAGACTTTTATATTAGTCCAGTAGGTATAATGCCACTTTGGCTTACCTTCAAATTCTTTTTCATGAAATTCATGTAGTAAATGTAAAGTTTTACCTTTTGCAAAAAATTTTTGAGACGGATTGAAGTAGTGTAATTATATATGCTGAGAATTAATTTGATTTAAAATGTTGTGTTAAGTCCTTAGTAACTACAAAGTATGAGTTCAATATTGAATTTCAGAGGAGTTTATTAATTTTTTGGATTGTCCCACCCTAGACGGGTAAAGTTTGAAATCAAAAATTTGACATCTTTTTGGAAATTGATGATCAAGCCATCCAAAAAAAGTGTCCCAACCTTGATGGGTTTCCCCTTTACATATATGTACATATACACACCTGGAAAGAATATTAGGTGTGATTTCCCAAAACTCGTAAAGGCGCCTGTACACTCTCGTCGAGACCCAGCGAGGCACGATGAATGCAAGATTGAACATGCTACTCTTGTGTTGTCTTGCTTTGTCTCGGCTCGCCTCGTCAGCTCTCCATTCCGTGCCGGTATTTTGTGCGCGAGTCAAAGGGCCTCGCTTAGCCCCGCGAGGTAGCGCAAGGGCATCCTTTACGGTCTCGCGTGGTTCAGTTTCGTCCAAGCTGTCGAATCGTGAAAACGTTTTTTGAAAATGTGGAGCAACGACATAGAACTTAACTTTTTAGAAGTCGACCAAACTGAGCCTGTATTATGGGATCCAACGCATCCATTACACAAGGGAAAAAAAACCTGCATGATTCGTGGACTCGAATTTCGGAGCAAATGGATTTTCCGTTTGAAGAATTAAAAAAAGAAGACATCACTGATGGCGACATATAGAGGACACGTAAGAGGCCTAAATGGTGCATCAAAATCTGGAGCTGGAAGTGAAGAAGTGTATAAACCGATTTGGTTTGCGTTTAAGTTTATGTACTCGTTTCTGGGGCATTTATACAAATGCAAACAAACACTAAACACTGCAAATGAAGTAAGTATTATTTGTTTAGAAAAATAACGTTTTTATTTAGAATTACGTAAAGTTTTATGCATCAATGTGTACAGCAATATGTTGTGAATTCTTCTCGTATTTCTTTTGCATGAAGTGTAGATCTTCTGGGAATATTTGGCAAAGATCTTATGGCACAACTTCCTTCAAGCTCTTTAATTTCATTCCTCCAGGAGCCTAGCTGAACCAATACACTGTTTTGGTCATAAAAATCCACAGTTCCCGTTAGCGTATAAATTGTTTTTGATGTAGCACTTTTGCGGAGGAAATTATGCAATAAAATACATGTCATTGTTAGAACTGCTGTCTTTCCTGGATTAAGCAATAATGGCTTCCAAAAAATTCTAAATTTTGAAGCCAATACAGCAAAAGTGTTCTCCACAACTACACGAGAAGAAGCAAGCCTGTTATTAAAAATGCGTTTTGGTGTGCCTGTATTGTGGGCACCAGGATATGCCCCATCTCCCAAGAAAACATAGGGAACGGCAATGGTAAATTAAGGATATCAGAATAAATTTTGTGCCACAGTACGCTATTCCGAAACACGCCACCATCACTTATTCGTCCTTGACATCCGATATCAGCGAATATGAACTTATAATTTTGATCTACTAAAGCCAACCGCACGATGGTGAAACTTTTTTTGTAGTTATAGTACTCTGAGCCACTGTACGCTGGGCTTTTTATAACGATGTGCTTTTCATCGATAGCACCGAAGCACAGGGGGAAGTTTTTTCTAAAACCCACTTGTATTTGCAACCATGATTCTGCATTATCTGGAATCTGAAAACATAAAAATGTAAATTAATAATTTCGTTTATGTTTTACAGAATGATCAGCCTTCTACAAGTCAAAACGTTTATGATTGTGAAACAAATGCATATGCAAACGATGCAGAAAATGTACAGCTCTCGGCTGCAGCAGGAAATGTACAGATTTGAGCTGCAGCAATTGTTTCACAAGATCCTTTGAGGGGACATATCGCCATCATTTGTAAGTCCTGTGGTACAAAGGCGTTGGGAAAACCCCATCGAGTTGCAAGAAGCCGGACAACAAATGAAAGATGCGATGAGCACTTTAAATAAAGTTTTAAAAAAACAAGAAGTACCAGAAGATGACTGTGAGCGATATGGAAAAATCTGAGCCAATAAGTTTAGAAAACTACCTGAGGTGGAAAGAATGCAATTAATGTGGGAGATAGATGGCTTATAAATCAGAACCATTCAAAAGAAACAATTTCAATTACAAAGTTGACTATTCGTTCCGTTTCCCAGCCTTCGCCTACATCACATTCATCGTATTCGGCATATTCAGATAAGGACATATCTCAACAACTCATTCCATCCCATGATTTTTCAGCTTGTCCAACACCTTCGCCTATTTACAATAATATAGACGACATTCTGGGCATTCAAATACCGGAATCATCTCAACAAACGCCCTCAAAAGAAATAACTATCTTATCTAATGAAGTAATTGGTCCTGCTCAACCTGTTACATACTCTGAAAATTCTAATATTGTTAACAAAGCTTTTTATGATGCTATGCATTGATTTTCCCATGTTTTTGATATTGTTTCTATAAAACATTGTATGATTTTTATTACAACTTTGCACTTTAATTTTATATGAAAAAACTTTTAGTTTACCCAATCAACGGTTTGATAAACACAATATTTGAACGGATGTATTATTTACTAACCTCAATTTCATTTTTTAACACCTCTTCCAATGCTGCACAGACTTCGGGTACTATTTTTGATATCAATGAACTAGATATCATGAAAAGATAATGAAGGCTTTTGAAGCTGTCTCCCGAAGCCAAGAACCTCAATCTTATTGCCAGATGAATTTTTGCTGGGATTGCCTCTCTTTGCTGAGTATCTTTTTTTGATATGATAGGCTTCACTTTTTCCAATATGTAATAAAAACCCGTTGATGACATCCTTGTGAATTTTCTAAATTCATCCGAAGGCTCCGCTCCTAGTTCTATCAGTTGGCTTTGCATCATAGCTCTGTGAAAAGAGTAAACCAATTAAAATCTTTGCTTACCTTGTTCTATTTCGATGCATGGTGAGCAACCACCATCTCCGTTTACGCCATTTTTTTTAAACTGTTCTTGCATGATAGATTTGCACATAGTTAAAATAGCTAATAGCATATAAACTTACTACTGCAGTGACTTCTAATGCATCCATTCTTCTCGACGATTGCAAACGTAATGAATAAACGAGAATGTACAAGGTTGCTCTCGTCACTCGACCTCTCGCGCGAGAGAATAGCACCCTTTTTGAATGAAATGGGGGAGTTTCCACAATAAAATTATTTGCCGGCAAATATTGCGGCTTGTTTCCTTGTTCAGTCTTTAAAATTGAGTTGGACAATATAAAATGTGTGCGCTGGTAAAAGTGAATCAATTTAAAGAATTATTTAGTTGCAGAACGTAAGATTTGAGCGAACTAAACTAATTGAAGGTATCATTATAACATTGTAATAACATTAGATGGGCCGTGGACCTCACTGTAGTGCAAAGGAGAGAAGACTTGTCCGTCAGCTCCTGAATGAGAGAGAAACCTACATGTTCATTGCCATATCAATTGGATGGTCTAAAAAGTTTTTTACAAATGTTCCCAGACCAGAAAAATTCATTGATATGCGTGGAGCACATAAAAAAACTTTAATAGTTACAGACAATCATATTGTTAGATAAGCTAAACGCGATCCGTTCAAATCATCCAGGACAATTGTAAGTAAATTTGGAAATTTTAGTTCATCACGAACCATTTGACGGCGATTGATCAGCTCAAAACTACATGGTGCTCGAAAAGTTCCTCTCTAAAACTGTAAATTGGAGGAAGAGAACATATTTTGCGCTAGCTCATAAAACCTGGAACGAGTCGTAGCGTGAGAAAAATGATGCAATATCCTCCGAAGATATAAAACAAAGATAAATTTGTTTGGTAACAATGTGGAAAGAAAAGTTCATCAAACGGAAGGCAAAGAATTTCATACGACGTTTAGAAAAAAAAAAAAAAATAAAACGATGAAGTTCGGAGGTGACAGCGTGATTGTATGTGGCTGTTTTTCATGGAGGTAAGGTGTAGGTCCGGTACATCGAATTGATAGCATAATGGATAGATTCGTGTACAAGGATTGGTTGGAGACCATAATGGTACCATACGTCGAAGATAATATGCCATTGTTGTGGATATTTTTGCAGAACAATGATCCAAAGCACTTATTTCGATCCGTCAAAGCATGGTCCCAAGAAAATAATGTGGACAAGTCAATCCATAGACATCAATCCTATTGAGAATCTCTGGTGCAAACTTAAACGAGAAGTCGCAAAGATGGTTTGCCAAAACAAAACCCGTTCATGGGAAAATATTCAATAAGTTTGGTGCAATATTCCCGTAAAAGGTCTTCGAAAGTTGATATCGTCTATGCGTAAATAATCAAACAAGTCTTTAAGAATAATAGTGGGTATTCAGGGTTTTAGATGCGTCCTAACTAAATATGTATTGAAACGGAGCATAGCTATCGAAATTTCTATGTCAATTACGATGTTTGACATAACTGGCGATGTGGTCGAGCCCAAAGATATTGTCTTTTGTTTTGTTAAGAACGTAAGAGCTGGCAATGCGAAAACTTAAATTGTTTGCGTGAAATTTGCATCTCTTTTGCTGAAAAGAAAAATAATGCAGAAAATGCGCGAAAACAAAGGAGGGATCGTTAATAACAAGAACGATGGTGCGGATATTAACGATTCTCTTACTGTCTACAATCGGAAGCTGTTAAACAAAGCAAATGAGCTTAAACGAAGCAACAAATGTAGCTTTGTTTGGGTAAGAGACGCAACCGCGCTGGTCAGGAAAAGAGAAGGCGAAAAAGTTATCAAAATAATTTCTCATGCGGATTTTCTTAAGCTGGATGATGTAATTACTTAATTAACCTAAATTATCCTAATGAATAACGATAATTATAATTGTAATACTACTAATAATCCTCATGATAATCTTAGTTTTATCAATAGTTCTTTTCCTAAAATTTCAAATAATTCAATTTGTTTATGTTTAGAACATTTATCTGACAAACAATATTCAGGTTCTTCTGCTATTCACCAAAATATTCGTAGTATGAGAACGAACTTCGATGCTTTTTCCGCTCCTCTAGCATCTCTGGATCATTTGCCAGATCTCATTTTTAGGGTTTTGTAAAATAATTTTACAAAATCCTACTAAAATCGTGTCCTGTCTGTCCGTCTGTCTGTCCGTCCATCCGTCCGTCCGTCCGTGTGTCACAGCAGTTTTTCTCGGAAACTACTTAAGCTAGAAACATCAGATTTTGTATATAGGTGTAAAGTGGTGTCCTCTTCAAAGTTCAACTACAAAAAAATTTTATAAGGTATTTAAGGGGGGTCTCTCCATATAGGGGAGTGACCCCCCGAAAAAAAATTTCATTAAAAGTAGTCGATATGGGTAACTTGGGCATACTTCTCAATGATCACATATCGCTGGTAGGGGGTCCGTTTACTTCAATCAATTCACGCATTTAGGGTTTTGTAAAATAATTTTACAAAACCCTACTAAAATCGCGTCCTGTCTGTCCGTCTGTCTGTCCGTCCGTCCGTCCGTGTGTCACAGCAGTTTTTCTCGGAAACTACTTAAGCTAGAAACATCAAATTTTGTATGTGGGTGTAAAGTGGTGTTCTCTTCAAAATTCAACTACAAAAAATTTTATAAGGTATTTAAGGGGTGTCTCCCCATATAGGGGAGTGACCCCCCGAAAAAAATTCATTGAAAGTAGCCTCTTGATGAGAACTTTTCAAAACAGGTCTTTGTTTGGCAAAGTTCGCTTCGAGGAGCGCACAGGGAGGGGTAATACACGAAAAATTTGTGTCCCCCCCCTCGCGATTGGACACCTGTGATCCGAAAAATCTGAAAAAAATCAGGAATGTAGACCTTGGTGAGTACAACAACAACAAATACGTTAGAAGTCGCAATTCACTCAACTTTGTTAGTAATTGTATGATTTTATCGATTTTCTGTTTTCATGAATAAAATCTTAATGGTACCATTAAATTCTATGAAATTTAGCACGCAGATGACTATTTATAAGATTGAATTGAATGATTGAATTGATTGAATCATATTTAGTGAAGTTATCGCGGTTTGAATTTTCCTGTATTACTATGGAACAATATGCGCTGCATTTATTACTATGGCAACATATGGCTATTGAACAACATGCGCTTTTTACCGACTCAGACACTACAGTTTTGCTGGGATTTGCATGAAAATTTCAGGAATGATAGGTGTCATGTAGATCTTTGAGAATCGGTTCAGCTAGTGGTATCAGTAATCGTAAAACAAAATAGTGGCTGTTTTAAATGCGAAGATTGGATAATTTTGAGTTATTTTTTCCCAACTTCAACGTTTAAGGTGCATGCTTTGAACACTTGATTCAATTTAATGAATGACTGAAGATGAGTACCTACAATTAATGCTCATAAGTAAACCAAGTCAAGGAGGCGGGAGAGAGCTCCTAGCAAAAGGGCTGTGTAACCATTCTAGGATTCGAAAAAATTGGCCATGAATCGATGATAACAGTACAGGAGAATAGCCCCTGAAAAAAATTCATCAAACGTAGCCGATATGAGTTAGAAATGAACAATTTCATGGGAGCATTTCAAAACAGTTGTTAAACTGTCAGTTTTTGCTTCAGTGGGAGCTCAGGGAGGAAATACATGAAAAATGTGTTTCCTCCCTCGCGAATGGACATCTGAAATAATTATCAAGGGAGATATTTATGAGTATAACAATAACAAAAACCTCAGAAGTCGAAATTCGTTCAACTTTGTTAATAATAGTATGATCTTCGTATTTCATATTTTCTCCAATAAAATCGTCTTTCACATGTATCTTGATTTGATTCGATCTGGTGACTGCATTTTGTAAATTGAATGCAAAACCCTTCTGACATGAGCGTAGGTCTGTTTACCCAACTTGTTGTTTCTGAAATCTGGAATTACGACAATGAAATTTCTTCATTTAAAATTCCAAACTTTACATTTGAAGCGGCCTTTAATAATTTGTATTCTGCAGGTGGTTTCCGGTTATTTTTTAGAAACAGTTTGGAAAAAGTAGAAATAAAAAAGTTTAACATGAATAGTGCCGACATAATAAGCATTAGTTGCAGAATTTGTGATATTCAGTACAGTTTCACATGCGTTTATAGAATACATAAATGCACTGTAAGTGTCTTTATAGATGAATTCTCGTCATATTTGGAAACTCAAAAAAGGAAAAACACAATACTCTTGGGTGATTTCAATATTAATATTTTGTCTGAGCCTCAAGATGTAGATAATTTTCTATCAGCATCGTCATCGTTTGGATTTGATACTGCGCTTTCAGAACCCACCCGACTTAACGCCTGCATAGACCCTATATTTATTAGGCTTAATAGAAATAATCGCATAGGTTTTAAAACCGCGGCACTTGATTTAAAATTAAGTGATCACAGTCTAACTTGCATCCAATTAAAAAATAGAGTATCTAGAATGAAAGCTCTTCATGATTGTGTTTATAACAAAATTGATTTTGTCTATCTGAAGACTTATCTTCATTTTGAAATGTGGGAGGATGTTTATTCAGCGCATGACCCCTGTGTCGCTTTTGACATTTTTCCCAAAAAGTTGCAAAAATATATATCTAATTGCAATAGAACTTTCAATAGCCGTAATAAGCGTCTCAAGAAATGGATGACTGTATCTCTTTTGAGAAAAATTAAAAAGAAAAAAAAACTATGTGCCCGTGTCAAAAGACATCCTAATAATCATAGGCTTAGAGAATACTACAGTAAAATATGTCCACAACTAAAAAGAGATATTCCACTTTGTAGAGACAACTACTTTCAAAACAGATTGGTTGAAAATGCTGGCAACTTGAAAAAAGAATGTTGTATTGTTAATGAAATTTTAAAAAGAAATAATGCTGATATGGATATTGTTATAAATAATAATAACTTAACTGTATCTGATAATTTGAAAGTTATAAATAAATATAAATATAGTTATTTAATGATTTCTTTTCAAATGCAAGTGTTTATCAAGATTCAACAATCAATAATTCTATAGACCAATTTGATAGTTCGTTAGTTTCTTTGAGCCTTTCACAGCCTTGGAAATTCATAAAATTATTAAGTCACTTAAAATATCTAATTCAAGTTCTTCTGATAATGTGTCCAGTTCCATGTTAAAAAATATTTCATTTCACGTTTCAGATGTATTATGCTTTATCTTCAAAGTCAAAGTCAAAGTCAAAAGCGCTTTATTTAATACTAATCGTTATAAATTTTTAAAAGAACATAAAGCAAATTCCAAACAATAAAACTATAAAAAACTTAATGGCCCGAATGGCTCTCTAAATTTATACGTTATCAGTTAAACACATTTAATGAAAAAAATACACTTGCAAATTTAAATTAATTAAGATTATTTCATATTTTTGATTCAATTGGAAAAAGGAGAAAAAACCAACCAGCATTATTCAAAAATTACTTATATTACTAACACAACAATGAACTTATATCCTATACCTAATATGTTACACCCTAATTCTAAATAAGTCCAATCAAAAAAAAAAAAAACAAAAAAAACGTTACCTTATATTGAAACCTATACCTAAATTATAATACAAATAAACAACAACACTAGATGTAGCAATAATGAGATGAATCTAAAAAACTAAGTAACGAGAAAAAGCATAAATACAGAAAAAAAACACGAATAATTTAGACATTGTCATTCAGCCACCAATACCTAGATTGCTCCATCTCAGCTCGACCAGCCTCAACGAATCTAGCAAATGAGTATCTCCATTGGAATTGTTGGTTTCGTGAACTCAGATTCGGAGGATATTTTATCTTCTTATCGGTGGCCAGCCGATATACTCGTATGTGATATATGATTGGGACGCCGTCAGAATCAAAAATATATCGATTCATGTCCAAATACATGAATGCTTCTGGAGGAGCGAAGCCAGTAGTGAGGCAAGTCACAATATACCCGTCTGTAGGGTGGAACGGCTGTGAAATCCAAGGGTTTTCACTCACAGTTACAGATCTTGCGATATGATTCCGAAGAAGTTTCAATATGAAGATATCGACTCTTGTCACTTGAGCGGTTTGATAAATTTTTCTATTCGATATATAGTGCTTCCAATCCGTCTCAGGCTTTCTGTACAAACCAGTATATGCACGAAGACATTTCCTTTCGAAAACTCTTAATCTTTCCATTGTACTAGCACTCTGGTTGTACCAGATCTGGCATCCGTATGTCAAAACTGGCCTAACCAGGGTCTTGTAACAAATAACTTTGACTTTTTGATCAATGTATCTGGAATGAAAGAGTCGCCGAAGGGCCATGACTACTTTTTGTGCCTTACTGAGCATGATTTTGACATGTTCAATGTAGTACAGATACTGATCGAGATGAACACCAAGGTACCGAACACAGGATTTATGTGGAACCCGTTCTGAACTACCCTCACCAGCCATAATGTGGAAATCCTTCCAATTACGTTTCAGGTCTTGACTGGCCCCCTGCAGCGTTGTCCGAAACAAGATTGTTTCGCACTTCTGCGCATTGATTTTCATTCGTCAATTGTCGGTGTAGAGCTGCACATCATTAAGCATTTTTTGAAGATTGCTCTGAACTATTGTAGCTTTTCGGTCTGCCGTATAGATGATCAGATCATCAGCAAACGCTACCAATGATCGCATTGGCGAGACATTAAAATCAAAGCTGTTCAATAGCTTGCGAATGAATATTGAGAAAAGCAGGGGCGCAGTAACTGTTCCCTGCTGTAGACCATTCAAGACCTTGAATTCGCGCATTGTTGTCAGATTTCCATCAGTTACAACAAACGATTTCCCGTATAACATATTACACATCATGGCGACAAGGTGTCTGGGGAACCTGTCCTGAAGAAGTTTGAAAACTAGTCCATCTAACCACACCGTATCGAAGGCTTTCTCCATATCAATGAGACATGCTCCAACACATTGTCTATCATTTAGTTTCCAACAGATGTCTGAGGTTACTTTCGTCATTGCATGTATGGTCGAATGCCTGGCACGAAAACCAAATTGGCAATTCGGCATCAACTCATATTTCTCAATGTGGGCGTTTAATGCTCTGTTGAGTATCACTTCAAACACCTTGCTGATGTTAGGCAGCAAGCTGATTGGGCGATAGCCCAATCCTTTCTTCAAGATCGGAAATACCTTAGCCTTTTTCCACTCATTTGGGAAATATGAATTGTTCAACATGTTGAACAATATGCAATAATTCCTAATAGCAACCTCAGGCAAATATCGGAGAATTATATTTGGAATACCATCAGTACCACATGATTTTTTGTTGTTTATTCTGCGAAATATGAAACACAAGTCTTCATAGCTGACAAAATAATCAATAAGATTCAAGCTCGGTATGAGGTCAGATGTGAATGTTTCATCGAAATGAAGAATTGATTGGCCGTTCAGGCTTGATTTGAAGTCGGAAACTTTTGCTTCAACGGCCTCCGAAAATATTTCATTCCTTCTCTCTGGATTTGGCAGATGAACCAATTCTAAATGTGTTCCAATCAGGGCAAGTTTCTGCAATCCATCACATATAATCCTGTTTCCATTTCTATCCGGAGTCGTACTATCAATTTCGATACCAGCTCTATCGAGAAGATTTATCTCATCACTAGTGACTTCAAGATTCGATACCCTCACTCGAGACTTCCTGCAGAATAAGCTATTCACTTTCGCGAAAACGCCATCTGGGTCCTGTGGGCTAATACCCCTCAGTTTTTCCGCCCATTGATTGCTGACTTCACTCCTGAAGTATGAACGGATTAAGTTCCGGACATTCTTCAGGTGTAATTTCAACAAAGCCAACGAGGGATGGTTGTAGTCCAAAAATCGTCGATAAATATTGTTGACGCGTGTGAGAAGAAGGCTTTTCAATCTTTTCAACCTTGCGATGGTTGGTGTTTCATATCCTTCCATATTGTTTCGATGTTTAATCTTGGGAACTACTTTCTCAATCGTTTCCAACGTCAGCTTCTCTAACTTCGACAAATAGAGATCTATTTCATCGTCAGTTAGATTTCTGTTATAAGGAACCATTGAGCAAGCGTTGCCATCATCAGAAGGAGGACATTGCTTTTGGTACTCCCGATTAAACTTCTTTTGAAACTTTCCCCAGTCTGTTTTATTGAAATCCAACCGATGGTTTTCATGTTGAACTGGAATGAGGAAGAAATCATCCCTTTGATGATTGATTTCCATTACGATTGCGTTATGGTCGCTATCGTAAGGAAGCACCTGCAGTTTCCGTTGAGGACTATTAAAGCTGAATTCAAGTCTTGCGCCAGCAATGCAGAGGTCCAAATATGAATTTGTCCTAGGGTATGTTGGGAACTCCGACCCATATAGGTTGCACCTGTATTCAATTTGGTTCTCTGTTATCCATGATTTCAGGAATACATCAATTCGAGTATTTCAAACAAGGAATTGAGTTCCTCCTTGAACTTGAGAACATTTTGACCAGTTGCATAGGCAGAGATAACGAAGAGGTTATCCCCACCTGGCAGTGAAATTTTGATGACGGACACTTCAAGAAATTCAAAGTTTTTGAATTCGACTTTTTCAATATTTTGGAAACAATAGGGTCTTCTAACCAATATCCCGGTGCCACCTCCCCCATCACCTATTACCCTATCGTTTCTTACGAATGCAAAATCTTTGAATTCCATGGAATGCCATGAATTGAGGTGGGTTTCAGTGAGAAGTATGATGTCAGGCTTTTGCTTAACAACAAATTCAAGGAGATAATCACGTTGATGTATAGCAACGATAGGGTTGACCTTGATCGATATGAGGCGAAGCCTATCCATGGGAATATGACTGGATGACAAGTTATTATTAGGCATTTGAAAGACCTAAACGCTGAAAAGCAAAGTTAATTTTTGAATCTTGTTTGTCGATTCTTTACGATAAAGAATTAAGTTGCTGGTAAATTTTGAGAAGCAGCTCATTATTGCCACTTACATTATTTACATTATTTCCAGCATTTTCTGCTGGTCCTCTAGCGGCGAGTGCAAATGATACTCCGGGCTTGACGAAGTTAGAAGGTATGATATTACGGTGTACTTGTGTTTGCTTTGGAGCAAATTTAACTTTTGCATCTTGATATCGGGAACATCCTCGATATAATGCTGGGTGACCAAAAACACCGCAGTTAACGCAGTATAATTTTTCTTTAGGCTCCGTCTGAGCCAATTTGCACTCACCGGGAGCATGAACGTCTTTGCATTTACCGCAACGATAGTGCATGGCACAATTGGCAGCCGAATGTCCAAATCTTTGACACCGGTAACACTGGTTGACTTCTCTTTTCTGGAGGCGTTCCCACCTCACCACTCTGAAATTTAAGTACCTTATTTGTTGAAGGGCACTTGGACTGCTCTTATTTGCAATTTGTACCAGGTAAATTGGTAAATTCTTCCTTTCTATGGTCGACCTTCTTGTCGCAAAGGCTTTGACTGAAACAAAATCAATATCTGGTGCAGCCTCCTTGAGCACCTGAAGAAGATCGACCGTATCCTCTCCGCTGTCCAAACCCTTCAACAAGAAGGTCTGATTCTTTCTTTGCGGTATAGGTGAAGTGTGGAACCTCCCCAGAAATCAGCGCATCTTTGGCTGACTTGAAATCAATCAGTGATTTCGTCCTTATAGTTAATTTTTCGGCATTAACTCTTTTGATTTCGAAATTGGCCAGTTTATTTTCGGCTGCCAATAGCCGACCATATCTTTCCCGGTTTGTCCGAACACGTTGATTGGCGGAACTTTTTCTGTCTTGTTGGAAGCTTTTTCGGAGGAACCAGCAGAACTGCGGGCTGGTTTTTTCTCCTTATTTTTGTTCTTTAAATATTGAATGAAATTAACGTCATTATCTTGATTAAAATTACCTCTGATGTTTTCTTCGATTTCCATATCTTCGGTTAATCCCTCCAGCGCTGCAAAATAATTTTGGCTCTCGTTGGTGCCACCAGCACTTAGAACTTCCTCTGGATTTACTTGCTTTGCACTTTTCTTCGGCTTTGTTACCTGTTGCCATTGATTTTGTGGCTGCGTCTTTTGAGGCTTCATCCCTTGCTTGAAAAGATCCTTGAGAGACTGTATCTCTTGCCTTAGTTCATCATTTTCTTTCTGCAATTTGGCCATTTGTTGATTATCCGCTATTATTTGCAGCTTGCACCCTCCATCTACGGAGTTTTCTTCGTTATGTTTTCTTTTAGTGATTGTCGCCAGTTTCGTATTCGTCGTTCCTCCAGGTTGCCCCAACGGTGGGAAGCCGTCGGGCTCCTCCATACCAGCGGCGAAATTTTCTTTGTGAATTTGTTTTTCGTTGCCAATCGAAGTAAAAATATTCGATAGAAATTTCCTGAGTCGATTATTTCGACAATATAAGATTTTTTCCGATAAAAATTAACTTCGGACTAACGTTTTTAAAAAATTAATTTAATTTTTGAAAACTTTTGACAGGAGCGATTTAAAAGACGTCTATACGCAAAGACTACTACGATCCAATTATGCTTTATCTTCAACTTATGTGTGCAGTCTGGAGTTTTTCCTGAATCTATGAAGACAGCAGTAGTAATACCGCTTCACAAAAAGGGAGATACTACTTCATTAAACAATTATCGCCCCATTTCTCTGTTATCGACTTTTTCTAAGATTTTCGAGCAAGGTATAAAATCCAGAATGCTTTCGTTTTTAGATAGAAATCATTTCTTTAATGATTTCCAATTTGGATTCAGAAGTAGTAGATCTACCGAAGATGCACTTTTAAAATTAACAGGTGAAATATACAATAGCTTAAATGTATCAGAATTTCCAGCGTGTCTATTCATTGACATTACTAAAGCTTTTGACATGGTAGATCATACTTTACTCTTAAGTAAACTTTTCAAAGCAGGCTTAAGAGGATATATTTATGATTGGTTTGTTTTCTATTTAAAAAATAGAAAGCAAATAGTTAGAATCAAGCGGAGCTTTAGCTCTGAGAAGTATATTAGTGTAGGCGTTCCTCAAGGTTCTGTGTTGGGTCCAATTCTGTTTTTAATATATATTAATTCCCTATTTATTCAGCCTTTTAAAGGTAAAATCACTGCCTTTGTAGATGATACTGCCTTTACCTACTCTAGGAATAGCTTGATTGACCTTTTTTCAGATGTTAACTATGACCTAGACATTTTAAGAAGGTGGTTCAGTAAACATAATCTTTTAATAAGTAACAAAACAAAGTTTATGGCTTTTAATATTAAAGGTCCGGTAGGCAATAACTTCCCGCGAATTTATCATTCGCCGAGTTGTCTAAGATACAATTTAACTGTTAGTGATGCTGCATTTAATAAAAATGTTAACTGTAGCGAGAATCGCTTTGAAATTGAAAACATAGGCAGTTTTAAATACTTAGGCATTATATTAGATCATAAGCTTAGTTGGGCCAACCACACACTTCACCTTAAGCATTATTCAAATAAAGTAGTGAGACAAATTTACCATCTAAGTCTCTACTGCAATCAGGCTATCTTAAGAGTAGTTTATGATAGTTTGCTTAAGTCTAAATTGCAATATGGTTTATCATGCTGGGGTGGAGCATATTCTAACAAAATAGATCCTTTAATTATAAACCAAAAGCATGCAATTAGAATAATATGTAAAGTCAATCGAAAGACTTCAAGTTTTGATCTGTTCAAATCACTAAACATTCTCCCATTGCGGCACTTGTACTGCTACAAAGTACTCAGAATATTTTTTGAAAAGTCTGGATACTTATCTGTAAGATATAATGAGAACTACAACTTCAGAATGAATACTGCAACTTTTGCAAACGTTCCTACTATTTCGAAAACACACTTCTCATGCTTTTACCATGTCACGGCACCTCGTTTGTATAACATGTTACCAGAGAAGCTCAGATGCGAAAGAACGAAAGGAGGTTTTCTTGATAATGTTAAGCAATGGCTTTTCTTTTTTGATTTCTCTTCCATAAATAATGTATTTTATCCCTCGGTCTAGCTTGAATATTGTTGAATATTGCATTAAACTTCCTTTTTTCCTTAATTTCATCGCATTACTTTTGTGCTTTTGTATTGAATTTAAAATTTTTATTTATTTTTTGAATTGAATTTAGTTGATTTTCCCAGTCGATAATCTACACATAATTTAAATTAAATGATAATTACACTCGCCTCTTGTCAACTAGGCAACAGAGTGTTCTCAACTATTTCATAAATATATAATAATAATAATAAATAATAATAATGTAGACCTATTATTCTGGCAATTCAAAAATTGGTATATTTTATGAATTAAATAAATGGTACATTTTTTTCAAACGTTACGTTCGTTACGAAAATAAAGTGTAATTATTTTGAAAAAAAACATAATTTTTTAGGTATTGTATAGTAAGATAACATGAAAATTAAGCTTTTTTTAAATAAAAACAACTGCTCGCACCTTATATTTTATCAGGCAATTTATATGTATATACATGTATTTGGTCAGCCCTTTGCTCGACGATGAACCGTTTTAGAGATATTCATATAAAACGGAGAAAAAGTCTTTGAGCCCCACAAGTTTCCCATCCCCGCAGGCTTATATGCTCGAGAGGTAAAAAGGACCCATATGCTTGAGTGACAAAAGCAGGTATTCCATATAATATAATTTTGAACGAGCTTCATTTTGGCTTCGATCAGTTTTTCTTTACGATACACCGCTTTCGAGATATTTGGCAAAAACTAAAAGAAGAACTGAAAAAATCTATCTTTGAGATTTTCCTACATACATATCCGTGGACGCTATTCAGCTTTAGTCAGAGACCTCTTCCTGCACGTTGAAACTTTGACTAAACGATGACTTAATTCAGACATTCTGGCAGCTAATTTCAGCCACACTGCGATACCGGTTCCCTAGAGTTCATCGAAGTCAATCAGGAGGTACTGCACCAGGATTTGGAAACTGCGTCCCCTATTCATGACTAAAATAGTTCGTCTATGAGGTATCAACATTTTGTCGCCCTAAGGATGAGATGGAAAGATGATGGGCTTCGAGACATGTGACATCTATTAGTCAACTTTTCGCTGACAGAAAACTCAGTTTTAAAGAATTTTACATTTAATAAGTGTTGGTTTTTAGATATTTGTTTGTCGTGTTTGTTCTGTCTGGGTTATCATGACAAAAGATTCATCAAAATTTCATTCTAAAAGTAAAAGCTAGAAACAATCTTGTATCTTGTAAATCTTGTATCTTGTATCTTGTCTTTTTTAATACCCGTTCAGTGAAATTGTTCGTCTTTGATATGCAGCTTGTAACTATCAATTTAAGTTTAGAAAATGGCATTGACATTCGCGAGATTGTTGGAATAAAGATAGCTCTTTACGGCGGCTGAAATCATTCTACTTGTCGCTTTGTAGACGCACTTGAAATATTGTTATCTCTATTCAATTTACATTCTGAATTAATATTTGTTAGCCTTGCAATCTTACAAACAATTATTCAAGGGATTACATAGTAAGTCTGCATTAAACCCAAGATGATGATTTGCTCATTTAATTAATCGATTCTACCTGAGTTTATGATCTAATATTCATTTTATCGAGGGTATATTAAAATTAAAAGTCAAATATAGACGTTAGCATTTAAGAATATCAGTGATTGACATTATTTTTTAGGGCACTTCGAAGAGTCTTACTTAATCACATGACCAATCCATTGATAACTTGGTATACGAGTATGCATAGTAAGCTTACTTAGTACGTAAAACATAAAATATCCAGTCACGTGAATGATAATAATTAACAGAGGATTTTCCCTCTTCTGTTTTAATGCTCTATAAAGAAGATAAGGCAATTATTAGTTATTGAAAGATAGTGAAACTTTTTCAGCCATTGTTTAATACGTGATAAGTTTTGTCGCGTGTCTAGCAATCGAAAGTACCTTTCTGTTAGAGGGATAGGTTCGTTGCAACGGTGTTTACATTGATTGACTGTAGAGTCCATCGCTCAATCTAAAAGCTGAACAAGTTGGGTAGAGAGAAGAATGCTCTTACCAGAAGGGCTTTGTAACTATCTTAAAGCTCAAAAAATCTTTTCGGATGACATGAATCGATAAATTGAGTTATGGATACATTGCACGTATAAGAAATCATTCAAGTACATCAGTAACATCAAGGGGTACTAGTCCGAAGTAATGTGTCGAACGGTTCCTGGCTAAGTTCTCAAGTTGGCAGGGAAGTTGTTTGGTGGGTAGTCCAAAGGCGCTGGAAGCCCCACACTCAGGATGCAAATAGCGTTCACCTCTCAACCATAAAAAAAGTATCGTTTCAATTTTATAGGGGGAAATGTACATAAATCATGCTGTACTGACAAAGTTGTGTGAGTTTTAGTTTTTGAGGTATTTTTTGCCCTTGTATTTATAAAAGTCAACATTCTACATCTAGCATTTGTTTCAAACAGATGTATTCTTAGTTCACTCCCGTGAAGTTTTCAAAAAATTAATTTAATTTTGTAAAACGTCACTTCAAAGTTAATTTTGTTTTTTATTGCAATAAACTTTTATCGTCGAAGCAATTATACCGAATATTGTTTTACTTCTATAAATCAAGAAAATCAAATAATATCAAGACTAATTCGGGACTGCTGGTATGGAGGAGACAAGCAAAATGAAATTGGCGGCAATCGTCCATGAAAGGAAACATAACCAGGAAAACTTTGCTGATAGCGGATGTAAAACCCACATAGTTGAAAACGAAAAAGAAGTGATCTGACTTCGATATGAAAATCAAGAAATAAGACTACGACTACAATCCCTTGAAGATCTGTTCAAGAGAGGGATGAAGACTCAAGATGCACAATCGTAAACGCAAATCAATAAGGAAACTAAGGCAAAGAAAACTGTAAAACAAGCTGGTACTGGATGAACTTCTTCTTCTTCTTAGCACTACAGCCTCTCTCGGGCCTTTACTTCCTGCAAATAGTGCCCCCAACAGTCTAGGTCGATTGACCGTGTCCTCCAATTTCAAAACTCGAGCAGCGGTCGACTGTCTTCGTCGATCGAGTCAGACCAGCGCTACTTCGATTTCCCCACTGGTTTCCGACCTTCAGTTCTCCCAACGAATACCTTTTTGGTTATCCATCGTTCGTCCATACGATTCATGTGTCCAGCCCATTGCAGCTTCTGCAATCTTACAATCGTTGAGACCTCCGGCTCGTCAAAAATTTTATAGAGCTCATGATTGTATCGAATTTGCCATTGGTCCCTGTCTGACTTCGCTCCGATTATTCGCCTCAGGATTCATGATTCACACCCATAGCATAATACAGGTCTTATCACAGATTTGTATACTTAGAACTTTGTTTTCCTGTGAATGCAGCTGGTCTTCAAGATCGCCAAAATTGAACGGATGAACTAATGACAGCCAAAACTATTATGCAGTGCTGGATGGACTACAAGAGGAAATGGCCGTGGAAGAATGTAATGAAGGTTATTCTAGTCAAACTAACGCTGTAAATTTCATATAATATTAAAAAAATAAAAATAGGGAGAAGAAACCAGCCTGCAGTTCTGCTGGTTCCTCTGCAAACGCTTCCAAAAATGACACAAAAGTTCCGCCAATCAACGTGCTTGGGCAAAACGGAAAAGATATGGTTTGGCTATTGGCAGCCGAAAATAAACTAACCAATTTCGAAATCAATAGATTTAATGCTGAAAAATTAGCTATTAGAATGGAATCATCGGTCAATTCCAAGTGAACTTAAAAATGCGCTTGGTTCTGGCAAGATTCCACACTTCACCTATACCTCAAAAAGTGAAAAAATTAGACCAATATTTAGAGGGGTCCAGACTGTGGAGAGGATACAGTCAATCTTCTTCAGGTGCTCAAGGAAGCTGCACCTGAAATTGAATTTATATCCGCCTCAAAACCTTTGTGACAAGAAGATTGTCCATAGAAAAGAAGAATTTATCACTTTACCAGGTACAAATTTCCAATAAATGCAGTGCCCTTTTCCTTGTTTGAAATACTCGGATTAAACAGGCGGCATAGTTATTATATTCTCGCCAGTAATATGAATGCCAAGCATACATTATGGCTGAGTACCACCAATAATTCAAAAGGTGTACTCCTGAAATCGTTAATAACAGAGAATCAGATTGAATCCAGGTGCAATCTCTATGGGTTGGAGTTCCCAACATACCCTAGGACAAACTCATATTTGCTGACGAAAGACTTGAATTCAGCTTTAATAGTCCTCAAAGGGAACTGCAGGTGCTTCCTTAAGATAGCGACCATAACGTAATTGTGATGGAAATCAATTATCAAAAGAATGATGTCTTCCTCATTCCAGTTCAACATGAAAATCATCGGTTGAAATTAAAAAAAGTGGATTGGGGAAACTTTCAAAAGAAGGTTAATCGAGAGTTTCAGAAGCAATATCCTCCTCCTGATGATGGCAACGCTTGCTCCATGGTTCTTAATCCCAGGAATCTAACTAACGGCGAAATAGATCTCTATTTGTCGAGGTTAGAGAAGCTGACGTTGGAAACGATTGAGAAAGTAGTTCCCAAGATTAAACAATATAGAAGACCAAACATTGCAACATGCCAACAATATTTATCTGCGATTTTTGGACAACAACTGTCCCTCGTTGGCTTTGTTGAAATTACACCTCACCAATGACACTAATGGGCAGACAAACTGAGGAGTATTAGCCCACAGCAACCAGGTAGCGTTTTCACCAGAGTGAATAGCATTTTTTGTAAAAAGTCTCGGGTGAAGGTGTCGAATCTTGGAGTCACTAGTGATGAGATAAATCTTCTCTTCTTCCCGGATAGAAATGGAAAAAGAATTATATGCGATGGATTACAGAAACTTGCCCTGGTTGGAATTCATTTTGGATTTATTCATCCAGCAAACCTTGAGGGAGGGAATCAATTATTTTCAGAGGTCGTTGAAGCAAATGTTTCCAAATTCAAATCAAGCATGAACGGCGAATTTCTTTTTCGTTTCAATGAAAGATTCATGCTCGGTATAAGGTCAGATGCTACCTTATGACGAGCATGAATCTTATTGATTATTTTGTCAGCTATGAAGACTTGAGTTTCATATTTGGGAGGGTAACCAACAAGAAATCATGTGGTATTGACGGTGTTCCAAATATAGTTCTCCGACATTTGCCTGCGTTGCTATTAGGAATTATTGCATATTGTTTAACTACATGTTGAACAATTCTTATTTCCCAAATGAGTGGAAAAAGGCTAAGGTATTTCCGATCTTGAAGAAAGGAAAAGAATCTTCAAACCCTGAAAGCTATCGCCCAATCAGCTTGCTGACTAACATCAGCAAGGTATTTGAAGTAATGCTAAACAAAGCATTAAACGCCCATATTGAGAAATATGAGCTGATGCCGAATTGCCAATTTGGTTTTCGTACGAGGTAATTGACCAGGCATGGCTTTGATTTTAACGTCTGGCCAACGCAATCATTGGTAGCGTTTGCTGATGATCCGATCATTTATAGGGCAGATCGAAAAGCAACAATAGGTCAGAGCAATCTTCAAAAAATGTTTAATGACGTGCAGCTCTACACCAACAATTGGCGAATGAAAATCAATGCGCAGAAGTGCGAAACAATTTTGTTTTGGGCAACGCTGCTGTTTGGAGCAGCGCTGAAACGTAATCGGAATCGGCTGGTGAGCGTAGTTCAGAACCGGTTCCACATAAATCCTGTTTATGATACGTCAGTGTTCATCGCGTTCAGTATCTGTACTATACTGAGCATGTCAAAATCTTGCTCAGTAAAGAACAAAAAGTAGTCATGGGTCTGTTACAAGATCCTGATTAGACCAATTTTGACCTATGGATGTCAGATCTTGTACAATCAAAGTGCAAGTACTGTCTTTCTGCATGTACTGGATTGTACAGAAAGTTTGAGATGGATTGAAAGCATTATATATTCAATAGAAGAATTTATCAAACTGCTAAAGTGAAGAGAGTCGATATCTTCAAATTTAAACTTCTTCGCATTCATATCGCAAGATCTGTAACAGTGAGCGAAAGCCCTTTGATTTCATAGCCGTTTCGCCCTACAGAGTGGTGTATTGTGACTGGCTTCGTGTTTCCTAAAGAAATCGTGTATTTGGACATGAATTGATATGTTTTTGATTTAGACGGCGCCACAATTTTATATCAGATTTATAGATCGGGTCACCAATAAGAAGATAAAATATCCTCCAAATTTGAGTTCACGAGACAAACAATTCCAATGGAGATAGTCATTTGCTAGATTCGTTGATGCAGGTCGAACGGAGACAAAGAAATCTAGGTATTGATGGCTGAATGACAATATCTAATTTTTCGTGATTATTTTCTGTTTTTGTCCTTTTCATTACTTAGTTTTTGAGTTTCAAATCAGTCTGGACACATTTGGTGCTGTATGTTTATGTTATGTTTTTCAGTGAAATGAATGGATATATAAGTATCCGTATAGGTCTGCAGCGATGATCTGCTACCTCAGCAAGCGTGGATGTTGGTGCTCCCTGAAATTGGTCTTGACTGAGGACGCATGAATGCACTGGCAGGCTAGCATTGTGGTATCAGGGGATTGAGTCTTTTCCCCAGCACAAGGGCCCACTACAAAAAAATTTTGCATCCACGAATTAGGGGATAAAACTCTCAGTTCGATGGGGTCGAGGCCGAGGAAACCTAGTAAGGGGATAGATTGTCAAAGCAAAATGACTAATTGGGCTTGGCGAAAGCGAGCGAGATTCGAGAAGATCTCGTATTCACCATGTATACTAAGGGCCCCCAAGTAAGAGTGGAGCATCAATGTGGAAGCGGTGCCCCCTCGCACTCCCCATCTGGATCAAGACCCATCGTAGACGTGGCCAGATGTTTTCCATTTGAATGAAAAACTCATACAAGCCTTATTCGCATGAACTTTCCCTTCAAATGAAAAACATGAACGTTTCAGATTTATCTTATAGTCTTATTTGATAGAATCACTTGATACTATAACATAAATAAGAGACTCAAGCCGAGGGCCACACTACCCTGCAAGAGCACCTGCAACGCAAAGAGAAGGGGGTGAGCTCACCCGATAGCTAGCTCATGAGTGGAGGGGCCAGCCAAAGTGGTGGGTCCCATATCCAGTCAAGGTTCCAAATAAATAGAAAGACCGAGTTTGGAATTCAATTTATCTCATCAGCTTTCTCTCAACTTTCAATTATTATTCCAAATACAAATAATATACTCAAATCTATTTATCAACGTAATTCGATATCCTTATCGTTTCACATTCGCTACTATCTTTTGTTACCTTAACTTTCATTATACGCTAATCGAATAATAAAAATATTATCAAGTATTTAAACCGCGGAAAAAGACGCAGAAAAAAATAAATCATTTTAATTTCAAGCGGAAAAAATTGTAAGGAACCGAAAAATCCAAATAATTGAATAAGAGGTCGTTTCTTTCACCGAAATGTCATAACGCTGTCGACCAAAATAAATAATGAATATTTTACATAGCAAACACTTTTAATCTATATCAAAACGAAAAGGGTACTTACCCAATCCTCCCCCGACGAGTGCTCGTTGACGGGGTGGGTAAGGCCTGTAAACATTAAAAGTGAAGATGTTTCTGTGTTTTGTGATTCTCTAGAAGTATCACAACTACTGGGTGATTGGTAATCGCCGTCCAACACCGTGCTATCTACAGATTTCTTTCCCAAAGTACGATTACCGTGCGTTATGTGATAGTAACTGAGCAGCTTAGACTTATTTTGCGTAGTAGACAAATGTGCAGCTAAATGATTTGATTGTTGCTGTTCGATTGCTTTACCGAAGGTTTGACTTGGAGGCTACTCGTTTTCAGATATTGATGGGTTTCCAACGACTGTTGTAGCACTATGTTCCTTTCAAACACGAATATTATTTAAACTTGATTTGATCGATGTCTGGCTTAAATTTTGGGCTGGGGTAATGAAATCGTCTGGTGTTTGCGATCATGTTCTAGAAACTACACAATCGCGTTTGGACGAGCTGTTTTGCTTTTCAGGTGAATCCTTCTGATGAGATTTATCTTGTCGTCGATTAGTGTTAGTATCGGTTGGGCTCTGGCGATGCTTCTTATGACTTAATGTGTCGATAAATCTTCACAACTTGGCAACGATTTATGGCCCGATATCCGTTTTCTTTAAATCTTTTGGATGCAAGATTTGGTGATTGAGGTTTATGCGACCTAATAGATCCACTCGTATTGGTACCGTTTTCTAACAGACGTTGTTGTGGACATAGCTGTGTTGCCAACGTTACACAAGGAGTTGGTTTTGGCTTTGTATGTGTCAATTTTGTTCGAAGACTTCGCCAGTTTTTTCCCAATTTGTGTTTTTGCTACTGTTTTGGCAGCTATTCTAATGTGAATTGCTACTAGAAGCTT
Organism: Odontomyia ornata; assembly: GCA_963969285.1. Taxonomy (NCBI): domain Eukaryota; kingdom Metazoa; phylum Arthropoda; class Insecta; order Diptera; family Stratiomyidae; genus Odontomyia; species Odontomyia ornata. The sequence continues at coordinate 293,757,484 of OZ017739.1, read as the reverse complement.
GTGAACCTGGCACCGTGATTGTGTTACTATGATGCCCCTCCTTCACTGCAGAGAACAATTGACTGTTACCAGGTTCGGCCATAGACGACACTTAACCGTCCATTCTATGTCACTAATCATGCCCTGAAGTGAATTTTCCTGTCCTTGTCCTATTTAACGTTTTGATTGTACCAAAAATTGCGGGGAGAAGGGAGTTGATCGATGTGAACAACACTAGCTCCAATATCTAGGGTACCCCTTTTTTAGGTGCCATTTGGGTAAGGCGACTGTGGCTGTGTACTTAAATAATGATGACGTAATTTCTGCTCGAGATTTATCAACCAAAATATTGACCTGATGCACTTTCGTAGCCGTTCACTGTGTTCCAAATGTAGCAAGCACATATATTGCCATGTTGAGCAAGCACAAACGTCTTCAAGTGTCACATTTGCCCGTATGTTTGTATTATGTGGAAAGCATAAGTGTAGGAGCGGTAAATGTACAGGAGACAAGTAAAAATCTTGAAAAATCAAACAAAACTTTAGCTTTTTGTCCTACGACCTCCTTTCAAGACAAAGAAAATATTTGCATCATGCGTGAAATGTTTTGTCTCCACATATTGCAAATCTTTCCACTTCACTTTATCGCATCATATCAGCCATTTATGGAAATTATTTGTCAAAGTGAAATTTCATACTACCCGAGGATTGAGATACAGCACTTTGGTCGTCCATTATACTACACGTTTCGTATCAATTTTTAATCTTTCTAAAAACACCATTTCACGTTGCGTCATTATACTCGTATTTTGATTTAGCCAACATATGTATCTTTTCCCGTAGACCTTTCCAAAGCGACTTCACGCGATTTTCGCATTGAAACTTCCCTGCACTGTACTGAATACGTTGAATATAAGGACTCCAAGCAGTTAAGAATGAACGGTAACTTCTGCTCGTATTCACTGTAATAAATTGTAAGCGTTCAGATTGCACAGCCACAATCAATTTCAATGACAATAATTTCGGTCACGATTAGTCGATATGGTTGGGCTAGGGTGAATTGCAATGCACTTTTGCTTGCGTGACTATATGGGACCAGCAACTTCTTTCCTCGCGTTTATAGCATTTTGCCAATGAAAAATGTTAAATTTAAGTTCCAAAGCCACAATGAAGTATAGATGTATTGTTTTATAACTTGGCTGAATACATATGTATGATTTTTACTCTGAAAACTAAATGTGACACCAGCACATACAATTCGTGGCGTCCATAACGCATGGCGATAATAAAAGGAACTTAGCCCCGTGGGCTTAGCATAATTTAGGCAACAAGTTTCCAAGCGTCACAGATCCCAGTTAATTCTGCTTTTTTCACCAGACGAGCCTCGCTCGACCTTTTTCCGTCGACCTTTCCAATCCCACACCCCCATGCCGTCAATGGTAGTTCCATTGGCGAGCCCCTCTGCTTGCCGTCAACGGTGGTTTCTCTCCGTCGAGATAACGCAATAGATTTCTAAATTGCATTGCAAATGGGGTTACTTTCATCGAATTTTAATTGTAAATTTAATTTTGTTATTTATTATTTTCATATTAAATTTTTTTTTATCTTTTTGCTTTTAAATTACGATTAAAACTAGATGATTTTTAAGGATGTTTTTCGAGTAGTTTGTCTAGGCGACTGCTCGATTATTCCAGTTTATTATATTAAGTTTAGAGATAAGGTTTAACGCTGAGGTTAAGAATATTGTGTTAGCATTGTATTATTATAAGAAATATATATATATATATATATATATATATATATATATATATATATATATATATATATATATATATATATATATATATGTATATATATATATATATATATATATATATATATATATATATATATATAAATATATATATATATATATATATATATATATATATATATATATATATATATATATATATATATATATATAAGTATATATGATATTAAGCACGGTGCATTCGCATGTCAAATATCCCTTCACCGTGCCATCTGGTTGATTTTATATTTCTTTATCTCATCCAGAAGTTGACGCTGTACACCTACTCTGTTCAATGATCTAACATTTCAAGTTCCAAAAGAATAGTCTTTCATACGTTGTGATGGTCGTTGCCGGTCCAATCCGATACGAGGCTGTTTTCCTGGTTCCATGAAAAGTACATACTAAGTGGAGAGTTGCACTTCGACTTAGTCGGTTTTGATCCACAAATGGTATTTTATTTCCCACATACCCGCCGGCTAGCTGGTTAGGGCATCTTCTATCCGCTACATGAGGATGCATCCTATGGGGGACGGAAAGCCTCACACGGTCCATTGAATCAATGTTGATAAAACTTGGCAACGTGATAGAGACTGTAAACACCTAGGGAGCAATGAAAAAAAACTTCAGAGTCAGGTCAAAATACCGAAATTGTGGCTAGGTAAAGTTCGAATTTCGAAAGCGTCTCAAAGCTACAATTTATAAAGAATTTTTAAGAAGCCTAAAAACAAGGTAGACGTTAATGAGATCGTGGACTAAAATGTATCAGAGCAAAATTCAATTCCTACGGATTTTAGCAGTAGTGAGCTTTGCATTGCAGTCAAGAATTTCAACTCGCAACTACATCCTACAATATGACGTACTGTGCTGCTAAAAAGTGTACAGACAAACTTAATAACACGCCATTAGTAACGTGCTGCAGCTTCTGGGGCCTGCCCTTTCACGCTTAATCCGCCAAATTGTCTGGTCCCACAGCAGACAGCGTTATGAAAGTAGGAACAAGTGTCTACTGGTATTGCAAAGCATGTCAAAAAAACACAATATCAGCAAACGTAACAAGGCTTAGGGTAGCGAAGGAAACAATTGATCGTTTTTTCGATTCATTCCTAAAGCTTAATGATCAATTGCAAACAGCGAACAATGAAATCCCCCAGCTTGTGAGAATTGCCGATATTGAACAACCTGGAAAATCTCCAAAGTCAGCTGGTGACCAGAGCCCTGAAATTTTGAATGAAAATATCGAAAAGGAGGAGCTTACTACAATACCGAATACGCCAATACCTCCCCGTAACCAACTAAGCGAAAATTCACCTTTATTGACATCTGCAAGGTCACAAATCATCACAAAAAGCCAAGCTCAAATACCTTCTCGTCAAATTGAGCAGTCTTCAACACCTGGCATTAATTTTCCCTGTTGCGAACAAACATCTCAGCAGTTGCAGCCAATCGCATACGCTTCACATGATGCAAATTCTGTAAATGAACCTGATGTCTATTGATGAAGAAGAGGCTCTTCGTGCTGTCGCTCTTCCACTGCAGGTATTTATTTCGAGGCTAGCATATAAAACTATTGTCGAAATGTTAACTAAACACGTAAAGCGTAATCTTTTCCCGTATTAGACTGTGTTAAGTTAACAAAAGAAAATCTTCCTCATTGTCAGATCGCTTCCTTCAAAATTAGTGTACCAGCAGAATGTAGCGCTTTGTTGAATCAAAATTTGTGGCCGCATGGAACTTTAGTCAAGCGTTACGATTCTCCCAGAGGGCGAAATTTTCTGAGAACTTCACATCGAAAAATCAACGCATAACAGACACTAAAACTTTAAATAATATTAACTTATATTATCAAAATGTAAGAGGCTTACGGACCAAATTACCTAGCCTTAGCGTTTCATGCATTCTCGAAAAATGATGATATTATTTGCTTAACTGAGACTTGGTTGAGAAGTGATATACAAAGCTCGGAATTTTTCCCAAATCACATTATCTATCGCAAGAACCGTGATTTTAATCTGACAAAGAAATCTGATGGTGGTGGAGTACTGATTGCTGTTGCTAAAGATCTTTCCAGTGAGCTTTGCGACAATTTTCATCATCCAGACTTAACGGAGCACGTACTTGTCAAAATCAATGGTCCCTCCGCCCCTTTGTTCATTTTCTGCATCTATCTTCGCTGTAACTCTTCTGTTGCCTTTTATGATTCATTATTTGACTCACTATCGTCGTATTGTCTTTCGCTTCATCCCACTTCACGTATTATTATATGTGGTGACTTCAATCTTCCTTCCGTGGAATGGGACTTAACATCATCTATTGATATCTTGTCTTTTAATCGACAGTCTGTATTACTATTCCCTTAACCAATTAAATTACGTTCTAAATATAAACAATCGGATGCTAGATCTTGTAATGTCGAACATTGTTACTGGGCATATTCACGTAGCTGCCGCACCTCACTCCTATGTATCTCCTGGCCCCCAACATCCCCCTCTGTTGTTCGACATCAGCATGAGCTTTCCAAAAACACTTAAATGCCATCTGCTGCTCAAGTTCAACTTCTGGAAAGCCAATTACAGCGCATTATCGGAATCTTTGAATTCACTTGATTGGTTCTCGTTTTTTGACTGCCTTGGTCGCAAAGAAGCTCTTACTATATTTTATTCCCACCTCGACTCGCTTATCCATCAATTTACACCCCTATGTAGGTCCAAAAAGAGCTCTGAGCCACCTTCGCTCAATCGTGACATCTTAGAAGCTCTGAAGATTAAGAACAAACTTCACCAAAAGTTTAGATTGCCCGGTGATTCTGACTCTTATAATGAATACTCTAGATCCCGTGCCTCTGCGAAATCGGAAATGGAAATGGATTCCAGTGTTGAACAAAGTTCAACACTGGAATCCATTTCCAACTTGTTTGCGGATTTCTTTTTCACTGTTACTTCCTCTTCAGCATCTAATTCTTCTTATGATTTCCCTCTTCATTTTTCTCTCGCTGATAGTGCTCCTGCATTTAGCCCTACAGATATCGAGTCCATAATTAATACTCTTGATACAAGCATTGGTTCTGGACCAGACGGAATTCCAAATGTGCTCGTCAAATCTCTGTCCTCTTCATTAAGTGTTCCTCTGAGTTTTATTTCTAACGCCAGCTTGTCCTCCGGAGTTTTGCTCGCTTCTGGAAGATAGCCAACATCTTCCCAATTCATAAATCTGGTCCTCTTTCGTGTGTCTCCAACCACCGTCCAATCTCACTTCTATCTTCTTTCCCGAAGATTCTAGAGCGTTTCGTTCATAATCACCTTTATGAACTTATATACTCCTCGATATCTCCTGCTCAACATGGCTTTCTTTCAGGTCGGTCGACGACTAAAATCTACTTGAGTTTATTCACATCGTTGGTGAAGCCATTGATAAGCACTTTCAGGCTGACGTCGTTTATACTGATTTTGCCAAGGCGTTTGATAAAGTAAATCATAACGTACTGTGTAAAAAGCTAACACAACATAGTATTTCTGGTTGTTTGCTCTCTTGGCTTATCTCATATGTAAGCAATCGTTCATGTAGGGTAAGTTTCTGTGGAGTGTTATCTCACTCCTTCTATCCACAGACTGGAGTCCCTCAAGGATCCATCCTGGGGCCGCTTTTATTCCTAATATACATTAACGACTTGCCCTCTTTAATATATGCTCTATATCTTCTCTATGCTGATGATCATAAAGTTTTTAAAGTGATTAGATGTATTGATGATTGCATTTCCCTCCAAAATTACCTGAGCGTCCTATGCAATTGGAGTGAATCAAATTTTCTTTCCCTTAATGTGCAAAAATGTCATAAAATGACTTTCTCTTTAAAACCGAATCCAATCTCATTTCCATATAGCCTACACAATGTCCCACTATCTGTAGTGACCAAGTTCAAAGTCTTGGGGGTGATCTTAGACCCGCGCCTCAAGTTCGAAGAGCACATCCTCGACATCATGTCACGTCCTTCTCGGGTTTCCAGATTTGTTCTTCGTCACTCTTTCATCTTTGGAAATTTCCTGTCTCCAGTACACCTTTATATAAGAACTGTTCGGCCTATCTTCGAGTATTGTTCCCAAATTTGGACACCGCATTATAAGTACTTAGACTCACTGCTGGAATCTGTAGAACGGAAGTTTACCCGAATATTATTCTTTAAATTTACAGTTCCGTGCCAATCTTATGAAGAAAGACTTTCTTTTCTGCACCTTCCATTGTTATCATCTCGTAGACACTTTCTCGATGAATATCTCCTATATAAGCTTCACCTTCATCAATTGCATACAAATGTAAGAGAGTTACTGACAATGCGGACATCTAATTATCCCTCTAGAAATGAAGGATCTTACCAAATTCCAATTGCAAGAACGGAAACATTTTACAATTTACCACTGCTGCGTCTACGAAGAAACCACAACGCTATGGAGTTTGGCCCGTATCCTCCATCTTTAGTAATTTATAAGCATAGACTTAAGAATTTAATTATAAATACCTAGCCTAGTATATATATATATATATATATATATATATATATATATATATATATATACGAGGTGTGTTCAAAAAATATCGCGAATTTTGTTTTTTTCAAAAATTATTTATTTATTCATGAATATCTATTTTTCCCCCTTCAAAATAATCCCCATGAGATATTATACACTTGTGCCAACGGTTTTTCCAATCTTCGAAGCACTTCAAAAAATCATTTTTTTTAATCTTGTTCAGCTCCTCCTTCGATGCCGTCTTTATCTCGTCAAGCGTAGCGTAACGTCGTCCTTTCATGGGCCTGTTCAGTTTAGGAAATAAGAAAAAGTCACAGGGGGCCAGATCTGGGGAATACGGTGGCTGCGGCATCATTAGAGTGTTGTTTTTGGCCAAAAAGTCGCGCACAAGCAACGATGTGTGAGCAGGGGCGTTATCGTGGTGCAAAAGCCAATTTTTGTTCTCCCACAAATCCGGGCGGATTGCTTCGCGCAAATTGCGCATAACTTGCTGGTAATATTCCTTATTGACCGTTCTTTCCTGTGGCAAGAACTCATGATGCACCACGCCCCTGCAATCGAAGAAAACTGTCAGCAAAACTTTCACATTCGACCGAACTTGGCGCGCTTTTTTCGGTCTTGGTTCATGCGGCAGCTTCCATTGAGATGATTGAGCTTTGGTTTCACGTCATAACCATAAACCCACGATTCGTCACCAGTTATGACCCTCTAGAGCAAATTTGGTTCGTCGCGGATAGAGTTTAACATCTCATTAGCAATGTTCATGCGTTGCTGTTTTTGGTCGCAATTGAGCAATTTTGGTACGAATTTCGCGGCGACCCGTCTCATGCCCAAATCGTTGATAAAAATCGAATGGCACGAGCCAATCGATATGTTTAGGTCCTCAGCAACTTCTCTAATGGTGATTCGACGATTGGCCAATACCATTTTCTCCACTTCATTAATTTTTTCGTCTGTTGTTGAAGTGCTCGGGCGCCCGGCACGCTCTTCGTCGTTCACATCTTCTCGGCCTTCTAAAAACATTTTGTACCACCGATAAACGTTGTTTCGGTCCAAGGTAGCTTCTCCGTATGCCACAGTCAACATTCGGAATGCATCCGCGCACTTAATTTCGTTTTTCACACAAAATTTGATACACGTTATTTGATCCATTTTTTTGAATAAGTAAAAATCGAAGACGATTGAAAACACGTGCAAGTAAAGCAGCTATCACCAATCAAGTGAACATTCGAAATGGCCGAGCTTGTCGGCATAAGTGACAGACATGAGTACCAACATAACGTCACAAAAAAATCGAAATTCGAATATACGTAACCCGCGAAAATTCAAAATTCGTGATACTTTTTGAACACACCTTATATATATATATATATATATATATATATATATATATATATATATATATATATATATATATATATATATATATATATATATATATATATATATATATATATATATATATATATATTGTTGTACTTTTCATTTATATTGTTTGAACCAATCTTGTAATTGGACTTTAGCCTGTAAGTTGATCGAAATAAATAAATCATTTAACTAAATAAATCAATTAAATTTTAATATACATGGTACAATGTATTCAAGCAAATTAATTTCAAAAGATTAGAAATGAAAAAATTTGCCACTAAAAAGTGAAGAAGTGGTGCCAAATTAATTTTCCCGTTTCAATATGAAAATTTCTCACATGTGCACCATCAGAAAAGAAACAGGGACAAACTGGGCATTTTGAAGTGGGTTTTCATCATTGCTAGATAACCTTTGCATGTCAGGTTTTCATCACCTGGTGATAATACAGCTGCTTGTGGATCTTTATTCCTTCAGTGGTATCCTTCGTTTGTCGTAGTCCACCGTTCATCTTTTCTAATCAGAAGAAACGAGCATTAGTTAACTGTCTTCTATTGAGCAAATATCTCGGCAAACATCGTTCACTAGCTAAATTGGCCAAGTGAAAACAATATGGTGGCTTTTTCAGAAGAAAATCTGTAATTTATGCGACGACCAAAGTTAGCTTCGATTCGGATGAAATTTGGCACAAAAGTTTACTGAAGTATGCAGCTACGCTAACCGTAAAAATGCATGCCCCTACAAGCTGATCCAAAATATAATATTAAGAGCTTTTCAAGCGATGGTGATGAAATTTGGCTGTATGATGATATTAAAAGTGTCTAGAGAACTATTTTAAGTTCAGATCTCAAATTTGCGCCATCCCTAGTAAAAAGGGTTTTGCTTAAACCACGAAGTTTTGAGGACGTCGAAAAGTGAATTCAACCAGCTCTTATTATTAACATTGAAAAATAGGATCAGAAGTTTTTGTAATGGTACCATGATGAAATTGGATAAATTTACACAGTTATATTTTCTTTAATTTTCCTTTATTTCAGATTGGAACTGTCTTTTGAAACAAGGAAGTTTAACTGCTACTTTACAGCAAAGCATGAGCTTTGTTTATCACTTACGAGTAGATGCCTTCATTCGTCTCCAAGCCACTTATTAATAAAAATGAACATATCTCGACAACTTAACATCAACTCAAATGCTGCTTTTCATCGGTAATTTGTCACAGTCATAAATCTAGATTTCCTTGTTTTGATGGATTTGCTATCAATCCGCTAGGAATTCTCAGTCAGGTGAGAAACAGCAGATAAATTCCACAAAACGCAATCAAATAAACGTTATCGCAGCTCTCAAAACTTGTTCAGTAATTTATGGTATTTGCGAATTTCACGGCAATTGTTCTAGGATTATTTTCTAAGTAGACATTAAACTGATGACAATAAAAGTCTTCCTTACTTGATGTATGTAAATTCTTATCAAATAATGATGGGCTTAGAGATATTTGCACTTAGATATTAATTGCGAAACGTGTGAAATCGCCATTGAAAAAGTTAAGGTGGCAATTTCGGTGCATTTAGCAAAACACTTTTTTAATTATACAGATTTAGTAGGTTTAATTATGACGAGTAGTTAATAAAGGTTTAGGCAATTATAATAAATTTATTGATGGATCAAGCTTTTGTCGCACGTTACTTCGTAGTTTACTGTTTGACGCAGTTGCCGCAAATGGCAAAGGCAAGGCTAATTGAATATTAATTCATGCATCAATTTTCTTATTTTGTAAAAATTTCAAAAAGTTCATCGAAATTGCTAAGCCTAAGGTCAGAATAAAGTCGAGAATTTTTGGAAGTTTTTTTAGTTCCGAGTTTTTCTTGATAAAAATTTCTACTAACAAATAAATAGTAGGGGTATAACATACTGTTCAAAAACGATTGTCGAGCACTTTGCTACGTTAATCCACTTATAGAGGTTGCAGTATACATGAATGGCAAATTTTACGCAAAAGAGAAAATTCAATCATTGTTGATGGCTTATTGTCTACTTAGTTGGTAATCACTTAAATACACATATCACATGTCTTAAAATAAGTTTCTTCATTCAAAAATATTGAAATTTATAGAATTAGCATTATCTTTGCTTTGTTGGTGACAGAGTTTTAGTTTGATATTGATCTATTTATAGTAGGAAGAAGTAGTACTAAGTCTGCATTGTTATTCTTGCTTAAAATATAGTCTTTTGGTATTTATATCTAAATCGTCATAGCAGGCACATATAGATAACGAATATTTCAAATCTCGTTTACTGCAATTATAGATTTTAATGAGCGCCTGGAGAATTTATGATGTAGATAGGAAGCGCTCATCAATTTAATTTTTAATTAGTAGAGATAGGATATTGTGATGCATTTCTTATTGATAATAGAGGTTATAAATAGAGTTTGCTTAAATGTATGGTTTAAACGAGCAGACAATTGTGGGAAAACCGATGAAGAAGAATTTCGCAATATACGATTAGTATTTCATCGTATTCCGTGCAGGGCTTTCGGCCGCCTATCAGACACATACTTAAGTGGCAGATACGCGGTGCCCTAACCTGCAATGATTTTCACACGTTTCGTACCTTCAAGCGCTCCCGAAGGAAATCTCAACCGACCTCTCATCGGTTCTAGACGTGAAGTCTTGGTACGTGACAACGGACTGTACCCATTAGGTTGACAAGTCCGAACACTCTTAGTCTACCTCCGAGGTGGCTGCTGGCTAGCTAGCTAGTTCGGAGAGGAGTTTTGGTCGCGGGTCTTACGCAAGCAGTCCGAAATACAAAAACTCAGACACCGGTTTAAATGCCCCATTTAAAACGCGTCGAACAACTTCCATCGACTCTACTTTAAATTACGTATCTTCATTCCGGAGTGAGAGAACAAAAACAACCGCTGAAAAAATACGCGCTCCCGAATATAACTGACGCGCTGCCCGAAATACTCAACTCGAATTCAAAACCGAAAAAATCTACTCTAATAAAAACACGCAAATTCAAAATATTGCACCGCGTACCGACCGTAACGCGAAACCGACCATTCCCGGATTGCTAGAATCCTACCCTCTTGACGGCATACTCACCTTTCGCTGACAAGTCCTAACAATTTACTCAGCATATCCCATTAAAGTTCAGAATGATAATCAAATCGGCTTTAATTTGTCTCATATATTTACACAATCTCCCATGCTTTCATTTTATTTCATCTAGGAAATATGCGATGTTGCATTTCTTTTTTTTTAAACTAATTGAAGGAAAAACTACTTATGTATTATGCGTTGGTTTATGCTTTCAATGAGATTAGAAATTAACTATAAATATTTATTTGAAATTTTCATAAAGACCTAAAATATGTAAAATCAAATTGAATGTTATTAAATCCAACCGCGCTCTTAGACATTATCTAAAATTAAAATGTGTAGAAAGAGCGTCAGGTAAATAATCATTAAAAAATGCTCGTTAGGGTTTTGTAAAAAAATTATTCCAAATCCTACTAAAATCCGTCTGTCCGTGCAACAGCACTTTTCCTCTCAGACTGCTTAAGCTAGAAAAATCAAATTTTGTATGCAAATGTAAGGTGGTGCTCTCTTCAAAGTTCAACTACAAAAACTTTTAAGAGGTATTTAAGGGGGGTCTTCCCATATTGGGGGTCTCCCCATATAGGGGAGTGGCCCCAAAAAAAATTCATCAAATGTAGCCGATGCGGATATTTTGATAAGAACTTTTCAAAATAGGCCTTTATTTGACAATTTTCGCTTCAAAATACACGAAAAATTTGTGTCCCCCCCCCCCCTCGCGATCGGACACCTGTCATCCGAAAAATCTGAAAAAAGGTGGTGTTTAAGCGTATAACAAGAACAAATACCTAAGAAAGCGAAATTCGCACAACTTTATTAATAATAGTATGATATTCGAAACTCGCATTTTCCTTAATAACGTCGTTATTGGGGTGTGGGTTCGGTACTCAGGGACCAGCTTCTTTAGTATGTACCTAACGCCGAACGAATCGATATCATCTTTCCAAGCCAAGCTCAAGCTCACCATTGTCCTGACTTATTACTCAGCACATTCAACGCTTGCTTATGGGGCGGAGTTTTCCTGGTACGATGGAAGGTGGCGAGGCTCGTGCTGATCAGCAAGGGGAAGGGAAATCCCAAATCGCTGTCTTCATACCGCCCGTTATGCATGCTAGACACGGCTGGGAAAGTGCTAGAGAAACTCATCAAGGGAAGACTCACTGACACGATTCGTGCTGCTGCGGAATTATCTCCTCGGCAGTACGGCCTTAGAGCAGGACGTTCTACTATCGATGCGATTGCAGAGGTGGTAAGCGCGGTCCAAAAGGTGGAGACACATAGTCGCACCAAGCGACGGATCGTCCTGTTGGCGACATTGGACGTCAGGAACGCCTTCAACTCCGCTAGATGGGTGGTTATTCTGGATACGCTGGAAAACTCTTTTCATGTTCCAGAATATCTAATGCGGCTTTTGAGGGACTACCTAAAAGACCGAAGCCTGCTCTACGATACGACTCAGGGCCAACGAAGGATGGGGGTTACATCGGGTACTGTCCAAGGATCTATCCTTGGTCCAGACCTGTGGAACGTATCTTACGACGGTCTACTGAGACTCGAGATGCCAGATGCGTCGCGCTTGATTGGCTATGCGGATAATGTTGCGGCTCTGGTCGCTGGACGCACTGTTGAACAAGCGCAACTTAGGCTAGGTATGCTAATGTGCCCAGTGAGAGACTGGATGACTCAGTTTAGCACTGGAGAAAACCGAAGTGGTCATCTTGACAAAAAAGAGAATCCCTAGAGTAAGGATGACCAGTATTGGAGACATACGAATCGAAGCCATCGGCGAAGTAGCTGGGGCTACTGATCAACTCGAAGATGAGTTTCTCTGAGCAAATCAGGGCAACAGCTGAGAAAGCTGATTCGGGAGTATTGGCTCTGAGTCGACTTATGGCCAACGTAGGGGGACCTAGCCCACCTAGAAGATGCCTCTTCTTATCAAGAGCACTCATGCTGTAGGCTCAGTGGTACTGTACGAAGCAAAGTTATGGCGCGACGCTCTCAGTAAGGAGGTTTACCAAACACGCGTGGCACAGGTACAGAGAAGAGGAGTCCTTAGAATTGCATCTTCGTATCCGACAGTCTCTGATTTGGCGGTGAAAGTCATTGCAGATGTGACACCTGTCGGCCTCCTTACTAGAGAGTGCTGGTCTATTTATCTGCACCGGAACGAGGATACAAGGGAGGTGGCTTTCCGTGAAGAGAGACAGCGCTCACTCAACGATTGGCAGCAGTCTTGTGTGAATTGCACGAAGGGTAGGTGGACTGCGCGCCTCATCCCGGATTTGAGACCGTGGCTAAATCAAAGGCATGGTGAGACTGACTTCTATCTGACCCAGCTTTTGAGCGGGCGTGGGTGTTTTCAGTCTTACCTGCACACGATTGGTAGGTCACGGTCCCCCGATTGTCGGTATTGCCCAGGAGAGGAAGATAATGCCTACCACACATTTTTTGCGTGCATAAAATGGGACAGGCTGCAACGGGCCCTCTACAGTGAGATGGGCGAGCTCGCTTCTTATAATAAAGTCGCGATGATGCTTGAATCGGTTGACAAATGGATCCAGATGGCACATTATGCTCGGGCAGTCCTCAAAGATAGAAGGGACTCACAGCAGCCGGGAGTATTGGGGCTGGGGGAACGCTTGTCTGGCACTTCTGTCCTCCCGCAAGAAAAGGGATCCCCCAACTTGAAGGCGCCTCACGGCTAGGTTCTCAGGTTGACAGGGGAGATGTTTAGTGGGTAGTCCAGTCACCTTCTTGCGTACATGGGAGTCCTACACTCGGAGCATAAAAGGGCATCCACCTCCCTACCACAAAAAAAAAAAAATAAAAATAACATCGTATCAGTATCCTTGAACAGAACGGAATTCGATATTCAAGTAGTACTACAAGGGTTCCTTGGACTTCGTAAGTTTGATGAAAATCAAATGATATGCACGAAAGTTATAGCTATTTGAAATTTCTCTAACTACACCAACAAAAACACATAATTTTGGTATTTTATGAACTTTTCATCAAATCAGTCAATGAAGGTTTGATTTGATCTTCTTGAAATTTTCAAATGAGGTAAATAACATTAAATCTTTTGCGAATTCATGATTTGAGTGATTTTTATTGGTTTGCAACGAAATGGCTACCGTTGAAAATAGAAAAGCAATGGATTTTATTTTAATCGTGCACATCTCTATGACATATTTCTTGACTTTATTCGTTGCTGGTGACCGTGTTTCTGAGAATTTGAGTACGAATCCCTTATAATATGAGCGAAGTTCTGTCTACCCAACTTGTTTTGAAACTACTATCGCTGCCACGCTTTGTTTCTCCTGATCGTATAAATTCACTAAAATTATACCTATCGCTCTCTTGACATCAAATGTTGGATACCAGAATACTTTTCAGTAACATTATATTCAAATAAAGTATTATTCATTTGGACCATGTAAGTGCACAAGCTTAATTTGACATATGTATAGATTTAATAATTTTTAACGATCGCCTGACCATTTATTAACTTTTCTTACATTCCCCCTAATAATACTGTTCCTATGTCCATCCCGACGTGAACGCATTGACGTTGATGAAAGAAGTAAATAACGGAAGATAAAAGCCAATTGTTAATTTGTATATATATTATTGTACATACATATTATTATATGTACAATCATATTTGTGTAACTATTTAAATTCTTGAAATCTTTAGATCCGGGTCTTTTATACTCAGGATTGTTACACTTGCATATTTTATTAACCTGAGTTTTTTGACCTGTTGCATTGCTAAACTTTCAGTTTTAATTAGAATACAATAGGAAATTTTATTCAATTGCTACCATATACATTATGTATATGCATACAAATATATGTATATGTATCGCTGCACATAAATTTTTAGTTTTTATATATGACCACGATAGAACTACAATATTCGTAATAGATTGAGTATTTTGCAAAAGGTAATTACCGCAGTCAATGAACAGTTGTGTGCGATCCGTATAAAAGCGAAATTTTTCAAAACCTGGCTGATTAATGTTCACGCCCTGACCGAAGAAAAGGACGAAGAAACGAAGGAAACGTTCTACAATCACCTGGAAAGGCTGGTCAACTCATTGCCTACAAACGACACAAAAATAATTCTGGGTGGTTTCAACGCTGAGGTTGGCAATGAGCTATCTCATCGGGGAATGACTGGAGGATATAGCCTCCACGATGAAACAAATATCAATGGCTAGCGCCTGATTGACTTTGCATGTAGCAGTAATCTAGTCATACGTTTGACCTGCTTCCCACATCGACGCATTCATAAAATGACCTGGAAATCACCGGATGGCAACACACAAAACCAGATCGATCACGTTCTGATCCAACAACATTGGGCCTCGAGCATACTTGACGTCCGTACATACCGAGGAGTCAATTGTAACACAGGTCATTACGAAATCAATTTAACCTATTGATGCCGTATGTCAAAGGCATATAACTACTGCCTACTCCAAGAATTAAGTCAAAAACTTCTGCAGAAACCAAGGGTAAGGTACTGTGAGATTTTAACTAACCGACACTGTGGAGAAATTACACTTTCAATGTCTCGAATGCATGAACCAATTTCGCATTGACACGGAAAGACATACGGCGGTTCCGCGAAATCTCGCACCGACCCTCCACTAGCTTACTAAACCTATCGCAATCGCTGGACAATTTCATCACTTCTCACGACTTTAGATTATCTTTAAAATCGGGCAGCGTTACGCGAAATCCGGCTTGCATTCAAACTTATCCCAGGGTAAACGAAAAGCCTGAATCTAAGCTCCATAAAATGGCAGACTATACAGAAGTGGCCATGCTAATGGGGGAAATGATACTGTTTTCTCAGGAGCTTCAAGCCCTACATTGTTTTTTGAGCTACAAACATTCATAGGCTGCAGTAAAAGGGTCGGGCAATGTCTGAGTTCCCCAGAACAGTCGGCCTTTATGCAAATTTTTCGCACGTGCCACCAAAGTGAAGCTTATTAACTTATTGCCTCAAACTTCCCCATGACCATCGAATCGAATCAAATCGAATTTCTTAACCAAGTCTACCTACCAAGAGAGGCTCACCAAGACTTGATAAATCTCGCGGCATTTACATCACGCATGAGGCAGCTACTAAAACAGTGCCACGAAGCTGCGTTAATCAAATATGGTGAACAAGCTACTACGGTAAACAATCTAAATTTGGAGGGTTTTGCACAAATAAGGCTTAGAAGTGGAGTAACTGATCCTCATCTGTGTCAGTATCTCTTCAAAAACGAGAAAGCTGCTCTCAAAGGACGAGTCTCCAAGGCGTTGGGTAGGCAAAAACTTCAACAGGGAGCTGTCCCCTTCTATCAAAACTGTGCCAACCATATTCGAATTATCTACCCAACCTGGCCCCTTTTCATTTAACCCCACAATATATCAACTTAACCTCTACGTTGCATCCTTTCAAGCACAAGCTTCAGTCACTTACGAATGTTGAGAAGCCTAATAAATATTCAAAAATTACTTGCGATTTTCGCAAGAGAAAGGGGCATACCTACAGAGACTGTTACCACAGGAAAAACATCCCTTTTTGCTCAAACTGTAAAGAATATGGAAACGATCTGAGGGACTGTACTTCAAAAGTGGCCAAGCTAAAGGGGGGAAATGATACTTGTATTTTCAGGAGCCTCAAGTCCTACATTGATTCTTGAGCTACAAACATTTATAGGCTACAGCAAAAGAATCTGGCAATATCTGAGTTCCCCAGAACAGCCGGCCTTTATGCAAATTTTTCCCACGCGCCTCCGAGGTGGTGCTTACCAACAAACCAAAAAGCATCGCAGGGTCGTAAAAGCTCTGCTACTGGAGACATCAGGTGTCGAAGTATCGGCAAGTACAGTAAGGAACGTCTTGCGATCAGCTGGTTATCATAGTCGCACATCTAGGCGGAAATATTTTGTTAGTTAATCGAAAGAAGTGCCTGAAATTACCTAAATTGTATGAAGAAGAGCCAATCGAATTCTGGGAATCAGTGATATTTACCGATGAGAGCAAGTTCAATCTTTTTAACTCCGACGGAAAATGTATGGTGTGGAGGAAAGCAAACACAGATTTGCAAAAGGGGAATCTATGACCAACAGTGAAACATGAAGGACGCTCTGTTTAGCCTGGGGATGCATGAGTGGTTTCGGGGTAGGAAATTTGGTATTCGTTGAGTGTATAATGGACCACAAACATTACATTAATATCCTGAAGGATAATTTTGGTCTAAGTGCAGAGAAAATGGGGACATTGAACAATTTTATCTTCATGCATGATAACGACCCAATGCATTCTGCTGAGGATAATCGGCGTTGGCTCTGATATAATACACCCCGAGTATTGCCAACGCCCCCACAATCTCCGGGTATTAATCCTATAGAACACCTTTGGGATATCCAATAACACGTGAGGAGTTTAAGGTAATGAAAAACGACATGGCGTCCATTACGTCATTCTTGAGGGAAATTGCCAGAAGGAACATGTTTCAAGTGCCCCCTGCCGTAAAAACACACAGTATCAATTTGATCATTGCAACTGCTGCCTACATCGCCAACGAAAAAAACCTACAATCGTTTTCGCAGACGCCGACCAATGCATACCTGCAGACATCCCTGCCAATGCCGACTAATACGATGGTAGCAATACAAGCCGACATACAGCCAATCATGCCAGCAACATACCCCGCGATGCTGCCGTTAGCAGCAATACAAGTCTCAATATTGCCGCCAAAAATGTCCAGCGTCTCATACGTACCGTAATCACTCGTTGCCTTTCCGTCGGGTGATGCGCCGACAACTCATCACAAAACGGAAGAACGCTCACTCACCGTTCGTGAAGTTGGTGAGATGCTACCCGATTTTGACCCATACTCCGAGCTGTTGCTTACCTTGGCTCAATTCGTAAATCGGATCAACATGCTGCGAGACACATTCGACTGGGACGACCAGATGTTGCTTCTCGGCGCACCGTCAAAGTTTGAAGGAGCAGCAAAATTATGGTTTGATAGCCATCCGCAGCCGCATGTTTCATGGGGAACACTTGCATGCAATTTGGAACAAAATTTCCCAAACGATCTAAATGAGAGTACCATCCATGAGAACCTGATAACATCGAATAGAAAATCGGGGGAATCTATCGAACCGTTTTTTCATCGCATGTGCGCGATTGCTCGAAGACGACTCGATATATTCGAACAAACCTTGGCCATAGCGCGCTGCAAAATACGCTAGCGTATTTGGAGTTTACAACGACAGCAGAATTATTCGAGGTCATCCGCCGATTTTTCGCAAACCACCCAAAAGCAACTCTATGAACCACGTGAAAGTGTAAGTGTAGCAAACCGTGCCAGAGGCAACCCCGAAAACAAGTGCCGACTCGAATAGTGTAAATTCATGTGACCAAAAACAGGCACGTACATGTTTCAATTGTTTTCTTTCAGGACACTTGTCCATAAATTGCTCGAAACCTCAACGTCATGAGAAGTGCAATTTATGTACGCGCGTAGGGCACCAATCGACATTATGTCGCAATAATAAACCCGGTCAAAGCATTCTTGAGATTTGTGGAACCGAACGTTTAGACGAGGCAAATCGAAAAAAAATAAAAGTAAACTATAAAAAAAACTGTAGCTTTCATCGATATCGTACACTTGTTCGGAAAGTGTTTGCAGAAAATCTTACGGATGTTTTGCTGCAGGAATGTGAAACATATTTGAAAGGGTTTGCGGGCCGTGAATATATGTGTACGAAAATGGTGCGCGTGACCGTGACATTCGACAATGAATCGGCTGAGGCAGCCATGTTGATCGTGGACAATGATCTTATTAGCGAGAATGTACTCTTGGGTAGTGCCGTTTTGTGCGGGAACTGCAAACGTTTAATAATAGAAGAGGGAGACTGCCGTATGCAGAGAATTGTGGAATTAGACAAAGTGGAAGTTGGTTCCTCTGTATCAAACACGGACAAAAATACATTAAGGTCAATGTTAATCGGGAATAGAGAATGTTTCGCGAAAATCTTATCGGAGCTGGGTAAATGTTTGTTAACAAAATTTTGAATCGATTAGACAACAGATAAACCAGTCGACTTTAAACCTTACCCTGTTCCATTCGCAAAAAGATCGATGGTTAATAGTATCGTTGAAGATATGCTCAAACATAAAATAATCCACCCGTCTAATTCTCCATACGCGGTATACGGAATACGGTCTCCAATAGTTTTGCTCGAAAAAAAAACGGCGAGGATCGATTTTGTATTGACTACCGCCGATCAAACGCAATTACCGTGAAACAATCTTTCCCAATGCCGGTAATCGATGAGATATTCGCATCCATTACGGGAAATAAATACTTTTTGTGTTTGGATCTCCGTCTCGGGTATCATCAGATAGAAGTAGATGAGTCGTCAAAACAATTTACCGTCTTTGTAACTAACGACGCCAAGATGGAATTTAACCATATGCCTTTCGGTCTCTAGGGAAATTTCAAAAAGTCATGAACGAAATCATAAAAATGGGGCCTTTTTTGAAGGTTATCGCATATCTGGATGATGTGATCATCCCCACAAAAACTATACCCTAAGCCATCGAAAACCTCGAAAAACTTCTTAATATACTGAGACAAGTTGGATTTACGCTACGGATAGACAAATGCCGATTTTTGCAAAGCAAGATAAATTTCTTGGGTCACCGTGTGAACGAAAACGAAATCGTTCGTGGCTGCAAGAAGAACGAAGCAATAAGAATGTTCATACGTCCATCGAATATCACAGAAACCCGTCGAATTTTGGGGTTGACCGGATTCTTTTGGAAGTTTGTGGAAAACTACGCGATCATGGCTCGTCCACCTACAAAGCTACTGAAGAAAGATACTGCATTCCCTTGGGATCTGAAACATGAAGAAGCCTTCACGAAGCTCAAAAATATATTATGCAAGGAACCTGTCCTAGCACTTTATAACGAAACTGCGGAGCATCAAGTGCACATCGATACCAGCAGCTATGGTGTTACTGCTGTGTTACTCCAATCCAAAAATGTTAGAAACTGGAAGTCCGTAATGCACTACAGTCAACATTGTACCGAAGCAGAGGGCCTGTATCATAGTTACGAGCAGGAAGTCATTGTCGGCGTCAAAGGGCTAAAGCGTTTCAGGACTTACCTCCGAGGAAAACACTTTGAACTGGTGATGGACTGCAGCGCTATCACTAAACTTAAAAATTGTCGCGAGATGAAACGTCGATGGTGGATGCGACTTCTCGAATTCGACTTCAATATTGTTAATCGTTCTGGATCTAAGATGGCTTACGACGACACGCTCAGTCGAGCTCCAGTAGGGCCAGAGAAGGATATGAAAACAGCTGGTTTCATACTTACTGTCTCGAGCGATCAACAAGACTGGCTTTTAACGATGCAACTTCAGGAGAAAACCCTGAAAAACGTAATTGTCGTCGACAGCACGTCAGCGCAAGAAACTTAATTGAAGTTAGAGTATCGAATCAAGGATCACCATCTTTATCATGGCGTCGACAAGGAGCTACGTTTTGTCGTTCCAAAAGGAGTACGTTAGAAGGTTGTGCAGTCATGCAACGATGACGTAGGTCATTTCGCATTGGAAAACAGGTTGGGTAAACAGACCTACGCTCATGTCAGAAGGCTTTTGTACCCAACTTCTCAGAAATGAAGTCACCAGCAATGAATAACGTCAAGAAATATGTCAAAGAGATGCGCACGTTCAAAAGAAAATCCATTGTTTTTCTACTTTCAACGGTCACCATTTTGTTCCAAACCGACAAAAATCACTCAAATTATGAATTCTCAAAAATATTAATGTTATTGACCTTATTGACCTTATTGGAAAATTTCAAGAAGATCAAGTCAAAACTGCAGTGACCGATTCGATGGAAAGTGCATAAAATACCAAAATCATGTGTTATAGTGTTGTAATTGGAGAAATTTCACGGCTATAACTTCCGTGTATATCATTCGATTTTCATCATTGTCATTTTCATCACTACGTAAATATCAAGCTTCGTTCAGTTTAAGGGTGCCGATGCGATGCGATGTGAAATTCGAATATCATACTATTATTAACAAAGTTGAGCGAATTTAGTCTTCTAAGGTATTTTTTGTTGTTGTACTCATAAACACCTGCCATCATAAATTTTTTTCAGATTTTTGGATCACAGCTGTCCAATCGCGAGGGGGGCGGGACACACATTTTTCGTGTATTTCAACTCCCTGCGCGTCCCTCGGAGCAAAAATACCTGTTTTGAAAACCCATATCGGCTGCCTTTGATGAAATTTTTTTCGGGGCCTCTCCCCTTTATGGGGAGCCCCCCCCCCCCCTAAATATCTTATAAAATTTTTAATAGTTGCACTTTGAAGAGAGCACCACTTTACACCTGCATACATAATTTGACGTTTCTAGCTTAAGCAGTTTGCGAGAAAAAGTGCTGTGACACACGGACGGACGGACGGACGGATAGACAGGTCGCGATTTTAGTAGAGTTTTGTTAAAATTATTTTACGAATCCCTAAAAACGATAAGCCGAATAAAAGACCATTTCTGCTTTCCACGTATGCGAAAATATCTGAAGGATTACACATTACAGGAATGCAATTACAATAAACCCCGTGGTGGAAAGACCGAAGGATGCCTACATTTCACCAAAATGGAGTCCGTTTGATTCAAACATCTTCATTTGGATCATTTAGGAACATTTTTGCGAAGCCGTACCGGTAATTTTTACCTTTTGACAATTTCCGAAGTTTTCACCAAATACATCGTGTTGCGAATTTCGGCGTACCGGCTTTCTCCCATTCGCAACTTCAAATCGCCGCCGTAACATCTCCACGTTCCTTTGCATACATACACCCTTTTCTACAGTAAATTTATTTACTTTTATTATCATTTAACAATTTTCTTATAATTTTTATTTCCCAATCATCTCAATCCTACCCTTTTCCCTATTTTCAATTACCAAAAAAAAAAACAAATAGTAATATAATAATAGTTTTAATTTTCCCAATAACAACCCTCCATTCATTAATTCCTATTAACAAAATTTCATTCGATACATTTGCCCTGACAAAACCTAATTCCTTCCTTCGTACTAAAATCTTTTATTCATTAGTTCCCACTTACAAATTTAATTTTTTATACTAACAAAAATTCATTCACGTTTCCCTAATAACACAATTCATCTCAATGCCCACTTTCTTAGTGGGCATTGAAGTTGCTAATACAATGGATGGGAAATTAACAGAAGGTGGCTCCGTTGGTAGCGCCGTGGATTCTCTACCGGGGGTTTGCTGGGACACTGGGTTCAAGTACCCCGAGCGCAGGAAAGAACTTTTTTTGGAGTATCGGCAAAAGCAATTGTTTCCGTATATATATATATATATATATATATATATATATATATATATATATATACATATATATATGATAATTTGCATCTAATTAAACGCTTCCATGGTTATGCAATGTGCATGGTTATGCAAATTGAAATTTTTGCGTTTGTCGATAAGAAAAAGATGTGAGGGTACCGGAATCGAAGTGTATTGAACTTCGATTACGTTACCCAGATGTGGCAGCGGTAATTAGGAATGAAATAATTTCGGGATTGGATTTTCTGTCCTTCCAAATCCAGCATGGATTTGGAAGGACAGTCAGTTTTGGACTTTGGGAAAAATAAGAGATATTGCTTTTAGCGAGGCAGTTTTTAGCGAGTTTTCGATGGCGGCGAGAAAAAATAATAAATGTCTTAATTTCGGGAAATTCGTGAAATGTGCTTTGATATGGAAAATTAGTGAAAAAAAGCCTTGATTATGATTTGGGGAGATTTTGGAGTGAATGAAATGATCGAAAAGTTGGTAGTGGAAGTTTGAAAGTGTAGAGAAATTATAAACGTAAAATAATTTTTTTCTGGAGGGATAAGAGAGTTTAAATTGCATGCGAGTGGAGTTTAAGTGGGCTAAACAAACGAAAAAAAAAAAAAACAAAATTAAGTGGGATGAATCCGGAAGAAAACAGTTACGGTTCAAGATATATAAAAAAAGAAATCTAAATAGTTTTTGAATCTGAAACAAAATTTGGTACCGAGTTACAGTGGATGCAGGTTGTGGTGGACGCCGTGAAGAAATTATAGAGGAAAAAAGATCATTCAGTGTCGGGATTTGAAAAATAATGAAAAGAGGAAGTATGAATTTAGAACGAAAGTCTATTAATGAAAAAGTGAAACGAAATCAAACGTTAATCTGAGTTTAATTATTGCCGGGATCAGTGAAGGATTAATAAAGTACCAGGTCTTCGAAGAGAAGATTTACCGTTTCTGAAAAGTGGCCGGTTTGGGTTGTGTTTTGAGTAGTATTAACATTTTAAATTGAAGGTAATTTTCAGTGCTCCCCTTCAGTTGCCAAACGCTCCACAGCATCAATAGGGGTGAGTAAATTGCACATTTTTCTTTATATTTACTTTTACATATCTTTTCATCATATTTGAAATTCGTTATTTTTTTATATCTTATCACAAATATATCATTAATATATTTTTCTTTAATTAAGAATATTTGCTGGTTTTTAAAGCAGCAGTTTTGATATTCATTTATTCGTTTAATCAATTCATTAAATTATTTAAAGACAAAGGATTTAGCTTGTTTTATAATATTATTTTTCATGAATTATTGTTGTGTTTACTTTTCTTATTTCAAATAAAAGCGGCCACTATGATGTAATTAAAAATAATTTTTTTATTTCTCAAGACGACCTCCTCCTCTCCCGTCCGTGTTGGTGTTTATATGTAGGGTGTCCTGGAAGACCCACAACACGACTGAGCACTAGCCGGCCTCAGTATGCCAATCCGGGGTGCGCACCCCTCTACCGAGACTTAATGTCTGCATCTGAGGTGACTACCACGGTCGCAACAATCGTCATAAAAGCCGTTAAAAATACGAAAACCGTTCCAGTCTTACAATGTTTAAACGAAATGATGGCGTATTTTGGACTTCTCTTCTGCTCATCACCGACCGGGGCTCTGCGTTTACAGCGAAGTCATTTGCTCGATATTGTGCTGAAAGCAATATTTCACCACATAAAAAACGCAGTTCGTATCCCTTGAGCCAACGGACAAGTGGAGTGAGCGCATCAATCGATACTCAAATATTTGCGCACGCGGATTGGAAACAATAATCGTAGGGACCAAGAAATGCGCGAACTTCAGTGAGTTATTAAAACAGAAAAATGATACGACTAGCTATAGGCCTAACGAGGTTGTGTTCGATTTCCGACTTAATGACATTTTCCCAAAATGTCTTTTATCTGCACTAAAACGAAACGTTGGAGATTTGATCGATATAAATATGAGGGAAAGAAGAGACGCTGCTATGGCTAAAATCTCAAGGGAACGCGAAAAATGGAAAAGACGGTTTTATCAACGAGACGCTGCCCCCACCGCCTACTCTGTTGGTGGCTTGGTTCCATTGAAACTCGAGCCGCCTGCAACGGGACATTCACAAAAATTAGAGCCGAAGTATAGGGTTATCCATTTTACGCTTGGGAAAGTAAAGCTAAAGAAAACACACAAATTATTCAGATGGAAACAAAATTTTTCATTCAATATAAAGATTGAACCTTGCCATTATACGTGAAACACAACTTCATTCAAATGTCCCCCACGGGACCTCATACAGGCCTCAATCCTTTTGCGGTAATTTTCAATGACTTTTCGGCACATTTCCGGCAATATCTTTGCCATAACTTCACGAATATTGGTTTTCAATGGCTCAAGATTTTGAAGATTGTTTGCGTAAACACGATTTTTTGCATAGCCCCATAAAAAGATATCCAAAGGTGTAAGGTCACAGGATCTTGCGGGCCAATTGACATCACTCAATCTCGAAATTACGCTTCCTGGAAATTTCTCTTGCAAAAGTGCTCGATTAGCCTGTGTTGTGTGGCTTGTGGCTCCGTCCTGTTGAAACCACATGTTCTCCAGATCATAATCTTCAATTTTTCTCCAAAAATAATCGGTTAACATCAGTCCATAGCGGTCAGAATTGACTGTAATGGCTCTCCTTTGATCGTTTTCAAAAAAATACGGGCCAATAACACCACCAGACCATAATGCACACCAAACGGTCACTTTCTCTAGATGCAAAGGTCTTTCTGCGGTCACCTGAGGATTTTGAGAGCCCTATATGCGGCAATCCTGTTTATTTACGTAACAACTGAGCGAAAAATGAACCTCATCACTAGAGAAAATTATGTTCGAAAAATCGTTATCAATGGCTTGTTGTTCAATCCCCCAATTCGCATAAATTCTGCGTTGTGTATGGTCTTGAGGCTTCAGTTCTTGAGTGAGTTGGATTTCGTACGGATGGAAATGCAAATCCAAATGCACAACCCGCCACAATGAGCCGTAAGACAAGCCCAAATGTTGAGCACGTCGAGGAATCGACAAATTCGGGTCTTCCTCCACACTTTGAGCAACGACAGCGATATTTTCAGCAGAACGAATGTTGCGATGATGCACAGGCTTGCAATATCAATAACCAATCCAGTCTCTTTAAATTTTATCACTGTGTTCGAAATTGTTTGCTGTGTAGGTTGATTATGTCGACCGTAATCGGCTCGTAAAGCCCTAAATGTTGATACAGCAGAATCACCATTTTTGTAATAAAATTTAATGATTTTAACGCGTTCTTTGACTGTTAAATGATCCATATTTCTAAATAGCAAACCTTCAACTAAAAAAACACACTTTGGATGACATTTAATTTTAACAAATGTCAAATGGCAGGGTTAAACTTTCCCAACCACGAAATGAATAACCCTGTACAAAGGCCCATTTGCTGTTCAAAAATGTCTCGATAACGACCGATATTTAGTGGGGACCTTGGTTGGATTGAAGAGCAACAGTCGATGACATTTTAATTCAGTGCATACGTCGGGGAAAATGAAACAATGGTGTAAATCAGCACCGGAGTTAGATGATATCAGCAACGCTTCAATCAGCGACTCGAGTGACGACGTAGCTGAATGAGTGGCTGAGCTGTCACCTGGCAATACTATAGCGTAAAACGCGAGCAACAAGATGCGAAATAGTGAATTGATTGCAATCGTTCAATGGGGACGCCTCGTACTAAATAAAAATGATTGAATAAGCAATTTCGGTGTCGACTTTAATTTTATTGTTTTCGGTACAGCCTCTGACAGTTGGGAGTGATAAAACTAAATTCTTATTTTTTAATGTACATAGTATGTTGATGTTTAATATTCCCCAGGAATGAGCGTACGAAGACTTTCAACGCGTCGTAGACGGAGGCTTAGCGCTTCAAGGAAGTTTTCTTCACATTTGAATTTTTGAGCTTTTATTGTTTAAGTAGATTCTTATTTGCAAGTCTTAAGATTCTTATATTTTGTAATTAATTTTTGAAATAATTATAACGTTTTGTTTATACAGAGGCCCTTCAATAATCCGTACACTCGTTTATTCGGACCGCGCAGCAATCCAGACACCTTTTCATTTTATACTGCGGACTCTGTAGTTCGGACATTTTCAAATCTTGTAATATTCTCGGTAATCTGGACTAGCAAAGTCAAGAATTAGAATGCATTTCTCGATTCATACTTCAATGCATTCGGTGAATTTCCGGGTTAAGTCATTTTTTGTCACTTTGTTTTGACGTGTAGAATATCAGTGCATAGTTGCTTTTTACATTAAAGTGGTTTCATGTGTATTAAAGCGAATTATGGTTCAAGTAAACAAGAATTCAACGTATCATTTCCCTACCTTAAGGAAGAACCTTAAAATACTGGATAAATTGAAAAGTGGAGGAAGTGTAAGGCATATTGCTAAGGAGTATGGAGTAGGAAAATCGATAGTCTCGGATATTAAAAAGAATAAAGAAAAAAATAGAAAGGTAGAAATATTAAAGCTGCAAATATTTTCTTGTGATAAAACATCATTCTTTTCAGCTATGCAGTCAGAACTGAGAGTAGCCTATGTTCCAGGAAAACTATGAAATCCGCCGAGTTTTCTTGGTTTCAGAGAAAACGGTTGCAACATATTCCGATCTCCGAAATCCTTGTTTGTGCAAAGGCGAAAGAATTTTTCGACGAAATTTATGGAGGCACACGAACGTTTTTTGCTTCATAATTTCAAAAAACGCTTTGGTGTCAGATCTCTAAGGATTTCCAGGGAGAAATTAAGCAATGACTGCAATGTTGTAAAACCATTTAAAATTAAATTTAAGGAAAGAATAAAAGAGATGAATTTGCAGCTATGTCAAATTTATAATGCAGATGAAGCCACCTCTTCTGAAGGAAATTACCGGAAACGACTCTAGCATTGCATACGGAAAAATGTGCTGCCGGTAGAAAAATTGGAAAAGAACAATTGACTCTTTTAGTTTGTTCCAATGCCACTGGAAAGCATCGGCTGAAACTCTTGTTGATAGGCAAATTCAAAAGCCCAAGAACGTTGAAACGATAGTCTTTAACCGTGGCGTACGTCAGTAGCAAAAATGCTTGGGTGACGGAAGTTTTGTTCAAAGAATGGTTTCATACATCATTTGTCCAGCAAGTTAGACATTATTTAAAAAGTGAAGGGTTGCCAGAAAGAGCATTACTGTTATTGGATAATGCGACTTGCCATTCAGCAAAATCCGAGACAAAAAGCGATGATGGCAAAATCTGTGTTATGTTTTTCCCTCCCAATTGTATTGAACTCATACAACCCATGGATCAAAACACCATTTGAATTCCAAAACAAAGTTGCCGCAGGAGCTTTCTTTGCCATATTTTGGCTTCCCTAGGTGACGATTTTATGAAGTGCATCAAACAATTTAATCTCAAAGATGTTGCAATGTTTGTCGCATGAAGCTCTGTCCCAGAAAGCACTTTGCGAAAATGTTGGAATAAACTTTTAGGAGTCGATGAATGGGAATCTGAAGATAAATTGTCTATTTCCACATTGAGAGCGCTTTTAACTGCTAGGTTTGAAGAGAATCCAATTATCGACTTGCTCAATGATATTTCTCCTGACGTCTACCAATTTTCAGAATGGATTGAAGATGACGCGAATCAAGAACTGAGTAGTGGAGGTGAAGACGATGAAGACCAAATCGATAAACCACTTGTCGAAAACACGAAGGTTTCCCATGCTGACGCTGTGTCTGCACTTAACAAATGCATTGAATATGCAGAACAAGAAGAGTACAATATAAATTAAATATTGTGCCTTCAAAAATTAAGAGAAAAATCCATGCTAGATCTCAAACAGGTTCGTCTTTGTTAAGCAATGATTACAAATATTTTCAAATAACTACTGCTCGATTGATTTTATTCCTGGTACAGTTTGTTGATTGATATTCTAAATAAAACGATTTTGTTATACGCATAAGGCACTTAAAATATTAGTTTATGAGTGTTCTCGGACATCCGGCCGATTTGGTAATTCGGACAAGCCATGGAACGTTACTGTCCGAATTATCAAAGGACCCCTATATATTCGTTTTTTTTTAAAGGTTTGTTTTGGATGTGTTATAGTAGTTTTGCTTTTATTGTCATCTATAAAAGCTAAAATACTATAATACATTCAATTTTCGATTATAACAAATTTTACTGTATGAATATCCAACATGCGCATTGATTATAATGTGCGAATCCATACCCTGCTGAACTATCTTGTAAAACGTGATGCACTACAAGTATGAATATAAATTTACGACAGATTCAATATTATTATCAAACAATCATTTTCGACACAACGCATTCACTTTATTTACTCCAATCGTAACGTACAAATATCCATAAATGTTCGGTAACACGTTTAACTACCATCATTACGCTTTAGTCTTACTATTGCGATATTACTGGCAAAATGCATGTTGAACTCTTACGCCATAAAATTCGTGAATGAATGCATACCAACATACGCTGTTGAGCTCGTGACCTTGAAATTTTTCACTAATTTACTTACATTTCACTTTTCTTCGAAGTGTTCCGACGGCTAAATCAATTGCTTTTGCAAATTAACAATGGACGTTAATGATTTAGGTGCGCGTAAAATATGTAAATTTTGAAAATTTCGCGTCATTGCACAAAAATCCGAATCACTATCAACATACATATGTAATTTCAATAATCAATCTTTTCAAAACCGGTACGAACTAGTATCTTAAATGAGTTCATCGTATGCAGAAACACACCGGCTTCGAATTGGATGAATTTGTTTCATTTTGTGTTTGACACTCAGCAATTGGAAACCATAAATTCTAGGTATATTGAAATGTGGTCACTAATTTGCAATTACTCTACCGAAACAGAAATGAGCTAAATTAAAATTTCGCCTCATTCCTAAAGAACAGGCAAATGATACATTTGTTTGGTATATAATTTTTTTTTTGTAGGCATAAATCAAATTCCCATATGTGGAGTACATCGCAAACATTACATTCAACACATACGAACAGTGAATTATACAGAAAACAAAAGAGCACTGTGTATATTTCAACCTGGCTGATTTTCCAATTTCTATACCTAATTTTAGTTACATGAATCAGCAAATCCCTCAAGGAAAAATTACAAAACTATTGCTTTATCGTGTTGATCATACTATCACTTCAAAGATAATGAGAAAAGTCAATAACATTTACTCTAAAACTGTTGATACAACCTGGTACGATATTTTGGCAAAAAAACGATTTTTGTTACTTGGCTCGCATCGTTGGGTAACATAATTAACAAGTTTAAAGCGAAACTCGAGATAAAATTTAATAAAATTGGACACTAACTATCCAGAAAACGCATTTGTGAATTTATAACAAAAATTCTGGCAATTAAAAAACTCATCAACGTTCTATCGTTGCATAAGAAGCCGTCTCATGTCTTCAAGGTTACAATATACGTTTTTTAACGCCCGAAGCAAAGAGTGGTCGACTCAATAATTCATTAAAAACGCTTGATAGCAAGTATTTTCAATTTAATCTTCACAGATTTTGAAGAACGGAGAAAGTGGATAACTTCTCAAAATTCAATCGCTAAAAATCCGCACACTCTGAATTCTTCAAGATGCAAATTGAAATGCACCATTCACTTGCATGAGAGAAATTCAAGGCTAAATTGGAAAACCCAAATTTGATTAATGATCGCCATACCAAATAGTTACAGGCGCCTTACCAGCTCGAGAATGCTGAGACATGAGTTACCTTTGATTGCTCTTTCTTTGAAAGCTAAGTGATCTCTGTCAAGTTGGATTGAGACGTTGGACGTTAATCACAACAGTCAAGTATAAATTATTTATTACTTTTCTGAGAAGCAAATATGACTTGCGAAATATTTGCACGATTAATGTTCACAGCTCGTTTGCTTGTAAATTGAAGGATTAATTAAGAAACATTTAAGATTAAAGCTGTTCGTCGGAACTCTGCATGGATTTATTATTTCCCTAAATTATTGTTGATTTATTATTCGCGTCCAAAATTTATCATTGATTCAATAATACTGATAAATTCCTTTTGATTGGGTTTAGAAATATGGGGATCTATTCATGGGCTTAGCTTAAAGGGGGAGGGGTGCACTGCTCCACTAGAAATCCCCTTCGCAGCCTTAAAGTATGGACTGTTTTGAAAAATTCTTTTATTAATTGATAAAAAATTGAGTGTGGGTGACAGAAGAGTTTTTTTTTGTTAAATAAGCAAATACGAGGCCTTCCGGAAATCAACTTTCAGCCGGTAAAGAGTGATATACCATGTGGTTACAGTTATCAGAAAATTATAAAAACCATCTTGGTCATGTATATACTTTAAAAATTATAAGTATCCAAATATAAATCGGAAACAAGTTGGGTAGAGTAAATATTTAGGTCATGAATTAATCACTTTTATGTTGTCTTGGAAAACTCCTTTTATAAAACTGAAACACACCTTTAATAGCTTACACTATGTTTATTTACATTATTTTATTTACACTTTTTACATTTATGTACATGTTTAATTAAGGGCATAACTATATTAGTTATCTAATTTATTATTATATTTATTTAGCGAATACATTATTTAATTATCTGGTGAACACTATAATATTTACACATTTGAAAAAGGATGTAACGGACCACTACATTCCAAAAAAAAGTATAGATGCGAGTCGTTGAAAATCTTTGAACGAACTAACTAAGTTACAATCTATCGAGGACCACTCTTAATCTTTCCTGAAGAATGCATTAGATAAAAATTCTTCGAAAATCAAAACATAAGATGATGGAACCTAATAGATATCAATTATAAACATAAAGAGTTAAAGTCTCTTCAAATATGCTTAATTTGCTAATTGGAGTGTGCAACATTGTTGCAAGCGATAAAAGAAAAAAGATTTGCTATGCTTCTCGAAAAATGAAATGG
Source organism: Odontomyia ornata (assembly GCA_963969285.1). Classification (NCBI taxonomy): domain Eukaryota; kingdom Metazoa; phylum Arthropoda; class Insecta; order Diptera; family Stratiomyidae; genus Odontomyia; species Odontomyia ornata. The sequence continues at coordinate 293,726,294 of OZ017739.1, read as the reverse complement.
ATATGGACTTTGAAGTGTTATAATAATTTGGATATGATCAAGTTGAGAAGAACTAATCTGGAATTTGCTTATGCATTTAAAATATAGAAAGTCGTGACTTTGGATTTAAGGTGGGCTGTTTGGATTCCATGGGGTTTAGGGTGGTTTGTGGTATGACACCTCCCTCCCTAGCATTCGGCTCCTGACGAATCAGATTTTGAATTGTAAGTGGACTGAATTTTTTTCTGAATTTTAGGTAAATAAAAGCTGCAATGATCACAATTACAACGATAATAATTCTTCTTCTTCTTTATAGCACTACAGCTCCTCTCTTCGCTTAGAGATAGTTAGCGTATTTCATTTTCATGATCGTATTGATTTTTTTCGGGAGTTGGTTTGGTCAGTACCATGTTTCCGTGTGCTTGCTCAGCTATGATATGATCTGATTAAATCAGTACATATCACTACTAAGTGAACACTCGTAGTCTGCTCGAAAAATCCCCTGAACTAAATCACGTTGCTCCCACCGAGATTTGAACCTGGGACCTTCGGCTTATGGTTTCATGCTCTAACCACTAGGCCACACTGACTACTACTATAATAATTATGTCGGTTTAAATACTGATCCAATTGGGCTTTTTCAGACGCAGCATTAAAAGTGAGCGTTAAACAGGTTATATGGGCAAGAAGAGTGAGAGGCATTGAGGGGACCTGATGGTAAAAACAAGCCAATATTTTTTAGGGTGAACGAGCGTAACGCACATACACAAACGCATTTTGTTGATCAATTGGGTGGGGGAAATTTTATACAAACGCCGGTAATCATTCCGAATTGAACATTCGGTGAAGAAGGTAGTCGTCATGAAACGATTGCCTTTCTTTAATTTGCGTGCAAAAATGGATGCGTGGACACGAGAAGCTACGCGGAGATCATGTTCAATTTCAGGAAACAACACGACGAATATTATGATTTCAATATAGTTAAATTGCCTATTGTGAATCCATAGAAAATTAACAGTACGCATAATCTTCATAGAATCACATTATGATAAGCAAGTTATGCGACTTAAAAAGGAATTCAAATTTGGAATATATTTTCAAAAGCGGAAAAAAACGGAGGATTCAAATAAATCCAAGAGATAAATTTATATCGACAACCTTTAACAATCATAAAATACATTTTTCATTCCAATTTTTTATTACCTCGTGCACAATTCAAGGCTAAAACATAAATTCTCAATCGCTTATCTCTCTGTCTTCGCTCTCATGTTGTTCGCACGATGTTCAACGATCAAATGATCCTTTTGACACATACACTCGCAAGACGTGTATCGTATACAAAAATAGCTTGGCTGAACTATGTAACGTGTAAACATAAGGGCGTAAGCGCGAAACCTGTTTGGATATGGGTTTTTACCATTCCCGTGTGAAAAAGCCCATTGTTTGGAAAAGACTTTTGGCATAAGCTTGGTCTAGTATGAGAGGGTCCTCTGTAATGAAGCTTATATTTTTTATTACATTTGGAAGGATGAGAAATTCGCGTTATTGTTCTACATTATTTTTGAATGTTTTATTTTGAATTGTAAGTTCGCACCTTTCAAATTTAATAATATTATTACCTTGAATACTGACATTATGGCTATTACAATATTGGTAAAGTGTTGTTGAAATAAGATTTTTGGTTACAATTATGTTTAGCGTGATATCAATTATAGATGATTCTGTGTTTTTTACCATTTCACATTTGCTTAGATTATTTGAAATTATTTGTTTTATACATTGATTCGAGATTTCCTTTAGTTTTTTCTTTATATTTTCAATAGGGTATTTAAAAACATTAAATCCATTATTAAGAATGTCAGTATAGGTTGTGAATAGTTCGTATTGTCTGTCTTTATTTGAAACAAGTGTAATGATGGTGCGATAAAATTCGTCATCAGAGAAATTCGGAATCTGAAGTACTATTAAAATTTGCATGTCTTGTTGAGCAACTGCAATACGGATATTTTGGAGCTTATGTCTATCTATTTTGTGGGTATTTATTTCGCTACGGGTTAAAATACTTCTACTGAGTGTACCCAGTTTACTTGCCATAATTATGTCTTCAATCTTAGTAAGGGCATTTAAAACAGTTCTCATATTTTCTTTTAATTCCTCCTGCAGTTTAAACTCAAAAAGCATTCTTTTTAAATCATTTGTTTCGTTAGTGAGGTGGTTGATTTTGTGAGTGATTATTGTCTGTTGGATATTGATGTGGTTTGTGAGTATTTGTATATTATTATTGATGCCCCGGTTCATTGTTATTTGTTTGTTTATGTCGTCGGCAACGTTGGACATGTCTTGCTGCAGTCTGTCAAAGTGATCACTTATCTGTTTCCTGTCATCGCTGTCCATTGTTCCTCCTATCCATCTCAAAAATTTTCCGTGCAAGTTCACAAGACCTCTGCGGAATCTGTGAGGTGTTAATGTATACAATTTCTCGATAATTTGTTTGTCTATTAATTTTAAAGCTAAATTATCTTCCAAATAAGTGGTAATAATACTTAATCGGATAGTCTCTAAAGTATTTTCGAAAAGAGTTAGGTTAACAATGTGAATAGTATTGGTAAAGTTCAGGGCCGTCGAGAGAAAATCCGGGCCCGGGGATAAATAATTACGGGCCCTAAACCCCCCTCCGCCCACATGAAACACAACTATACAATATGTACATGCTGATTCTATGAAGAAAAGGGTTATCAAATCTTCGGCAAATTGTTTCCATAACAAGCTATGTATATCAATATAAATTGGTATATCGAAGTATTGAATAGAAATATAGAAAGTAAATAGTGCACTTTTTTGAGTTGAGTTTTATTGTAATGCCAAGTTAACATATTTAATTATTAATTATAATTGTAAATTCGCTTTTCTCGTTTTATTGGCTACAAAATTTCTTATCACAGTACTAAAGTCCAACTCCCTAGCTGATGGGGCCTCGATGCAAAGAGTACCAAGTGCTGAAATACGCATTTGTGAAGAGCATGATCGATGAAATTTTTAATGCGGTCAAAAACACTAAATGAACGTTCAGCACTGGGGATAGTAACATGTATAGCGCAAAATATGAGGAGGGCAACACACACATTCGGAAAATTCGTCTCCAGATTTCGAACAAAGATCGCATTTAGCAATGTAAAGGGTGATAACTCTTCTTTGAAGTTGCCTTTACGTGTTTCAGATGGATCATACAAAATTTTTTTATTGGTGAATAAGACCTACGGGCCCCTTTGGGAAGGCCGGGCCCGGGAGGATTCCCCCATCTCCCCCCCCTTTCGAGCGCCCTGGTAAAGTTGTCGATGATGTTAACATGTTCAGCACGTGTAAGAATGAAGCCATTTCCTTCCTTTATTTCATTAATTTCGACGTATTGGGTATTTATACAAGCGATTGACAAACATAAGGTGAGGACGATGAAGGTTCCTGGAAAGATAATTTGTTTGAATGGAATTTCTTTGCTTTAATCAATAAATTTTCATGTATTGGTCTCTTGAGTTTAGGTTTGTATCTAAAGTGGGGCTCGATTTTCTTTTTTCGGTGTAAATTTTTAACATAATCTGGATTTATATCGGTTTCTTTTTTTTTCTTGCTATGGTATTTATTTCTTTTTGCTTGCGCGGATAATATTCTTTCTTTAATTTCGGTAAACTTATCGATAGGTATAGTTCCGTTATGAATTTCGATAGGTCTTTCCCCAGTTGAAGAATGATGTGTATGAATGTAATATTTTATTGCTTCTTGCACGCAAATAAAACTATCGGGTCTGCTACGCTTGTCTTGTGTCATAATACGGACGTGCTCGTTGAGGGTGCCATGAAATCTTTCGATATCAGAGTTTCCTGTTTTCATTCCAGGGGTCGTGAAGTGTGAGTCAACCTTTTCTTTATCAACGTAATTTGGGGTCATTGTGGTTTCATTATCGGTAACAATTTTCTTTGGAGTACAGCAAGAGCCAAAGTAGGTGTTGAGAGCAATTTTAATATCAGGCCAGTTTCTACATTTAATGGGAATAGCTTGAGCGAATTTAGAAAATTTATCGATGAAAGTCAGAAACATTGTACTTTTGTCCTTTAACCAAATGTCCATATGAATGATTTCGTGAGGTTTATCTGGAATTTCAGTATTGTAAAACGGGGGCTTATAGGGTTGCCTTTCATATTTGGCAGTATTACAGGTGTTGCAATTGTTAATAATTTTGTTTATTTCGGTTTTCAAATTCGGAGAGTAGAATTTCGGCTTGATTTCTCTATATACCTCGTCTATCCCTCTGTGATTATTTTTCTTATGTTCTCTCAAAATTTCTTCGTGTAGCTGACTTTGATCCTGACAATCAAACAAAAGATAGGGACACTTCACGACTCTTATTTTGGAATTCAGACACTCATTTTGAAATACGCTAAAGATCTTAATATCCGGAATATAAACTCCCACTATTCCTTTGTTAGGAAACTGACTTTTTAAAATATAGGTCATAAATTTTTGTTCGGGTTGTATTGAAGAAAATTCGATTCTCGTTCTGCCGAATATCTTACTCTTTTTTGTGGTATTTAATTTATCTTTCTTTATGACTATTTGATGACGGTACAGGTTTAATGGTTTTCCGGAAACTTGAATATAAAGAGTGTTATCTTCTTCTGCGCTATGAACAGTAGCTGCAGCAGGGTTGAAATCGCCTTGGTTCATATTTACTTCTGGACGTAAAAGAGAGTCTGTAACGACGTTGTCTTTGCCTTTAATGTATTCAACATTGTAATTATATTCTCCCAGTTGCAACTTCCACCTTTGTAGCTTTGGATTTGGCTCTTTGGGATTGGCCACTCAAGTTAACAGTTTGTGGTCTGTTCGAATTGTAAAGCTTCTACTATAAAGGTATGGTCGAAAATACTTCACAGCCCAGACGATTGCCAATAATTCTTTTTCAATAACAGAATAATTGGTCTCATGTTCATTGAGCGTTCGACTGACGTAACAGATGGGGTGCCCTTTTTGAGGCAGCACAGCCCCAAGTGCATAATGAGAAGCGTCCGTAGGAAGCACGAACTTTTCGTTAAAGTCAGGGTATTTGAGAATTGGGTCAGTTGTAATTAGAAGTTTCAAGTTATTAAAAGCATCGACAAAGTCTCGATCCTGCGGGTTTATTTTTGCTCCCTTTTTTAAACGTAGTGTGAGAGGCTTTGCCACCGTCGAGAAATCCTAGATGAATTTTCGTTAATAGTCAACTAAGCCGAGAAACTGTTTGATTTGCTTTGTGGAGTTTGGAATTTTGAAATTTAATATTGCTTGAATTTTAAGAAGATTTGGTTTTATACCTTCTGTAGTAACAATGTGGCCCAAAAATTCGGTTTCATGTTTCACAAATTCCGACATGTCCACTTGAATTTTAAGATTATGTTTTCGTAATGTTTTGAAAATTTTCTCTAATGAAGTTATATGTTCTTCTAAGGATGTACTGAAGATGATAACATCATCGAGATATGCGAAACAAATTTTGCCAATAAATGGTTGCAATATATTATTCATAAGCCTCTGGAAGATGGCGGGGGCATTTTTGAGTCCAAAGGGCATTCCTGTAAACTCATAATGCCCGCTGTTGGTTGAAAATGCTGTTTTGGGGATGTCGGATTCTAGGATCTCAATTTGATGAAATCATTTTGCAAGGTCGATTGTTGAGAAATACATGGATCTGCCAAGTTTGTCCAGTGTTTCATCTATATTGGGGATCGGAAGCTTGTCGTCAATAGTGATTTCATTGAGTTTCTTGTAGTCTACTACAATCCTCCATTTACGCTCGCCTGAGGCTTCCATTTTCTTTGGAACAACCCAGAGCGGCGAAGAGTAAGGCGAAAAGCTATGTCGAATAATTTTTTGTTCAAGCATTTCTTGTATCTGTTTATCAACCTCACGTTTATGTATTTCAGGGTATCTATAAGTTTTTGTGTAAATGGGGCTCTTATTTGTAGTCTTAATTTCATGTTTGATACTATGTGTAAACTTCAAATTTGTGCCTTCTTTATAAAACAATTGGGGATATTTTGATAATAACTTATAAAGTTCGGTTTTTTCTACGTTGTTCAAATGATTTATTCGAATTGATTCCAATGGTTGGATTTGTGCAGATGGCTCAAAGTGTTCCAAATGCGTTAGACTATTGCAATTAATTTCAGACAAGTCATTATACTCTTCTTCATCTTTATTGAAAAATAAGGGGATAGTTTTATTGTCTATGATTAGTTGTCTGTTGTGTAAATCAATTTTAGTGGCATAATTAAGTAAAATATTGTTTCCTATAAGACCGTTGTAAAACTTATGGAAAGGTTTCTCCGCAAATGTGAATTCGACATTTCCCCCGAATCCAGGAAATGGTTTCACCTTCACCAAGTAATTACACACGAATTTAGAATCAATTGTGAGAATATTAAAATTATTAGAAATTTTACGTAGGTGAGGTGCACAAATACCAGGTTCGAACATGCTCATGTTTGCGCCCGTATCGATCACAAACATGAGAGGTATATTAAAACTGTTTATTTGGATATAAGGTAATTTTCCGCAGTTGTTGATTGGATTTCCGAGGCGTTCACACGAAAATTTGAGAGATGTGCTTGAGAGGAATCTGATTTATCGACCTCCATTGTGATTGGTTGGCCGTATTTCCTAATGCGCGATTGTGAAGAATTATTAGTAGATGTTAGTGCATTTTGAAATTGCGAGGAGGAAGCATTTTGATATAAATTTTGTAGGGGACTCAAGCTATTAAACTGATTATTTCTTTCATTTTGGTTAGATTTAGCAAATTGATTATACTTGTTAAGTTGATTATGTTTATTGAAATTTTGTTTCTGTTTGTTACTTTTTTGTGATTGAAAAGTATTTTCTGACTGTTGACCAGTGGCGTTAAATTTAAAACTCTGATTCTTGTTGGGATTTGAATTTAGAGTTGAGGGAGAATCTTGAGATAAGTGGCATTGGTTTCCTGTATTACTATAAAGATAACCACTATCATCAAGTATTTGAAAAGCTTCCTCCAAAGAGGAAGGATTTCTGCAGAAGAGAATGGTTCTTGCAGGCTCAACAAGTTTACTTTTAAAAACTTCTAAAGCTAAACATTTATTTGCTAATATCCGATCCTTCAGTTCCGAATCCTCCGTGACCTCACATTCTGTTTTCAAATTCAACTGCCATAAGTTGGTTTGAACTTGATTATAAAAATCAGGTATATTAGTTTTTATGACTAAGCTTTTTAGTTCATCTAATAATTTGAAGCTGTGACGGCTGTCAGAAAAGTTTGCGTTGAGTAAGGACTTCAGGTCATCCCAAGCATACCTGTATATGTGTGGATATGACTGTACAATCACGGCCGCCTTCCCAAAAAATTTCGTCTTTATTATTTCCAAAATGAATCGCTGTGAATCTTGGTAGTATTTGGCGAGGATCGGATTCCGGAATATGTTTGATGTAGTCCAAGGGACTAATTTGTAATTTAATTTCCTCCTCGTTTGGCATATTGAAGTCAATAATGTTAATTTGTATTTGAGGAGAGATATAGTTACACCATCATCAAAAATTATGATTGGTTTTCACTTAAATCTTTTATTATTTGTCGTTGTATGCAAGAGCGCTCCAATATTGGACTCGTTCTTTGTTACTCCGACCGGACCGAAAATTAAAAGTTTTTTTTTATTAGTTTCGTTCTGATCACTGTCAAAACATCACTTATTTCACAACAGGGTTCAATTAAAGTACGTACGTACTCAATACCGACTGCGCCAGTGAATATTTAGGTCGTGAATTAATCACTTTTAAGTTGTCTTGGAAAACTCCTTTTATAAAACTGAAACACACTTTTAATAACTTACACTATGTTTATTTACATTATTTTATTTACACTTAATTATCTGGTGAACACTATAATATTTACACATTTGAAAAAGAATGTAACGGACCACTCCATTCCAAAAAAAATAAGTATAGATGCGAGTCGTTGTAAATCTTGGAACGAACTAAGTTACAGTTACTTTAATCTATCGAGGAACACTCTTAATCTTTCCTGAAGAATGCATTAGATAAAAATTCTTCGAAAATCAAAACATAAGATGATGGAACCTAATATCAATTATAAACACAAAGAGTTAAAGTCTCTTCAGATATGCTTAATTTGCTAATTGGAGTGTGCAACATTGTTGCAAGCGATAGAAGACAAAAGATTTGTTATGCTTCTCGAAAAATGAAATGGATATGAACTTTGAAGTGTTATCAAAATAATTTGGATATGATTAAGCTGAGAAGAACTAATCTGGAATTCGCTTATGCATTTAAAATATAGAAAGACGTAACTTTGGATTTAAGTTGGGCTGTTTGGATTCCTTTGGGTTTAGGGTGGTTAGTGGTATGACAGTAGACAGACCTACGCTCATTTCAGAAGGGTTTTGTACTCAACTTACAAAATGCATTCACCAGCAACGAATAAAATCAAGAAACATGTCAAAGAGATTTACTCGTTTAAAAGAACATCCATTGTTTCTCCATTTTCAACTAACAAAAATCACTCATATCATGAAATTCCAAAATTATGTCATCGATCTTATCTGAAAATTTTAAAAATATCAAATCAAAACTGCACTGTCTGATTCGATGGAAAATCCATAAAATACCAAAATAGTGGGTTATTGTAGTTGTAATTGGAGAAATCTCAAATGGATACAACTTCCGTGAATATGATACGAATTTCATCTAACTTACAGGATATTAGGATCTTATGGAGAGCTACTTAAACATCTTTGTTGGGTTTAAAGGCATTCATACAATTTTATTGGAGAAAATGTGAAATCCAAAGATCATATTATTGGGTATTCTAAAAAGCATGGAGCCTTTTTTGTCATTTTTCGATTAAATATTCAATATTGTCATGATGGAAGACAACGCCCTTTCAATTGATCAATTATGGCCGGTTTTTTTTTGAATTGATTGTTGCAATCTGGTTAATGGCTGACAGTACAGAGCTGAATTGAGCGTTTGGCCAGGTTCTAGCACCTCATGATAAACAATTCCCTTCCAATCCCACCATACACACAGCATAACCTTATTTGGTGTCAATCCTGGCTCTGAAGTCGTTTGCAATGATTCACTTTTTTTAACCATGATCTTTTTCGAACGACATTCTCGTACCTTACCCATTTTCCATCGCCCGTAATGATTTGCTTCAAAAATGGCTCGAATTCGTTGCGTTTTATTAGCATTTCGCAAATGAAAATTCGGTCGATCAATTTTTTTTGTGTTAACTCATGCGGCACCGAAACTTCGAGCTTTTTTGTGTATCTAGCCTTACCCAAATGGTTCAAAACTATCTGGTGATGGATATTGAGTTCTTTAGCAATGTCATGACTGCTTATGTGTCGGTCTTCTTTAATTTTTCGTAAGAATTCATCGACTTTTTCAGTGATTGGTCGACCTGAGTGAGGTGCATCTTTGACATCAAAGTTTCCAGCACGAAACCGAGCGAATCATCTCTTGGCTGTGGCCAAGAGATAAAGTATCTTGACCGTAGACACCACAAATTTTTTCATGAGCCCGCGGTGTATTCTTACCTTGATCGTAGTGATATTGTAAAATATAACGATTTTTTCAGAAATTTCACTCATTTTTAAATGAATACAACTTTTGATACGAATGACAAAATACAAAACTGTCCATATGAAAATTGTAGACTGGAACGTTGCCTTTCAAACGCATGAAAATTTGACTCAATCTGATTAGTATTGCCCCATATATTTATTTATTTATTTAAATCCATTTAACATACTAAAATCCAAATACAAAATAGACTTAGACAATTAAATATAGTTAAATATAGTTTAAAGTAAGACAGATTAATACAACAAAATCAAGCAGAAAAATGCTAATTAAAACATGTAAGAAATGAAATTTGAGTTTAGATGAAAGTTTGAAAAAATTGAGTGATAAGGAAACATTAATCACTATTTACAAAAAGTAACGTCTTAAGTTTATTTTTAAAAACAAAGTAGGACGTGGATAGAGAACCAAGCTCGAAGTTGTTATACTTTTTGATGATTTGCGGCATAATTGACTGAAAATATAAATCTGTCCGGGCGTAGGGAACCTCGAGAATGTTATCAGACCGACTAGGACGCGCATACAGTCTGTAGTGCAAGTCATCGCTTAGAGTGGAAGCAATTTGTTGGTGGTACAACTTATAGAGGAAACATTGATCTAAGAATGTTCCACGGGACGACAGAGAAAGGAGACGAAGTATGGATAGACGACGAAGTATGGATATGACAACAAACATAATCAAGTGACAAAAAACAATTTCAAAACCACATTTTTTTTTCATTTTTGTATATCATATAAATAGAATATTTACAAAAATAGACATAATATAGATTGAAGCCGAAAATATTTTCTTATTGAGATGGCAGATAAGAGTTTCTAATATTGAATTTCAAATCGCTGCTCACCAAAAGCCTTAACTCCACCAAACTCGTGTCCCAAGCCCGATTAAAAAAGGATGAGGGTGATTTTTTTTAATTTTATAAGAAACTCAGTTTAAAATTGTCTATTTATCTGTCAACAAAATAAGAAATTGGTGAACTCTTTCCTACCCAAGATTGGTTTCTTTTTTTTCCAAATTTAAAACGCTGTATCTAATCAATCGTTATAAACCTTACAAAAACAAATCAAACTTTAAAGTATAAAAAAAACTCAAAAACTTAATGGCATTCATTCATCTCTAAATTTAAGCTATATTCAATCAAAAAAATTTTTTATTAACAGAAAATTACTATGTATAATTCATAAATGAAAATAGGAGAAAAGATCAAATAAGAGTATTCAAAAATTAAATACAATACAGAGAGCACAACCAAATTTGGACTATCTGAAGTGTATGAACCTAATTCTCATGAAATTTCATAAAAAAATTTTACATTATTCTAATATTATCCTATAGCAATATATGGAACTTAGATTTTCAAACCTAACTCTTGTTCTAATAGAATTTCTTAGTAGCTATATGTTCCATCTGATTGTATTTGTGCTTTCTAGACTATCCAATATTATTAACAAGTTGAGCGAATTTCGGCTTCTGAGGTATTTTTTATTGTTGTATTCATAAATATCTCCCTGGATAATTATCTTAGATTTTAGATCACAGGTGTCCAATCGCGAGGGGAAACACATTTTTCGTGTTTCTACCCTCTGTGCCCCCACTGAAGCAAAAACTGTCAGTTTAAGAACGGTTTTGAAAAGCTCTCATAAATACCTTTCATTTGATACTCATATCAGCTACCTTTGATGAAATATTTTTCAGTGACCACCCCCCTGTACTGTAACCATCGATTCATGGCCTATTTTTTTCGAACCATAGAGTAGTTACAAGGCCCCTCTGTTAGGAGCTCTCTCCTGCCCCCTCCACTTTTTTCACCTAAAAGTCATTCATTAAATTGAATCAAGTGTTAAAAGCATGCGCCTTAAACGTTGAAGTTGGGGGAAAATAACTCAAAATTATTCAATCTTCTCATTTGAAACAGCCACTATTTTGTTTTATGGTTACTGATACTACTAGCTGAACTAAATCGCAAAGATATTCATGATACCTATCAGTCCTGAAACTTTCATGCAAATCCTAGCAAACTGTAGTATCTGAGTCGGTAAAAAGCGCATATTGTTCCATAGCCGTATATTTCCATAGTAATACAGCGCATATTGTTCCATAGTAACACAGGAAAATTCAAATCGCTATAACTTCGTTAAATACCATTCGATCTTGGTGAAACTTTAAGAACGAGGCATTCTTATAAATAGTTATCTGTGTTTAAAAGTACCATTAAAATTTTATTCAAGAAAACGTCAAGTAAAATCGATAAATCATACTATTACTAACAAAAAAACAATATATGCCGAAATAAGCACGATTGGTTTCAGAGAGCCATCGAAAAAGAAAATGAAGAATGTATCATTTTACTAGCACCTTTTAAATCTGTATTCGCAAAATCTTATAATCTGACTGCAGCAACAGCAATACACTCGTCGAGAAATTATTTGGAGGATTTCTCACGTTTCGATAAAATTGTAGTTAAAGAATATAGTCCGATGACTAATTCCAAATCGCATTTATGGCATTGCATGTTCGCTCGAATACCCAGATGGATATTATGGATCGCTGTAGTTAATGTTGGTCAAACAAATTATCATTGGATATATTAGAATTTGCAAAAGCAGACGGTTCTAGCAACAATTCATTGATCAAGAAATTCTCAATGTTTGATTTAAAACTTCTTGAAGCACGATCGTCTTTTTTGAGCATTATTCTTCAATATTCGGTGGAGAAAGAACAGAACTGGCTTGCCAAACGATGGTTGAATGCAGCCTACATAACGTATCGTGATCCTGCCACTGTATTCTCTAGTCCTGGTATGGCATTCCCGACGCAGATATTCAAAAGTGAAGAAGAATATTTGAACTTTGTGGGGGCAAGTTACCTACGCCACACTAGCTTACAAAAGTTTGATAGATAATAATAAGCTTCCAGTAGAAAAGATGGGAAAACAGGAATTAGACATGTCCCAGTATGAAAAAATATTTGGGACCTGCCGAATTCCTCATTTAAATGCCAATTTGCATACTTATGATCCAACGTGAAACCTTATTGAGGTCGTGCATAAAAAAAACGTAGTGAAAAGGGTAAGTATACAAGTCCGTAAAGGACTGCAGCGATGGTCTGCTGCCTCGGTGAAGGAAGATGTTGATATCCGCCGAGAATGCCCTTGCCTGGGGACGCGTGAATGCGCTGGCAGGCTAGCATTGCGGTGTCGTGGGGCGGGTTTATTCCTCCAGCACAAGGACTCACTACGAAAGAATTTCGCATTCACGAATTCTTGGGTCTCAAAAGAAAAGGCGACTGAAATCGAAAAATTGTAGGCAACTACAAAGAGGGAGGAATTGCTTGTTCAAAGAACAAGTTGAAACAAGCCAAAACAGACGGACTTAGGGGAACCTCGTCGTTACCCGACGATTCTCATGGCCCACAAATAAGAGTGGGACAACCGGATGGTGGTGGTGCCCCCTCGCACCCGCCCAACCGGATCAAGATCCAAAAATGTTGCAGTGGCCATATATTTCCCTTCTGAGTGAAAAACTCATACAACATAACTTATATGAGCCTTCCCATCAGAAAAGAGATATACCGGTGACCAATTTATATCATAGGGCTATGTAATCGGATCACATAACCCTATGCTATAAAAAGGCACCTTGACTAAAGGCCACTCAACCCGTGAGAGTCCCTGAAACTAAATTACATTAGGAGCGCGCCCGATGGCTAGTTCTTTTTTTTAGACAAAGCCTTCCACCGTACCGGGTCCTGTACCCGGCCAAAAGAACAAAATGAAAGACCGACGCGTAACTTTAACTACTTCATTGTATTATCTCAGAACAATCATCATAATAAAAAAAAAATGTGTGTGATTAACAATGTACGTTCATTCCCGTTTTACGGTATTTTGTTTTAAATTAACTACTGTATACGGTTTTTCGTTTTTTTCCTTTTTTTTCTTAATATTTGGAATAGTTAAGACATTACATCGCAAAATAGGACCATGGTGTGTAAACGAATTTTATTTTTATTATAAATTTAACTTATTAAGTTTAAAAAAAAATGATTTCCAAAAATTATTAATATAAAGCAGTTTAAATAAAAAATTAAATAAAAACAAACGGTACTTACCGACATCCACGCCAGGCGCCCGCTGGTGGTGTGGTGATATTGCGTTTTGAAACCAATTCGTTAAATCTCATTTTCAACGCTTATAATTATAGGCAAATATAATGTCTATGTGAACGTTTTCGATTGCTTTCGGTAAAATCAACTAGGAATTATAATTTTTAGCACGCCGATTATTGAAATTATCCAAGGCAAAATACTGAAGTAGCAATAGAATTTTAAATGGCTAAACTCTATATATGTCGTCAGGATCTTCGTATCTTCCTTCGAGTTTCAATTTATCAATCTTCGGTATCTTCCTTCTAGTTTCAATTTATCAATCTTTCGGTTTTAGTTACGCTTGGATATCTTGATTTTGCCGTTTTTCTTGACACAATAGAACACATGCAGATAACTGTTCAGATTTACAGTAAGCAGCAGACGAAAAGACGCGATGATATAAGACAATATCCACATAGGCGCCACTGTTCAGCACATCAATAAAATTACACTTTTTAAAATATCCAATGATCACCAATTTCTTCCACTTGAAAGAACTCATATGACAGTAATCTTCAAAACAAGCCACTAGGAAAAGTATTAAATTTTATAAGTCCCGTTCGGCGGTTCGGTCTACTAGCTCCTTCGCGCACAAATACATGGATCACTCGCTTATTTCATCCATTCCTTTAACATTACAATAATTTGAAGGAGATTATTATAACTGACAATTTAATTCAATTCTTTAACGTCAATGCTTGTTTTTTTGTTTGCATAGTAATCAACATCAAGGGAAAACACTTTAACGAATAGGCGAAATTTCTTGAACTAACGTAAATTTCACTAAGCAAATCAGCAATGTAACCGAAAATGACGACCCGCAATATCCTAAGCTCATCAACTAAATGGGTGTTGCGATGAATGAGACGAATTTCCGTGATTTCTTCACATTTCTACTGAATGTAAGAACGTTAAAGAAAATTGATCAAAATTATCTTTATTTTAACGTTTCAATATCGCACAATCCGAATTCAGACTTTCGAACGAATGTCTCGACTCGCGCAAATCTTTCATCAATCGTCCCGACTCGCCAATCCACTTTCGACCAACTCCCCGTTTCCAGTTTGGATCCGTCCAAAACTTGTCTCTGCTTTCTCATCCCGTGCCTACAGTGAAAATCAGCTGTCAGCTGTCCACCCAGCTGAATTCGAATGCATTTCATCATGTAATTCACCGTTGCCCTGCACTAAGTCAGGGGTTCCACATCCTAAATTGTAATGGGCAGATTCAATTTTTTTTAACAAAATCCAAAATTTAACTGTAGTAGGGAAACTTTAACTAAACTAAAGAAATTAAAAATCAATTAAAGAAATTTAAATGAATTGAAGAAAATTTACATGCAGCGAAGAAATTTACATGAAGGAAAGAAATAAAAATTTTAAGTAGTAATGAAAATTTAAATTTTATAGACAAGATAATTAACGAGAACATATAAATTTTAATATAGAGGAAAATTAATATCAAGTTACATTTACTAATAATAATAAGAAGAAAAACTATTCTACAATTTACAATTACAGGGGAAAAAATTAAATATTTTTATTTTAAATCTGCCATAACAATTTAGATAGGAGATAGGAGGGTTTCCGAGCAGTTTGCTAGTATAACTGCTCGATTACTACAACAATTTCTTCCAAATACCCGCATACTCTCCCTCAGGCGAAATTCTGAATCCTAAAATCTTTAGTAAAATTTTCAAAACCGTTGTCGATTCTAATTCTGAACCAGCATTACCCGTGCAAATTTTATCAACGGATTATCGTGATGCATGGAGTCTCCCCCGTGAAGAAATTCGAAATGATTTTAATAACAAACGATCACTTGATGCAATACTAAAGTCACTATTTGTTGTTTGTCTGGACCTAGAAAGACCCATTAAGCATGATGAAAATGATATGATAGTTACAAGTGATCAATTGATCCATGGCGGAGGTCCAACACAAAATGCTGGCAATCGTTGGATGGATAAAACAATTCAGGTGGTAATCAATCGAAACGGCGTGAATGGATTGTGCTAAGACCACTCCCCTGCCGAAGGACAACCCATTGCCATTATGACTGATTATATTAGTAATTATTGTAAATCAGGGAAATTGAATGATTGTCCTGTTGACACATGCGACTATGATACAGGATCAAGGCTTCCATTTAATGTGAGTGAGAAAACAAAAACTCACATATGTGAAGCATCAGAACGGGTTTTCAAATTAGCAAGTGACTTGGAAATGGAAGTGTTGCATTATAAATGCTACGGAAAGGAATTTATTAAATCACAAAAGCTCAGTCCTGACAGCTATATTCAAATGGCTATGCAATATGCTTTCTTTAAACTGCACAAAGTACTTGGCACTCAATACGAATTGGCCCACCTTCGAATGTATGTTGACGGTCGTACTGAAACAATTCGCTCTTGCTCCATCGAATCCATTGGCTTTGCATGTCCTATGTTTACCGATTGCCCCGATGAAGAACGTGTCGAGCTACTTAAGATGGCTGTTAACGCCCATTGTGACTACACTTTGATGGCACTCAAGGACAAGGAGTTGGTCGGCACCTTCTAGGATTGAGTTCTACAAATCCGCAGATGTCCAAAGAAGTGCCCATTTCAGAATGTCTACAAGTCAGGTGGTATCTAAATATATGGCGTTTATGTGTTACGGTCCTTTGGTGAACAATGGATATGGATTTCGTTACAATCCTCAAGAGAATCATATTGTCTTTACTATTTCTTCGTGGCGAAGCAATGACGAGACAAGCATCAACACAACTGACACTTCAATCAAAACAAATCGGTAACGCTGTTATTTATAATGCGGTAGTGTGTGCAAAAGGAAGATGGCCACCAAGAAAAAAACTGGGTTTGCGTCCGAGATAAACAATGCAAGGTTGAGCAGCCGCGATGAATGTTGTGGCCTTGAACTTGAGCTCTTCAACTCAAATCAAAGAGCCGTTGGGCCAAAGTGATAAAAGAGCCAGCGACGATGGAAACGGTCTCTTTTTTACGGATACTTGGCCAACGAAGAACATTGGAAGGACAGAACATCTTGCGAATCAACAAGTGGAGATCAATGCATTTTCAGAAGGAAAATTGCTTGAGACAACCAGCGTAGGAAATCAAATCAGGCTGCGGTGACATATTGAGATGAGGTGCGAGGATTTCAATCATCGACGGGGCCCCCAGCCCGGGAAGTAAGAAAATTGTGTAAGCGTTAAGACTTTATTAATTTATGAATAATAATTTGCATTAAACTGAAAACATATTGGTTTAGAATTTGATTTCCTAGTTAAAATTTTCGTGTTGTGTAAAGCGTTAGAGCAGTGCTTTTGCGCGTGGAGCGCGCAGTGTTGGCGGAAGGCTTATATTTGGCCTGGAGTGTGCAAGGATCCTTCCCATCGGGGACCTCAATCCACGCAGACGTCCCCTTTAGTGGAGGTTGTTTTTTTTGGTGGCAGGTAGTTGTCTTCAGTGGAAATTAGTGGTGTTAGTAGAATTTTGTGAAAGTGGTGATATGCGGCTCGACGAGCCGAGTAAAGGTCACCAGTGGTTATTTTGGTGGAAGGACCATTCCGAGGAGCCTTAAGCTCGCCAATTGGCTCCTGGGGGAATCCTAGGGTTGGCGAGTGGCGCTTACCTACCCCGTCTCCACGGGCTAGTCCGGACCCCAAAGCCCCCAACCAGAATTGCTTGTTGTGACGCAGCGTCCCATTTCTAACGTAACACCGTCGTGAACATAACCATTTCTAGCATTGCGCGGCAAACATACCTGGCTGTGTACACCTGTTATTCGCTCGCTATCTTCCACTACTTTTCAATTTGCATGCGTGTAATGTATTAATAATGTTCGCGACTAGCGTCGATAGACATCTACGTGCTTTCGAAAAATCAATTTTTCAAGTTTACGACTTTCGCTTCACTCACAACCACATAATACAAATGTTATTGTGCAAAACTTGAAAATAGTTCTGTGAATTTCTATTGAATCTGCACACTTTTTTCATAACCTACGGAAAATCTATTGCGACTGTAAGTCTTGAGGAAATATTTAGTGTAATTGTGTAACACTTGTTTTGATAAAACTGATTTCGCTGAAAAAATATTTACTTAAGTACACTTGATTCATTGCTTCACATCATAATAATGATAAGTGACTTATGTATTCGTACTTGACACTGCAGGGAACTAAGTAAATATAAAGGGTTTTCTAATAAGAGGTGTTATTTTGAATACCCCGCTATTTCGGTAAATGTCGCTTCTGAAGCTGTCATTTTTTGACATTTGACAAGTAGAAATTACGTCATTGATAAAAATGGAACGAAACACGCTTCAACAATGCACTGAAATTATTAAAATTCACTACATGACAATGGTGAACATTTGGCGGAGATGGTTCGTAAAACTCGAACATTTTTGGGTCGTCGTGAAGCGCCTTGTCGGACCGCAATACAGAAATTGGTGGAAAAATTCGTGCTGTTGGGACAACTTAGTGATATGAAGAGTAAAACCCGTACACGTCACTCAAGAACAGCCGAGAATATCGCTGCGGTAGCCGAAAGTGTTGAAGAAAACCCAGGTTTGTCCATTCCTCGTCGTTCTTTGGAATTAGGCATTCCACAAACGTCAGTACACCGTATTTTGCATAAAGATTTGAGCCTTAAGGCTTATAAAGCTCAATTAACACAAGAACTCAAGCCAGTCGATCATGAACAATGTCGTTTCTTTGCTGATTGAGTCCTTGAAATGCATGAAAATGATCCGGAATTCCATCAAAAAATCATCTTGAGTGATGAGGCCCATTTCCACCTCGGTGGCTTCGTCAACAAGCAAAATTGTCACTTCTGGGGCTCGGAAAACCCAAAAGTTGTTGTTGAAAAGCCTCTCTATCCTTAACGTGTGACTGTTTGTTGCGGTTTATGGTCCCGTGGTGGTTTTAGGGCCAGAATTGGAGTTATTGACTTGGACAACGTTTACTTTACTACGTGCGACACAAGCAACGAAACCATTGATCTTTTACGGAAAAAGTTTCCGGACCGTGTTATTTCTCGAAGAGATGATCACAATTGGCCACCGAGATCTTGTGATTTCTTCCTTTGGGGCCACGTGAAAGAGAAGGTCGATTCAAGACCTCAAAGACAGCCACTTTGCGATTTGGTAGTGTAAAATTTCATGAAAAGGATATGGTTCTGTAAGCGTGATCGTGGTAGTCATTTGCCTGATGTTATTTTTCACTATTAACGGCATACCTTTTTTTTATAATGAAATAAACATTTGATCATTTGTCTTAAAAAATCGTATTTTTCTTTTAATATCAAAATAACACCTCTTATTGGAAAATCCTGTACGACCCGTCACGTATGAAGTCTTCTCTAACAATTGAAATGTGTAAGTTCTATGCAAAAATGATCACGTCGCGGAAGGTTGAAACTCGGTTTTGTTGATAAGATGATTTCTTGTTGATTTCATTCACTTCCACTCACATACTCTCCGAATAACTCCCTCGACCCACAACCCAAAGAATCTAGCGCAACGTACCTGTTGCCGTCGTCAACCCATCGTTTCGTCCCTCATCTTCATGGCGGTAATTCTGGCTGCAATTATTTAGCAATTACTTCGCTAGATTGTGCCGCAATGGGGCTGCCATTATCAGTTTTTATTTGCTACTTTTCATCGGAATTTTTTTTTTATCGAGAATGGTAGCGGTGATAGTGGCGGGGTGTATTTCGGGTTAGTAATAATAATGTTAATAAGTTGCGTATCAATTTGTTCCGCATTTATTGCGCTGTTATTATTATGAAATAGTTTTTTTTTCATAAAGGTCCCTCGAACAGTTTGCCTAGGGGACATTTTTGCCAGTTCTTTATTGTATGTAATTTGTTTGGTTTTTCTCCTATATGTTACAAACATGCGTAATATAAAGAATCATTTATATGTACAAGAAAAGTTATTATTTTGACTAATTTCTATTACATGTATGATATACAATATTTTGATTAAGAGTATCCTTAGGACCATTAAGTTTTATTATTGGTATGCATTAAATTTACTTCACGTTTTATATAAATTGATATCGATATCGTCAATAAAGCAAATTAACCAATCAATCAGTCAATGCAATAATTGTCACAAATAAACCCAAGTCACTGTATTCATATCATAAAAAGTTTACCGTTAGTATGATATTACACCACATTCTGACCACACATCTATCTCATGGGCACACTTCTGACCACATCGTTACTGTTATTAACATGAGCAGTAATCCTCCGATCGAGAGCTATACGCGATATTCAAGTACCAGATAACTTAAACGGATCAATTTCACATAACACTTCTAAAGGCCGGACACACGAGTGAAGCATATGGGTGTGGTAAGAAAACAAAAGAGACTTAAGAACAGTAAATTAAGCCATAAGAGTATGTAGACAATCAAGATCCAGAGAAAATTACGTTGAGAATACTATATGCTATAAAAATATGGATCAGAATTACGCAAGGCCGGTATGATTTGATTAATGTAGTTTCATTAACTACTATAGTATAGTAAGCCGCTTAAATATACATGAGTTACATTGTTACTATTGTTCTTAAGAATACATCGAGTAGTTGCTCTTTTATGGCGAAGAATTATCGGGTTTGCATGTATTATGCATCACAGCCAGTAAAGTCCAGTTAAGTGTGGATTCGGTTGGTATATTTACTTAAACGTAACATGACGCGCGTTTTAATCCTAAAATTACCATAAACGTCAACTGCATTGAAACAAATATTGCGCGCCTAGAATTAATGTACCCGGAAAATTGAAGCTTGTAATTTCTAAGAGATGTTGATAGTTTGTGGAATCATCAGTCACGGAGAATGATTTATGTGAATTTATAAATGTAAGATTTCACTGATTAATAATTCGATTATTAATGCTTAGGAAAAAATAGGTAACGAACCAGCTTTTATAACTGAAAACTCGCGGTTATGCAAATCAGAAAGTTAACACATGAGTATTAATCCCTATTCCTCAGTTTTCAGAGGCAATGAGGAATGAAGTTCTCCATCGAAAGGGGGCAAGTATAATTGACGAGACGAATCTGAGGTTGAGTTTTCTCAATCTCACTATTACTTCCATCATTTAAATTAATTTTATGTATATAACGGATTATTCAAAAAAATGATCACAAACAGTAAGTTTTTTTAAAATTTTGTTTGATTCGTAAAAGCATAAATTTTATTTTAGCTATCAAATTTATATTGCAGTCTCTAAAAGTACAACCGCTATAAATTACAAATAAAATCACTTTTGTGAATGGAAATCTACAGAATATAAAGTAGAATTATTAGCATTTCGTCGCAAAAAATACATCAACACGAAATGCGGAGTTATTAATGCAAAGTGCTGGTTAGATCGTTCTCAATTAGTAAAAATACAAACTTCCTCCCACGTTCAAAAAAGTCGTTTTGTGATTGAGCAGCTAATCTGCAATTCATGCAAATTTATCTTGCAATTAGTCAAGCTGAAGACACATTTATATAAACATTTTTGCTTTTTAAATATTCTTTACGTGGAATCCGGAACATGTCGCCATTCAGTTAGAACTTTTACGAAGAATAATTTAGAAAAAAGTTATAAATCAGTTAAAAACAAAAACATTTTAAGAGTTTAAATACGAGTATTGCAATGATGAATTTCTAAGAAATGTGATGGACGCGGAAATACAGTTGACAATGATTTAAACACTATTTCGAGGTTTACTACCTTTTAAGCACTCCGTGTTCCTAACATTTCATGATAAATATCAGCAGTTATTAAATATCCAAATTTATTCAGCTAAATATAAAAATTAAATTTTATTGAGAACCTACAATCATGCTTCTGCTATAATTAGCATAAGAAAGCTGCTAAGGTTTATGGCATTTGGCGCCGCTAATGAGCAAATCTTCAAACTGATCCAATAAGTCGTGCGCCACTCAACGCTTCATACTATTTTTGTGCTAATTTATTAATTGTTAGATATAGTCATCGAACTCACCTTGAGAATTTCATCACTCCTAATCGGCTTAAAATTGACGTTAGAAAGTATCATAATTCATAAGGCAAACAAACAAAGCTGGACTATTAAAAGCGTTACATTTTGAGATTTCTGGATCAAATGGTTTTGACTACTGCTTTTACTCAAAATGAGACTCTCAGATTATTAAGAATCTTTATGTTTAATAATTTTTGGGCTTGCTTTCAAAATGAATCATCGTTTTGTTGCTCCGTTATAATTCTGACTATCTAATTTTTAGGGTTTTGTTAAAATAATTTTACAAAACCCTACTAGTTTCGCGACCAGTCTGTCCGTCCGTCCGTGTGTCACAGCAGTTTTTCTCGGAAACTACTTAAGCTAGAAATATCAAATTACGTGTGTAGGTGTAAAGTGGTGATCTCTTTAAAGTTCAACTACAAAAAAATTTTAATAAGGTATTTAAGGGGGGTCTCCCCATATAGGAGAGTGACCATCCGAAAAAAAATTTCATTGAAGGTAGCCGATATGGGTATCAAATGTAAGGTCTAGAAAAGAACTTTTCAAAACAGGTCTTAGTTTGGCAAAATTTGCTTGGAGGGGCGCACAGGGAGGGGTAATACATGAATAATTTGTGTCCCCCCCCTCGCGATTGGACACCTGTGATCCGAAAAATCTGAAAAAAATCAGGAATGTAGGCCTTGGTGAGTACAACAACAACAAATACGTGAGAAGTCGCAATTCACTCAACTTTGTTAGTAATAGTATGATTTATCGATTTTATGTTTTCTTGAATAAAATCTTAACGGTACCATTAAATTCAATGAAATTCAGTATGTAGATGTCTATTTATAAGATTGATCTATCCTGAAAGTTTCATAAAGATTGATTTAGCGAAGTTGTAGCAGTTTGAACTTTCCTGTATTACTATGGAACAATATGCGCTGCATTTATTACTATGGCAACATATGGCTATGGAACAACATGCGCTTTTTACCGACTCAGACACTACAGTTTTGCTAGGATTTGCATGAAAATTTCAGGAATGAAAGGTGTCATGTATATCTTTGAGAATCGGTTCAGCTAGTGGTATCAGTAATCGTAAAACAAAATAGTGGCTGTTTTAAATGCGAAGATTGAATAATTTTGAGTTATTTTTTCCCAGCTTCAACGTTTGAGATGCATGCTTTGAACACTTGATTCAATTTAATGAATGACTGAAGATGAGTACATACAATTAATGTTCATAAGTGAAACAAGTCAAGGAGGTGGGAGAGAGCTCCTAGCAAAAGGGTTTTGTGATCATTCTTGGATTCGAAAAAATTGGCCATTAATCGATGAAAACAGTATAGGAGAGTGGCCCCTGAAAAAAAAAAAATCATCAAACGTAGCCGATATGAGTATGAAATGAAAGTTTTCACGGGAGCTTTTCAAAACAGTTGTTAAACTGTCAGTTTTTGCTTCAGTAGGGGCACAGGGGGAAAATACATGAAAAATGTATTTCCTCCGTCGCGGGTGGACATCTGAAATAATTATCAAGGGAGATATTAATGAGTATAACAATACCAAAAACCTCAGAAGTCGAAATTCGTTCAACTTTGTTAATAATACTATGATCCTTGAATTTCACATTTTCTCCAATAAAGTCGTCTTTGACATGTTTCTTGCTTTTATTCATTACTATGGTGACTGCATTTTGTAAATTGAATACAAAACCCTTCTGACATGAGCGTAGGTCAGTTTACCCAACTTGTTTTTTAACTATTCCTAATTTGCATGTAATTTTGATCATATAAATGCTTGAAATTCAGGAAGGTTGTACATTATTAAACGTAATTTTGTATACAGTTAGACAAAAAATTCTCCGTACGGTGCTTATTTTTCTGTATAAGTAAGAATACTGTTCAGATATATCAATATTTTTTTATTTTTGTAATTAATATGTTTTCTATGAACTTATAATTACAAGATACAACAAAAAAAAAAACTTATCCATTCGTTTCGATATAGTAGTTGAAACTGGTAAATTTATCAATATTTAACATCAAAAAAGTCTCTAAACGATATTACATCTTAATAAAATTATAAGAAAAAGGAATTTTTTAAAAAAAATTTTTAGTACTTAGTAGGATTCTCCTTAGCTTTGATGCCAGCTGTCAATTGTCTGGGCATCGAAGAGACTAGTTTGGATGCTATTTCGGATTCTATAAAGTTCCATTCTTCCTGGAGTTTAGCTTTAAGCTGTTGCCTGTTTTTTATTGCGTGTTTGCGTACTCTACGCTCCAATTCATCCCATAAATGTTCTATTGGGTTTATGTCGGGTGATTGTGGTGGATTGTGTAGTTGCTTGGGTACATTATATAGTAGCCATTCCTTAACAATCATCGATGTATGCTTAGGATCGTTGTCTTGTTGGAAAATGAAATCACTTTCCATGCCTAAAGCTGATATGCTTTCGCGCAAACTCGTTCTAAGGATGTTTAGACAATCCCATCGGTCCATTGTGCTCTCAATGAAGTGCATTTTTCCAACTCCTGAAGCTGCCATACACCCCCAAACCATTACATTACCACGCTTGACTGTTGGAATTAGATTTTTGCAATTGAATTCCTCATTTGCATTGCGCCAAACTTTTCCCTTGCCATCTGATGCAAATATGTTGAATTTACTCTCGTCGGAAAATACAACTCGATTCCAGAAATTAGCGACCTTATTTTGGTACATTTTCGCAAAGTCTAATCTCTTCTTGCGATTAAGTTTTGAGACCAATGGCTTTCGCCTTGGCTTTCGACCATGGAAATTACTTTTCCGTAGAACATTTCTAATGGTTTCATCACTTACCGTTCAATTAAAGTCTTTTCTGACCTCGTCTGCTATTTTACATGCGCTGGTTCTAGGATTATCTTTTATTTTTCTTACTATTGACCGCCGCGCTATATCGCTTAAACTTTTTGGCCGTCCCGAACGGGGCTTACTTTTGAACGAACCGGTTTCTCCATATTGCTTAATAACATATTGGACACTTGACTTAGGTCTACCAATTACTGTGGAAATTTTACCCATCGACTTGCCTTCGCAATAAAGCTTTATGATCAATTTCCTCGTATCTACACGAATTTCTTTACTCATGGCGGAATATTGGATTTTCTGAAGTTGATACAAATCTGCACGCGGCTGAAACTATACTAGCTGTACTCCAGGAAAAATTGTGAACTCTTGTTTGTGCAAAGCATTGTTTACATAACTCTGTAAGCAATGCGAAGCATTGTTTAAAAAATTTCGTACGTAGACTTTTTTGATATAAAATTTTGTAAAATTCACTAAATTGAATTACTATATATTAAGAAATGGATAAATTCCTGCATTTATCCTTGAACTTTGTTACAAAAGAGCTGTAGAAAACATTGCAATCATTAAAGTTAAAAACTATTGAATTACATGAGAGATGTTCATAAAAATTAAGAAAAAGTAACGTCTTACGGAGACTTTTTTGTCAAAGTCAAAGTCAAAAGCGCTTTATTTAATACTAATCGTTATAAATTTTAAAAGAATATAAAGCAAATTCCAAACAATAACAATAAAAAAAACTTAATGGCACAAATGGCTCTCTAAATTTGTACGTTATCGTTAACTCATATCATCAAAAAAAAAACCATAGCAAATTCAATTAATTACGATTATTACATATTTTTAAAATTTAATTGGAAAAAGGAGAAAAAACCAACCAACACTATCCTAAAATTATTTATAATCAAAACACAACAGTGAAACTTTGATCCTACACCTAATATGTTGTAACTTATTTCTAATAAAATACAATCAAAAACTTTATCTTATACTAAAAAAAATCAATAACAATGTTCCTAACCTAAGTGTTTAATCTTATCTCTAACGGAATATAGTAAACATTACATATACCTAACCTATACCTAATTTTTAACAAAAATAAACAACAACACTAAATGTAGCAATAATGAGCTGAAACTCAAAAACTAAATAACGAAGAACACCAAAACTGAAAATAAACACGAATAATTTAGACATTGTCATTCAGCCACCAATACCTAGATTGCCCCGTCTCAACTCGATCAGCTTCAACGAATCTAGCAAATGAGTATCTCCATTGAAATCGTTGGTCTCGTGAACTCAAATTAGGAGGATATTTTATCTTCTTATCGGTGGCCCGTCGATATATGTGATATATGACTGGGACGCCGTCAGAATCAAAAACATATCGATTCATGTCCAAATACACGAATGCTTCTGGAGGAATGAAGCCAGTAGCGAGGCAAGTCGCAATATACCCGTCTGTAGGGTGGAACGGCTGTGAAATCCAAGGGTTTTCACTCACAGTCACAGATCTTGCGATATGATTCCGAAGAAGTTTCAATATGAAGATATCGACCCTCGTCACTTCAGCAGTTTGATAAATTCTTCTATTCGATATATAATGTTTCCAATCCGTCTCAGGCTTTCTGTACAAACCAGTACATGCACGAAGACATTTCCTTTCGAAAACTCTTAATTTTTCCATAGTACTAGCACTCTGGTTGTACCAGATCTGACATCCATATGTCAAAACTGGTCTAACCAGTGCCTTGTAACAGATAATTTTGACCTTTTGATCAATGTATCTGGAATGAAAGAGCTTTCGAAGGGCCATGACTACTTTAAGTGCCTTACTGAGCATGATTTTCACATGTTCAGTATAGTACAGATACTGATCGAGATGAACACCGAGGTATCGAACACAGGATTTATGTGGAACCCGTTCTAGACTACTCTCACCAGCCATGATGTGGAAATCTTTCCAATTACGTTTCAGGTCTTGACTGACCCCCTGCAGCGTTGTCCGAAACAAGATTGTTTCACACTTCTGCGCATTGATTTTCATTCGCCAATTGTCAGTGTACAGCTGTACATCATTGAACATTTTTTGCAGATTGCTCTGAACTATTGTAGTTTTTCGGTCTGCCGTATAGATGATCAGATCATCAGCAAACGCTACCAATGATCGCGTTGGCGAGACGTTAAAATCAAAGCCGTTCAATAGCTTGCGAATGAAGATTGAAAAGAGCAGAGGCGCAGTAACTGTTCCCTGCTGTAGACCATTCAAGACCTTGAACTCGCGCATTGTTGTCAGATTTCCATCAGTTACAACAAACGATTTCCCGTATAACATATTACACATCATGGCGACAAGGTGTCTGGGGAACTTGTCCTGAAGGAGTTTAAAAATTAGTCCATCTAACCATACCGTATCAAAGGCTTTCTCCATATCATTGAGACATGCTCCAACACATTGTCTATCATTTAGTTTCCAATAGATGTCTGAGGTTACTTTCGTTATTGCATGTGTGGTCGAATGCCTGGCACGAAAACCAAATTGGCAATTCGGCATCAACTCGTTTTCCTCAATGTGGGCGTTTAATGCTCTGTTGAGTATCACTTCAAACACCTTGCTGATGTTAGGCAGCAAGCTGATTGGGCGATAGCTTTTGGGGCATGAAGATTCTTTTCCTTTCTTCAAGATCGGAAATACCTTAGCTTTTTTCCACTCATTTGGGAAATATGAATTGCTCAACATGTTGTTGAAAAATATGCAATAGTTCCTAATAGCAACCTCAGGCAAATGTCGGAGAACTACATTTGGAATACCATCAGTACCACTTGATTTCTTGTTGTTTATCTTGCGAAATATGAAACATAAGTCTTCATAGCTGACAAAATAATCAATAAGATTCAAGCTCGGTATGAGGTCAGATGTGAATGTTTCATTGAAATGAAGAATTGATTGGTCGTTCAGGCTTGATTTGAAGTCGGAAACTTTTGCTTCAACGACCTCTGAAAAAATTTCGTTCCCTCTCTCAGGGTTTGGTAGATGAACCAATTCAAAATGTGTTCCAATCAGGGCAAGTTTATCCAATCCTTCACAAATAATCCTGTTTCCATTTCTATCCGGAGTCGTACTATCAATTTCGATACCAGCCCTATCGAGAAGATTTATCTCATCACTAGTGACTTCAAGATTCGATACCTTCACTCGAGACTTCTTGCGGAATATGCTATTCACTTTCGCGAACACGCCGTCTGGGTCCTGTGGGCTAATACCCCTCAATTTGTCCGCCCATTGATTGCTGACCTCACTCCTGGAGTATGACCGGATTAAGTTCCGGACATTCTTCAGATGTAATTTCAACAAAGACAACGAGGGATGGTTGTAGTCCAAAAATCGTCGATAAATATTGTTGACGCGTGTGAGAAGGAGGCTTTTCAATCTTTTCAACCTTGCGATGGTTGGTGTTTCATATCCTTCCATATTGTTTCGAAGTTTAATCTTGGGAACGACTTTCTCAATCGTTTCCAACGTCAGCTTCTCTAACTTCGACAAATAGACATCTATTTCATCGTTAGTTAGATTCCTGTCATTAGGAACCATTGAGCAAGAGTTGCCACTATCAGAAGGGGGACATTCCTTCTGGTACTCGCGATTAAACTTCTTTTGAAACTTTCCCCAGTCTGTTTTTTTGAAATTCAACCGATGATTTTCATGTTGAACTGGAATGAGGAAGAAATCATCCCTGTGATGATTGATTTCCATTACGATTGCGTTATGGTCGCTATCATAAGGAAGCACCTGCAGTTTCCGTTGAGGACTATTAAAGCTGAATTCAAGTCTTGCGTCAGCAATGCAGAGGTCCAAATATGAATTTGTCCTAGGGTATGTTGGGAACTCCGACCCATATAGATTGCACCTGTATTCAATCTGGTTCTCTGTTATCCACGATTTCAGGAATACACCTCTTGGATTATTGGTGGCGTTCAGCCATGATGTATGCTTGGCGTTCAGGTCACCAGCAAGAATATAGTAGTTATGCAGCCTGTTCAATTCGAGTATTTCGAACAAGGAATTGAGCTCCTCCTTGAGCTTGAAAACAGTTCCACCAGTTGCATAGACAGAGATAACGAAGAGGTTATCCCCACGTGGCAGTGAGATTTTGATAACGGACACTTCAAGAGATTCAAAGCTTATATTCGACTTTTGTCAATATTTTGGAAACGATAGGGTCTTCGAACCAATATTCCGGTGCCACCTCCCCCATCACCTGTCACCCTATCGTTTCTTACGAACTCAAAATCCTTGAATGTCATGGAGTGCCATTGAATGTCATGGAGTGCCATGAACTGGGTTTCGGTGAGAAGCACGATGTCAGGCTTTTGTCTGGCAATGAATTCAAGGAGATAATCACGCCGATGTAAAGTAACAATGGAGTTGACGTTGATCGAGATGAGACGAATCCTATCCGTGGGAATGTGGCTGGATGACAACTTATTTTGAGGCATTTGAAAGCCCTAAACGCTGAAAAACAATGTTAATTTTCGAATCTTGTTTATCGATTCGCTCCGATAAGGAATTTAATTGTTGATAAATTTTAAGGAGCAGCTCATTATTGCCACTTACATTATTTATTTTATTTACATTGTCTGCTGGTCCTCTCGCAGCAAGTGCAAATGACACCCCGGGCTTGACGAAGTTGGTAGGTATCACACTGCGGTGTGCTTGACTTTTTTTCGGTGTGACCTTGATCTTTGCATCTTGATACCGGGGGCATCCTCGATATGATGCTGGATGACCAAAGGCACCGCAGTTCACACAATATAGTTTTTCTTTTGGCTCCGCCTGAGCCAATTTGCACTCGCCGGGAGCATGAATGTCTTTACATTTCACACACCTATATTTCATGGCGCAATTGGCAGCCGAATGCCCGAATCTTTGACACCTGTAGCACTGGTTGACCTCACTTTTCTGGAGGCGTTCCCATCTCACTATGCGGAAGTTCAAGTACCGTATTTTCTGCAGGGCACTCGAACTACTTTTGCTCGAAATCTGGACTAAGTAGTGAGGCAAGTTTTTGCGCTCCACAATCGATCTCCTCGTTGCAAAATTTTTAACTGAAATAAACTGTATTTCTGGTGCAGCTTCTTGGAGCACTTGAAGGAGATCGACTGTGTCCTCACCACAGTCCAGACCCTTCAATAAAAAGGTTTGGTTCTTTTCGCTTTTCGGGGTGTACGTGAAATGCGGAACATCTCCAGAATTTAAGGCACTTTTTGTTGCCTGGAAATCAACCAGCGACTTAGTCCTTATTGTCAACTTATCGGCATTGACTCTTTTTATCTGAAAATCTT
This sequence comes from Odontomyia ornata, assembly GCA_963969285.1. Lineage (NCBI taxonomy): Eukaryota > Metazoa > Arthropoda > Insecta > Diptera > Stratiomyidae > Odontomyia > Odontomyia ornata. The sequence continues at coordinate 293,696,320 of OZ017739.1, read as the reverse complement.
TTAGTTTATTTTCGGCTGCCAAAAGCCGAACCATATCTTTGCCCGTTTGCCCAAACACATTGATTGGTGGGACTTTTTCTTTTTTTTCATTAATGTTAACGGACGGACCAGCAGACGGACCAGCAGACAAACGTTTTGGTTTTTTCTCCTGATTTTTAACTCTAAGATATTCAATGAAATTATTTTCTAATTTTGATGTTTTACCTGTATCCTCTTCAACGTTCATTGTTTCTTCCAGACCAGCTAGCGCTGCATAATCATTTCTGCTTTCGTTTGCGCCTCCTGCGCTGAGGACATCCTCTTGATTGGCCTCTTCCTGTGGCTTTTTAATTTTCTTCTCTTCGGTTTTTGGGGTTGCTTGTCGGCTTTTCTTGCTTTCTTTATCCTTGTTGAACGTGAACGTTCCAACAAGTGCTTCTAAAGATTTAACTCGAAGCTTGAGTTCTTCATTTTCTTTTTCGATTCTTTCAGCTTTCTCCTTTTCTTGGATAAGCTGTTCGATTTCCATAACCGATAGGATTGTCGGGTTTTGTTCTTGATTCTCGTATTTTCTTTTAAGTTTTTTTTCGCCCATCATCATTGGCGATGGGCATGGTCCTTCCGATTGATGGCTGAAGCCATCGGGCTCCTCCATCTCGTTGCTTTCGCAGCGAGACTAGAGGGAATGTTCTCAGACCGGGACTTCCCTTGAACGTATTTCCACTTTTGATATTTCTTCAGGAAATGAATTTCAGGTATTCGATAAATGCTCGAATATTTTGACGGTGATGGGTTTCCCAATAAAATCAAAAATTTGCTTTTGACTGGCTCGTGAAAAAATATTTCAATTGTTTGAAACTGACTTTTGCGAAAAATTAATTAATTTTTAAAATTAATGACAGGAGCGATTGAGACTTTTTTGTCTAACTGTATATAAAGTTAACTTTTCTTCCAGGCCTTGAAGGAAAAAAAAAACAATTTTTTAGGGCTGAGCCCGATGTACTTTATTTGAATGTTTAATTACAACTGACTTGATTTTACATGAATTTAGCCAAATACAAATAATTTTGCTGAGATCGTTAGAATTAAGTTCACATGAAATGTGGGAAAGTGCAATTTAGAAATTTAAGTTGTAGACGCGTGGTCAGCGCTTTTCGATACTCGCTCAGGTGATCTCAGGTGATAACTCGCCCATCGTTAGTTGCGAACGTCCTCGGTCGCTAAAAGAATTGGATATCGTTGAATCGAACATTTTTTGTTGAACGTCGTGAATTGGGTCCGGGAGATGCTGATGGAGTTGGAACTGGTGGTGGTGGTGTCTCTGGAATATCTTTTGTTGTTGATTGCGGTAGGTCAGGAACTTGCTTCAGCGTAATGGTTGTAGTGGCTGGCTTGATCTTAAATTTAACGTAGGCTTTGTAAGATATAAAAATTATTAGATAGGCTCCAATCAGGGTGAGTATTCCATAGGTGGTTAGTTGATGAATGTTGGCCTAATTTCTCATCAATTCGATTTTGCTTGTGTTATTTAACTGGAGGTCTGTGGAGTATCGTTCTGTCCCGCTCTATCCCAAAGTATATACATACACATTATTCGTAATGTTACACATAGTGTTAAGAAAGAAGTCAGTCAATAAACTGAACTCATTAAGATCGGTCGTCTTTTAATTAATGTGCGAACACTACATGGTGGCAGCGGTGTCGGAAAGTAGAGAAAAGAAAAATTAGGTCGTTCGCTGAATATTTAAATCAATAAAATGGTAAACGATTCGGAACAACAGCCTGCGGCGGCGGGTTTATCGGGTAATAACTTTACTGTTCAAGCGCCGGAACATTTTACATTTAACCCATCGGATTGGCCACGTTGTAAACGGCGGTTTGATCGTTTTAGAATTGCTTCTGGGCTAAACAAAAGAAATGAAGAGGAGCAGGTTAACACTTAAGTCTATCTAATGGGTGATCAGGCAGATGATATATTTCTGTCATTCAATCTTTCTCCTCCCGACCAAAAGAAATACAATTCCGTCATAAGTAAATTCGAGAATTTTTTCGTGTTGAAACACAACGTGATTTACGAGCGGGTAAAGTTCAATTCTCGATGCCAATTAGAAGGAGAAAGCATTGAGGACTTTATAACATAATTATATTTGCTTTCTGTGAACTGTTCATACTCAAGCTTGCGTGAAGAGATGATACGGGATCGGTTGGTGGTAGGTGTACGAGACAGAAGGTTATTAGAAAGGTTGCAACTAGAAGCAGACCTAACGCTTGAAAAAGCGGTACAAACGGTAAGGCAACACGAGGCAGTGAGACGGCAGCAAGTAAATTTGGCAGCAACACCTTTTAGTGCAAATGCAATAACCATTAATAGTTTGCGTTCTCATAAATCAAAGACGTCATCATCATCACCTTCACACAACTTCAGACGAAGCGTACGAGCGACTGCAAAGACTAGAGAATGTCAATGCCCATGGTGCGGTGCGAAAGAGCAGCACAACAAACATAACTGTCCCGCTAGCGGCAAACAATGCCGTTTCTGTAAGAAGTGGAACCACTTTAGTAAGGCTTGTCAAAAGAAAATAAAAATCAACAACAACAAGATATTTCATGTCGCAGAAGAAGACGAGACACTCTTCATAGGCACGATGACAGACGAAAACAATAACGATGAACGGTGGACCGCTAAAGTAACGGTCAACGAAAAGCAAATTAATTTTATGCTAGATACGGAAGCTCCGGTAGATGTCTTACTACTTAAAGAATTTAAAATAAATTTCCCTGACGCGAAAATTAATAACTCGAATAAAAAATGATGTGGCCCTTCTGGTGAACGTCTTGACGTTACGGGAATAATGAACTGCGTGCTTAAATATAGAAACATATTCTGTAAATCTGAACTTTACATTGTGAACAATTTAAAATCACCACTTTTGAGTTTAGAATCTTGCCAAAATTTGAAAATTATACAACGAATTAACACCTTTGTTAATCCGAGTGTCGAAACAATTCAAAAATCGTTGGTAAATATCGAGACGGAATATCCAAAATTATTTAACAAACTCGGTTGTCTTAAGGAGGATTACGAAATCAAATTGCAACCAAGCGCGAAACCTTATGCAATTGCAACAGCTCGACGAGTCCCGATTCCATTAAAGGAAAAGCTCAAGGCAAAACTTGATGAAATGCTTCAGTTGGGTGTAATCAGACGTGTAGATGGGCCAACAGATTGGTGCGCTCTGATGGTAATCGTTAACAAACCCGACGGTGATATTCGTCCTTGCGTTGACCTCGCGAAACTCAACTTAGCCATTCAACGAGTTATACACCCGATGCCAGTTGCTGACCATTCACTGGCGCAATTGGAAGGTGCAAAGTACTTCACCAAGTTAGACGCGAAGTATGGATTTTGGCAGATGAAGCTATCTCCAAAATCACAGCTTTTTACAACTTTTCTAACTCCATTTGGAAGATCCTGCTTCCAAAGGCTGCCTTTTGGTATTTGCACGGCCCCAGAGTTGTTCCAAAAACGAATGCAGTTGATTCTCGAAGGCCTAAATGGAGTCATCTGCCAAATGGATGACATATTGGTGAAAGGGAAGGACATACAAGAGCATGATCTAAATTTACGTGATGTACTTAAAAAGCTAGAAGAGAATGGAGTAACCTTAAATAAATCTAAGTGTCAGATAGGTATCAAATCCATTACATTTTTGGGACACAAAATTGACGAGGAGGGTATACACCCTTGCCCATCAAAAATCAAGGCAATTGATGAATTTCCCCATCCGCAAAATGTAAGGGAACTGCGCCAGTTTCTGGGATTAGTAAATTACCTGGGTAAGTTCGTTCCATATCTCTCTTCAGTAAGCTATCCCCTTAATGAGCTTTTAAAATCCCAGGCTGATTTTCTATGGACGCCAGTTCAGGTGGAGGCTATCTTAAAACTGAAACGAGCACTAACAACGGCTCCGGTATTGAAGACATACGATCGTACACATAGAACCCTTGTGTCGTCTGATGCATCTTCTTTCGGATTGGGAGCGGTGCTCCTTCAGACAGATGTGGACGGTATCCAGAAGCCCGTAGCATACGCTTCGTGAACGATGTCTGACAGCGAAAAGAAGTATGCGCAGATAGAAAAGGAAGCTTTAGGCATCAAATGAGCATGTGAAAAATTCCGGGACTACATCGTTGGCATCCATTTTACAATTGAGACGGATCACAAGCCGTTGATTTCAATTTTTACCACGAAAAAACTCGATGACTTGACGTTAAGGATCCAAAAATTCCGTATGAAAATGATGGGTCTTACTTTTAGCATAATCTATACTCCTGGAAAGGATCTTATAGCAGCTTATACGCTTTCTCGCCATCCTATCCAAGGAACAGGACCGGACGATGACGATGAAATCGAAACATTCATCAACAGCATTATCGAAGAGCTACCAGCATCAACCAACAAACTAAACACTATTCGGAAAGCCCAGCAAGATGATCCCATCATCAGAGAAGTAAAGGAGTATTGCCAAGACGGATGGCCACATCGTTCAAAACTATCACAAGAAGCAAGGTTATTCTATAACGATCGCCAATATCTTTCAATTAACGGCCAATTTTTGATGCACGGTAAGAGACTTGTCATCCCAACGGCCTTACAACACAGGATGTTAGAAACGATGCATACCGGGCACTTGGGAATTGTAAAGTACAAAAGCAGGATGCGCCAGTCTGGCTCGTCAAAACAGATGGAAGAATATATTCGGCGATGTACTACCTGTATACAGTTTTTAGTTCCAAGACATGATACGCTCATCAGTTCTGAAATGCCAGAGCCGATACCCCCCGTTCTGTCTATATAAAAACCAATTCTGGGGTTTACCGAAGAAATGTGTTTCATCTTAACAACGCCCACAGGAAGAACGTGCCATATATTCCCGAAGAAGTAATTGAAGGATAGCTCGGAGCTTCAAGTTCAAAACCTTCGAAGGTGAATATTCGAGGTGAATCAAAAATGATCCTAACAACATGTCAACCTACAACATCTACAGGCCACTTCACGACAAGGTCAGGAAGAATATCAAGACAACCCGACCGTTTGACTTACTAATCAAAAATTACTTATGAATTAATATGTAGCTTTGTAATTGTTTCAAACCAAAATATAATATTATTTTCATCTTTTTATATACATACCATGAATACATTATAACTCTATATTGATCTTTATACATATATTATGAGGAAAGAAAATAAATGAATTAAAGTTATGTTAACATTAATAATTTACGGGAGAGATGTGGAGTATCGTTCTGTCCCGCTCTATTCCATAGTATATACATACACATCATTCGTAATGTAACACATAGTGTTAAAAAAGAAGTCAGTCAATAAACTGAACTCATTAAGATCGGTCGTCTTTTAATTAACGTGCGAACACTAAAAGGTCCTTCATCATTTCCAGTGAAAGTATTTCCTGGTCGGCACTACTTTCTGGGGATGGTTGTAGAATGGCAGGCAATGCGTGTGCGACGTTCACTTCATGGTTCGGAAAAGTTCGTCCATTTATAGAGATACTGGTATTAGGGATTTTTACCAGATAAGTTCCATTTAGCTTGTAGATCAATTGCTCGGCTTCGATGGTACCCGTGAATTGGTTCAGTAATATCGTGCCAGTAGAGATTCCTTCGATGCTTGGTTTATGGGCGTTGCTCATTTTATTGCAGGTAGCTATGATGCTCTTCATCAGGTTTGGGATGCAGGAGGTGTTGGTGATATCCACAATCCCCGTTGGTTTGCAGATGCTTAAGCTATTTAAAATTTTACAGTTTCAAATTACGCCAATTATTTTTTTATGATTTTTTAATACTTTATCAAACTGAATATCGTTTCTTACGTGTTTTTTTTTAATAGCCTTAACAAGTAATGATTCATAATTGAGGTTGTTTGTCAACGGAATATTAATAATATACAATAATGATGATAAATTTATAATTATTGTTATATCGGAATAGTCTAGAGCCTTTTCGATAGTGGAAAATGGAAGGAGTTCTTTTCCGAGAATCTCAGTTGCCAATTTTATTTCATGTTTTGATAGTATAACTGAATTTATGATGCCCAATTATGCCCAATGTATGGCATAGTTTGTATTGATTAATTCCTCTTTAATTAAGGCTAGTCTGAACTGTAGGTCTAATACGATATTATAATTGGTTTGGCTACTCTCTTTGAACAGTCTTTGAATTTCATTAGCTATTTATGTGATATTATTTATTTATTATTATACATTTTATTAATGACAATTGACGCTTATTGTTCTCCAAAACATTATTGATTTTTGCTTTTATCGTGAGGAAATCTTCGTGGTCAGGATTACCTGCAATCCATTTCCAAGTTGTTCCAATTAAATCAAGCAACCTTTTTATTTTTCGCGGCTTTAAGTTGTGTATTAAATTTTGAATTTGCTGAACCTCGACCGAAAGGTGGGATGAAAAAGAATAGTGCCTGACTTCTGAAAGGTTGAGTATTGGTTCTATTTCTCTTATAAGATGCTCGTATTGATCGGTTTCGATGGTTTGAATTATTTTGAAATTCCCGTCCTGTATTTTTGGATCACCATGTGAAAGGTAACGATTTGAGAATTCGAAAAGTCCAGTATTTCAATTTTGGCGTTTATTATATGAAGCAGAAGTCTGAAAAAGAGATCTCAGTTACGAATGTGATTTTTGTGAATAATTTTACGGGATTCTGTTAATACTGTGGAATTTTTATTTTCTTTTACTATTTCTTGTTAAAACGTGCTCTAAGTTTGGAACTCTTTCTTTTGTTTTGTCGAATGAAAATCGTTTCTCCAACTTCATATTGTTTCGTACTTTGTCTCGTTTTATTGTGGTTTTTTAAGTCCGTAGCCTGTTTTTGTTTTAGTCGTTCTATGTTGGATTGTCGAATTCGTTCCAATTCGTCTGGATTTGTTCTTGGTATTCGTCCGAAGTGTAACGCAATGGGTTTTCTACCAATGGTAGAGTGGACCGAAAAATTATATGCATGAACGACATGTTGTAAAAGGTTTTCAAATGTTCTTGGCGGTCCCGCTTTCTTTAGGCATTTCATAAGTTCTGTGAGAGTGTCCATTAACTTCACTATTGTATGGAGGAGTTTTGTAGACCTTGATCTTAAGTTCGCCTTCCATTAAGGAGGTTATGAAGGCTGATCTCAATTAACTTTCGTTATCGATAACGACAATTTCTGGTTTACAGAAAAAGAAAAGCAAGTCGGTAAGCGGTTGTCTTATGTCTTCAGTAGACTTTGAGGCTATTATTTTAGCCTGGCCAAATTTAGAAAATTTGTCGACAGCGGTTAAAACACGATGTTTTTCAGGACTGAATAAATCGATATGGATTGTATGACCGGGATAAGATGGAATAGGAGTAGCATTTAAAAGCGGCTTGTTGGGATGTCGGTCGTACTTATTTTCTTTACAAACGCTACATCGCTTCACTATGTTTCTAATTTTTGCTGCCATTTTTTGAAAATAAAAGTTCTCAAGGAGCTGTAGACGGTTCTCTTCAGCATTCTGATGAGCTCTACTGTGGGTCTGCAGAATTTTTTCTTCTTGCTCTACGTCGCCGGGGATGTCTTCGACAAATTTTTGGCTGTACCGACTGCGATAGCTTCTGAAGTGTTCAGGATAAATTTCTTGTATGTAACCCATATTTTCTTCGCATGTTAGAAGACCGTTAATAGTACTGGGGTTTAGGTAACGTTTGAAAATGCTCACAATATCTGTATCTGTATATATGGGATTTAATAATTGTGTGTCTTGTATGATTTGGGACTAGATTTTGAAGTTGATAACTATCTTCTTCGCCAATTTTTAGTATAATTTGGTTCCAAAATGCATTGTTGGGATTAAATTATGTCCTGAACTTTCGTCGCTATGTACAGTTGGAATAAGGGAGTTGATCAATGTTGCTTTGGAAGGTCGTGAGAGGGAGTCTGCTACTACATTAGCCTTACTTGGCTTATATATACCTGTAAGCTCAAGATTGTATTCCTCTAAGATCGACTTCCACCTTTTCATCTTAGAGTTGGTGTTCTTGTTGCTGAGAGCATAGGTAAGTAGTTGATGGTCCGTGTATATTTTCACTTTGCGTGACCCATAGAGCTAGCTCCGCAATGAATTGAGTGCCCAGATAATGGCAAGCATCTCTTTTTCATTGGCTGCGTAATTTTCCTCTGTTTTGGATAGCGTTCGTGAAAGGAAAACAATGGGTTTATCATCTTGTGAAAGGACTGCACCAATTGCGTAGTTAAAAGCATCTGTTGTGAGCTGAAACTCCTTCTCAAAGTTTGGATGGGGAAAAACTACCTCTTTAGATATTAAACAGTTTTTTAATGCGTTAAATACATCGATGGCTTTTGAATCCAAATGGATGATTTTATTTTTGGATTGATTCTTGGACACTCGTCTATCTTCCCCTCTTAACAGAGAAGTCAGGGGCTTTGCGATTTTGGCATAATCTTGAATAAATCGGCAGTAATACCCCGACATACCTAGGAATGATCTTAAATCCTTAAGGGTTTTAGGTATCAACATGTTCGCTATTGCCTTAACTTTTTAAGGGTTGGTTTTAATACCATCACTGCTATCCACAAATCCTAAGAACTCTATTTCCCTTTTAAAGAATTCACATTTGTCCAACTGGATTTTCATGTTGGACGCTTCCAAAGTTTTCAGCACTTTCCTTAGATTTTCGAAGTGCTCTGCCTCATCTTTCCCGAAAATGATTATACCATCAATATATACGTAGAAACGATGTGCTCCCGCAGTATGTCATCGAGAGTTTTTTGGAAGATTGGGGGAGCGTTCTTTAACCCGAATGGAAGGCGGGTGAACTCAAATTTCCCATTATTGACGGAAAAAAACAGTCTTTGGAATATCTCGTTCTCTAAGTGGTATTTAGTGAAAACCACTTTTCAGATTGACGATAGAGAAATAGGTATTCTTACCAAAGTTGGCAAAAATTTCGTTAATTTTCAGTATCGGATACATGTCCGCAATGGTGATGGAATTAAGTTTGCGGTAATCAATTATCATCCGATATTTCTTCTCGCTGGATGCGTCGTTTTTCTCGGGCACTATCCAGACTGGGGAGTCATAAGGAGATTTGGAAGGTCTTATTATTCCATCTTCCAGAAGTTTGTTAATTTCCTTCTCGATTTCTCCTTTCAAGGCCATTGGGTATGCATATGGCCTTGAGTAAACAGGCTCATTGCTTTTAGTTTTTATCTCTCCTTTGATGTTGCTTGTGTAGGTCAATTTTTCGTCAGGCGCCAATAGTAGCCTGGAGCAGCTCTTTAGGATCGCCTTTAATTTAGTTGTTTGCTCTTGGTTCTTATGAGTAGTCTGAGGTTTATATTGTGGACTGTTTGCTTTAAGAGAATAAGTATGTTTGGGTACAGAGTCATATAATTTTCATCCGTATGTATGACAGCCTTTAGTTGCTTGAGTGTATCACTGCCAATAATTCTGTCAAAGGCAATTAAGCTTGGGAGTGTGAAGAATTGAATTTCCCGTATCTAAGGGCCGAATGAGTTTATGAAAACATGATGAGTTGTTTGAACGTTTCCTCCTACTGAATTTGCATAGAAAGGTTTATTATTTGGAATGGGATAATGTATGTGCTTGGGCTGTTTATAGTTTTTGTTAGACCCGGTGTCCACTAGAAATCTGAGCAGCTCTCCGCTTCTTGTTTCATACTCGAAATAGGAAAGTGAAGAGCGCCTCATTCTAAAGAATAAATATCTTCCAGTTCTTCAGTGGTTTCCTAGGCTGGTTCGTCATTTTGGTCTATATAGTCTGTCAAAGTTTGATCGTGGTCTATATCTTCTTGTTCAATGTCCTGTTGATACTGTTCCTTTATGTCGTTTGTTTCTTCGGGTTCAGTGTAGAATACTCGCTGAACCTTAGGACGTTGTTGGTATCCTTGGGATGGATGTTGAGGGCGTTTTTGCGGGAAATTTCTATTTTGAGGTCTATTTGCATAATTAACGCTATGAGACCTAATTGTTTCGTCAACATCCATAGGAACTGGTCCTCGTGGTGGTCGCGAAGGCGGGAAATTAAATAAGTTTTGACGCTGGGGTTGCTGATGATTTTGCGCTTAAAATTTCGGTTGTTCTGGTACCTGTGGATTGTTTAAGATTTTCGGATGGAAGACTCGTCTAGGGGCAGGAATTGGCATGGTTTTAGGTGGAGCAGGAACAGCTCTACGAAGGAGAACTGTAGTTGAATTGCCGTGATGTGCTTGTCGCGAATTAAAGTTTGAATTGTTCGCGTATTGGGCACGGTAGTCCATGTTGTGCAACCTAGAACATAAATGTAATGCCTGAGGTGAATCGACCGGCTCACGAATGGCTAGAAGCCGTGATAAGTGGCCTCTTAATCCTCGAACAAATGTATCAAGCGCTTTGCCATGGTAGGCTTGTGTCATGATGTTCATGGCATCCTGACTCATTGCTATAGATCCCAACTTATTCAAAATTAAAGAGAGATGGTAATATACCTCTTGATAAAATTGTAACACTGTATTATTTCTCTAGACTAAAGTGGTCATTTGATATTCCAAGGTGCCTAGATCACGTTTGTCTGCGTAATGCAGAGTGAGGCATTTAGATATTTTGCTCCAGTTCAAAGGAGTATTAGATGACTCCAGAGCTATGTCTGCATGACCAACTATTTTGTTCCTAATTACGGATAAAATTTCGTAATACTTCGGGGTGCCTTTCAAATGGTCGTAAATTTGCAAAACCCTGTCGACGCTTTTCCGCCAGAGAAAGTTCTTAGGCTCTTAACTACATCGGAAATCCTGTCCATATCCGATAAACTCTCATTATTTCCGATATTGATTGATACATCAACATCATTATTGATATCCAACGCTGGGTTCATAAGTGAACAAATGATTTGTCTTCCCTAATTTTCAAAGGTTTCCTTTACAATTCGAGAAACAATTCGAGAAATATCATCTTCAGACGCACTATTTGATACAGTGTTACACACTTTACTGGGACCCGGAAAATCTTAATTAGCTATAGCCTTATTAAGGGAATCAATGGTAATCCTTGGTGACTGGATTAAATTATTAAGATTCGCCATTTTAAGGAATCACTTGTTACCACTTTTCTATTAGGATTGCAGGCACTCGATTCACTCAATGAAACTTTTAAATCACGATTATGAAAGAGGAAAATCTTTTAGCACAAACAACCACAATTTGCCTCCGAAGCTCAGAGAAAAATATGTAGATAAAAATTCAAAGGCTATAAAAAGAGCTTTTAGACCTCTTAGTTGGGTCCAATGTCTGAAAAATAGGTTGCGACAAATCACTAAAATGAAAAAAATAAACCTCTCAAATGGATCCAGTATCTGAAAAACAAAATTATATGCTTTCAAGAAATCACCAAGGACAAAGAGAAATTAAAAACTTCACAAAAGTGTCTCCTGTTATCTTAAAACAAGTAAACTTCCAAAATTGGAAATTATTGTATTTTATATTCGTTTTTTTTTGGTTTATTCCAAAAGTGAGCTAGTAAAGTATAGGGCAAATACAAAAACCGAGTTTTTAGAAAACCGGGTTCGAATTTAAAAATTCCCGTAGAAATGGTTTCGAATTTTTGCGTCTACAAAAGAAACACGTGTTAAAATAAAAATTCTTACTTATTTTCCTATTCAATAACAAACGATTTCAGAAAGCAAAGAACGTCTACAGACTTACTGCTTAGTCTGGGGTTTACCTTAGGCAACAATCTGCCAGAAATAGAAAACACTCGCTCAGTTGCTACTGGATCGGGCTTAATTGTCTTAAGAACATTCAATAATAAATCTATATTTTTTGTTCTGTTATTCGTAGCTGCAAGACCAAAAAGTATTTGTTTTTAAATTTGAGCAGTAGAAGAAGTCACTTCTTCAGCTACTTACAGATACTTATTTATTGTTGTTCCTAAAGCATTTCTCATCTTAAATGTAATTTGCTCTTAATCATCTCTTCCATTAGTTTTTTTATGTTTATTCGTTTCTTGTGTAGAACAGTCTTTATTATCTTGATAATACTGGTCCAGATGGCTTAATAATGTCTGTTTTTGCGGGGACGCGAGGGAAATGGTTGCCCGCGAGGAGAAACAGCGCTCACTCAACGATTGGCAGCTGTCTTTGGTGAATTGTACGAAGGAAAGGTGGACTGCGCGCCTCGTCCCAGACATTAGACCATGGCTTAATCGAAGGCATGGTGAGACTGACTTCTATCTGACCCAGCTTTTGAGTGGGCATGGGTGTTTTCAGTCTTACTTGCAAAAGATTGGTAAGTCACGTTCCCCCGATTGTCGATTTTGCCCAGGAGAAGAAGACAATGCCTGCCACACTTTGCTTGAATCGGTTGACAAATGGAACCAGGTGGCACGTTATGTTCGAGCAGTCCTAAAAGATAAAAGGGACTCACAGCAGCCGGGTGCATTGGGGTTGGGGGATCACTTGTCTGACAATTCCTCTTCCCCTCTCTCCTCCCGCTAGAAGAGGTACTCCCCAGCTTGAAGGCGCCTAATGGCGTAGCAAAACAAGACCTGGCCCAAATTAATGTGTCCAACGGTTCCAGGCTGGGTTCTCGGGTTGACAGGGGAGGTGTTTAATGGGTAGTCCAGCCGCGTTATTGCGAGCATGGGAGGCCCGCACTCTGTGGATAAATGACATTCACCTTCCAACCACAAAAAAATTTCTCTTTTTGTGGCTAATGGAAGAAAATTATTACAAGCGTTTGTTCAAACGGTTTGTGAATTTTCCAATTGGAGTATTAATGTTACTCAAACTATATCTCTTCTTTCTTCAATACGTGTTTGCATAGCTTTTACTAATTTGCGACTAATTTCAGACTTCAAACTTTGTAATTCGCCTAACGAAAATTCAAATATGCCTTCAATGGGTAATGAATTCGCATCTTGTCTACCTAAAGCCTTGACTGCTAATCTCACCGGGCGAAGAACTTTGAGGCGCTCTACAATTTCATACCTTTCTCACATGTGAGAATCACTAACATCATTAAGAGCTAAAACAACGCATTCTTTCGGGTGAAAAAATCGCTCTAGCATGGCCTCTAAACTATTCCACCTTGTTTTACAATCGAGAATCAAATTTAATTCTTTTTCGTGTTTCTGTTTCTCATAATTTTGAAGAACGCTATTTCGAACATGGGATTTTTTGAATTATACGCAAATTTTTCTTACTTGAGAAATGTATTTTTTTAATAATTATATAATGATTCAAGAATCGGCAATTTATAAGCACACAAGTCAAGTGGATCCAACTCTTCGAAGTCGTCCTCAGACTCGTCGCTTTCAGAGTCGTCATTTATAGAATTTAAATTTGCTTCATAAGGATATTTATTTCTATACAATGTATCAGTAACTGCTAAATGCATGGCATCAAAATAACACAATTGATCAATCGATGGTGATAATTGATAAAACTTTTTCATTACAGCAGCAGCATCATTTGTTGATGCAATTCCATCCGTTCCCAGATCCAGGTTAAAACTCTTTAAGCTTCTCAGACACCAGTTTTAACACAGTTTTTACATCAAAAGTACTTGCTATTGGAGCCAGTCCTAGATTAAAATCTTTTCCAAGATAGTGTCCGTTGATATTCAAGTATCTACATTTTCCTTTGCTAGTCAATTCATCTAGAGTTACAGAAAACGCTTCCCCTCTTTTTTAGGTCTTTGTAAAAATTTTTTTTACAAAGACCTACTAGTTTTGCGACCTGTCTGTCCGTCCGTCCGTGCGTCACAGCTGATTTCCTCAGAAACTATAGAAGCTAGAATGCTCAAACTTTGTGAAAAGGTCAGAAATGATGACCGCTCGAAAGTTAAGGTCTTACCAAAATTTAAAAAAAAATTTAAGGGGCCCCCCTAATAACGAATTAGACCTTAAACAAATTTTTCAATCAAAGGTAGTCGAGTGAATGAAAGGTCTTGACTAGACCTTTTAAAATCTGAAGTAAAAAAATCATTTTATGAATTAGGGGGTCCAGGGGAACGCAAAATGTACCAAAAATTTGACTTAAAAAAATAAATAATAAAAAGACCGATAAACGCACGCGGACCAGACAAAAGGATTTGTTGAGTTGCCGATTGCCACTTTTGATCTAATTTACATATATACGTAATGAAAAATATTTACTTACATTTTACAGTTTCGAATAAATGTGTTGATCAATGAAAAAGAACACTGAATTAATAAATCACAAAACCACCTTGAACGCACTGAATTGTATACAATAAAACCATAAAACAGAGTAACACTAATTACGAATGATTTTTTCGCATATACATAGATTCGTCGCTTCTTGGAATCATATCCGGTTTCATGCTAAACTTTCATAAGACACTTTGTGGGTACTATGCTGATATACAGTCTTCCACAAAAGTCAAGGTACAGAGAATCGGTAACTGAAAATTGTATTACTGAATCAATATTTTTATTTGAAAACCAAAAGTTATGAAATGGTAATAATACGAGTTCTGTTGAATTTAAGTTTTCATAAATTTAAAGGGATTCGGCAATAATGATCATTGAAGACAATAATTTTTTGTTGGCAATGTCTCTTTTCTACTCCACAAAAGTCTTGGTACAGTTGCAGAAAATGCCCTGTTATTTGTAAAAAGGGGAATCCCCCAAGTTCATATTATCAGAGTGAGTTAACAACCGTAGGCCGCTGTCTTTAATATCGCGTCCGTATTCGTGGTGTATCTTTTATTTAATAAAATTTTTAAAAAATGAGTAGAAAGGAGTTGAGTATTAAGGAGCGTGAAATAATTATTAATCTGCATTCAAATCAGAGCAAATCATATTCTGAAATAGCTGAACTAGTGTTGCGAAGTCGGTCAACCATTCAAAAAGTGATAAATCGATTTAAGAAGGAAAATAGAGTGGAAAATGTGCCCCGAACAGGTCGTCCATCTAAACTAAGTGCAAAGGACAAGAGAAAAATTTCGCGAATGGTAAAACAAGATCCATTTCTAAGCTGTAGAAAAATCTGCGATGTTCTTGGAATTAATGATAAGAAGGAGGTTAGCGCAGAAACTGTGCGTAGAGCTGTCGTAGAAGCTGGATTTTCATCTCGTACGCCTAGAAGAAAACCTCTTGTAATTTCCATAAACAAACAAAAAAGAATAACATTTGCAAAAGCATATATTGACAAACCAATAACGTTGTGGGATAATGTTTTATTTTCGGATGAGTCTAAATTTTGTATATTTGGTATAAATGGGCATAAGAGGGTCTGGCGAAAAGTAGGAGAAGCATTTAATCCCAAGAACACTATTAAAACAGTAAAACATGGAGGCGGTGGTGTTATGGTTTGGGGTTGCATGGCTGCTGCTGGAGTTGGAAATCTGACATTCATCGAAAATACTATGGATCAGAACTCTTATTTAGAGATTCTACGAAACAACATGAAACAAAGTGCAGCCAAATTAGGTATGCGAGAAGATTTCTTGTTTCAACAGGACAATGACCCTAAGCACACTGCGCATAAAGTTCGAATGTAGCTATTGTACAATACTCGCATGCTTGCTACACCGCCTCAAAGCCCTGATTTGAGCCCTATAGAGCATCTTTGGAATGAGCTTGAGACAAAAATCCGAAAAAGAGTGATATCAAGCAAGGCGCAGCTTAAGGATGTTATATTGGAGGAGTGGGCCAGAATCAGCAGCGAATTTACTAAAAAATTATTATATTCTATGCCTAAAAGACTGAAGTCAGTAATTCAGATGAAAGGATATCCGACAAAATATTAAGAAACGTATAATTCAAATAACTATGCAAGACTATAATTACAATTTGTATCATTTTTCTTTAGGTGTACCATGACTTTTGTGGACTTCATTCATTGACTTTCCAACACATCATATGTAATAATATATTAATACGACAGAATTTTCGTTTTGTTTTACATGAATTTAAAGTGTAATGATTATAGTTGAAGTAATACCAAAAAAAATTTTATCACTATAGGTTTTTTAAATAAAAATATCAAACAATTTTTATGATATTTATCACTGTACCTTGACTTTTGTGGAAGACTGTAGTTCTGCACGAATTATGCGGCGCAAAGCGATTGATAATATCAAACGGCATGGGTGCTTTTCCTTTTTTCTGCCGATTAGACAATTGACAATGGCAGGCAAAAAACAGATATTGCTTGATATAAATAGGCAGCTTGACGATTATTGCTTCATCATAATAATACCTACCAATCATTAAAACAAACTTATGTATATGTAAATGTGCTACTACAATAAAAATTAGGGATATATAAAAACAAGTTTGGTAAACATACCTACGCTCATGTCAGAAGGGTTTTGTACCCAACTTCTCAGAAATGCAGTCACCAGCAATGAATAACGTCAAGAAATATGTCAAAGAGATGTGCACGTTCAAAGGAAAATCCATTGTTTTTCTAATTTCAACGGTCCCCATTTTGTTGTGAACCGACAAAATCACTCAAATCATGAATTCTCAAAAATATTAATGTTATTGACCTTATTGGAAAATTTCAAGAATATCAAGTCAAAACTGCAGCGACTGATTGGATGGAAACTCCAAAAAATACCAAAATCTTGTGTTATTGTTGTTGTAATTGGAGAAATTTCAAACGGCTATAACTTCCGTGTATATTATTCGATTTTCATAAAACTTGCAAAGTTTAAGAACCCTTAGTAGAACTACGCAAATTTCGAATTTCGTTCAATTTAAGGGTACCGATGCGATTTTATTGGGGAAAATGTGAAATTCGAATATCATACTATTATTAACAAAGTTGAGTGAATTTCGACTTCTAAGGTATTTGTTGTTGTTGTACTCATAAACAACTACCACCATAATTTTTTTCACACAAATTTTTCGTGTATTTCCCCTCCCTGCGCGTACCAAATTAAGACCTGTTTTGAAAAGTTCTCATCAAGATCTTTCATTTCATACCCATATCAGCTACCTCTAATGAAATTTTTTTGGGGGGCCACTCCCCTATATGGGGACACCCCCCTTAAGTATCTTATAAAATTTTTTGTAGTTGATCTTGAAAGAGAGCACCACTTAAGTAGTTTGCGAGAAAAAGTGGTGTGACACACGGACGGACGGACGGAGGGACGGACGGATGAACGGACAGGTGGACTGACAGGTCGCGAAACTAGTAGGGTTTTGTGAAATTATTTTAACAAAACCCTAAAAACATCATTTAGTATGAGACTATTGACTGAGTGACTGATAATGTAGTAATCGAACAGTCACACAAGTAAACTGTTCTAAAACCTTCCTAACCCTTATCCGAAATTTTAATTGTAGATTTAGAAAAAAAGACTTCATTACTTCTATTCATAGTTGTATATAAATATTTTTTTCTTATTTTTATTATTAAATGTAATTTTATATCAATTTAATTATATTCTTCATGATATTTAACTTTCTATTATTATTTAAAATATTTTTCAATTTTCTTTTCTCCTGTTAATTAAAAAAAAATCAAATGTGCAAATTAAAATTTCGGACATGGGAACACTGATACAGCGCATCCCGTCCGTGTATTGCATTGCCGAATGCAATCTAACGCGGCTGAGCGAGCAGCGGGATTAGAGGTGCCGTTTCGACGGGAAGAGAAAGAAAAGTTTGGACGGATGAGGCAGTCTACGGAAGATCGTGAAATACCACGGAGAAATTCGCGAATTTTTTGTTCGATAAGACCCTTCTGTTAATTCGATAAGTTTTGTCGCCATTTGGATCGGTGAAGTGTGAAGTTATTAAGATCGCGTCTAAGTTAATACTTGTTGGAAAGTTTTATGAATTATTTAAAAATTGAGGTTCCAAAAAGGCAACTGCAGTGCAGTGAATCGTACGGTTTCAAGACACACCAAACTACAAACGTTTCTTGACCGCCTTCTATACGAGTGTGTGTGAATGTTGACCATCGTTGCGTCAAGCTCTGTGGTTTTCGCAATCTCAAAGGTCCATTCTGCTTGCAAAGTCCCTGATGGTTGCCGTAAAATTTGCATGAACCCCAATCCTTCGCGCTTCAACTAAATATGTAGCATAAATCTTCGGAGCTATCCCGATATGATCGAATTTCTTGAATAAAAGAAAGGAATCTTTGACGACCGATGCACGGGTGTAATTCTCTACGCGAAACATAGTCGAGCGAAATTGAGTGGAAGCATACAAAGTATGGAAAGTGTTTGAGAGAATATGAATCCTATAATCTGATCGAGAAATTCTGTAAAAATTTGACATTGTCGAGCGATTTTCTTTGCGCATTGACAAATGTCTTATGTCCAATTGTAAGCGGGGGGTAGATTACGCCAATGATTCTCGATGCAAATGAAGGGCAATGATCCACTAATGAGTGCAGTGGCTGGTTTTGGTGGAGTGAAGTGTGAAAATTCTCTTAATGATCCGTAGCTGCTGCTTTTACAGTGAAGATACATGTGAGTGAGGTGACATTGTGACTTTCGGGCGAGCGTGAAAGGCGATACGTCGGGATCGTCGTCGCCTAGGACAACGCACAACCTGCGGCACATGTCCACCTTCTAAGCACTTGCAAGGACTCGCATGCAAACCGTAAAGTGGCTGTGACAGGAGCAGGAGTTGCTCAAAATTGCAAAATCCCACACCGAACACAATAGACACTGTCTGAGGCCTATTGTCTGCAGCCACAAGTAACCGTTGTTGGTGGATGGCTCCAGTTTCGGTTCCCGTGAAAAAGAAAATTGATGGAGTGGCTCTCGGCTCCCGATCCCACACCGAACAACGGCGCACGGATATTTAACACAGGCTGAAAGACGTTTTTCTTGAACGAGCGGAACATCTTGCTTTTCACATTTCACAATCATTGCTCATATCGTGCGTGATATTATCCGAATGGGGGGAAATGTGACGGACAACTAAAAATAGTGCAAGAAATTAGTGAACCGTCATCCTACGGACCCTCATCCACCCAATCGCCGTGTGTAAGCATTCAACAAGAACGCACACTTGCAAACCTTCGCGCCAATTCTTACACACATCTCCCCTGACCGACTGTCACTCTTGCTAGCGAATTTATTTACAATCGAAAGTGTTCAATAGTCAAAAATCAAAATATCGCGTGTTTGCGTCAGCACTTTGACAACTGCGAAAGGGATTGAGCAAGGTTCGAAATTATTTTGGTTTGCAATAGTCGTGATTGCTGGCAGCCAACCGTGAGCTGGGTGTGATGAATGTCGAGCGGAATATGCGGAAAATATTGACATCAAATCAATGTACAATGAATGTTTATTTAGTCTGCAACATGTAGTGCTCGGCGTTGTTTAATTTATGGAGTACTATTTACCAATTTCAAGGGATTTCAATCGGCCACTGAGCATTTAAACTGGACGTAAACTAGTGTAAGAAAAGCCGCAAGATAAAAAAAGGAATCACACAATGGACAATCTCGAGTGACTTTCAGATGAGGAGCTGCAGCAGCGCTTGTAAAATAGACATTTCAAAGGAAGAGGGTAATGTGCTCCTCTGGATAAAATACAAATTTATGCGAGCTGCAGATACCAGAGGACTTTGAAATATGATTGGCATTCCAAGAACGGTAATTATTGCAAATTATATCTTTTCTGAAGACTGGAACTTATTTGAGTATTAGTGCATGTATCACTTTTCGTGTGGAAGCGTATAGCGGTGTTACTATTTCAATTCAATGAACGGAGTGCTTGAGAATTTAGCTAAAGATAAACAGTGAGTTAAAAGGGACAAAGTTTAGCATCGATTTGAGTCGTCTTGTAGAGCATGCGTTGGTAGTATACGCCTATGTGTATTGATTTAGGTATCGTGTATGAAGACTTTATTTTCATGTAAATTAGCTTTAAAGATAAAGATTCTTTATGTTGCCACAATCGTAAAATTTGCGCCAGAAATGTGACATTGAACCGATATAAAGTTGGCGGAAATGATATATGATCGACAATCCTTTTGATGCGTAAGTGGAAATCACGTGAAACCGTTTAGCTACGATGATGATGTTTGCAGCACATGCTTATAATTAAACTATGTTTTCTCTTCAATCAACCTCCACTAAGTAGCGTTGCAACTCCGGACCTCCCAACTGAGTGGCTTGACATGACTACTCAGTGCATCAACTCCATGCGAACACAAATTCAAAAAGGAATTGATGCGTCATTTACGTACTTGTCCTTCGGAGCTTATTTCTCGCCTGATACTTTTAACCGTTTGGCGGAATCCTTCTTCAAGGCTGCCAGTGAAAAGTGTGAGAATGCTCGACATTTAATTGAATATCTGTCGATGCACGGTCAACTAACTGATTCGGTTACAATTTCATTAAATAAGAAAACGAAATCTATATTTTTTCAAAGAAATTTTCCTTGTTTGAAAAATCATATTTTCACAATTCACTTTTTTTAAACAATTAAATTCATCAACGTAGTTTTTTTTATATATTAAAGTTTTTCGTTTCCTTAGGCTGTGATATTGTTGAAGCTAGTATTAAAAAAAAAAACAAACAAAGCAAAATTAATTTCTAAAATGTTACAGTACCGTATTGTGATTTGCTTTCTTATTGTTTCACTACATTTATAAGCCCCATTCCATGGCAATAGTCACATTTATATAGGTTAACATTTGCTAAAAGACTGTGATGTTTAATTTAAACGAACAAGAAGGATATGTATGTAGCCGAAAAATAGCCAACATTTTTTGAATAATTAGAAATTTTAATGATTCTCCTCGGATGAGATAGTTAATATGGAATGTTTTTATGTGTCAATTAAAAAGAAAAACTTTAGTTGTAAAGTAAATTAAATAAATGTAACTAATAGACGAATAATAATATAATGAAATTATGTTCACCATTAAACACAATTCATAGAAAACAGATAATAATTGTGACGAATGAGATGATTAGACAGGAATTCATCCATGCAACGATTCAGTAAGGATAGTAGTGTCAAATTAATTTAAAGACAATTTTGATAAAATTTAAGGTTGAAAGTTCCACATTAAATTTTAATAAATCATTCATGCAATTCGTTTAGCTTTTGTTTTATTTTTTCTTAAAAATTAGATCTAGACCTTTCGAATTAACTATGCTAATATTATAGCAAATTATTACACATTTCACGTCACATCCATAAATAGTTAAGCATTGACTTAATAAAATTATTTGAAAAAAAAAAAACAATATTAAAGAAATTTTGAATTTAAAAAGCTTCACATTAAGATCATGAGAATTAATGATAAATTCATATAAATAATACTGACGCAAAAGTATGCAATAAGTATCAATTTTTATTCAAATTTATTCTTTATATAATTATGTTTTTGAGAAAAAATAAATTTCGCATGGGTTAGGTATAATTTTGAAGTCTACAGCGCTCACAGCCAATTTTACTAATTTCTTTTCGTAAATTGTATTCCGAACTTTCCGTCACGTAATAACTAAAATAAATGGATTGTTAAAACTTGAAAACTCGGTCTTTCCCTTTCAATCAACGTGACCGGGTATAGGACCCGCATCGATGGCAGGCTCTTCCGCAACCATGGGCTAGCCATCGGGTGCGCTTTCCCTTTCTTTGCGCTAAACAGGGGCTCTTGCCGGGTAGGGTGACTTTTCGCTCGCGTGCCCTTTTATGGCATAAATCGGTTACGTTTGTATTCCTCATTTGAGGGAAAGTATCATGCGGTTGGTAGGGTGGGAGGGGGCACCGCTTCCATCTGGATGCCCCACTCTTATTTGTGGGTCAAAAGTATCGTCAGTAACGACGAAGTCTCCATCAGTCCGTCCGTTTTTGCCCGGCCCAATTGGTTCATCAAACAAGCATTGCAATCCTTAGTAGGTTACCTCGGCCTCGACACCAGTCGATCGGCATTTTTACATGTTTTATTCGTGAATGCAAATTTTTTTTGTAGTGTGTCTTTGTGCAAGGGGAAAGAACCTGCCCCACAACACCGCAACGCTAGCCTGCCAGTGCATTCACGCGTTCCTAGACAGGGCCAATCTCGACGGATCTCAACATCCTCTTTTGCCGAGGCAGCAGACAATCGCTGCAGTCCTTCACGGACATTTATCTATACCTAATTTCACTACAATAGGTTACCCTCGCAGCAAAAAAAAGGGCTCAATAGAAATCGATTGAAATCCTCAAGAGAATAGCAAAAGGTTGCATGATGGCAACCAAAAAGTTGTGTTATTTTATACCACCCGGTAGCTCACCTGCGACGGCGTGAGGGTGCAATTGAAGCCCTGAAGTCTGATAGCAAAAAAAGGTTTACTAAGGGAACATGTGTCAACTCTGACCCCTCCAGGACATTAATACCCACACACTCACCTCCTGAAATTGTTTTCAATGCATTATATTTTTCTTTCAAATTTTCAATAAAAGAATTATTTTTAAGTTAATCACCAAATTATTGAGATTCTTTATTAATCGGTTAATTTTTTTGTATATTGCATTCAATTCGTTTATTCTTTGCAAACAGGAAAATGATAATTTTAGATGCATCATTAAAGACTTGATATATTTTACTTTAACTGAAATTTTCAGTGATTGGCTGTTACACATTTATCGATCATTATTCATTTTTGAGTGAAGCCTTATGCTTAATGTTATGTTTATGTTTTGGCAGTTTTATTGCTCGACTTAGCTTTTACTCAATATGTCATTTTACCAGCCAATGGCATAATGATGGAACAGTAAATATTTGTATGACATTGTTCTTTACTTTAAATGCTCGTACGCATACTCAAGCCTTATCACATAGATTTTAATATTATTATTCAGTGACGTAGTCGAAGTCAAAGTCAAAAGCGCTTTATTCAATATTAATCCTTATAAATTTTCAAAGACTGTAAAGCAAATTCCAAACAATAACAATAAAAAACTTAATGGCCCAAATGGCTCTCTAAATTTATACGTTATCATTAATCACATTGAAAAAAAAACTATAGCAAATTCAAATCAATGAAGATGATTACATATTATTTCATTCAATTGGAAAAAGGAGAAAAAACCAACCAACACTATCCTAAAATTATTTATAATTTTACCACAACAGTGATTTTTGATCCTCCACCTAATATGTTTTAACTTTAATCTAATCAAATGCAATCAAAAACTTTATCTTATACTAAAAAAATTCTATAACAATGTTCCTAACCTAAGCGTTTAACCATACCCCTAACCTAATATAATAAACATAACATATACCTAACCTATAACTAATTTTTAACACAAAATAAACAACAATACTAAATGTAGCAATAATGAGCTGAAAGTCAAAACTAAATAACGAAAAAACACAAAAGCTGGAAATAAACACAAATAATTTAGACATTGTCATTCAGCCACCAATACCTGGATTGCGCCGTCTCAATTCGATCAGTTTCAACGAATCGAGCAAATGAGTATCTCCATTGGAATTGCTGGTCTCGTGAACTCAAACTCGTAGGATATTTTATCTTCTTATCAGTGGTGCGTCGATATATGTGATATATGACTGGGACGCCATCAGAATCAAAAACGTATTGATTCATGTCCAAATACACGAATGCTTCTGGAGGAATGAAGCCAGTAGCGAGGCATGTCGCTATATATCCGTCTGTAGGGTGGAACGGCTGTGAAATCCAAGGGTTTTCACACACATCACAGATCTTGCGATATGATTCCGAAGAAGTTTCAATATGAAGATATCGACTCTAGTCACTTCAACAGTTTGATAAATTCTTCTATTTGATATATAATGTTTCCAATCCATCTCATCTTTCTGTACAAACCAGTACATGCACGAAGACATTTCCTTTCGAAAACTCTTAGTTTTTCCTTAGTACTAGCACTCTGGTTGTACCAGATCTGACATACATATGTCAAAACTGGTCTAACCAGGGTCTTGTAGCAGATAATTTTGAACTTTTGATCAATGTATTTGGAATGAAAGAGTCTTCGTAGAGCCATGACTACTTTCAGTGCCTTACTGAGCATGATTTTCACATGTTCAGTATAGTACAAATACTGATCGTGTTGAACACCGAGGTATCGAACACAGGATTTATGTGGAACTCGTTCTGAACCACCCTCGCCAGCCATGATGTGGAAATCTTTCCAATTACGTTTCAGGTCTTGACTGACTCCCTGCAGCGTTGTCTGAAACAAGATTGTTTCACACTTCTGCGCATTGATTTTCATTCGCCAATTGTCAGTATACAGCTGTACGCCATTGAACACTTTTTGGAGATTTCTCTGAACTATTGTAGCTTTTCGGTCTGCCGTATAGATGATCAGATCATCAGCAAACGCTACCAATGATCGCGTTGGCGAGACGTTAAAATCAAAGCCGTTCAATAGCTTGCGAATGAAGATTGAGAAGAGCAGAGGCGCAGTAACTGTTCCCTGCTGTAGACCATTCAAGACCTTGAACTCGCGCATTGTTGTCAGATTTCTATCAGTTACAAGAAACGATTTCCCGTATAACATATTTAACATCATGGCGATAAGGTGTCTGGGGAACTTGTCCTTAAGGAGTTTAAAAACTAGTCCATCAAACCACACCTTATCGAAGGCTTTCTCCATATCAATGAGACATGTACCAACGCATTGTCTATCATTTAGTTTCCAACAGATGTCTGAAGTTACTTTCATTATTGCGTGTGTGGTCGAATGCCTGGCACGAAAGCCAAATTGGCAATTCGGCATCAACTCATTTACTCAATGTGGGCGTTTAATGCTCTGTTAAGTATCACTTCAAACACCTTGCTGATGTTATGCAGCAAGCTGATTGGGCGATAGCTTTTAGGGCATGAAGATCATTTTCCTTTTTTCAAGATCGGAAATATCTTAGCCTTTTTCCACCCATTTGGGAAATATGAATTGCTCAACATGTTGTTGAACAATATGCTATAATTCCTAATAACAACCTCAGGCAAATGTCGGAGAACTGCATTTGGAATATCATCAGTACCATATGACTTCTTGTTGTTTATCCTGCGAAATATGAAACACAAGACTTCATAGCTGAGAAAATAATCAATAAGATTCAAGGTCGGTTTGAGGTCAAATGTTAACATTTCATTGAAATGAAGAATTGATTGGCCGTTCAGGCTTGATTTGAAGTCGGAAACTTTTGCTTCAACGACCTCAGAAAATATTTCATTCCCTCTCTCAAGGTTTGGTAGATGAACCAATTCAAAATGTGTTCCAATCAGGGCAAGTTTATCCAACCCTTTACATATAATCCTGTTTCCATTTCTATCCGGAGTCGTATTATCAATTTCGATACCAGCCCTATCGAGAAGATTTATCTCATCACTAGTGACTTCAAGATTCGATACCTTCACTCGCAAACACGCCTTCTGGGTCCTGTGGGCTAATACCCCTCAATTTTTCCGCCCATTGATTGCTACCTCACTCCTGAAGTATGACCGGATTAAGTTCCGGATATTCTTCAGGTGTAATTTCAGCAAAGACAACGAGGGATGGTTGTAGTCCAAAAATCGTCGATAAATATTGTTGACTCGTGTGAGAAGAAGGCTTTTCAATCTTTTCAACCTTGCGATGGTTGGTGTTTCATATCCTTCCATATTGTTTCGATGATTAATCTTTCGAGCTACTTTCTCGATCGTTTCCAACGTCAGCTTCTCTAACTTCGACAAATAGAGATCTATTTCATCGTTAGTTAGAATCCTGTCATTAGGAACCATTGAGCAAGAGTAGCCACCATCAGAAGGGGGACATTGCTTCTGGTACTCCCGATTAAGCTTCTTTTGAAACTTTCCCCAGTCTGTTTTTTTGAAGTTCAACCGATGATTCTCATGTTGAACTGGAATGAGGAAGAAATCATCCCTGTGATGATTGATTTCCATTACGATTGCTTTATGATCGCTATCATAAGGAAGCACCTGCAGTTTCCGGTGAGGACTATTAAAGCTGAGTTCAAGTCTTGCGTCAGCAACGCAAAGGTCCAAATATGTATTTGTCCTAGGGTATGTTGGGAACTCCGACCCATAAAGATTGCACCTGTATTCAATTTGGTTCTCTGTTATCCACGATTTCAGGAATACACCTCTTGGATTATTGGTGGCGTTCAGCTATGATGTATGCATGGCGTTCAGATCACCAGCAAGAATATAATAGTTTTGCAGCCTGTTCAGTTTGAGTATTTCAAACAAGGAATTGAGTTCCTCCTTAAGCTTGAGAACAGTTCCACCAATTGCATAGGCAGAGAAAACGAAGAGGTTATCCCCACCTGGCAGTGAGATATTGATAACGGACACTTCAAGAGATTCAAAGCTTTTGAGTTCAACTTTTTCAATATTTCGGAAACGATAGGGTCTTCGAACCAATATCCCGGTGCCACCTCCTCCATCACCTATTACCCTATCGTTTCTTACGAATTCAAAATCGTTGAATGTCATGGGGTGCCATGAACTGAGGTGGGCTTCGGTGAGAAGCATGATATCAGGCTTTTGCTTGGCAATGAATTCAAGGAGGTAATCACGCCGATGTAAAGTAACAATGGAGTTGACGTTGATCAAGATGAGACGAATCCTATCTGTGGGATTGTGACTGGATGACAACTTATTTTGAGGCATTTGAAAGCCCTAAACGCTGAAAAACAATATTAATTTTCAAATCTTGTATATCGATTCTCTCCGATTAGGAATTTTGTTGCTGATAAATTTTAAGGAGCAGCTCATTATTGCCACTTACATTATTTATTTTATTTACATTGTCTGCTGGTCCTCTGGCAGCAAGTGCAAATGACACCCCGGGCTTGACGAAGTTGGTAGGTATCACACTGCGGTGTGCTTGACTTTGTTTTGGAGTGACTTTAACCTTTGCATCTTGATACCGGGGCCATCCTCGATATGATGCTGGATGACCAAAGGCACCGCAGTTCACACAATATAGTTTTTCTTTTGGCTCCGCCTGAGCCAATTTGCACTCGCCGGGAGCATGAATGTCTTTGCATTTAATACACCTATATTTCATGTGGAGGCGTTCCCACCTCACCACGCGGAAGTTCAAGTACCGTATTTTTTGCAGGGCATTTGAACTACTTTTGCTGGAAATCTGGACTGAGTATTGAGGCAAGTTTTTGCGCTCCACAATCGATCTCCTTGGTGCAAAGTTTTTAACTGAAATAAATTATATTTCTGGTGCAACTTCTTGGAGCACCCGAAGAAGATCGACTGTGTCCTCAACACAGTCCAGACCCTTCAATAGAAAGGTTTGGTTTCTTTCGCTTATCGGGGTGTACGTAAAATACGGAACATCCCTAGAATTTTATGCACTTTTTGTTGCCTGGAAACCAACCAACGACTTAGTCCTAATTGTCAATTAATCGGCATTGACTCTTTTTATCTCAAAATCTTTTAGCTTATTTTAGGCTGCCAAAAGCTGAACTATATCTTTGCTCGTTCGCCCAAATACATTGATTGGTGGGACTTTTTCTTTTTTTTCATTAATCTTAACGGACGGACCAGCAGACAAAACTTTTGGTTTTTTCTCCCGATTTTTAATTTTAAGATATTCAATGAACTCATTATCTAACTTAGAAGTTTCATCTGGATCCTCTTCAATGCTCATCGTATCTTCAAGTCCAGCTAGCGCTGCGTAGTAATTTCTGCTGTCGCTTGCGCCGCCTGCGCTGAGGACATCCTCTTGATCAGCTTCTTCCTTTGGCTTTTTAGTTTTCTTATCTTCGGTTTTTTTATTTGTTTGTTGGCCTTTCTTGGTTCCTTTAGCTTTGTTGAATGTTAATGTTCTAACAAGTGCTTCTAATGATTTGACTCGAAGCTTGAGCTCTTCATTTTCTTTTTCAATTTTGTCAGCTTTCTCTTTATCTTTGATCAGCTCCTCGATTTCGATAGGATTGTCGGTTTTTCTTGTTTATCGTCGTATCTTCTTTTTAGTTTTTTTTCGGCCGTCATCGTTGGCGATGGGCATGAACCTTCTGGTTGATGGCTGAAGCCATTGGGCTCCTCCATCTCGTTGCTTTTGCAGCGAGACTAGAGGGAATGTTCTCAGACCGGGACTTCCCTTGAACGTATTTCCACTTTTGATTTTTCTTCAGGAAATGAATTTCAGGTATTCGATAAATGCTCGAATAATTCGACGGTGATGGTTTTCAATTAAAAAAAAAATTATTTTCAACTGACTATTGTGAAAAATTAATTAATTTTTAAAATTAATGACAGGAGCGATTAAAAACACGTCTACACGCAACGAGTGCTAGACGCAGAATATTCAGTGGCGTACTGTGTTAAGAAAAGATCATGTTCATTATATGCACACTCATATACATTTGCAATGAAAGTTCTTATTAATGAAATAATTTTGTTCAATATTTGCCAATTATTATTATATACGAGTATGTGCTTATGCAAATTATTAACTGAAAGGAGGTTTTTGCTTACGGTTTAACCCATGCGTTTACGTAATTATAGAAGTTAATAATTATCATCAATAGTGACAATTTTAATGGATTTAAGTTCACTAATCACTTCTCAACTTCACTCAATGTTGTAATTTCCTAAAGCTCGACTCAACCACTATCCAATCACACTATATATCAAAACTTCTAGCTTGATACACACCTCAACGAATTGAATATATCGTCGGTAGCTTCTGCGACACGGCGGAAATTAAATGGGCGTCTCAAATATTCCATTTGGTTGGCACAAATCACGGATTTTTGGATATTGCGCAGGCTCTCGATGTTTGACTCGCCTGGTAATAATGCGTTCCATTTATCCTTGGAAATGTCTAATCGACCCATTCGGATCCACATTCGGACGAAGGCATGGCGTGAGGAATTTCGCTAGAAGCAATGCGTAAGGATACAAATTGGGGAACTCAAGTACATGATTATCTTCAATGGTCGCGGTTTCTTTACTATGTTTTATTGGGTTCAATAATTGAATATTGATATTTTAGGCTACTTAGATTACAGAAAAGGAAACTACAACACTACATATTTTTTTCCGATTTCGCAACCGTAACTTAATCGACTTTGAAGAACTTTTTAAGGCCTTTTCACGCGATTGTAACTATAAAATATTCGGGGACTTCGTAATATTGTAAGGAAACTTTCTTAGACTTAATAATAGTTGATCGGTCAATACACCTAATATTGCCAAAACTATAAGGTTTAAATAACGTAACAAATATAAACCCGATATTTTTTTCTAAAACACCGGTTTTCGAATACCATGTTTTTTTCTTCAAAACCCGGTTTTTAAAATTCGACAAGCCCCAATAAAGCAATTATTTCAATTAATAACCAAAATCAAGCCAATAAAGTAAACTGATCATTAAGCAATGTTCTTAAATCTTTTCTCACTAGTTTACATGTCACAACAATATCAACGCATAAAGTTCTAGGATACTGGTAGAGTTCAAGTCAACTAGAACCATCGAAACTGAAAAATCTGAAACGATTATGAATTGCTTTTTTATTTTCAATTGACGAAATTTTAACGGACTTAAACCCTGGGAAAATTCGGCGATTGTTTAGACTGCATTTATAAATAGGAAGGTGAGTAAATTGCATCGTTACAAAACAATAGCCTTTGTGAGAAACGCAGCGAGACAGAAATTGAAGACTTCAAAATGTTTTGAATTTAGAAACCATTCCCTAACCTCATATTGATTTGATTTACTTTAATGAAACGATTCAGAGAAAATATAAATTTCATGATAATAATGGATCCTTGATCTTTGCTTATTATCAAACAAAACGATGCATCGAATTCCCACAACGAGTGATGCATCCAATTTCTACACATATTCAAGGTGCCATGCAAACCATGTCCGAGGCAATATACGAGTACTTCCCATAAATCAACTCAAAAGCTTAATTAACTGTTAGAGGAGGGTGTAAGTTAGCAGTTCTATTATCTACCGAGTCGCAAGCTGCTCTATCGGTGCATAAACAAACACTTCACACCATTTATAACAAAAACCGGACGTTAGCTACGGCTAATTGTTGGTGACTGTGGTCATTATTAAAATTTTTAATTTCCGCACACTGCGACTTTTGAGTAACAGCTCTCGATAAAGAACGTGGTTGCATCAGGGAATCCGCTATCAGGTAATCTGCGAGAATTTGTTATTGCGCATGCAATTTGCATATTTTACATAATTGTTATTTAACGACCTTTGCGCGGATGATAAGTTGAGTGTAATTCATGGGGCAGTAAGAACTTGGGTGACAAGATTCAATGCAAGTAACTAAACATTGAAGACAGTAGGCAAGCATTGACGCCAATCTTGGTAATTTATGAAGTGAAGCTGAGGCGCTTGCATTCGTGCTTGTTTAACTTCGAAAAAAATCGTCCTTCATTAATTTGTTGCACCAAAGCTTGAATACGAGTTCTATATGTTATATGTAGTGGAAGTACTCGTATGTATGCACTTTGCATGGTGGAGTTGCTGCAAGGTAATTTCCTCCAGACAACCAAAATATGGAATGCAATGGCAACGACAGATTTGCGCAAGGTTGACGCTTTTATCAGAGCATTTTACTGAGTGTGGGCAATTCTGTGAGTTCAAGGGACAGGTAATAAGGTTTAAGCAAGTGGATTGTAAGGCAGTGTGATGAAAAACATTAGCTATGAGGTGTAATATTTGCATTCCTTCACATAACATGAAAGTGTAATTTCACTTTGTATGTCAATATCAGGACGATGCTCTGTACTTTTGTTTTGAGGTTCACAAAATAAACTAAATTATTTCATTGGCAAATGTTGTGTCTTATTCGTAATCCTTGTATTGTATGATAATAAATTAGAGACCTAAAGCTTCAGCAGTTGCAGAGTATAATTAATTAAAATAGTGAAATGGATCTTGGGAGAATGACATAGGATAATAGTTATATTTATTTATTTCGTTGTTTCTTATCGCCATCTTCGATTTGATTTGTATTCAAATGCTTCTCATAAAGACCTTGGTGTTATTTTATTTAAAAAATCTAAGGCTCAAAAATTACGTACATTTATTGTAGTTATCCTGAACTCTAACATTATGGTATTGCCCATTTAAGAGTATGAATATAACCAACAAATACGTCAACATTGAGACAAGACTATAACGTCAAGAGATACTTTAAGTGCCGAAAATACAACAATAAAAGGTCAAAATGCGAAGTAGAACAAATCTGTGTGAAATTTAAGGAAAGCATGAGCTCAAGGAATGCAAAAGCACACAAAAGAATAGTTACAATTTTATAGGTAATAATAAGGATGCTGATCACTCACACAGAGTAGACTCGTGCGAGTGGCCAAAGTATCAACGAAGAATTATAATTGCTAGGAGGAGTAGTGCAATGTGACGCCTACGCCCGGGAATCGGAGTGATTTCGATCCCGTACCCTGGCATCCGGCTAGATATGTATGACTTCGAAATGCAAGCAGACTTTATCTTTCGTGCAGCCAGCATTGCGCCGAAAATATTTTTCTTCAAATATTTATATTTGTGGAGAAATATTTTCTGTCAATGTGAGCCGCTGAAGTAAAACACTGATACATTTCGAAGCATATCTATCTGGCAATGCCTCCCACAGCTGCCATCCAAACGTCAAAGAGGCAGAAGGTGTTCGCGGCTAACTGTCCGATGAGTGCGAGTGTTCTAGAATCTCAAGAAGTACAAATTGCATTTAAGTGTGAAGTCCATTGTTGAGTTTAAAGTAAAATAACAAAGTAATGAAGTGTGGCAAGTGATCGCTATCAAGATAATTCTGTCCTTGGCGAGAAAACCGTTGATCAATACCACTAACGCAGGTTTGCTCTAGATATATTGCAACGTGGCATGAGATTATTACCTCACATTCGCTCCATACTTTAGCCATTCTTCGCAGCGAGGTTAACTTTCAGCAGTCTCTCAGTGGGAGAACTGAGGAACTTTGGCCCAACGCTGTTAACAAACGCCAACTACTGCGGCTCGATTTAAGAAATAGGAGGGTGTGGTCAGACGGGAAACTGTAAATGGTAGATTAGACAACTAGCGGGACTTTATGAGTGAGAAGTCTCGCGAGGGTTAGCGGATTAGCGGTAAGTCCGAAGAAAATTAGCGTGGCGTGAATAGATAATGCAATATAAATTTATCAACAGGAGGAAATGCTCCACGTAAACAAGTGGCAACAAAAGCAGCGCGTAAAAGTGCGCCATCGACAGGAGGTGTAAAGAAACCACATCGTTATCGTCCCGGTACGGTTGCTCTTCGAGAGATTCGTCGTTACCAGAAGTCCACAGAATTGTTGATCCGTAAATTACCGTTCCAACGTTTGGTTCGTGAAATTGCTCAAGATTTCAAAACTGATCTTCGTTTCCAATCAGCTGTTTGGCTGGGATCCATCGGCAAACAATTTGCATCATTTGGATCATCACTCAATTCCACATCAACATAATAGACCTGGCATTGCGGTCTATGTTTAAGGATTTGGACAAAAGGAGTGAAGGTAAAGCGATCTCGAGGTATGTAAGTTTTGTTGTTCTTGGCTATAACAAAAGAACGAGGGAACCAGGATCAGATCTAGGCCGGCTCCTAGATTTGTGTTGGATAGTTTATCTGGGAGTTGAAATGGTTTGGGGGAGGAATATGACAATAAAGGAGTGAATTTATAATTTTTCTCACCCCGGGATGAATTGGATGATGGGAAAAGTTTGATTGGAAAGAAGGATAATTCGATTGGGAGCTTTAATACAATTTTATAAGAGCATCCTTAAATTTAAATTGCATTCATAGCATTTGTTACATTGGGAATTGAACGGTTTGGGGGAGGAATATTTGAGATGAATAGAATCCTAGTTCCTACCTTCTTGAGATGAAGGTAAAGATGTATAAAATTTGATGCAAGGAAGGATAATTAGAGGATTGCGAGTCCTGTGACCACGAAGTCTTCAACTTAAATTTAATTTAGAGCTCCTTTAACACTATAATTAACGGTTTCGAGTTGAATTATTTCTTGCTTTTTACTAAATTTTGCATTGAGTCAAAATTAATTTTCTAAATAAGTTTTTTTATATAGCGGATTTCCATTTTAATCAATTCCAAAAAGGATTTATTTTTGTTTGTAAAGTTTTGATGGTGGTTTTCCACAAGAATCGAGTTTTATCTGCATATTTATAAATTCATTGCATTTTAATTTCGAATCAAAATAAAATTGAACTTTCTCCCTGTTAATAAATTTAATTAACTGAATTCCTGGTGATTCCGTTCAATGATATTTAAACTCATTCCGTTATTTTTGTAAGAAAAGTAATTTGAATGCAAAACTCAATAAAAATCGTTGAAATTTAGCAAATTAGCGCGTAAATGTGATTAACAATTTGTCAGAATTAAAACAAGGATATGATTTAAATGAAAAACAAGGACTGCACTTCAACTGACAGAAATCCGATTGAATTCTTTGAATTTATCAAGATCACAATCGCCCAGAAGCCACTCCTGTTGAATCTAGATTGAAGTAAATGACCTTTAAACTCAAGTCATTGAAGTAAAATAATGTACAGTACAAAAATGGAATTATCATTTGTAATAAAAAAAATAATTTGAATTATCTAATCCTTTTTTCAAAGTGCAATCGGTCGATAAATCATACCAAGTTTATTGGAGCAAGTAACTATTTTTAAAAATCAAAATAAACTCCCAAAACTTGCCTTGTCCGCAATGAATTTTCCGCATCCACTGATTGCATTCAAATAGTCAAAGAAAATACAAACCTTAAAAAGTAAAACAATTTGTGCCATACAACTTTCCCATTTTTTTTCAAATAAAATAACTTTGATTGTAATTATTTAATAAAAAAAAAATAATATGCAAAATATCAAATAATTATTACGATTCAACCTCATTTTCGTTAAATATTGAAGAACAGAATTTAAAAAAAAAAAACAAAAATGAAATGAAGAAGAAATTAAAAAAAATTACTGGGCTGTGCATTTTTTCATAATAAACAAAAAAGATTAAAAATATATTTCATCACTTATAATTTCATACATAAAAATTTATGTATGAAAACAAAAATTTAAGGTAAATTCTTTCAAAAAGTCTAAAAACACTCTAAAGACACTGAAAAAAAAAGATAAATAAATCAATAAGAAACGTACAATAAATGATCTTACTAAGAAAAAAAAAAAAACAAAAAACTTTCAAAAAAGGAAGAACGCAAAATAACATTTTTTTAAGTCTTAGAATTAAATGAACCAAATTGCATACATGTTGCTTTACTGCCATTAAATATGAAATAAGATAAAATCAGTCGCTCAGTTTTTTTAATTTTAATCCGTAAAATCAATGCATGAATTAATAAAAATTAAAACAACAATAGTGATAAAATACTGTAAATTTATACAACTGGAATTTTGCACAAAAAAATAAATTTAACAACAAAGAAATCAAAAGTCCGAAAACAATATTTTAGTAAACTTTAATATAAAAAGAAAGTCCAAATCAAAGCTTGATGTAAAGCTCACTTATATATAAATTTAAATTATATACACACAGACCGAAAAAAAGAGACGTCTCTAAATATTTTATTTTAATATAAAATAAATGAACAAACGAAAGATATGTTATTGAAAGTCATTGTAAGACTATTAAAGTATGTTTAATTCAACAGAAAATATGAACGAATCAAATTTATAGTATGTATAAATATATATTCTATTGTTACAAAAAATACCCCAGTTATAAAAAGCAAAAAAATCAACAAAAAATAATTTTGAGCTGAATATGTTCTCTACATTTGTTGCTATGTACATAGGAAAAAATAATTTAAATTAAAGATGAAGTACTAAAGAAGCCCTAAGCCTTTCCGTTCCACATGCTCTTTCTTTTGCAGCGGAAGTGATGACCGAGGGTAAGTATGTCTTGAAGAGGGTTAGGTTTTTATAATCTGCGGATGATTGATTTCGAGTCGGTTACGTTCCGCGGTACCCTTGTTTGCGCTCGTCTTTTTTATTAGAGTAGGTTATTTTGGACTTGAGGTAGTTTAGCTTATTTTCTGGTACCGCGTCGGTGATTCGGTAACGCGCCTATGGTTTTAGATTTTGTAGGATTTTGAATTGAGATCTGTGGAGGGATCACATCCAGAACTAACGTAACGTAGGTTTCCTGTTCTGGATGAGTAGTTGTTGACGCGTTTATAAATCGGGCATGTGAATCGGTGGCTGAGTTACGTAACTCGGACTTAGTCTGCTCGCGTAAGACCCGCGACCAAAACTCCTCTCTGAACTAGCTAGCCTACAAGCAGCCACCACGGAGTAGACTAAGTGTGACCGGACTTGTTGACCTGAAGGGTACAGTTCGTTGTCACTTCCAAGACTGCACGTCTCGAACCGATGAGAGGTCAGTTCTAAGTGCGATCGAACGAGACGGAGGTAGGAAACCGTTACAGTAGTGACTACAATTTTGATGATAATTGTTAATCACACAACTCAACCAAGCGACAAAGTAACTTTCTTTAATGCCAATATAAGACGCTTACGACACACATTTAGTGATATTTAAATTTATCTGCAGCAAAGTCCTGAAACGGATTTGATTATACTAAACGAAGTATGGACATACTCTGAAGAAGATATAGCTTCGTTTTCTCCTACAGGCCCGGAAGAGGTGGAGGTAGAGCAATTTATATAAGAAAAACAAGTTGGGTAAACAAACCTACGGTCAGGTCGGAAGGGTTTTGTAGCCAACGTGCAAAATGCAGTCACCAGCAATGAATAAAAGCAAGAAACATATCAAAGAGATATATATGCACGCTTATAAGAAAATTTTTTCGTGTATTTCCCCTTTCCGTGTGCTCACCGAAGCAAAAATACCAGGATAAACCCTGTTCTGGAACTACCCATATCGGCTATTTTCGATTTTATTTTTTTTCAGGGGTAGTGGCCGTTTAAATTTTTTTGATAATGAAAATTTGAAGAGGGCATAACTTTACATTAACATACAAAATTTAATGTTTGTAGCTTATACGGTTTGCAAGAAAAAGTGCTGTGACACACGGACGGACGGAAAGACAGGCGTGATTTTATCAGGGTTTTGTAAAAGTTCTTTGCTGCATAAACTTAATGAATCAAACAGTGTTATAGTGCTCCACGTTGCTCATAGCCAGTGGCATAGCCAGGATTTCTATTAGGAGGGCACAACATTTTCGTCATCAACCGAATCATAAAACGATATCATTTATTTATGTCAAAAGTAAAATTATTCATGCAAGGGTAAGCCTTCGCGGATCGTTGGCAAATTTATCCAGTATTTGTTTTCGAAATTGGGCTTTTTTTCTCAGTGGATGCTCAGCATACAAAGACCTGAAAATTACTACGTATATTACTTTTACAAACAAGGCGTTGCATATTTTAAAGGAGTCAGCCTCGTGATTATTATTTTGACAAAAAATTATTTACCATTTAAGTGGACCTTAGTCAATGTTGATCGTAACCATGTTTTAACTCTTCTCAATGTACTGAAAGATCTTTCAATGGTGCTCGTTGTACACGGTTGAGCTAAGGAAATGTTGAGAGCATGTTTCGTCGCAGGAAAAAATTGATCTGCCTCTTTTACGACTTCGGCTAACTTCAATTGCTCCAATTCAGTTTTTCCAATATTTTTATCTCCCCAGAGGTTAAACCTAAGTTCAGCCTCACTGTCAAGGTAATGTAAATCGTAAAAGTTGGCGGGTAAATGCAATTGATTCTTGAAGTCTTCGATTGTCATAGTCAATATGTTGAAAGGGTGCAATGATAAAAAAGAAAAGGCCGGTAAGTTCTTTTCTGTGAAGCGTTGTTCCAGTGAAGTAATCAAAGAATCTAAATATGGGATGAGTATTGTTCTTTTCCGAAATTCAGCAGGGAGATTCGATCGGTTTTTATGTTGCTCAACGATTCAACGATTCACTGGCAGCAGATAGAATGTCTTTGATTTTGGCATCTGCATTTTCACGATGTTCTTTAACGATACCAAATATTTTTTTAATGTGACTGGAGCACTTCAAAAGGTCCAGCCTTTTTGACTGCAAAGCGTTTGCTACAGCCTCCAATAAAGCAGAATATTGTGCAATCATAACAACCCAGATAATTGATTTTCTTATTTTTGGCGGACGAACTCAATTGAAAAGCCATTTTCCTGGTAGCGGAATTACCCTCTTCTGATAATTTTTCTAATCCATGAATTATGCTTACAAAATTTATCTTGAAAACGGCTATGCTTTTATATTTTTATGACCATCGGGTCTCACAAAGCATGGAAATTTGTGAAGTATATTTTCTCCGAAGATTAGATTCACGAAAAAAATTGATAACATCTTTTATAGTTGCAATCGTGTTTCGTATCTCTGGCACGCGATTCAAATCATTCACTACTAAATTAAGCTTGTGGCTAGCGCAGTGAAAGTAGAGGGCTTTCGTGTATTTTTCTTGGAAAATTTTTTGAACGCCATTATTTGCTCCCGACATGGTTGAGCAGCCATCGTAACCCTACTCAAAGCACCTGCTTGCATCCAGTCCCTCGTTTTCAATGAACACATCAATCGCGTTTGCTATAGTTTTGGCATCCGTGGCGTCTAATTCAATAAAATCAACGAATTCTTCTCTAATTTTTTCTTGATTGAAGAATCGAAAACCGATCGATAGCTGCTCTTTCCCTGATATGCCCATACTTTCTTCTGCCACCACAGAGTACGCGAGCGCTGCCTTCAGATCTGTGATTATGTCATTTTTGATACTTGAAATAATAGACGAAATAATCTTTCGATTTTATTCAATCACTTTTTGGTAGCCAGATACCATAACCACATCAATAGGGGTTTGCTCCATAAAACATTTGGCTGAACTTATGGCTTCTTTGTGCCAATTTCCAGAAACATGGCTTCTGCAGTAGTCGTCCATGTTTTTATAGCGAGTGAAAGGTTTCACTAGCAGTGATCCCAGGACACCTGGTACATTTTTCGGTAAGAATAGGACACAATATAAGCATAGTGCTCCTTTCAACTTCCTACCCATGTGCCAAGATCGTTTTGAAATGTTTCCGCACCTTTTGATTGTTCGCAAGATAAAATCTGTACTGGTGCAGCTATTGGGCGAGTGCATGATTTAATGACGTTTGAGACGGCTTCATCTTTCGTTGCATCTGCAGGTTCGTCTTCGTCACTACTACGACGATCACATGCTTTTCTTTTTTTTGCATTTGAAGCTATAAAACAGTTACAAAAACTGTCAAGCAGTCTGCAGTATAAAATATACATATCCATCTTTATATTTTCTAACTCAAAGCTTCTTTTCTCTTATTTTTCAAAACATTATTTTATCACAATTATTTATTTCTACTTTTCCAAAAAAAATTATTATATGTTGAAGAACTAATCTGAAATAGTCTCTGACACCCATTCTTTGTAAGCAGTCATATGCTCAAACTGGACAATAAAACCACCTTTCTACTTGGAGAAGTCAACGAATAAAACGACAACTAAATGATAGCGAAGTTTTCTGAACTCTAAAAGTTCGCGATCATTTACTAGAAAACCACACCACCACAAACACTTTCACCACACATGCGCGATGAATTGATCACTGAACCAATTAGCTGTTTGAGACGGAAAACTAAAATGAAGGGTCATTTTTGGGTCTTTGTTGAACGATCCTACAAACGATGCCCTTCGTATATACAATGATCTTCCGGAATCAGTAAAAGAAGCGAATTCACTTATGATCTTCAAGAAAAGACTCAGGAACTATTAAATGAATAGCGATTGAATCTCAGCGCAGAAACTCAAGACACAGCTAGCCTTATGATTTATTTTATCTGTCCAGTAACTTCAAAATAGCATCTTAGGGCATTGTTGATCCTATCGTCGAGATACTTGAAGAAACAGCCATTCTTTTAACTCAGAGTTTTTTTACTGCGTCGAATTAATATTTTTTTTACCTCTGAGAGCTGTTAACGAATCGGACATGAAAAGATTGACAGGATGACTTCACATATTTTTTGTGTGCCCCCTTATACCGATGTTTTACACATTGTCTGGGTGGCACACCTGTAGAAACGACGAAATGTGAAGTGCAGATCGCACGACGAAGAAAGTGTGATGGAGAGAGTGGAAGGGAAGGAGGTATTAAAAAAAAAAAAAAAATTCAATCGGTTTATTTCCGTTGCGCAGTTCGGTAGTAACCCTGGAGACAAACACAAGGAAACCCGATTGTATATTTAACAGCCTTTTTTTTCCTCGAGCAGTAAAATTCATGAACATTTAGGGGAGGGCAGTGAACCCCTTCTACACCCTCCCTGGCTACGCCCATGTTCATAGCTTACACAATTGCCAATGTGCCGTTCCACGCCGCGTTACTGTTTCATGACTAGATAAGCGCGATCGTCACTTATGTAGCTAATCATAACCAATATGATCGCGCGGCGATGCCTCTATGTCAGTTCTTTGGTTTAGTTGTAATCAAACGTCATGTAAATAATGCCTCTAAGAACTGAACGGAGAGCTGAGATGAACCGTGCCGAGGAAACCCGCTAACACTTTCGAGGAAGCGTCTGTGTCTGCTTCACAGAAGAGGTGTGCTTGCTTGCAATGAGATCGTTATGAGCTTTTTTCATGTTCTGCAGTTGGTTTTCCTTCTGCGGCTCGACTTATCTTGTGCAGATAACGCTTTTTGATGAAACCGTGATTCAACCAGCTGCAGAAAAGTCTTTGTTGGCCCAATTTGCTTCGTGAGGAAGGATAATGATTTGACGATGATGGACCAACCAAATTTGTAGCAAATCGCCGTTTGTTTCGAAACAGGCCCCTTACGTGGATCTAATGCGAGTGCGCGCGCACCCTCATGTATCATATGTGGGCTTCCGTTGCTGCCACCGTCACTGATTGGGCGTGATTTAGTCATCATGGCTGCGCAGTCATCGCTATTGATTGCACTCCGCATCCACGTACGAGCAGGAGATGCAATTTGACCGCTTTCTAGGCCACACCAGTACCAAATCAATCACGATATAATATCAATCAAGTATGCTATTTAGAACTGCCGAGGAACAACGGAAATATCTCGGGGAAAGATATCTGCACTGCACTTCGCAATAATATCGAGATTAACACGCGAACGAGCTAATTTTCCGCTAACTACCTACAATATTACTCTGACGGATCCCGCAAGCTTTTCTTTCAATCCTTTATGTTCACGGAGCGGGACTTACACTGTTCCACTTACTGTTCATTAAATTTCAGCTTACTCGCGGATTAAAATCTTTCTGGGAATTGTCACCAGGAATTAAATCGATCCTTTTCAGCAGGCGGCGTGAACTAGCAAACCCACGGAAGGAACCCAGAGAGCATTTCCATTCGATTTATCGGGTTCGATGAATAACGCTTACGCTTTCCACTTGAACACAAGATGAATAACATTACACTTATTGAACGTTATCACCCTCTTCCCTTTAATCCCCGCTTATTGCGCCGTTCATTTATTTGGTCACAGCCAACGTTCTCGTGCCTCCCACAATTCTCCACGATGACGAATTCCACGTTCAAGTTCCCAGCAAGCTCACAGTCCTTGCGCGTCCTCGCTGCTTGGCAATTCGTATCAGACTCCTCGATCCATCCAAAAATTCGCATGATTTTTCCGTCACACCTGTAAATCCAAATCCTCTGCTAGTTCAGCTGAGTTAAATTGCATTCGTCAACGCAATACATGGATATGATGCACTAAATCAGTGTTCCCATGTCCGAAATTTCAATTCGCAGATTTGCGTGATTAAGTTCATAAAATAATTAATAGATTGAAAATTTAAACTATAATAAAGAAAAATATTACAACGAATATCAATGCAAAGAAAAAATTTACGTTTCTTCTTCTTCGTAGCCCTACAGCCCCTTTCGGGCCTTCGCTTAGAAATAGTTAGAGTATCTCATTGTCATGATCTAATGTATCGGCACTCTACAAGGTGATATGATCATTATCACGCTTTGGCCGTGTGTACGTCCACCCAGCTGCGATGTATTCTGATTTTAAACCACCACGTATCATAGCTGAACAGGCTTATAGTCCGTTCGAAGAACCATTCGAACTAAATCTCGTTGACGCCAACGAGACTTGAACCAGAGACCTTCGGCTTACAGGTTTAGTGCTCTAGCCACTAAGCCACGCGGACTATTTATTATATTCTATACAATTGATGGTTATAATGGTTGTGCCGTTGATTTACAACTTTGCCGAAGGTGGGCAATGCATCTGCGGAGTATCCTCTTCTTATTGGTCACTCATTATATAGCTTAGCCGGGTTAACAATCGATGCCGTTCTAGCTGAGGATGTATTTTTTGTCAAAACAAGGATATGAATAACATACGAGTATTCTTAGCCAAACCAGACATTGAAACGAAGAATTTCAAACAAGAGAATTGCCGAGAAAAATTCTATCCGAAAGATTGCTTCGAAGGTGAGCCAATCTTTGAGGTTCATGGTGACTATTATTACAGCTACCAGGGGTACAATGGCCGTTATCAACAGAAATGTACTTGCTATTAATCCTGACGAAGATACTAAAATGCAAATATATATATTTATTTGGAACAATATCATCTTTTCGTTAGGATTTGATGTTCATGATCATTATAAAGAATTAGGTGGTGATGTAGCCGTTTACAGTGTAGTCAATAATAATGGAAGGCCACTCTACCCGGGCCAGAGCCCCTATAACGCAATTACAGGGGAGGACTCGCTGGATGGCTAGCTCATTTTAGTGGAAGGGCCTTCCATCGTTGCGGGTCCTATACCTGATCAGGTATGTAATGAATCTTGTGACGCCGCTGGCGACTCACTAACACACCTTGCCACCAAGTGGCTTGGCATCTCATATTGATTGGGACGGGTGCACATCCCGCGGCAATTTTGTCGTGGGATGTCAAAGCGAAATTGACCGCCAGATGTCAAAGTGAAGTGTGGAGGTAATTTCATGTCTTCTTGCGGCAAAGTGTTTTTCTGGAGACAGGTGTCGGAAAAAGTGTAAAATCGCTTTATAATTGTGAAATTTAGTTTTGTGTCGGTCGTAAACGAATAAATAGACGTCAGGTGTACAAGATGTTTTGTAAAAGTTCACTAGGGAAAAACTTCCATTAAAAGGTGGCAAATCGGTAGCGGTGAACGGGAATAACTACAGTAACTCATCTTATCAGGCAGTTATCAAGAAGACCTTATGGGAAGATTTGACCTTACGTGCCTGAATCCATACCCGAGGAATTAATAAGGGACTGCGGTTGCATGCGGGCGCAGAAAACAAGATGAAGTGAAAGTGTTGTTTTGTTCTGACAATCGTTGTGAAATATTTCGCGCTAATCGCCTCACAAAGCATATCCAATAGCTTCATCCATCATTTTGTGTGACTGCCATTAAAACCCATCGTCCGTCAGTAGATTCTCGGCCAAAGCAATATCACAGTATATGCAATGACTCGACATTATGGCATTCGAATACAAAATGATGATTCGTCTGGAAAAGGAGAAAATCAGTAAAAATACTGACGCAAATGCGCGTATTTCTGTGCATGATAAATGAATCAATTCTGAAATTGTGCCGCCCGCTGCAGGCTCGCCATTTATTGCAGATTTATTCTTGCAATCTCGAATGAAAACCCGGAATAGTAATTGGAAGCGGAACTTGAAGATCCTTCTATTCTGACATCTGTGGTCAATAAACCGCGTGCGCTTGCTAATAAGCATCTGGACTGTTACTTTTTGTGTGAGTAATCAGCTTCACGTAGTGTGATGGGCAAAGGGGCAATGCTGGCAATTACAGTACGCAGAAAATCAAGGCTGGCAATTACAGTACGCAGAAAATCAAGGTGGTGGTTATGGAAATCAAGGATATAGCGGTCCAACCTTGGCGTCGGGCAAATGAGTAGTGGCAAGGTAAAAATCGATGTCAGATACAAACAACCAAGAATAGGCAGCTGAGAAAGGACATTTTCTATAGAAAAATTGAATAAAATCAGATCAAGTAGAAGGTTTATAAAGATATTTACAGAATAATGTTTGAAAAAGAGAGAAGGCAAGGCAGAATCCAAATAATAATCTGAGAATAATATACAAATTACAAAAAGAAACTTATATAAGAGGTTTTAAGTATGGTAGCTAGAACTAACCATTGCCGTTTTTGATTTTCGACATTACATATAACTCTGTCAATAACTATAAATCGACTTACTTAAGTGAACAATAGTATTAAAACACTTTGAACAATGATGATACATAACTTTATAAAACTAATGGGAATCAAAAGGAAATATAAATGGAAACCAAATATTCAAGTTTCATCAGGACATCACCAATAGGATATTTCGTGAATGTATTTTTTATAATGAGAAGAGCCTATAAAATAAAATAATAGCCACACAACCAATCCAGAATAATAAGAAAAAAATAAATAAAAACAAAACGTAAAAGAAGGAACACCAACAGCTATAATCGGAAATTTCCATGAAATTAGGAATGTGTGTGTGTATATTGTGGATGAATCTCTACTAAATCAACGTTCTAAAATATGTCGTTTGCTCATTCGACAGTATTGTGGATGGTAACGACATTATCAAATCACGAAGGAGCAGAGGAGAAGATAAGATATAAATAACATAAAGACACCAGAAGGCCAAATTAATTATTTTCCTCAATATATGAAATCAATTTAAAATAAAACTAAAATTTTCTAGTAGGCAGAAACAAGAAAAACACATTTCCATTTAATATATATTTATGATGAAAATCAAGTAAACTGATAATGATTCCATTTCATCCGATGACTATCTAATATTTATAAACAAAAATCAACATTTCTTCATTTTAACTTTTCTACATACAATGAGACTTATTACGATTGTTATTACTTACTATATAAATGACAAGTATTGATTACAGTCTATTTATAAATAAAAACAACATTAAACATACGATACTTATCGGCTCTCGATACACACAATTTGGTATCTTTAGAAATATTGGATAACAATTTATATATTTTCTTTTTTTTTTGGAAATTCGCGACAAAGAACATCAGTATTACTTTTAAGTTTACAAGCAAATAATGCGAAAATTAATGTCTTAAAACAACTTTTAGGATAGATGATGAATTCTAAGTAGTGTAGCTTTCCTACACTGAACGTTATGTTATATTTTGTCAAATTTTATTTTTGATATCAATTGGATAAGAAAGACTACAAGACAAATTTTATGTGGGTAAAATGTTTAGGTGAAAATGATATACAAAATTATTGATAAATGTAAATTAGATGTGACAGATATAACAAAAAACATGGGGAAAATATTATTTCTAAGTATGGATTTTAAACAATACATCATTATTTCTGTAGTATATTCAATTAAACATAAATCTATATTATAAAAACAAATGAAAAATAGAATCAAATTAATTTAAATAGGTATATATTAATAAAAAAATATCAATTGAAAATGTTTGAAACCATAGAAAAAATATAAATATTGACATTAAGATTTTGCTTAAAATGAGCTTTGAACTCTTTGAACATATTTTGTAATACAGACTCGAAAAAAAAACAAAATGAATTGCTAATTAAAACACGACTTTCCTTTCCAGTAGTTCTGCTTTTCAGCGGGAAATGAGGTGCAGGGTTAGTATGCCGTCGCGAGGGTAGGGTTTGAGAAAATCCGCTGAAGTCGGTTTCGCGTCGCGCGCGGTACGCGGTACCTTAGTTGTTCTTGATTTTTCTTTAACGTAGCTTTCGTCGGGTTGAGTTAACGTAGTATACTTTTCGGTACCGCGTCGGAAATTCGGGAACGCGAAATAAAAATTAGATTTTGTACTTTTGACTGGTTAAT
Organism: Odontomyia ornata; assembly: GCA_963969285.1. Taxonomy (NCBI): domain Eukaryota; kingdom Metazoa; phylum Arthropoda; class Insecta; order Diptera; family Stratiomyidae; genus Odontomyia; species Odontomyia ornata. The sequence continues at coordinate 293,651,424 of OZ017739.1, read as the reverse complement.
GAAGGAATACGGAGTAACGTAGAATAGGTTTCCTCTCCGTATGGTTTTGTTTTTGTAACGCGTTTGAAAACGGGCGTGTACAGGTGGCTGAATATTGTAAATGAGCGTAACCCATTCGGAGACCCGCGACCGAAATCCTCTCCGATCTAGCTGGCCGACAAGCAGCCACCGCGTGAATGGGTTACGGTGCATGGATTGGTTGACCGGTTGGTACCATCTGTTGGCACTACTCAGACTTAACGTCTAGAACGGATGAGAGGTCGGTTCCGCGTTCGCAAGTAATTTTAAAAAACATTACAGGTATTACGAAAAGGAAAGACCGAGTTTGGATATTGATTATCTTTTCATTCCTTTTCTTTTCAAATAATTACGGATCAAAATTTATGAGAATTTCATCATTATACCTACTTACTTGAAAAGAAAAGGAATGAATAGATCATCAAATTCCAAACTTGGTCTTTCCTTTTCGTAACACCTGACCGGGTACGGGACCCGCAATGATGGCAGGCCCCTCCACTAAAATTAGCTAGCCATTGGACGAGCTCTCCCCTGTTATTGAGTTATAGGGGCTCTTGTCCAGGTAGAGTGGCCTTCCGCTCACGTGCCCTTTTATGGTGTAGTGTAATGTGATTCCATCACATAATATTATAACATAAATTGGTCACGTTTATATTTCCCATTTGATGGAAAAATTCATGCAAATTATGTTTGTATGTGTTTTTCACTCAAACGGAAAATATATGGCCACGTCCACATTTGGATCTTGATCCGGTTGGGAGGGTGCGAGGGGGCACTGCTTCCCCTGGATGCCCCACTCTTATTTGTGGGCCGTAAGTATCGTCGGTAACCACGAAGTTTCTTTAAGCCCGTCCGTTTTCTCCCGCCCCGATTTGTCCTCTGAAGCAACAATTCTCTTTACCCTCAGTAGGTTACCTCGTTCTCGACTTCAGTCGATATCTATTCGAACCCTTTTTTCGAAATTCGTGAATGCAAAAAATATTTTTTTAGTGGGTCGTGTACTGGGGAAAAGAACCCGTGCCACAACACCGCAACGCTAGCCTGCCAGCGCACTCACAGGTCCCTAGCCAAGGCCAAATCTCAGCGGATCCTATCATCCTCTTTCGGCGAGGCAGCAGACCATCGCTGCAGCCCTTTACGGGCATTTATATCTACCCATTTCACTACGGGTATTTGGGCAAAATTGTCCATTTATTAGCAAAGATCAAAGCACTTGGTTACCTTCACCAAATTACGGTAGAAGAACTTTTCCTTCGCGCACGAAGCACATTTACTACATATGTATGCAAAACAATGAAATGATGAGTTTCACTGCCGCGATCAGTCGTCTCCTTAATTGCTTCTTGACATCCGGACCGAGATCTGATGACTTGCAGAAAACAAATAAACGTAGAAATAAGCGAGAAAGGAGCAATGGAGCGAAAGCCAATAATAAACAAGTTGAGTAAGCAGGAGAGTGCTCCTACCAGAAGGTCTTTGTAGATTTCCTAGGTTTTGAAAAAAGTTTTCTAATAGCGTGAATCGATAATTTGAATTATTCATCCAATACTTGGATTTGAGATCATTCAAAATTATGCTAAGGATGCACAGTTTCTTTCATAAGCACACTGCAGCTGCCATTTTGATCCAGCTTAAATGATTTTTCAGAATACTCGGCCGGTTGAACATATTCAAATTAAACACTATTCCTCAAATTTTCATGAAAATTGAAAGGAAATAACAGTGCCTAGGTCAATTTAAAATATGTATCAACCATAAATACGCATTGTTGTTGTTGCATTTGCATACAATTGCAATGGATATAACTCACTTGATTATGATTCGATTTCCATGAAATTTAGTGAGCGGAAATATCTTATATCAGTCTATATAATCAAATCAGTCTATAAATTTCAAGAAGTTTGAAGGTACCGTTTTGATTTTATGGTCGAAAATATAAAATCTACAAATCATACCATTATTTGCAAAGTTGAGTGAATTTCGGTTTCTGAGGTATTTATTGCTCTTGTGCTCACAAAGGCCCGCCTTTCTGAGAATTTTTAGATTTTTCGGCTCCAAGATGTCCAATCGCGAGGGGGACACAATTTTGGTACCTTTTGCCTCCCTCTGCACCGCCTGATGCATAAAATGCCCGTTTTTCTTTCAGATTCTAAAAGTTCTAATCATGACCGTTCATTTGATACCCCAGAAAACTACCTTTGATTAAAAAAAAAAACATTTTAAGGGCTAGTTCGTTATAAGGGGGGACCCCCCTTAAAAATTTTGAAATTTTTGATAAGATCTGATCTTTCGAGATACCATCACTTCTGACCTTTTCAAAAAGTTTGAGCTTTTCTAGCGTTTATAGTTTTTGAGGAAACTTGCTGTGACGCACGGAAAGACGGACAGACAGGTCGCGAAACTAGTAGGTCTTTGTAAAAAAAAATGTTTACAAAGACCTAAAAAGCATCCTGCGATGCAGTTATGAAATTTTTGGATATAGGAACAACTATAGTCTCGCTCGAGCCGATGGTAACGATCAAAATTGGGGCATTGGCTACATTGTGGATCTGATTGAGGTAACGGGAACTTTAAACTTTACAAATATTCAGCCAGTGTCAGTAGCGGATGTTTCTCATTTTGCTGAAACTCTGCTAGCACCAGAAATAGTTCCATCTCTTCATGTCGTGGCCCGGCCGAAGCAGATGTTTATATCTCGTCTGGCTTATGAGGCATCGACAAATGACATCCGCTCAACGAAATTCGGACCTTCGGTAAAGATCATCAGCTGCCGTAACTCGGCAAAGGATAACATTGAAGGAAGAGTGTAGCTTACTTTGAGCTAGCTGTTCCATCAACCTGCACCGTAGTTCTTCACCCAAAATACTGGCCTCCTGCAACTTTAATTAAACCTTTTCATCCTGTTGGGAGCTCTCTTCCGAGACTTTAATAACTGTTCACCCTAAACCTTTTTCAAATAGTAATTTAAATTTTGATATTTGGAACACTTCCCATAGCTTCAATCTTTAATATCAAAATGCACGTGGGATGCAAACCAAGCTGAACGCTATTAAAATTGCCTCTTTCACCTCCGGCGATGATTTCATCTATTTCATCTAACAGAATCCTGGCTGACTCCTGATATCGTCAGCAGAGGAATTTTTCCGTACTGAAAGAGATCGTTTGGTTTCAGGTAAATCTGGCGGTGATGGTGCACTTATTGCTATTCATAAAGCTTTAGGCAGCAAACTCTGCTCCGATTTTTCCCCTTCACTTCCAGTAGAATGCAACACTGTCTTCATTAATATATTTCAAGCCGTAAGTTTAGTATAGCTTTGCGTGTACATCCCTTGCAATACTCCTTTCTGCGGTCGCAATCATTTGTTTTCTCAATTCTCTTCTTATTTCAGCAGCATCAACACTCTATACACTATTTTCATTTGTGGTGACTTCAATATGCCTTGCCTAAGTTAGAATACAAGTTCTCATACCCTCACATCCTTCAATGATATCTGTATCCTGTTTTCTTCTTTTTTATCGCTCCCGAACGCAAACAACCAACTTCTCGATTTCATCCTTAGTACCAATCCTGCCTCAATCTCAAAATCTTCCTCCGAATATGTAAAACCTGATCCCCATCATCCTCCACTTGAGGCTCGTTTATCTTTTCTCGCACCTCAGTCCAACCACACTCCTTTTTCCCCTAAATTGAATTCCCGCAAAGCCAACTATGCAGCCATTCAGCTTGGGCTGGATAATATTGACTGGAATTCTATAGTGACAGTACGTAGTGTGCAGGACTACAGCGATGGTCGGCTGCCTCAGCAGAAGAAGATGGTAGTATCCTCCAAGATTTGGCCTTGTCTGAGGACATGTTAATGCGCTGGCAGGCTATAGTTACGGTATCGGGAGGCAGGTTCTTTCCCCCAGCACAAGGGCCCACTACAAAAAAATTTCGCATTCACGAATAAAAAATGTCGAGGTAACCTACTAAGAGATGAAATTGCTTGTTCAAAGAAAAAATTGGGCCCGGAACAAACGATCGGACTTGAGAGACTTCGTCCTTCCCGACGACACTTATGGCCCACAAATAAGAGTGGGGCATCAGGGTAGAAGCGGTGCCCCCTCGCACCCTCCCAACCGGATCAAGATCCAAACGTAGACGTGACCATATATTTCACATTTGAGTGAAAAACTCATACAAACATTTTTTGCATGAATTTTTCCATCAAATAGGGAATATAAACGTGGCCAATTAATGTATTATGTGATAGAATCACATAACTAAACCATTAAAGGGCACGTGAGCTCAAGTGCATTCCTCCCGGGCAAGAGCCCCTATAAAACAAAATAAGGGAAGAGCGCGCCCGATGGCGAGCTCATTTCAGTGAAGGGGCCTGCCATCGTTGCGGGTCCTATACCCGGTTAGTTCAAGGGAAAGAAAAGACCGAAGGTATATGTTTAATAATTCATTATATACATTATTTCTTTTTTTACTATATTACTTTACCATTAAATGATTTAATTCAATATTTTGTGATATGAATTGCACTGAAATTTAAAATACAAGGGCATTAAAAAGAAATAAACAAAACCATCTCTGGTTATTAAAAAAGTAAGCTTGTGTGATGGAGAACATTTCTAAAGGAAACCATCATCAATTTTGAAACATGCTGATTTTGTTTCGTTTCATTAAATTAGCAAGAACAAATTTTTAATAAATAAATTTTAAAAAAAGGTTTACTCACCAACATCCTCGCCGGGCGCCCGCTGGTGATGTGGTGATACCTGGAAATTGAAGTACGTTACGAGTGCTTGCACCAAAATTATTACGTTTTACACTTATTATTTTTTTATCGAATTAAAGCTTATTTTTCTTTTATTATGAATCGCACCGTTAACACTTTGCCAAAACCAGAAAAAAATCATTTAAATTTTACAATCCAACAGCAATATTTCAAAATAAGTTGAGCTCAACTTCAATATTGCACGTTGTTTTCCCTCCCGGGTAGTTCAGTGCCGAGCATGTAAAGTAATTTCAGATTTCAGTCAGTAAAACGGGATGACTCCCGCTATAAAAAAAATTGTCCCAAGCAACAATCCAACAAGCCATTTTCATATCGCCTCCCTAAGGGTTCGGCCACATTGCGATTTTCCTGTCGTAACCAGCGATTTTTAGACGCAAATACGAACACACTACGACAAGATTTGCAAAGGAATTTCAGGCATGCGCAGAACTAATATGCTCATTTGAAGGTATGTCTTTGCCAGGAACACATGTGCTAACTCATTTGTGCGCTATGCAAGAAACTTCCGTGCACGTCAGCGTCAAATGTCCAAATGATGTGCGCCTGCGCGAGTTTCACAAAAACTACCTGCTGAACTGGTTTTAGGAGAGATCGCAAATTCCTGCGACTGCCGACCTGGACAAAATTGTCGAAAATCGCAGTGTGCGGGCTCCCATTTAACCATGTGTAACTTGCGACAGAAGTGCGACTATATAGTCGTAGTCTGATGCATCCCTTGATCAACTTCTAAGCAATGGAAGGAGACACTTTCTTTTCCTTTCTTATTTTCAATGTTGTCTTCTTTTGCACAGTTTTCGTGACTTTTCAGTCTTCCATCACTGCACTGTATCCTAACAGCTTTGAATGTAGAATAATGAATGATCGATCGTTGAATATTTTAAAGCACAAATTATGCACGGTGGATGACCGATAACCAGATTATATCCTGCTTCGGTTGAGAATTTCCTGCTAGCACCAACTTAGTCATATTCACTTGCTTCAAAAATTTCTCGAGAATTGAGTGCAAACAAGCGCAAGACCACATTAGCTTCACAGTTCATACACCATGGGGACAAAGATATCACAGAATTACACTTTCTGTTGAAAACAAACATTGATTATCTTTGTAAACTGCAAAGAGCTTGATTGTGAAGAAAAGCCAAATAAATTCACGCATTTCAGCAAATAATGTACTCGATATTGAGTGTGATAGCTCAAATCTGTTGCAATTGCATCAAATTATGAATCTTCTTAAACGAAAACTTTGAAGCTCGCATTGAAACTCGCAATGGAGGTGTCGTGCGGACGCGATTCTCCCAACCTCTTCTGCTTGGCGATCTCAATCAGACTCCTGACATTGCTAAGGAACTGAATATCCATCACCATACAGTTTTGAGCCATTTGCGTAAGGCTGGACTCACAATAAAGCTTGGCGTTTGGGTGCCACATGAATTAACACAAAAAAATTGATCTACCGAATTTCCATTTGTGAAATGCTAATAAAACACAACGAAATCGAGCCATTTTCGAAGCAAATCATTACGGGCGATGAAAAATGGGTAAGACACGAGAATGACGTTCGAAAAGATCACTGTCAACAAAAGGTGAATCATCACAAACGGCATCAAAGCCAGGATTGATACCAAATAAGGCTATGCTGTGAGTATGGTGGGATGGGAAGGGAATTGTTTATCATGAAGTACTAGAACTTGACCAAACACTCAATTTGGCTGGAATTGTTTATCATGAAGTACTAGAACCTGGCCAAACACTCAATTTGGCTCTGTACTATCAGCAATTAACCAGATTGTAACAAGCAAAGGGCGTTGTCTTTCATCATGATCACATCACATCTTTGATGACCCGGCAAAAATTGTCAGAGCTTGGCTGGGAAGTTTTGATGCATCCAATGGATAGTTCAGACCTTGCACCATCAGACTGCCATTTGTTTTGGTCTCTGCAGGGACTGTGAAAATCACTTGGCCAAATTTTTCACCAATAAACCACAGAAGTTCTACACAGAGTAATGGCTCTACCCAAAAAATGGCAAAAGGTCATAGATAATAATGGACAATATTTACTTAAATAAAATCCATTTTAAATAAAAGAAATATTCAATCGAAAAATGACAAAAAAAGGCTCAATACTTTTTAGACTTACCAATATTATTTTCAATTCACAATTTAAATTTGGTTCAGCATTTTGGTTATTTTCAAGCAGTTGGCTTAGGTGCCTGCTCGATTACTACAATTTTGCTGCAGAAGCTAGATGTCAATCCAGTGCCATCTACTTTCTACAAAAATCTCAGTAATATGTGCTGATTATAAATCATGTACCTATCTGGTGTTCCCCTCGGAAAAAGAGCCCCTTCTGGTTTTCGGCTGAAGTCTCAGACACTTTTTATTTGAAGGATCAGGTGCGCAAAAAATCTCAGTACTCTAGCTCTGACACTGATCCCCCCAACTATTGATTGCTTCCTAGAAAAGCCAAAAAAGTGGTTAAGAACGCAATACGAACTTCTTATTATATGATTGAAACATCACTTTAATCCTAAGCGCTTCTGGACAAACATCCGTTCCCTGAGAACAACATCCCATAGCCCTAATATCTTCTCATGGCAAAACTGCTTGGCTCAATTTTTTACCTTTTCGCTCAATTTTTTTATTTCACATTTAAGGTTTCAAACTCATCGTGTCCTTCTCCTTCTTCTATTGTGCATTCTATCGTGACCTCTCCGTTGGAAATTGAAAGCTCCCTTTTGACATTAATGGTAGTCTGGGTCCTGATGGAATACCAAATCTGTTCGTAAAGTCATTATCTTCTTCATTATCTACCCAACTATCAATTATTTTCAATATTTGCCTTTCTTCTTCCTGCTTTCCTGACGTCTGGAAGCTTGCTAACATCTTTCAAATCCATAAATCTGGAGATCTTAGTGAAATCTCGAACGATCGCCTGATTTCTTTTCTGTCGTGTTCTGGCAAGCTCCTTGTGCGAATTTTACCTAACAGAATATACCATGCCATTTTATCCTGTTTGCAAATGAACAACATAGTTGCATTAAACTTACGAATACCATCTCTCTTGGTTTTACAAATACTATCTCTCTTGCTTTTGACAAGAGCCAATAAGTTGATGGCATATACACCGATTTTGCAAAAGTCTTTGACAGTTTGATCATAGATTTCTGGCTGACAAACTCCGATCGTTCCGCGTTTCCACTCAATCCTCTCTTGAATCTTATACTTCTTATCCTATCGCTCCTGCACCATTGCATGCAATGATGTTATTTTTTCGTCGGCCTCATTTAGTCCGAGATCTGATGTTCTTCGAGGATCAATTTTATGCCCTTTGCTATTCAACATTTTCATTAATGATCTTCCCCAATGCCTGTGCTCTAACTGTCTTCTTTATTCTGATGGTTTAAAAATTTGTCGTTCCATTAACTCCAGCAAAGACTGACCTTCAAATTAATGATCTTGACAATCTCTAAAATTGGTGTCAAGGTAATTTACTTCCTCTTAACATTTCAAAATGTTGTCACATGAGATTCACCATCAAAATTCATCCAGTAAACATGAATACCAGATTGATGGATCCCTGCTCGCACTTGTGGACAAATTTAATGATTTTGGGGTAGTATTTGACCCAGGTTGACATCGATATTCCATGCATAGCCACTAGAGCTTCACATGTCACTGGTTTTATTTTACAATCCTCCAGCAATTCCTTTAACATCTTAACCAACGTCCATCTATTTGTACTCTCAGCCCCGTCAATCCTTGAGTACGCCTCCCAAGTATGATCTCCTCATTATACAGGGCTATCCATTTCGTGATAGGAAAGTATAACCCTGCCATTTGACATTTGTCAGAATTAAATGTCATCCAAAGCGTTTTTTTTTTAGTCGAACGTTTGCCATTTAGAAATATGGATCGTTTAACAGTCGAAGAACGTGTTAAAATTATTAAATTTTATTATTAATATGTTGATTCTGCTGTATCAACATTTAGGGCTTTACGAGCCAATTACGGTCGACATAATCGACCTACACAGCAAACAATTTCGAACACAGTGAGAAAATTTGAAGAGTCTGGATTGGTTATTGATATTGCAAAGCCTGTGCATTATCGCAGCATTCGTTCTGCTGAAAATGTCGCTACCGTTGATCAAAGTGTGGAGGAAGACCCGAATTCGTCGATTCCTCGACGTGCTCAACATTTGGGCTTGTCTTACGGCTCATTGTGGCGGATTTTGCATTTCGATTTGCATCTCCATCCGCACAAAATCCAACTAACTCAAGAATTTAAGCCTCACGACCATACATAACGCAGAATTTATGCGAATCGGGTGATTGAACAACAAGCCATTGATAACGATTTTTCGGACAAAATTTTCTTAAGTGATGAGGCTCATTTTTCGCTCAGTGGTTACGTAAATAAAAAGAAGCGCCACATATGGGACTCTCAAAATCCTCAGGTGACCGCAGAAAGGCCTTTGCATCCGGAAAAAGTGACCGTTTGGTGTGCATTATGGTCTGGTGGTGTTATTGGCTCGTATTTTTTTGAAAACGATCAAGGAAGTGCCATTACAGTCGATTCTGACCGCTATGGACGGATGTTAACCGATTATTTTTGGAGAGAAATTGAAGATTATGATCTGGAAAACATGTGGTTTCAACAGGATGGAGCCACAAGCCACACAAAATAGGCTAATCGAGCAATTTTACAAGAGAAATTTCCAGGACGCGTAATTTCGAGATTGAGTGATGTCAATCGGCCTGCAAGATCGTGCGACCTAACACCTTTGGATTTCTTTTTATGGGGCCATGCAAAAGATCGTGTTTACGTGAACAATCCTCAAAATCTTGAGCAATTGAAAATGAATATTCATGAAGTTATGGCCGAGATATTGCCGAAAAGTAATTGAAAATTCCCTCAAAAGGATTGAATCCTGTAAGAGGTCCCGTGGAAAACGTTTGAATGAAGTTGTGTTTCACATATAATGACAAGGTTCAATCTTTATACAGAACAAAAAATTTTGTTTCCATCTAAATATTTTATGTGTTTTCTTTAGCTTTACTTTCCCAAGCGTAAAATGGATAACCCTATATCAATCTAACGGATGCTGTTGTGACTATAAAGCGTAAATTTAAACATACAGATCCTCAACATCCCATCACTCAAAAAAAGTAGAAAATTCTTAGACCTATGTTGCTTATTTAAAATATATCACGGTAACCTTTCATCCAACCTTCGGAAAAGGCTTTATATACATCCCATCACAAGAACGCGTTCAGCTGACGTATTCCTTGTGCCCTCTGCTCGAACCGACATTTATTTTTATTCGCTTTTAGTACGCGTATCACATAGTTACAATGAACTCCCCTGCCACATTCCTTTAACGCTTTTAAAAGCATATTACATAATATTCTCCTTAGCTTCTAATAGTTTATTAGTATTTTATATTCTTGTTTTTTTATCTATTTCAAGTTGCTCACTTTGTTTTTGTTGCATGTATTATATTATATTTCATTTCGTATTATGTAATTGGATTCATGGATCTGCAAAATAGCGTAAAACAAATAAATAAATAGAAGAGGCTATCAAAAGAGAGTTTTATCATAAGCAAAGATGACACCAGAAAACAATAGGAGACAATGTATCGCCATCATTGACCTGACTAAAAAGGATGCCGAACAACTTCTGAGTAAGGGAAGAGTAGAAAAGTGTGGGTTATCTGCATGATGCGACAAAGAGCAGTACCTGTGCACTGCCTTAAGTGCCTTTGTTATGGTATTACTTCACAGGAATGCAAAGGACCCTACAGGGTTGTCGTATGTTATAAATGTGGCAACATGGGTCATACAAGAATAGAGTATATGAGGGAGGCACACTGGATTCCCTGCAAGGATGCTGGATCCAAACTGGATTTCTGGCACGACTTATGATCAGGAAAGTGTCGGGTTTTCCAGGAGGCTCTAACCAAGACAAAAGTAGAGCCTCGATGACCCGCATACTGCGGGTAAGCCTACACCGCAGTTAAACTGCCCAAAACCTGCTTACGTAGTTTGCGAGGGACATGAAAGCCAATTTTTGCTTCTGAATGAGCAACATTCTTATAAAAGTTCGTCATCGTGGTACCTTGATGAAACTGGTACTGCCGCCACTTGAGCTCTTCGAAAATTTTCTACTGGTCCTGTAGAATTTAAGCTTCTTTGCCGATTTGTATTACCCAGCTCTTTCCATAGTGGATAACTTCAATGTACTGGTGCATATATTTGATTCTTACAATAAATGTGGACTGAACTACAATTGGCACCACGAAAAGCGTATTCGACCCAGTTTTCTATGAGAAGCTATCACATGTCACTTTTTGGTTTCAAACACTTATCATGTGGGTCGCCGTGCTTAGAATTTTTGATTGTGAATCATGAGCTGTAAGTAATTTCGATAGCTCCCTATTTCGAGTCTCGTTGGTGACAACAAGATTTAGTTCGAGGGATTCTTCGGACGTACTATAAGCCCGTTCAGTTATGATACGTTCTGGTTTAAAATAAGAAGGTATCGCAGCTGTGTTGATGGGCACCCGCCCAAAGCGTGGTACTGACCATATCGCCTTCCCGAATTGCCGATGCAGTCGATCAAGATAATGAGATACTCTAACTATCTCTGAGCGAAGGCTCGAAAGGGCCTGTAGTGCTAAAGCAAAGCAAGTAATTTTAAAGTAGTGATTATTGGTTGTTCCCTAGGTCTCCATAATGAAGTTACTTTTTATTTATATTAACTTCAATTCATAACTGAGTATCTGAGGATATTTGCTCATATAATTGTAAGATTTAATTTGAAGTAAGTTAGAGTAGTTATTTGAACCAATATTGATTTGCAAGCTAAACAATATATAGAATTCAATGGCTTTTGAATGAATTTCAATGACTTTACCTGGTACGTGAATATTTGTACTAAAGCAGGAATCAGTGGTGGAGATTTCTAAACAAAGTTTTTACTTCCCTAATTTTTTCCAAGAATGTGACATTCCAACTGAGCATTGGTTCAAGAGTATACGTCAATTTCAAAGCAATAATTGACTTGATATGATCTTGAAGAAGATCGGTGACACTTTGCTAGACACCTTTCATATACATGCATATGTACATACATCGCGACAAGTGTGTGTCATCATCTCGTTATAATTCAAGATCACGCTAACCGGAATGCAAACGCAAATACGAGTATGTACGGTAGATTCCGTTTTAAGTGAATACATGACCAGCGAATTAAACAAACTAGTGATATATGCAGATGCTACCGGGTCCGTGATTTCTCGGAGATGTCGTTAAAATTACGTAAATGTGCATTTTATAATTTGCTAGAAGAGCTGACTTAAAAAAAAACTTCAAATACTAAAGTCCAATGGAGAGATGTTAACCTTAATACAACAGGTATAGACCTGACTACCCACAGAGAATCATTAAAGTTAGAACGGACACTGGACAATTTTTTTAAGGGTTGCAACTTGCATTTATAGTCTGCTTACCGGTGCTGATTTTGGTAGCAAATGAGAAAAATTATGAGTTATCTTTTATTTTTAGACGGCGACGTCCACTTAAATCTTTTTTCAACCCCAAAATTTTTGAGAGGTCTTAAATTCGGCATCTTCTCACATAGTTTATTACTGCTACTTTTATATTTTGTAGGAAAAACTCCAGAGACTAGACTAGCAGACACGGGTTGTAACTTCAATAAAATGTTTAGTTTCAATACACAGCTCAAAAAACGGTGTGAAATATAAAATATTATTCAGGATAAAAATTGATTGGAATTTTATCACACATTGGACAAACTTTTAATCATCTTTAAATATATCCACTCTGTATTTAATTCGATATATATAAGTTGAATAACTAAACCCTATTGAGTGTCACACATTATCGATGGAAAAACATCAATACGGTTCGCCTTAATTCAGTATGCACTTGGAATTATTATGGTAATTAGATCGCACAATAAAGCACGAAGTTGGAAACCATGTTCATATGCCATATAAACAATCATTTACATGAATATCGTTGAATAATATCTTCTATCGCTGTAGTAGCGGTGTTTAATCGTATGATGATTTTTTACTGGACTTCAATTGAGGTAAATTTGCCGATAATATTGATATATTCCACTGCAACGGGCTTTCTTGACATTGTCTACAATAATTACATTAATCTAAAGGAATGCTTCCATTAAATGCGGAAGTAATTTAATTTTTCAATTTTTTGTTTCATTTTAATCATTGAAATTACTGTATTGTATGATAATCAGCACGACATGGAGTAATAAGCTATAAGAATGGTCCAATGTGTATTAATGCATGAAAATATTTCATTCTTTAAAACGATCCAATGAAAGCAATATAACTATGCACTATCATTTGATTGCTTTGACATCAAGTCAATACTGTTTTCTATACGATATCTAAAAATAACTTAATTCGATTCATTTGAGTCGAAAATATATACGGGCAAATCTGTAAAATTTGTTTACCTGGTTTAAACAAGTTATATTGTTTCTAACTTTTTTAAATTTCCAGTTTAATGCAGGACTAGCAAAGCTCGAATTCAAAGTAGCTCTAAAATAGAATAAAGTGCATCATTATCTGGGACGAATATCATAGGCTTCGTGTAGATAGTCTTTTATGATTAATTTTATAATGTGACAAAAAAAAAAACAATAAAAAAAAACCTTACATTGATGTTATCAATATTTTTATTTTATTATCATCTTCTTCTTCGTAGCACTACAGCCCCTTCCGAGCCTGTGCTTCCTGCAACAAGCGCCTCCAACTTGTAGTAATCGAGCAGTCCGCCTTGGCAAACTGCTCGAGAGACCTTCACGAAAAGAAGCACGAGGAGTCGAAATGTCCAAATTGGTTGCTGCGATTTCAGTCCATTTGGAATTATTCGATAAAAGGGTTAAGTTCGCAAACAATGCCATCACCGCAAAATAAAATGTTTGCTAATTTTAATGCAGCATCGACCATGTATCACCTAGCATTTCCAAATAATATGAATAGCTTCAATAATAATGGAATTGGGCGAAAATAACAATAGAGTAAATTGGTGTACTGAGATTTATTTCTAATCTAGTTAGCACCAGTAGCAAGGCTCGCTGCTGGCAAGACCTAGTGGACAATGTGAACAAGGATCCGTTTGGCCTTGGCTACAAGCTGATCATGGGGAAACTTGGTGCCCTATGGAAGCCTTGTATACATGATGCGGAAAAGATGGACGCGATGGTGCGGGGACTCTTCCTCGCCCATCCAAGGTGGCGAGGCTTGTGCTGATCAGTAAGGGGAAGGGAAATCCCGAATCGCCGTCTGCATACCGCCCGTTATGCATGCTAGTCACGGCTGGGAAAGTGCTAGAGAAACTCATCAAGGGAAGACTCACTGACGCGATTCGTGCTGCTGGGGACCTATCTCCTCGGCCTGTGGAACGTGTCTTACGACGGGCTACTGAGACTTGAGATGCCAGATAAGTCACGCTTGGTCGGCTATGCGGATGATGTTGCGGCTCTGGTCGCTGGACGCACCATTGAGCAAGCGCAACTTAGGCTAGGTATGCTAATGCGCCGAGTGAGAGACTGGATGACTGCTCGCGGGCTCAGTTTAGCACTGGAGAAAACCGAAGTGGTCATCTTGACAAAAATGAGAATCCCTAGAGTAAGGATGATCAGTATTGGAGACATACAAATCGAATCGAAGCCAGCGCTGAAGTACCTGGGGCTACTGATCGACTCGAAGATGAGTTTCTCTGAGCAAATCAGGGCAACGGCTGAGAAGGCTGCTTCGGGAATATCGGCTCTGAGTCGATTTATGGCCAACGTAGAGGGACCCAGCCCATCAAGAAGACGCCTCTTGATGAGTGCTGTAGGGTCAGTGCTACTGTACGGAGCAGAGGTATGGGGCGACGCTCTCAGCAAGGAGGTATACCGAAAACGTTTGGCACAGGTACAGAGAAGAGGAGCACTGAGAATTGCATCTTCGTATCCAACAGTCTCCGACTCGGCGATGAGAATGATTGCAGGCGTGATACCTGTCGCCCTCCTTGCTAGAGAGCACTGCGCTATTTACCTGCGCCCAAACGAGGATGCGAGGAAGATAGTTGTCCGCGAGGAGAGACAGCGCTCGCTCAACGATTGGCAGCAGTCTCGGGTGAATTGCACGAAGGGAAGGTGGACTGCGCACCTCATCCCGGATATGAGACCGTGGCTAAATCGAAGGCATGGTGAGACTGACTTCTATCTGACACAGCTTTTGAGTGGGCACGGGTGTTTTCAGTCTTACCTGCACAAGATCGGTAAGTCACGGTCTCCCGATTGTCGGTTTTGCCCAGGAGAGGAGGACAATGCCTGTCACACATTTTTTGCGTGTACAAAATGGGTCAGGCTGCGAAGGGAACTCTACAGGGAGACGGGAGAGCTCACTCCGGATAATATAGTTGCGGTGATGCTCGAATCGGTTGACAAATGGAACCAGGTGGCACATTATGCTCGGGCAGTCCTAAAATATAAAAGGGACTCACAGCAGCCGGGGACACTGGGGCTGGGGGATCGCTCTTCTGGCATTTCCTCTTCCCCTCTCCCCTTCCGCTAGGAAAGGGACTCCCCAGCTTGAAGGCGCCCCACGGCGTAACAAAACGAGACCTGGCCCGAAGTAATGTGTCAAACGGTTCCAAGCTGGGTTCTCCGGTTGACAGGGGAGGTGTTTAGTGGGTAGTCCAGTTGCGCATGGGAGTCTCACACTCTGTGCATAAATAGCATTCACCTCCCTACCACAAAAAAAAATCTAGTTAGCACAGAAAAATAGTTGACACAAGAGTGAGTATTATTTCACCAAACAGAATGACAAAATCAAGGTATTGACAGTAGCTCCAACTAGTGAGTTTTTTACATATCTATGACAATTTACATTGTTTGGTTTATATAGTTCTAACACCTGCCCTTAAACTAAACAATCTGTAATCCAAGATTTATTACACAATTAAAATGTTTATCTTTACTTAAACATTTAGTTAGGACATCTGCTGGCATATTTTCAGTAGATAAGTATTTTAACATAATAATTTTATTTTCTACAATTTGACGTACAAAATGATGTTTAATATCAATGTATTTACTACGGCTATGATTAACATGACTTTTACAAATGTTTTGTGCTGACTGACTGTCATTGAACAAAGTTACTAATAAATGTTTACCTAAACATTCATAAAGAAAATTTAGCCTACTTTGCTCCTTCACACAATGCCATATATTCAGCTTCGGTGCTTGATAGGGCCACAGTTCTTTGTTTTCAGCTTTCCCATGACACGGCTGAATTTCCCAATTTAAATACATAACCAGTATATGAGCGACGGTCTAGCTGATCCGCATCTCATATCCTGTAACACTTAATGAGGATTTTTCATATACAGTAGAACTCCAATTATCCGAACTCCGACTATCCGAATCGCCGATTATCCGAATCACAAAAAATTGTCCAAAAAAAGTCTAAGTGCGCTATTATTCTTCCCCCCGCGAAGCCAGTGTTTGCGCGTTAAGTCTTGACTTGACTTGTCTTAACTTGCCGTTGTGCCTACACTGACTTCCCCCCGCGTGTGTAGGCACAACAAGTTCCGGCGCATTGCAGTCACGGCGCACCTGTCATTGTTTGTTTTGATTAGCCAGTGTGCTATTGACCTTGCTCGAGGACGCTACTCTTTCGCTACGGCTTACTTTTGTTTGTGCGTGTACAATACTGTATTGTTTTTATACCATGGCTTCGAAAAGAAAACGTGTTGTGCTATCGTTAGCGGACAAACTAAAAATTATAGAGCAAATGAAAAAGGTGTAACGGGTAAGAAGTTGTCTGAGATTTATGGTGTTGGACAAGCAACAATTTCTGACATTAAAAACAGTAAGTCAACACTTTTAAACTTTGTTTCGGTGCTTGAAAATGAAGATGGAAGTTCCTCCAGGAAAACAATGAAGACAGCAACCAACAAAAATTTGGAAGATGCCGTGTTTAAATGGTTTTTGCAGCAACGTTCTATGGGAAATCCGATTTCAGGTCCAATCCTTTGTGAAAAAGCCAAAATCTTAGCAGAAAAGCTTGGTTATTCATCTTTTAAGGCTAGTAACGGCTGGCTAAGGAATTTTAAATTCAGGCATGGTGTACGCGAGTTAGATTTGGCTGGTGAGAAGCTTTCAGCAGACTCTGCAGCTGCTGAAAATTTTATTGAAAAATTTAAAACTGCATCAGAATCCTATGATCCGGAGTTTGTTTATAATGCCGATGAAACTGGCCTTGTTTGGAAAGCATTACCAAAAACCACTTTAGCTTCTAAAAGGGAATCTAGTGCCCCTGGACATAAGGTCAGTAAAGAACGTGTTACAGTGCTTAACTGTGCCAACTCCACTGGAAATCATAAACTGCCACTTCTTTTGATAGGAAAATCAAGAAATCCAAGAGCATTTAAAAACGTAAAAAAACTTCCACTCTTCTACAAAAGTCAACCCAAGGCCTGGATGACTGCAGCTTTGTTTACCGAATGGTATGATGAAGTGTTTATTCCTGAAGTGAAAAAGCACCAAAAATCGGTGGGAAAAGAAGGCAGTAATGTGCTTTTAATTGTTGATAACGCACCCACTCATCCTACAGCAGAACTGTTGGAAAGAGAGAATGGGCAGTTTAAAACGACGTTTTTGCCTCCCGATGTTACAAGTTTGCTGCAACCCATGGACCAGTCTGTTATTGAAACAATGAAGCGCCATTACAGAAGGCAACTGCTGAGAAAACTGCTGATCGAAGGTGCTGAAGATGAAGAATTGGTTTTGGCAAATCATAGCAAAATAAATTTAAAGGACTGCTGTTACATGGTAGCGGAAGCTTGAAGTTTGGTTACGGCAGTGACGCTTAGACGTGCGTGGAATAAACTGAAAGGCCTACCGTCTGAGAAGAACAAAAAAAAAGAATCTGAAGAAAATGAGAAACAAGAATATGGAGAGGATGATGATGATGAAGATGCGTTGTCACTAGAGGAAATAAGAAAAATGATTGTAAAAATTCCTGGTTGTACAGAAGTAAGTGCTGAAGATGTAGGAGAGTGGATGGCTTGTGACACGTCTGACCCTGGTTTTCAAATTCTCAATGACGATGAAATTGTTGTAAGTGTGAGAGAAGATGTTGAAGTGGAAGTGGAAGAAGAACTTTCTGCTGATGTTGAAGTAGACGCTGGACCATCAGCTAGTGAAGCATTTGCCGGCCTCGAGACTGCTTTGAAGTGGATGGAGCGTCAGCCCGAGTGTGACCACTTGCAACTGCTCACCGTCAAGCGAATGCGTGACCTGGCTGCCCGAAAACGGTTGAAGACCGCAAAACAGCTTACATTGACGGAGATGTTTAAAAAACAATGATTTTTATTTCTAAACTTGTACATAAGTACATTTTATTAATATTTAAAACATGTGAAAATTTCATGTTTCTTTCATTTAATTCAATAAAAAAATAGTGCAATATCAAAACGTAGCTTTTATTCTCTCCAATGGCAATTTTTTTTAAAAAAATCCGATTATCCGAATATTTGATTATCCGAATGGGTCCCGGTCCCCATTAATTCGGATAATTGGAGTTCTACTGTACTATGTTATAATTAATAGTCCCTTTTAAATATCGCATCGCACGTTTGGCTGCTTTCCAGTGTGTATCAGAATGACAATTATTAAATTGGCTGAGTAGGCTTGCTGCATGCATAATATCTGGTCGAGTACAAACGGCTATGTACATAATACATCCCACTAGACTTCTATACTTGGAATCCATATCAGTTTGGTTTCCTTTCTCATTTTTTATGCCACATTCCAGAGGTGTACTTACAGGCTTACAGTCAGTCATATTAAATTGATCCAATACCTTCTGCATATAGTTTTTCTGATCCAATGTAATTTGATTTTGTCTTTGATTTGATATCATTCATAAAACATGTGTAGCTCGGCCAAGATCTTTTGTTTCAAACCTTTTCATCAGTTTCTCCTTGAGCGCATTCTTTTTTGGTATATCTTTACTTATAATTAAAATGTCATTGAGATACAAAGCTAATATAATTATATTTCCTGAGTTGTCTGATTAAATGTAAACACAAGGCTCACTGAGTGTTTTCCTAAACTGAAGATCTGTTAAGGCATTATCTATCTTGTCATACCATGCCTTTGAGGCTTGCTTAAGCCCATATATAGCTTTATGGAGTTTAAATACATGGTTTTCTTTACCATTTATCTTGTATCCATTTGGCTGCTCCATGTAAACAGTCTCTTGCAAATCACCGTTTCAGAATGCTGTCTTTACATCCATGTGATCAATGTGTAAGTTTATATTTACTGCCAGGGCAATCAATGTACGTATATCGTACCATAGGTGGGTAGGTTTCCTTGTACTCAATTCCGTATTCCTGGGTATAACCTTTTGCTACAACGCGTGCCTTATACCGAAGAAACTGACCTTCTGGTCCTAGCTTCTTCTTGAAAACTCACTTACAGCGAACAGCCTTCTTTCCTTCAGGCAATAATGTCAAACTCCAAGCATCATTTTTCTCAAATGATTTATATTCATCTTCAATAGCTTCCCTCCAGTGTTCCTTTTCAGGTCCTGATAATGCTTCCTCAATTGTCTGTGGTTCTCCATCAAGAGTTGTTGCGGTCATAGCTATTACAGCATTCACACTCTCATCAATGTCTTCATAATAACTAGAATACTGATCTTGAGTCATGTCTGGATTCCATGTGACATCATTGGGGTCATCCATAGAGTTGGAGTGAGAAACAGTTGAATTAGTTGTGATCAAGTCAGATAACTCTCTAGTAGGTGAGGGATCGACATTGTTATCATCATTTGTTCTCACAACATTTTCTATTTCATCATTAAAATTTATTTGACAATCAGTAGTAGTGTTATTCTGATTTATTTTTAAGTTTTAATACATCATTCCTTCCAAGAAGCACACATCTCTAGATTTAATGCATTTGGAGAAATTTTGAGGATCAATTAGTCTGTATCCTTTTGACTTATTACAATATCCTACAAAAATGTATTGTTTACTCTTTACATCTAGTTTCTTACGCCTCTCATCAGGAATCATTGCATAAGCAACACAGCCAAATATTCTCAAAATTAATAAATCAACTTTACAACCAGACCATTTTTCGTCTGGTGTGGTTCCTGTTACCGCTTTACTTGGTGGTTTATTCTTGATAAAGATTGCTGTATTCAAAGCCTCAGCCCAGAATCTTTGGTCCATACCTGTATCTTGATGCATACATCGTCGGACCTCCATAATCGTGCGATTTGCCCTTTCCGCAACTCCGTTCTGTTGTGGAGAGTAGGGTACAGTAATCTGTTGCACGATGCCATGCTCTTGAAGGAATGTCTGGAAATGTTTATTCACATATTCATGACCATTGTCTGTTCTTATCATCTTTATTTTCAAATTAGTTTGTTTTTCTACAAAACTTTTAAAGATCTTGAATACAGACAGAACTTCATCTTTATTTTTAATAAAATAACCAAATGTCATCCTAGTATGGTCATCTATAAATGTTAATAGATGCTTGGCACCACTAAATGAGGAAACTGATATAGGCCCACATAAATCAGAATGTATGAGACTGTAGGATTGTTTTGGGAATGGTATTCTGCTCTGCTTCGCTTCAATACATGCCGCACAGGGATTATTTTTACTATAAGTGTAATTTATTCCACTTGCCATGCCTTGTTTCAGTAAATCCATACTTCGCTTGTTCAGGTGTCCAAGTCTCTGATGCAAAATCTCTTGTGATTGATTCGCTTCACACAAATTCACAGCTTCTGCGTGTTTCCAATCCATGGACTGGATCTGTGGCTCCACCAAAGCCACTGTTTGACATGGCGCAGCCAGCTCATGGCCATTTGTTGATTGTTGACTAACTGTGTCCACTTCATAGACACCAGGCACCTTTGTAGCATTTGCAACTGGCATTTTTCCGCAATAAACATTACACTTTTCAATGTCAAAATGAACTTCAAGTCCCTTAGGAGCCATTTTGGTACGGAAATAAGGTTTGTTGACAGTCATGGCACAAAAACAACCTCATTTAATTTTGTAACTTGAGATTGTCGTTTCAACAATAATTTCACTTCACCATGCATTTCCTGATTATTAGCAACTGTAACTAACCGCGGAGTGTCCACAACATAATTTTTCAATAGATAGTAGCGTCGGAGTCGAAATACCAGGCATTCGAGTCAATGTTCACAGCTAGTGCTGTCAATAATGTTCCGTTCCACGCTTTCTCACACTTTTCACTTTCTCCCCGTTTATTAATATTTTCATTGTTCGTTTTAGTTAGACAGTTTTTAGCAAAGTGATTTGGTTTTTTGCAAATGAAGCACTTTGGATGTTTGTTGAGACTTTTTGTGGAAGACTTGTTTGTAAACATCGCACCTTCGCTCTTGTTGAAGTCTCTACGTAAATGTTCTTGTAATAATTCACTTTTTCATTGGTTCACTGCACAATTTAATGTTCGAATTTTCTAAAGCCATGATAATCGGATGACAGTCTGGGGGTAAACCGCTTAGCACTAACACTGACAGAAAATCATCTTCTAATGGGGCGTTTATGTCTCGTAATTGTTGATCCAGGTCCGTGATTCTCAAGATATACGCTTCCCTGTCACTAAATTGTTCCAATTTCAATCCAAATAACGTGCGTACAACTCAGCCCTCTGTCTTCATAGGCTGTCTTTAGGTTGTTCCATGCGTCGTAACCAGTGGCAGATTTTTCTAACGTGGGAAAAACACCAAAGTTGAACCATCAAACATATCTTTGCGAGTGCCCGTAGTCATTTGCGGTTATCATTGACCTTGGGAACACCCGGTACAGATTCTTCGATGCAATCTCATAATCATCCGCATCGTAAATTTCCAGTTTCCATAGTTAAATATTCCACTAAGCTTTGCGAAATTGACTGCGATTCCGGAACTTGTTGCTGTTGAAGATAATGGTGCCAGCACTGGCACCTCGTCCCTACGCGACATCGCGTCTTCCTTGATTGTTGCGATTTTTAGAAAACTTATTTATCGCGTATCCTGGGCCCATAGCCTGATGGGATTGGGCGAAAATAACAATAGATTGAATTGGTATACTGAGATTTATTTATAATCTAGTTGGCACAGAAAAACAGTTGACACAAGAGTGAGTATTATTCGACCGAACAGAATGACATAATCAAGGCATTGACAGTAGCTCCAACTATTAAACTATTTAGATAACTATGACAATTTACATTGTTATGTCTATACTAGTTCTAACAAATAATTTAAACAAGTTGAGTAAGCAGGAGAGTGCTCCTACCAGAAGGTCTTTGTAAACATCCTAGGGTTAGAAGCAAGTTTTCTAATGGCGTGAATCGATAACTTGAATTATTCATCCAATACTTGGATATGAAATCGTTCAAATTTATACAAAAGATGCACAGTTTTTTTCATAAGCACAGTGCAGCCGCCATTTTAATCTAGCTTAAATGATTTTTCTGAATGCTTGGCCGATTGAACATGTTCAAGTTAAACACTATTCCTTAAATTTTCATGAAAATTGAAAGAAAATAAAAGTGCCTAAGTCAATTTTAAATATATATAGGGTTTCCTAATAAGAAGTGTTATTTTGAATAGATCTTGTGATTTAACACTTTGTGACTTCTTCCTTTGGAGCAGCCACGTGATAGAGAAGGCCTACGCTAATAGCCCAGCGTCGATTCAAGATCTCAAAGATGAAATTCGTGAGTCTATCGAGGACATAGGGCAACCACTTTGCGATTTGGTTATGGAAAATTTCATGAAGAGGATATGGTCCTGTAAGCGTGTCGTAGTGGTTATTTGCTCAATGTTAATTATTGCTGTTAACGGCATATCTTCTTCTTTATAATGAAATCAACATTCGATCAGTTGTATTAAAAATGGCATTTTTCTTTTCATATCAAAATAACACCTCTTATTGGAAAACCCTATATCAACCATAAACACGTGTTATTGTTGGTGTAATTCCATATAATTGAAATGGCTATAACTCACTTGATTATGATTCGATCTCAATTAAATTTAGTGAACATATATATCTTATGTCGGACTATATAATTGCAAAATTTCAAGAAGTTTAAAGGTACCGTTTTGATTTTATGGGCACAAATGTAAAATCTATAAATCATACTATTATTTACAAAGTTGAGCGAATTCGATTTCTAAGGTATTTGTTGCCCTTGTACTCATAAAGGTCCACGTTCGTGATAATTTTCAGATTTTTCGGCTGAAAGGTGTCCAATCGCGAGGGGGGGGGGACACAAATTTTGGGTACATTTTGCCTTCCCCTGGACCCCCTAATTCATAAATTTTTTATTCCAGATTCTAAAAGTTCTAATTAAGACCTTTCATTTGATACCCCACTCGACTACCTTTGATGAAAAATAATTTTTAAGGGCCATTTCGTTATTAGGGGGGATCCCCCTTAAACATTTTTTAAATTTTTGTTAAGGCCTTAACTTTTGAGGGACCATCACTTTTGACCTATTCACAAAGTTTGAGCATTCTAGCTTCTATAGTTTCTGAGGAAATCAGCTGTGACGCACGGACAGACGGACGGACAGACAGGTCGCGAAACTAGTAGGTCTTGGTAAAAAAAAATTTTACAGAGACCTAAAAATGAATCATTCAATGCTTACAATGATATAAAGCCCATTAATTGGCATAATATTACCAGCTCCAGTTCGCGTTCATCGAATTGAAGTAGCAACATCGATGGAATTAATTCACTAAATCTTTTTCGTAATGGTTAAAAATTGCTACTCGATCCCTCTGACATGCCTATGTGTTATAATGGCATAAGTGAAGATAAATAAAATGCTGACTAACTTCTCAAATATATTCTTTATTCCCACCGACTCTATACACGGTCAGCGATCAACTGCCTCCATCTAGGCAATCGTGACGTCATTAACTCTTATCCGGCATTGCCCGATCCTTCAATTACTTGATAGCTCTGCATTTTCTGATTTGAAATTTTCTCGTTTGCATCATTATTATCCTCGTCGTCATCATAGAAATCCAACTCTGATTCGTCTGATATCCTGCGAATCCTCGACTACGTATTGATCGTGTCTTAAGACTTTGGCCACAGTATACAAGCATGACCCACTGTATTTCGGTTCCAGCTTTGGGGATTGTCTAGTTGCTGACGGAATATTTTCCAAGACGATCAAATCTCCTTCATTGCACGTGCACGGCTGCTTGTGTTTTGCGTCGAATAGTTGTTTCCATCGTTCTCTCTGGGCTGCAACCTGGTCAGCAGCTTTTGGTCGTATCTGTGTAATTGGTAGTTGTGGCACGTCACTCATATCTTGGTTTATTGCTTGAATGATGCAATTGGCGGTAACGTCTTGCAAACGAAAATCGAAAACAATCTGATTCGGCGTAAATCTTGTGGTAGAATTCACTTGGATATTGAGAGACCACTGCAAATTTGGTAGAAGGTCATCCCATTTATTTTAAACCCTTGTTGAACATGGCAAAAAGAAAATATGGACTGATTTCTCCGTTCAATCTGTCCATTGGCTTGAGGTGTCCGAACTGGTACTTTAATGAATTGTATATCATACCGCTCGCAGAAGTTCGCAAATTCTTTTGACTTTTAGGCGATACCTCTATCTGTTATTATTTGAGTAGGCAAGCCGAAGTAGGACGCAATATTGCTGAGCTTTGCCACGATAGGCTCAGTATTCGTTGACCTTACCGCTCGGATCATAGTGAATTTGCTGAACGGATCCGATATTCCGATAACGTGAAGATTGCCTCTACGACTCTTGGGAAATGGTCCAAGATGATGTATATGAAGGACTCTGAATGGAACTGATTCGATTTGCTCACCAAATTCAACGCCCTTCAATTTTTCCTGCAGCTATCTTGGTGTAGCAATATTCAGGACATGACGCAATCTATGACTTCACACATCATCAAACACGAGAAAACCACAACAATTCTTTAATTCGCAGAATTGTTTTCTCAATTTCAAAGCGTCCTACGTCATCATGTTAGTCTTGACAATCCTTCAAAGAACAGCTGATGGTACCACAAACTTGAAATTTGCATCGACGCCACGCATTAGTCGACCGTTTTTCAAAAGTTAATCTTGTTCAAGCTGTGAAGACTGCTCCGAAATGCGATTTGTGGAAAGGGCCCCTACTATTTCCTTCAATATTGGGTACTGTCATTGCATTGTAACCAACTAATTGTCTTGGTCGATTTCAATGATCAAAATATTCTCTGCAACTATGTTCGCCTCATGTGCTCGCTCATTTGGCTGACAGGTTAACGTGTCAACGTGTTGCATCCGGATTCTGGCTCAATGCGATACCTCGAAATCATATTCTTGTAGCTTAAGCTACCAGCGAGCCGCTCTGGGATTAAGCGGTTTCGTTAATTTAGTCGTAGTTATTGCAGTACAGTCAGCAATTATTCGAAAGTGTCTACCCAATAGTTAAAATTGGAAACGCTATAACTTCTCAACAACTGCGAGGACCTCCAACTCATGACTGCTGTATTTCCGCTCGCTGTCTGTGCAATGTTGGCTGAAGTAGAACACTGACCTTTGCTTTCCATATTCACTCGATTGCATTAAAATTCCAGATAAGCTCTCGGAACTGGCATCAGTATGCACCTCATAATCCGCTCTTGGATCGTAAAGTGCTAGTATGGGCTCATTACATAATAGAGCTTTCAACTCGTTGAATGCCGCCTCTGCAGTTTCGTTCCATGAAAATGCTAGTTGATTTTTCGTTTTTAATACCGGTGTCAACGGTTTTGTATTCGAGGATATTCCACGATACATTTTCGGAAAAATCCAGTTAATCTCACTAATCACCTTACTTCTGTGACATTCTTCGGCGGCGGAAAGTTTCTCATAGCATCGATCTTTTCACTTCCTGGTTTAATTCCATCACACTTTATTCGATGTCTCAAAAATTTAATTTCGGTAGCATAGAACACACACTTGGATGTCCGAAGTATAAGTTCTGCTTCCTTCAAAATATGTAGAAATTTTATTAATGCAGACATGCCCTCGACTGTGTTGGTGCTCGTTATTATAACTTATAGTTTTTTTTGATTTCATTCGACGGATTAGCTGGAGGATCGTTTCTTGAAAAACTATAGGCGCATTAATAAGACCAAATGGCATTACGTTATACTCGAAATGACCATGATAGTAGCCCGATTAAAAGTCACACTTCATGAAATATTTATTTCCTGCGATCTGTGACAACTGCTCTTCAACGATGGACATGGGACACGGTTTCTTTTTAGTTAGAGCATTAATCGCTCTAAAATCAATACAAAGCCGATCTTCTCCATTTTGTATCTAACTACTTTTACGGATTATGTTGGTAGCTAAAAGTTCAGTTATAATCCCCTCAACCTTATCTCACTTTGCGAAAGGAAAATAGTAAGGATGGGCATGAAGTGGTTTGTCAGAGTTCAGTTTTATAGTCATCATTTTGGTTAAGCATCGACCCATCCCTGCTAACACTTCAAAATTCTTGACTCTCGGCAGCAGTCAACTCAGCAGCAGAATTAATATTCAGTCCTCTTTGCGTTTCGCTTTGGCACTCATCCGATTCTATTACCACTCTCTGAGAATCACTCCACAATGCGTCTTATCTAAGGAAAGGACTATTAGGAATCAGGTAGTCCTCAAGGATTTAAGGCTCGGTGATCTTCATAAGTTCGTCAATCTTAAGCATCGTTTGCATCTTCGTCGTACAGTCTATGCTCCCACCCAGAAAACCCTTCAACACAATCGATGACAAATTTGAGATTTGCTACTTCCCGGATCTATAAATGCATCGATTGGATCAGTATCAGTCAGCACGGTTTTTACGACGTGATGATGTGGCGATTCTCGATTTGGATATTTTTCTGTTGTATGCCCAATTTCGAGATACGTCGAGCATCGATCTCGTCACTGTGGTAATGGACACTTAACGGAGATACGCCCCGGGTTTCCAGCAATTGTAGCACAAACGTCCTGAAGAATTCGCGCGAGCTGACTCAAGCATCGGTTGTGCCAACGAAGTTGTCAAATTCGGCTGTGGATTTTTCGGCATTCGATTCTCAGTGGAGGATTCCGGTAATAACATTACAACTGATATCCGGCTGTAGGCTTCGTATTACATTAGACAACTCAACAGTTCATTCACAGTTGCAAAATTCAGGCACGCGATTGTATTTTGTATTTGAAGATTATTTAGTCCTTCGCGTATATATCTGATAATCGCCGCGTCACTTAATTGCATTTTCTTGCCTTCTGTGCACTTTTTGTAATTGTATTCTGTCACTTTCTCACTCGGCTGTTTAATAATTTTCGTCATTCGGTAGTGTACATCAGCCTCATTTTTCACACTCACAAACTCTGATTCAAAACAACGCGCGAACTCATCAAAATTTTCAAATACATGATTCATCGAGTGCATCCACAGCTTGGCTGGGCCACGAACCCGAAAACACTGACGAACGTACGCGCCGTTAGAGACATATGCGATGCCGAGTCGAACTCAGGAAAAATTTCCAGATTATGAGTGGAAATTTTCTGATTAATCAGTTTATCAGTTGGAATTGGGTTTGGCGAAATTGATTCAATATTTCCTTAGAAACATTCGCGGCATTCTCGATATTTTGTACCTATGTAGCTAGGTCTCGCGTTAATACAGCTAATCCCTGTAGACTTTCACGCAGCTGTGACACTTCCGATGAATTGACTTTTTCGTCCATTTCAAGGCAATCTCCTTATCCCTTATACGAAAAATGCATGCACCAATATGTCGCACACACATAGGTGGACTGCAAAGAGTGTATTTATTTTTTCACGGAGAAATGTGTGCATAAACCGGCACGTCGCACACACACAAATGGGTTACCGGACAAAGAAAATTACGAAAAATGCAGGAAAAAATCCCCGTTGGCAGCACCAGCCGGAAAGGTGAATTTCTCGTATGTAGCGTAAGGTTTCGAAAAAGAATTTGGCTTGCCCACTACTGGACTACTTGCTGCAATTTTTGTAGCACTACATGGGTATTTATTAACAGAAAGGATCTGCCGCCGTTCGTATTTGGAGACTCTTCATAGAGGCGCAAATATTTTGCTAATTAAATTGAGTTGCACACGTATGGATCACATATTGAAAATCGGCGGGTAATAAATTGTTATAAACATATTTATACTCGTTTCGCCCTTCTCACATTTGCTGTTTACACATTTCACAGTGGTTACCACACAAAGGTGTAACTTGTCGGCTTAATTAGCTCAAATAGTCAGTTTCAAAAGATTTCCATAAAAGCACTTGCATTGCCATTAATATATACATTTTCGATTCTTTTCTGAACCACCAGGGGCCGTCATTTTGAATTTTTATTGAAAACGGCTGCTAAAAATATTAAGGTGTAAATTTTCGAATTTTTTGTTTGTCATTCGATTTGCATAATTAAATTAAATTAACTTGCCTTGATAACTTATAATTTCAAGTTTTATCGGAATCTGTTGAGAAACTTGGCTGCTAGAGGGCTACAGAAATAAAAAAAAAATGTTTATGTCACCCCCCTGTATAGGGAGACCCCCTTAAACACTTTAAAATATTTTCTTACACTGCATTTTTCGAGAGGCACCACTTTTGACCTACGTAGAAAATTTCCTCATTCTAGCTCATGTGATTTGCGTGGAAACTTGTGACACACGAACAAACGGACGGACGGACAGACATACAAGTCACGATTTTATAATTTTTTAGGGTATTGTTAAATAAATATTTTACAATATTTAAAAAATATTCTGATTTATAAATACGTTCAAGATAAGTCATTTAAAACGTTTCCATGAAAAAAATTCATTATTTCAGTTGCTACTAAAATAGCGAATTGCGCTTGCCTCCTTACTTTTGGGGGCCGCCCTTTTGAATGCATGCATTTGATTTTGGACTATTCTAAATCTTTGTGGGCTAGGACCTCATCAATCAATGTGCCAAATCTTGTAAAAATTGGAGTTTCACTCTAGACAGGGCAAAATAATTCAGCTAAAAATATTGGGTTTTAAATTTTCGACTTTTTAGGTCTTTGTAAAAATTTTTTTTTACAAAGACCTACTAGTTTCGCGACCTGTCTGTCCACCTGTCCGTCCGTCTGTCCGTCCGTCCGTCTGTCCGTCCGTCCGTCTGTCCGTTTGTCTGTCTGTCCGTGCGTCACAGCTAATTTCCTCAGAAACTGTAGAAGCTAGAATGCTCAAACTTTGTGAAAAGGTCAGAAGTGATGGTCTCTCAAAAGTTAAGGCCTTAACAAAAACCTAGAAAATGATTAAGGGGGGTCCCCCCTAATAACGAAATGGCCCTTAAAACATTTTTTTAATCAAAGCTAGTTGAATGGGGTATCAGATGGAAAGTCTTGATTAGAACTTTTAGAATCTGAAATCAAAAAATCATTTTATGAATTAGGGAGTCCAGGAGAAGGCAAAATGTACCCAAAATTTGTGTCCCCCCTCGCGATTGGACACCTTTCAGCCGAAAAATCTGAAAATTATCACGAGCGTGGGATTTTATGAGTACAAGGGCAACAAATACCTCAGAAATCAAAATTCGCTCAACTTTGTAAATAATAGTATGATTTGTAGATTTTACATTTTTGCCCATAAAATCAAAACAGTACCTTTAAACTTCTTGAAATTTTGCAATTATATAGACTGACATAAGATATATACGTTCACAAAATTTAATTGAGATCGAATCATAATCAAGTGAGTTATAGCCATTTCAATTATATGGAATTACAACAACAATAACACGTGTTTATGGTTGATATACGGTTTTCCAATAAGAGGTGTTATTTTGATATTAAAAGAAAAATGCTATTTTTTAATGTAAATGATCGGATGTTTATTTCATTATGAAGAAGAGGATATCCCGTTAATAGCAAAAATTAACCCGTTAATAGCAAAAATTAACCACTACGACACGCTTACAGGACCATATCCTCTTCATGAAATTTTCCATAACCTAATCGCAAAGTGGCTGCCCTATGTCCTCGATAGCCTCACGAATTTCATCTTTGAGATCTTGAATCGACGCTGGGCTATTAGCGTAGGCCTTCTCTATCACGTGGCTCCAAAGGAAGAAGTCGCAAGGTGTTAAATCACAAGATCTATTCAAAATAACACCTCTTATTAGAAAACCCTATATATGTATATTTAAGATTGACTTAGGCACTTTTATTTTCTTTCAATTTTCATGGAAATTAAAGGAATAGTGTCTAACTTGAACATGTTCAATCGGCCGAGCATTCAGAAAAATCATTTAAGCTAGATTAAAATGGTGGCTGCACTGTGCTAATGAAAGAAACTGTGCATCTTTTGTATAAATTTGAACGATTTTATATCCAAGTATTGGATGAATAATTCAAGTCATCGATTCACGCCATTAGAAAACTTGTTTCTAACCCTAGGATGTTTACAAAGACCTTCTGGTAGGAGCACTCTCCTGCTTACTCAACTTGTTTAAATATCTTATTGTAATGGACGTTGCAAGGAGGCGAAAAAGTGCAAAAACTTTGTGTCCTTTCCCCTCATGGTTAGACGCCTGTGGTCGGAATTAACTCAAAAACTCACAAGTAGTTTTTTACTAGCATTAAAACTTCATAAATCGAAATTCTCTCAACGTTGTTAATAATAGTATGATATGTGAATTTCAATTTTCTTTTCTGAACATAGAATGTACATGTTACTGATATTACCCACTAGTTTATCATTGGCGTGAGATAATTTTCTGCAGACATTTCAAACAAGAGCATACTATTAGTTCCTCACCTTGTTAATTCTTGCTGACTGAAATTCCTTTATAAAGTACTTAGTTCAGCAATGAGGTCGGGCAATCGTAAGTATAATAGTTTATTAAACTCGTTAATCGCTAAATTAATCATTTAGGGCCAAGATTTTTTTAGTAAGAAACTGTATTCAGTGTTTTCAATATGTGATGAGCGAAAGTTGATCCATATAAATGCCCATATAAATAAACATATCCTTGTAATAAATCCAGAACCATGGTAAACCAGCATACGAGTATCTGGGTTGAATGAACGACCGACAACGGTAGCATGTATGTATGTATGTAAACTATTTATAATTCCTACAGTTGGCTATTAATAAACCGGATCAAACCAGTTTGTTTACATGAGGCGACTAACAAATCAATGACTTTGCTCAGTTATCCGTGAGCACAAGCTAAATCGCGAAATGAAGATTACGACACATGTAAAGAGTATGTTAACAAAATCCGAATAAATTAGCGTGAACCAAGAGAAATACAAACAAAAGACTTAAGACGGAAACTTTATTTCTTCGCAGATGGAATTGATAGCTCTCAGAGATGCTAGAATTTATAACATACTTTTGGTTTTTGGCGACCTTGTGGTGAGTCGATCGCAAGGACGTTTCACGAATTCTTGAATTTATGTGTAAACATCTACTCATCGTAGATAGTGAGGTAGGTTAAATTCCAGTGGAGATTTTTGTTTGTCGATTTATTTGGGCTTTACAATATAGTTTTAAATTCTTTAATTTATATTTTTATCAAATTATTAGAAAATGATCAATAAAATTCTTGAATTTCAATCCAAAAGTTTAGTTATTTATTAGATTGAAAATGAATATTTAATGCAAAAGATATTATTCGTTCGAAAGGAAAACCCAAATTTATAACCCGTAGACACTAACTTTTGGCACGTTATTTCTTGAATACCCAAGGCTGCAATATTAGTTATTTTGAGTTACAAATTTTTACTTGTGCCCTTTTGTAATTTTCGGGAACTCTCATAATTTTTGAAATATGTAGAACTAAAATACTTCTGTATAGTAACAAATTAAATTTAAATTTTATAACGCAAAATTCTTCACGTTTGTTTATTCAAAAGAGAAAGTAAAAACGTTATAATGACAAGTACCTTCAACTTTCATCGGACAACGACTAAACCCATCTCCACGAACTATGGCCGCATTTCAAAAGTTCACATGGAAGTTATTACGAAATATAAATTAAACCCCGAAACCATTCCTAGAAGGGAAGGATTCCTTGCACTCCAACATTTTATTCGGAAGATTACCAAAGAACCACTGCACGCGCTGAAGTACTGGTGGGAAGGACTATAGCAAGGTTAGGATAACGGATGTAAATCATTAGGATTAAGTAATGTTAGGTATTAATTATTAAGTGAAAAAAACAACTCTAAGGCTCAATTGAAACAATTAAAGCCAAAAGAAATGTATGCCGAAATAAGCTCGATTGGTTTCAGAGAGCCATCGAAAAAGAAAATGAAGAATGTATCATTTTATTAACACCTTTTAAATCCGTATTCAAAAAATCTTATAATCTGACTGCAGTAACAACAATACACTCGTCGAGAAATTATTTGGAGAATAAAGTCCAATGGTTAGTTCCAAATCGCATTTATGGCTTGGTCTTCATTGCATGTTCGCTCGAATACCTAGATGGATAGTATGGATCGCTGTAGTTAATGTTGGTGAAAAAATTATTATTGGATATATTAGAATTTTCAAAAGCAGACGGTTCTTGCAACAATTCCTTGATCGAGAAATTCTCAATGTTTGATTTAAAACTTCTTGAAACACGATCGTCTTTGTTGACCATTTTTCCTCAACATTCGGTGGAGAAAGAACAGAACTGGCTTGGAAACGATGGTTGAATGCAGCCCACTTAATGTATCGCGATCCTGTGACTGTATTATCTAGTCCTGGTATGGCATTCC
Source organism: Odontomyia ornata (assembly GCA_963969285.1). NCBI lineage: Eukaryota > Metazoa > Arthropoda > Insecta > Diptera > Stratiomyidae > Odontomyia > Odontomyia ornata. The sequence continues at coordinate 293,618,741 of OZ017739.1, read as the reverse complement.
GCTCGCAGAAATTCAGTAATGAAGAAGAATATTTGAACTATGCGGGGCAAGTTACCTACGTCACACTAGCTTACAAGAGTTTGATAGATAATAATAAATCGGAAAACAGGAATTAGACATGTCCCAGTATAAAAAAATATTTGGGACATACCGAATTCCTCATTTAAATGCCGATTTGCATACTTATAATCCAACGTCAAAGCATATTATGGTCGTGCATAAAAACTGTTTCTTCCAAATACCTGCATACTCTCCCTCAGGTGAAATTCTGAATCCTAAAATCTTTAGTAAAATTTTCAAAACCAATGTCGATTCTGATTCGAAACCAGCGTTACCCGTGGGAATTTTATCAATTGATCCATGGCGGAGGCCCAACACAAAATGCTGGCACTCGGTGGATGGATAAAACAATTCAGGTGGTAACCAATTGAAACGGCGTGAATGAATTGTGTTACGAACATTCCCCTGCCGAAGGACAACCCATTGCCATTATGACTAATTACATATATTATTAGTTGTTGTAAATCAGGGAAATTGAATGATTGTCCTGTTGACACATGTGACTATGATACAGGATCAAGGCTCCCAGTTAATGTGAGTGAGAAAACAAAAGCTCACATATGTGAAGCATCTGAACGGGTTGGCAAATTAGAAAATTACTTGGAAATGGAAGTGTTGCATTATAAATGCTACGGAAAGGAATTTATTAAATCACAAAAGCTCAAATCCTGACAGCTATATTCAAATGGCTATGCAATATACTTTCTTTACACTGTACAAAGTATCTGGCGCTCAATACAAATCGGCCCACCTTCGAATGTATCATATGTTGACGGTCGTACTGAAACAATTCGCTCCTGCTCCATTAAATCCATTGGCTTTGGATGTTCTATGCTTACCGATTACGCCGATGAAAAACGTGTCGAACGACTTAGTATGACTGTTAACGCCCATCGTGACTACACCTTGATGGCACTCAAAGGGCAAGGAGATGATCGGCTTCTTCTAGGATTGAAACTGACGGCCATCGAAAATAATCCACCCGTTCCTGAATTCTACAAATCCGCAGCTGTCCAAAGAAGTACCCATTTCAGACTGTCTATAAGTCAGATGGCATATAAATATATGGCATTTATGTGTTACGGTCCTTTGGTGAACAATGGATATGGATGTTGTTACAACCCTCGAGAGAATGATATTATCTTTGCTATTTCTTCATGGCGAAGCAATGACGAGAAAAGCATCAACACAACTGACACTTCAATCAAAACAAATCGATAAGGCTGTTATTGATAATGCAGGACTGTGTGCGAAAGGAAGATTGCCACCAAGAAAAAAACTGGGTTTGCGCCCGAGACAAACGCTGCAAGGTTGAGCAGCCGTGATGAATGTTGCGGCCTTGAACTTGGGTTCTTCAACTCAAGTCAAAGAGCCGTTGGGCCAAGTTGATAAAAGAGCCAACGACGATGAAAACGGTCTCTCTTTTACGGATACTTGGCCAACGAAGAACATTGGAGGAGAGAATATCTTGCGAATCAAAAAATGGAGATCAACCCACTTTCAGAAGGAAAAATTACTCGAGACAACCAGCGTAGGAAATTGAATCAGGCTGCGGCGGCATGATTTAGCTGGGGTGCGAGGATTTCAATCATTGACGGGGCCCCCAACGTAGGAAGTAAGAAAACTGTGTAAGTGTAAGACTTGATTGTTAATTTATGAATAATAATTTGCATTAAACCGAAACCATATTGGTTTAGAATTTGATTTCCTGGTTCAAATTTCCTCGTTGTATAAAGTATTTCAGCAGTGCTTTTGCGCGTAGAGCGCGCAGTGTTGGCGGAAGGCTTATATTTGGCCTAGAGTGTGCAAGGATCCTTCCTATCGGGGATCTCAATCCGTGCAGACATCCCCTGTAGTGGAGGTTATTTTATTTTCTTTGATGGCAGGTAGTTCTCTTCAGTGAAAATTAGTGATGTTAGTAGAATTCCGTGAAAGGGGTGATACGGGCTCGACGAGCCGAGTAAAGGTCACCAGTGGTTATTCTTGTGGAAGGACCGCTCCGGGGAGCGCCAAGCTCGCCAATTGGCTCCTGGGGGCAATTCTAGGGTTGGCGAGTGGCGCTTACCTACCCATCTTCACGGGCTAGTCGGGACCCCAAGGCCCCCAACCGGAATCGCTTGTTGCGACGTAGCGTCCCGTTTTTAACGTAACAAAGTTTTTGAACATAATTTTGTTACAAAAACAGCTCAAGGAATGAGTTTTCATCTTTCATTGTAGATCATATGGAAGAAGTGCCCTATGCTTCAACCATGCAAGATTTATTGTGCTTTAACTCTACTTAAAACGCATTTCGGACATTAGATGATCCTTCTTTCAGGCAACACAGAGGACGGAAGCATTTAAAGAAGAGAAATATTTGTTTTGTCAACCGAGGTGATATTGTCTTAACATCGCTGTGAGGTCACATATACAGAGTCGCACTCCGACATTGATTCAATTGAGATAACGACTTAAGTATATGGAGCAACTGAACTTATGATTGTATTTCTATATAAATGCCCAAAAGCTTAGCCAAGCTCGAATGTGTTAGTATTATAGTTCAAAATTATTAAAGGGTTTATTTAAAAATTTATTTCGGTATCTATGCTTTCACCTACTAATTTTTTTTATATTGTCTTCTTTTTTTCTTTTCCTAGCTTTACAGCCCCTTTCGGGCCTTCGCTTAGAGATGGTTAGAGTATATCATTGTCATGATCGAATGTATCGGCACTCCACAAGGTGATATGATCATTATCACGCTTTGGCCATGTGTCCGTCCACCCTGTTGCGATACGTTCTGATTTTAAACTAGCACTTATCAAAACTGAACGGGCTTATAGTCCGTCCGAAGCATCACTCGAACTACATCTCATTGACGCCAACGAAACTCGAACCAGAGACCTTCGGCTTACGGGCTTAGTGCTCTAACCACTAGACCACGCGGACTATTTTATTGTCTTATTATCTGCAAATACGCTCTAGAGAATGCTCACTTAGGTCCACAAGGGCCTATTGTGATGCCGCAAATATAAAGACATGACCTTTTTATCATGAAAACCATCCTGAGGTTAAATAAACTGGGTCATCTTCCACAAATCGGTCGAAAATACTTCGACTAGCTCAATGAATAAGTAGGAGCCATAAGATTGCACCTTTCCCCTTGCAGCGGGCAGGTATTCACATAAGAGGTGAAGCAGTCTTTCCTCTTCTTCCCTCGCATCTTTAGCTTCTGCAGAAACTATTGCAATAATAACTATTGGTATCGCATGCCTGCCAAATGGAACAATTGTAGTAGAGTTTTTGCTGATGTTGGTCCATTAAGAGCAGCAGTGATGTTACCTACTTCAGAGCTAAGATTTTGAGCTACGTTGGGATGACCTTGTCTGATGATGCGTACGGGTGCTGGTGGCTAGATTTATGTGGTGTCAAGGGATGGGTCCTTTTTGCCAGCGCAAAGCCTACACTACAAAATTATTTTCATGTGCATGATTTTACAGATAACACGCCCTGAGGGAAATCGTAGAGGGTCTTAATATTCTCTGCCTAACCTATTGATGACGTAAGTCATCCTTCTGTTTCCAACAATCAGCTGGAAAGACTAGTTGACTCATTGCCTACAGGCGACACAAAAATAATTCTGGGTGATTTTAACGCTAAATTTGGCAATGAGCTATATTATCGGGGAACGATTGGAGGAGAAGGCCTCCATGATGAAACAAATGACAACGGCCAGCTACACTTTGTATGTAGCAGAAACCTAGTCATACGTTCGACTGTGGCAGAACAGATGATCGGACATCAAGCCCGGCGCGAGAGAAATGATTTGTTCCATGATGAGTGCCAGAATGCGTTAGACAAAAAAATCAGGCGTACAAAGGTTACGTAGGTAGTAAAACCAACACCAAGAGACAACACCAAGGAGAAGCAAATAAGATTAACTCTTCCTGAAACTCGACAGCGAAGTAAAAATAGTAGGGCTACAAATCAATGAAAATAAAACAAAGCTCATGACGCAGTCGAGGACACAAAATATAACACTTGGCGAATACAATATCGAAAATGTGGGCGACTTCGTGTATGTAGGTGCCAAAATAATGCGAGCCATTAATGAAAGAGACGAAATGCGCCGAAGAATACAGCTCGCAAATAAAATATTTTATTCAGTTTTGACGATTTTGAAGACCAACTGCATACACAGGAGGACAAAGCTCCAAGTAAACAAATCTGTGATAATGCTATAGTTGTGAAACATGGGCTCTAGCTCAAGCATCCTCAAATATATTGAACACCTTTGAGCGACGGGTCCTGAGACAAATAATGAAGCTGTATGAAGTTTTTTATGAGCCGAAGGTCTCAACGATTGTAAGACTGCGGAAGTTGTAATGGGCTGGACAAATGAATCGTATGGACGAACAATGGATACCTTAAAATGTATTCATTGGGAGAGCCGAGGAAACACTGATCTGACTCGGTCAACGAAGATAGTTCATCGCTGCTCTGAATTTGAAATTGGAGGACGCGGTCAATGGACCGAGGCAGTTGGAGGCGCTATTTGCAGGAAGCGAAGGCCCGAGAGGGGCTGTAGTGCTACGAAAAAGAAGAAGAAGAAGAAGATTTTCCTTCTAAGCAAAAATATATTTGTTGCGCATGTCATTAAAGTTTTTCTTGAATTAAATCATTCTTAATGTCTGCATATCGCAGGTTAAGTATAAAACCCTTCGGACATGAGCGTTTTTGTCGTTCTCGTTACACTAAAATGCGAAATTTTCAATATTGCTTAAGTTAGGCATGCCTTATTTTGCCCACATCAGGCACGCTTAACTTGGGCAAGCCCCACTGGTTCCGCGTAAGGCCCTAATGCCCAGTTAGGCATGCCTAATCTGATTCATACTGGGGAATATATTGTTTTTAAGCGAAAGAACAAAGAAGACCTAAATATTGAATTGCAAGGAGTGCTATAAATGAAATATATTGGTTTTATCATAGATCATCGGTTGATCTAGTTGCCCCGCATACATATGTATATAGCTTAAGGAGACAATTAGCTCCAATAATAGGCTTGTTAAGAAAATATGAGGATTTTTCAATGCACATCATGAAACTTGTCCTGAATACATTTGTATTGACAAAATTACATTATGGAATAGTTATTTGGAGTCGATCAGCAAAGCAACATCTTATTATTATATCCAGGCTGCTGCTATAAAAATATTCTAAATCTTCCAACACTCAGTCAAACTCGATTTGTTTACCAATCAGCAAAATCATTCCCCTTTAATTAAATCAATATAATTGGGAAATCAAAATTTATTTAAAAATATTTTCATATTAATGGATTGAATCTTCGGTTTGACCGGGTCGTTTTTTACAGTCAAAAAACTAGTTTTTGGAAGAACCGGCTTCCTGGTTTTTTTATTAGCAAATTTTTCAATAAAAAAAACCTCGAGACAAAATTTACTACATATGCTTATTTTTTAACTCACTTAATTATTTGAATCATAATGAACTGAAGGATATCACATGTTCGTGCTAAAAATGAGAAACAAACGCCTTGAAATTCAATACTGTTAAGCTAAATTATTCATTTATAGTATGAAGATAAAAGAACCTTCAGCTCAGTCTCCACGCATTTTGCATTTATTGTGTATCGTGTGACAGCTTTTCTTCGCACCCTACGTAGATACTCCACATTAAAACAAAATAAAACTAAATAATACCAACAACCAATCAAACATAAAAATTTGCTTTGCTCTGGTGACTGGATAGAAATGACGAATTAAACGTTTTGCAGCCGGTATTTTTCTATTATTTGTTTCCGATTTTTAAAACTTGAAAGAAAAAATCGGTTTAAACCGGGAGGACAAAACCTCCGGAAAAACCGATTTTTGAACCGGAAAAAAAACGGTTTTCAGATAAACCGGTGCGGTTCTCCTCATCCCCACAATGAAAAGTTCGGCTGAAGGGATGTTTACGCCAAAGTTCACACTGTCTGGGAAGTTTTATTAGAAAGTGTTTGAGAGGTTGGACTTTCCGTTTAGAAAGTTTATTTACCTTTTCTTGTAAAATAAATTCTTCAGTAAAGTATAGGGTGTTCTTTAAAAAGCACTTTCCGGCGACATTTGGCGATTCTTCAGAGGCTCTTCTGGTAAAACAGTTAATGCCTATGACCGTCTTCCGATAAGCTACCGAGTTGAGGTAAATTTCCGCAGGCTCCCAGCTGGAGCACCATCAATATAAACAGTTAAAAGTACTAAAACGATTTGAATCAAATCACTTATAAAACACTGAGATTTGGAGTGTAAATAAATGTTGTTCAACTCATACAAGATGCACCTCAAATGTCCCATACATCATGAGATAAATGTCGCATACCTCAAAAATGTCATTTGTACCACCTGAGTGCTTTAACTCATTTTCCTTATATAAACATGAATGAGGCGTAGTATGGTATAATGTATAGCTTGCATGCGACAAAGAATGATGGGGTGCAAGAAATCGTTTGAGGTGAGTGAAGTTTTGGCAGGCAAAATGAGTTTATATGAGAAAAATGTCCGATTACCTCAAAGTTATCATTAGTATGGGGTTATCCATTTTACGCTTTGGAAAGTAAAGCTAAAGAAAACACATAAAATATTTAGATGGAAACAAAATTTATTTAATATAAAGATTGAACGTTGCCATTATACGTGAAATACAACATCATTCAAATGTCTTCCACGGAACCTCTTTCAGGCCTCAATCCTTTTGAGGTAATTTTCAATGAGTTTTTGGCCCATTTCCGGCAATATCTCGGCCATAACTTCACGAATATTGGTTTTCAATTGCTCAAGATTTTCAGGATTCTTCGCGTAAACACAATCTTTCGCATGGCCTCATAAAAAGAAATCCGAAGGTGTTAGGTCGCAGGATCTTGCGGGCCAATTGACATCACTCAGTCTCGAAATTACGCGTCCTGGAAATTTCTCTTGCAAAAGTGCTCGATTAGCCTGTGTTGTGTGGCTTGTGGCTCCATCCTGTTGGAACGACATGTTCTCCAGATCATAATCTTCAATTTCTCTCCAAAAATAATCGGTTAACGTCCGTCCATAGCGGTCAGAATTGACTGTAATGGCTCCTCCTTGACCGTTTTCAAAAAAATACGGGCCAATAACTCCTCCAGACCGTAATGCACACCAAACGGTCACTTTTTCCGGATGCAAAGGCCTTTCTGTGATCACCTGAGGATTTGGAGAGCCCCATTTGCGGCAATTCTGTTTATTTCCGTAACCACTGAGCCAAAAATGAGCCTCATCACTAAAGAAAATTTTGTTCGAAAAATCGTTATCAATGGCTTGTTGCTCAATAACCCAATTCGCATACATTCTGCGTTGTGTATGGTCTTGAGGCTTAAGTTCTTAAGTGAGTTGGATTTTGTACAGATGGAGGTGCAAATCCAAATGCAAAATCCGCCACAATGAGCCTTTAAAGAAAAAAAAAACCTCTTGGATGACATGTAATTTCAACAAATGCCAAATGACAGGGTTATACTTTCCCAACCACAAAATGGATAACCCTGTACCATTGAGGTCTCTTTTGGTACAATGTGGTATTGTAGTGCTTGCACACGATGAAGAATGAGTTTGAGTAACGTAGCGATAGAGAAAAATTGCCTGTTGTTTGTTGTGTTAGACACTGACTGTTGGATTTTGTGGGAGAGAATTTGAAACGTGCGGTACAAAACATTATTTGAGGTGCTGCAAAAAGTAATATAATAAAAGCTGATTCTGCATAAATGTAATGTAAGTTTTATGTAATAAGATTGGTGGTGTTTATTTATCGAGCTCAATCTCAAATACATGTTTATTCCGGGAAGGGCATGTTCGAACAGTTCTAGATTTTGTGGATCCGTTATACTTAAAATATCGCCTATTTTGATATGCTGAGTTTCAAAAAAATAACGATTTTTCCCTTAATCCATATAAGATTTTATTAATACATATACATATTTCAGAGCTCAGTTGGCTTCTTCGTCAGTGTAATCCTTTAATACATTATTAAAGAATTAGACTGAAGCAGGAGCCAACTGAGCTCTGAAATACGTACGTTCTATTGTTTGAGGGAAAAAAATCGTTATTTCATTGATCCGTTGTACTTTATGTTCTTGATTGGGAGCAAAAACATATTTTCAATGAAAAGTAAACAAGTAAAGTAAATCAGTTGACCAAAGAAAACTTTCCATTTGATAAATTTTGTTTCAGCAGCTGATGATGGTTGATGTCAGAATTTTTTTTGGAGATATTTTAAGCAATTTAATTGTGTTTTATTTTGTAACATATAAATAATAAGTTGACAAGTAAAAACTCCTAGTTGTTGCCATATTTTAGGTAAAACGCTATATTGATTGTTGAAAAGGTGGGATTAGAGTTTTGAAATTTTTCGAGAAAGCATTGAATTTTATAATGCTTTGCTGAATGTTACAATTCTTTATTAGCTTTTACAACTTTCAAACATTTTCCCTGAGTCGTGAGTGTATATCACACTCAATGGTTGGAGAAAAAACTTGATATAATATGTAAACTCAATAATTGTTAAAATGTATCCACCTTTCATACTGAGCAGTAAAATTCAATATAAAATCAATAATAAAAGCCATACTTACATAAAAACAATCATTGAAAATTCCGGTAGCATTTTTGAGATTAACAAAAAAAATCCGAAATCTTAAATACAATTCTAAAATCCCTTTGAAATGAAATGTTATACTCAAAATTTTCTTTTATATTTATCTTAATAGTATGGCTGATAAAAGAAAATCAAATGCTTGGCAATACTTTACTGATTTAAGTAATCATAAGGCTAAGTGCAATTTTTGCAAAAAAAATCTTTCATACAGTGGTGGTGGTCCATATAATTTAATTCGCCTTATAAAATCGTCTGAAGCAATTCAACAAACGGGTCATATAAGTCAACCGAGCATTAATTTCTCACAATCAATACCTTCGATGGAAGCTTCAGCTGTTGGAAATGTTACAACGAGCACAAACATATCATCCAATCTTGGGGACCCATCATCGTCATCCCAAATAGCTATAAGTTCAACTAATATATATACCACGAAGAAAACTGTAAGTTCTACCATGACTCAATATTTAAATAAGCCAATATCAGCAAAAAAATCTGAGCAATTGAATAAATACTGGGCGCGTACGGTATTTGAGGACAACTTGAGAGTAAAATTAATTAACTTGTATTTTTAACAAAATTTAATTAAATTTCAGGAATTTTTCATACAACGGTAAATTAATATATGGCTATAAAGTTATTCAATAAAATTAGCAGCAATAACCTCTTCGTCCGGAAACGATTACATGCCCGAATCAAATGCTCCTTGTTCATATTGACCATAACGGCATTAATAGCAGTCTTCAGCGAAGAAGTGGTATTATGAGGACGTTTATTGGTCTCACACTCAACTACGCCCCACACGTAATAATCCAAAGGATTAAGGTCTGGGGAGGTAGGTGGCCATAGATTCGTTGTTATGTGGTAGTGAACATTTTCGGCGGTCCAATCTTGTGTCGCCATCGCTTTATGTGAAAGATCAGAGTCTTGTTGAAAAATGTATGTTCTGCCTCCGCTTACAATGTCTATCCAGGGTCTCACTGCCGTCGCCAAAACCTCGGTGTATGCAGCAGAGTTTACTCGAAGTCCTTGAGTAAAACAGTGTGGTGGCATAACATGTCCTTCGTTGCTGACAACACCTGAAACCATAACAGTGGCTGAAAATGTTAAGTGCATTGCAACAGAACCTCCGTAAGATTTGAACATAGCCATCTGTCATTTCTGCGATTGGTCTTTTGATCTTGGTGAAAATTTTTTTCTTTGGAAAAAAAACCATAATATTTTGGGCGCCTCAGGGTGTTTGATTTTGTTTAAAAGACATTTTGATCGAAGAACTCTCTATTCCCATGTTCGTTCTGACATGGACAACTCTACGAATAAGGCGCTATGAAACATGAAGCTCACTCACAAGGATTTGATTTTGAAGGGTCCTCGTCTATGATCGCTTGCACTTGCTCTAAAAATTCGGCAGATCGGACAGTGTCAGCGTTGCTCGTGCTTTTTGCGTTTTGCAACCGACTATGTATCGCCTCCTGATGTTTCCAATTCACGGCGAACCTTATGCACGAATGAATGGGCGCAATTTAGAAAATTAGAGATCTCTAAATCTGTATTGTTCGCACATATAGCGACGATGACAGCATGTCTCTTTATTTCTTGAGTGATGTTGTAGTCCGCCATTTCTTATCTGAAAAGGAAAAAATATATAAAAAAATTCGCGAAGTTATAGTCACATTTATGCATTTCTGCAAATACCGTATGCACCTTGTACTTAGTGGAACTGGTAGTAAAAAAAACTACGTAGCATTCAGTATTGTAGAGAGTAAAGAGTTTAAGAAGTTTATTTCTGAGCTGAACCCAAACTACCAGATTTCTTCTCGTAAAACCTTATCAAATGCTCTGCTTACAAATCATTATAATCAGACCAACGAACAAATGCTGAATGTTCTGGAGCAGTCAAAATATGTGGTTATAACAACAGATAGCTGGACATCCAAACCAAATGATAATTACATTTCACTAACAGCTCATTTCATAGATGAGAACACTAATCTGCAACCCTGCATGTTGGAGTGTTACCGGTTTTCGGATAGACATACCGCTGAAAAGCTAAGCCTGGAACTTAAAAGAATGTGTGACGATTGGCAACTATCTCAGAAAATTATTGCCGCAACGACTAACAATGCCAATAATATAAAAGCAGTAACAAGATTATGTAATTGGAAGCGCATTCCATGTTTTGCGCATACACTCAATTTAATTGCTCAGTCTGCTCTTCAGGAAATTAGAGAAACACAATTAAAAATAAAATCGATAGTCGAGATTTCCTGCAGAGGTCCCTCGCAACCTCAAGATTAACTTCGATCCAAAAAAATTTGGAAGAAACCGAGCTTAAACTTAAGCAAGATGTTGTCACCCGGTGGAACTCGACGTGCGACATGTCCGAAAGAGTTTTGGTCGTAAGAAATAGTTTAATGTCCACTATAGCCATACTTGTACACAACCGTGAAATTGATAACATCAACAGTGATGATATAAATATTTCAACAGCCGCAACTGATTTATTATCTTTTTTCAAATATGTTTCTGAAGATATGAGTTCAAGGAAAAAAATCACAATACCCGAGATAATTCTCATTTAAAATGCTCTTCAAAGGTAATGTAATGAATTTCTCACAAAAGATGCGATCTCTTATTCAATCAGAAAAATGGCACGGTCTTTTACAGAGATGAGAAAAACGTTTTTTTAATATTGGAGTTACGTGTTTGCAGAGAGCACGCTGTTAGACCCACGATTCAAACGGTATAGCTTCTCTAATGAACATTTAGGCTCGCTCCAGTTTAAAAAGCTTGGTGATTAGTATGAGCTTAGAATCACAACAAGAAATCACGGACACCGAAGTAGCTGACATCCCAACGAAAAAACCACGGAGTTTTTGCTCTGAATTCGATGATAAAGTTAGCGCGGTCATGAGAAACGTGAATCCTTCTGCAGTAGGCCTTATAGAAGTGGAAAAGTACCTACAAGAACCGATATTACCACGACATTTAGATCCATTAAAATTGTGGAACGAAAAAAACATGCTTATTGTGAAACGAAAAAAACATGCTTATCCAAGGCTCTAGATAATAATGAAACAAGTTGAGTAAGCAGGAGAGTGCTCCTACCAGAAGGTCTTTGTAAACATCCTAGGGTTAGAAATAAGTTTTCTAATAGCGTGTATCGATAACTTGAATTATTCAACCAATACTTGGATATGAAATCGTTCAAATTTATGCAAAAGATGAACAGTTTCTTTCATAAGCACAGTGCAGCCGCCATTTTGATTTAGCTTAAATGATTTTTCTTAATGCTCGGCCGATTGAACATATTCAAGTTAAGCCCAATCCTTAAATTTTCATGAATATTGAAAGAAAATAAAAGTGCCTAGGTAAATTTGAAATATGTATCAACCATAAACACATGTTATTGTTGTTGTAGTTCCATACAATTGAAATAGCTATAACTCGTTTGATTATGATTCGATCTCGATTAAATTTTGTGAGCTTATATATCTTATATCAGTCTATATAATTCCTAAATTTAAAGAAGTTTAAAGGTACTGTTTTGATTTTATGAGCGAAAACGTAAAGTCTATATATCATACTATTATTAACAAACTTGAGTGAATTTCGATTTCTGAGGTATTTGTTGCCTTTGTCTTCATATATACCCACATTTGTGATAATTTTCAGATTTTTCGGCTCAAAGGTGTACAATCGCGAGGGGGGGACACAAATTGTTGGTGCATTATGCCTTCCCCTGGACCCCCTAATTCATAAAATGACTTTTTTATTTCAGATTTTAAAAGTTCTAATCAAGGCCTTTCATTTGACGCTCCTTTCAACTACCCTTGGTTAAAAAACTTCGTTATTAGGGGGGACCCCCCTTAAATTTTTTTTAAATTTTCAGTAAGACTGTAAAAAAATTTTTTACAAAGACCTACTAGTTTTGCAACCTGTCTGTCAGTCTGTCCGTGCGTCACAGCTATTTTCCTCAGAAACTATAGAACCTAGAATGCTCAAAATTTTTGAAAAGGTCAAAAGTCATGGTCTCTCAATAGTTAAGGTCTTTTCAAAAATTTAAACAATTTTTAAGGGGGTCCCTCCTAATAACGAATTAGCCCTTAAACATTTTTTTATCAAAGGTAATCGAGTGGGGTATCAAATGAAAGGTCTTGATTATAACTTTTAGAATCTGAAACAAAAAAATTATTTTATGAATCAGGGGTCCAGGGGAAGGCAAAATGTACCAAAAATGTGTGTCCCCCCCTCGCGATTGTACACCTTGGAGCCGAAAAATCTGAAAATTATCACGAACGTGCGCCTTTGTGAGTACAAGGGCAACAAATACCTCAGAAATTGAAATTCACTTAGCTTTGTTAATAATAGTATGATTTGCAGATTTTACATTTTCACCCATAAAATCAAAACGGTGCCTTTAAATTTCTTGAAATTTCACAATTATATGGACTAATATAAGATATTTACGTTCACAAAATTTAATCAAGGTCGAATCATAATCAAGTGAGTTGTAGCCATTTCAATCATATGGAACTACACCAACAATAACACGTGTTTATGATTGATACATATTCCAAATTGACCTAGTGTTAAAATCTTCTCAATAATAATATTCCACTACTAAATCTTACTTCACTGCGATTAACTCATTCGAACCCGTCAACTTGGTGATGCGCCCGTTGCCCGGTCAAGACTAACTTGCTGTTATCCTTTCGCTCTTAACACATTCCGCATGCCATAAACCTCCATGAAATTTATTTATTCACTTGCAGTTAGATGATTTGTTAACATGCATCTAAACTATACAACAACGCATTCACACATCTCACGCATTCTAAGTGGCGGCGCATCTGCCGACCACTTGCGCAAACAAACATTGCTACTTAGGCATGCCGGAACGCACCACCAAGAAGACTTTAGCCTTTTTTTTTGTTTTTTATTAATCTTTAAATGTTATCCTTTCGAACCGGGATTTCACTTATATAACATTCGGCCAACCTGCGATTCACTGTCCTCAGTGAAGAACACAATCATCAATCATCCATGTACACTCGCGAGACGCCATGTCTCTTATACATATATCAGTCCATTCATTTACGAGCCACAATCACACCTGAATGCCATATACGATCAAGTCTGGAGACGGTTGCGAGCCAACTGCTCGCTCCACGATACACTCAGCAAAATGCAGTCTCGAGACCCTATGTCTCCCACATATCAGATCATTCAGTTACTAGCCACAATTACTCCTGATTGTCATATACGATCAAGTCTCGAGACGGTTGCAAGCCAACCGCTCCCTCCATGATACACTCAGCAATATGCAGTTACGTAACCCTATGTCTCCCACATATCAGATCATTCAGTTACGAGCCACAATTACTCCTGATTGTCATATACGATCAGGTCTGGAGATGGTTGCGAGCCAACTGCTCCCTCCATGATACACTCAGCAACATGCAGTTACGAGACCCTATGTCTCCCACATATCAGATCATTCAGTTACGAGCCACAATTACTCCTGCTAGCAATACATACGCACCTCTGGCGAACTTGTCGCTCTCGCACCGTTATGCTTTCACACCTCCTGTACTTCACGAGGTTTGAACTAGGTACGGAACTATGAGTCGCTCACATCTTATCACCTGATAACTCGTCCCTTACATTCAGAAGTACTGAAAAACTCAAATCTCTTGTTTTTTCATCAATTTTATGAACAGTCAGAGGGTACGAAATATTGGAAATATAGAATGGTATAACAAATAACTCTAGTTCGTACAGCGAATTTATTGAAATCAACCAATATTACTAACAATAATACTAATTATTATTCGGGAAAAGGTTCATCCTCTGAGTCACTCTCATAATCGGTCCGCGTAAAATCCGCTAACTGACACAATGGTTTCATCCTGTCCGAAGCCAGAACGGAATTATATGATTTTTGAGTGAACCAAATAGAGTCTGGATCACTAATTTGGTAACGATCGTTGCCAAGTACTTCTCTTACTTGATAAGGACCTTTGAAATGAGGCTTTGTTTTCCGGGACTCACCTGTTGCTGATGCCTCGGAGAGGATTAACACCAAGTCGCCAATTGTATACATCCTCGGTGTCCTATGCGATGCGTTGAATTGTTCAGCATGTTTCCGTTGGCTTTCAACAGTATTGTGAACAGCTTCAGCTCGTCTGTTCGTCATTTCCTTCGTTTCAGTGGTATCGGGCACCCGTTGTTTTAGCCTTTCCTTTAGTTCGGATAAAACAACATTGTCTGCTTCATGATCATCTGCATGATCACTTGTTTGGAATACTTCCCCGTCATGCAGTGCTAATATTAATTGGGTTCCCATGATATTTCGGAGAGAAAACGCCATCAATAGTTCACTAGGTGTCTGCTTTGTTGTGGTGTTTTTCATATCATTTAACGCCTACTGGATGTTACAAATGTTCGTGTCCCAATCACACCCGTCGTAATCGTTCGTCAGAGATGCGATAGCAGCCTTCACTGTCCTGAAATATCTCTCGATTTGCCCATTTGCTCGCGGTGTGTGGACGGCGTTCAGGATATGATGGATAAAATTTTTTTGACAAAATTTTTTGAAATTGTTAGATGTGAACGCTGCCCCTCGATCAGATACAATTCTTGTAGGCATACCAAAAAAATGCGTTGCATTGTTGAAGGTTTTTATCACACCCTTTGCATTCGATGATTTTTTACAGGTTGTAGGATGATGAACTTAGTAAATGCATCGATTTTCCCCACGAGGTACATATTACCAGCTTTACTTCTTGGATACGGACCTAAATGATCCGCATGCACCGTAAAAAATGGTATCGGCTGTCCTTCCGGTATGTGGATCTGGTAATTTGTTTCGTCAAGTCCTCT
Organism: Odontomyia ornata; assembly: GCA_963969285.1. Taxonomy (NCBI): domain Eukaryota; kingdom Metazoa; phylum Arthropoda; class Insecta; order Diptera; family Stratiomyidae; genus Odontomyia; species Odontomyia ornata. Next base: position 293,603,156 of record OZ017739.1, on the reverse strand, counting down.
TTTATTGTATAGATATTCCACACAAGACTTTAAATATTTGTTTGTTGATTTTTTTAATTTTCTGAACCAAAAATATCTCTGCACATTATCCATCGTTTTATTGATACCGCAATGTCCCATATCGTCAAGGGACATCTTCAAAATACGCCACCGCAACCCATTAGGTAGCACAAGTCATTAAGCATTCTCTGTTTTTCGAAATAGTTTCCCGCCACGTAGGATGAAGTTTTGAAATAACTGCTTGTAGTTCCCGTTTTTCCTGTCAGCACTTTGCAAACAATTTTTTATTGCGGCAAGGTGTTTATCTTAAAACTGCAAAGTTGCGATCCAATCTGCGTCATCAATCCGAATCGACATAATCTGTTCTGCAACAGTTTTGGGCTCTTGTGCTTCTTCGCACGGGGCCCTGTTCAAACCATCAACATGTGATATTCTACACCCTGGTCTGTATTCGATGTTGAAGTCAAACTCAGTTATCTTCAACCACCATCTCGCAATGCGTGGATTGAGGTTTCTTTTGTTCTGCGTCATCCGCAGTGAATTACAATCGGTGACCTCCCCGAATTTTTTATTGATGAGATAATGTTTAAAACGTTCTAATGTTTCGACGACAGCTAGCGTTTCGAGCTCGAAGCTATGGTATCGTGATTCGGCATCGGTGGTTGAACGACTGAAGTGAGAGACAGGTCGTACTGACTTATCATCTTCGACTTGCATTAATATGCCGGCTACTCCACAAGAGCTTGCATCAGTATGGACTTGATGTTGCTTGTTCATATCATACATAGCTAGGGTGGGTCATTCCGTCAGCTTCTGCTTCAGTAGTTCAAATGCTTCTTGATGATCTTTGCCCCAGTAAAATTCAATATCCTTCTTCAGCAGCCCATTTAATGGTCGAGCGATCTTAGAGAAATCTCTGATAAATCGTCGGAAACAGCTATACAGTCCCAAAAATTGCCGGACTTCCTTAACCGAACTTGGTTTTTTATATTCACTTATTGCAGCTGTTTTACTTGTTCCCGATTGAATACCTTTTGAGTTGATTTCGTGGCCCAAAAATTTTGATTCGGTGTTGAAAAATGAACACTTTTCCAATTTTAAGGTAACATCTGCCTCCTTTAGTGCGTTAAGCAATACTTCTAATATTTGGAAATTTTCCTCCACCGTCTCTGTGGGGATTAGAATGTCATCCATGTATACAATTACTTTCCCGTATGGAATGGACTACATAATTTTCTTCATCAATTTAAGGAAAACGGCTGGAGAATTCGTAAGCCCAAAGGGAACACGCTTATATTCAGGTGTCACGAAAGCAGTGAACTAACGACTATTCTCCTCGACAACAATTTGATGACATCCACTCATTAGATCAAGGCATGTGAAAAGCTTTTTATTCGCGAGCAAATTATGTGTCTCTTCTATGCTCGGAAGGGGGAATATTTCGCGCACCGTAATTGAATTTAACTTTCGATAGTCGACACACATTCGATAATCACCGTCCTGTTTTTTCACAAGAAGAACCGGACTCGCGTATTCCGAATCAGACTCTTTGATAATGTCTAATTTGAGTAGTTCATCTACCTTTGCCTGAAGAACTCCTTGCAATCCGTATGGTATTTTATATGGTTTATACCTAACAACTTCCGCTGTTTTCAGTCTAATACTCATTTCGACGAGATTAGTTTTACCTAGCTCTGCCATATTTTTCGCGAAACAAACTCTAAGTTTATTAGCAAGTCTAAACAATTTTTGTCTCTTCCTTCTGTCAAATTAGTTTTTATTAATAACTTTTCACTAATCTGAATCACCATGGTCTATGCGGTAAATAGTTTCCGGGACTTTGGAGAATTGAAAACATTGACACGTTTTTAAAAGGCGTGTATCGGGCCTATCTAGAAAATTCCTACCAAGAATTATAGGAACCGGTTGGGCCCCATTTTTTACCACTAAAAGTTCAATCTTGAAACTAATTTTTTGAAAACTTACAGTTTTTATGGACCTTTCCCTTGCACACGTTACTCTTTCACCAAACCCAGTTAACTGGATACTGCAAGGCACTGTATTCCACTTATTGTTTCCGATAATTTGATACTGAACCGTAGAACAAGCACTTCGTAAGTCTAAAAAACACCTAATTTGTACTCCATCTACTAAAATTAGTGGGTAATATTCATCTATGCCCATTGGCTCCATGTTGTTCATTAATTGTCATTGTGTCTGATCACAGTTCTTTGCGACATGTCCTGGCTTATGACATTTGAAACAATTGGTAATACGGAGTGGGCAGTCTCGGTAGCGATGCCTTGATTTACTGCACTTAAAACACTTTAACCCACTTTCTCCTTATTTTCCGCATTTGATTCACCGTGCGGCTTGCTTCTCTTTTCACTGCAATGCAAGGGAACCCCCCCCCCCCGCAGGGGGAATGCCGGTCGACACCCCGCAGGGGGAATGCCGGTCGACAAGAGCTCTCTTGGAGGCTAGCATTCTTTGGGGAGTTCCGCCCCCACGTACCCGAGGAAACTCCGCAGGGGGAATGCCGGTCGACAAGACCACTCTTGGAGGCTAGCATTCTTTGGGGAGTTCCGCCCCCACGTACCCGAGGAAATTCCCGCAGGGAGAAAGCCGGTCGACAAGAACATTCTTGGAGGCTAGCATTCTTTGGGGAGTGCCGCCCCCACGGACCCGAGGATATGGGGGGTGCCGTGAGGTTCCCTCTTATTGTATCTGGATTACGCTTTGGACAACGAACTGGAATTGACGCTTTGGGCTGGCGGATGTGATGGTTTGGACCTAGTTGCTTTGCACAGTAGCGCCGAGGTGAAACTCGTGTGTGAACGGCTCCAATTCAACTATCATACCGTCTCCGTCCCGGTAAAACCTTGGCAGGCCTCGGAGTACGTTCGAAGTTCGCACCATTGGGTTGGTGGTGTAGGTTCGGTTGAGACGGACTCCCGATTAGCGCTGGTCTGGCTCTGAGCACTTGTCCCCATAAGGGCTTGTGCCAACCCTCGCATGGCCTCCCTGCTCTGCAAAGATAACCATGGGACCAAAAAGGCGACTACACACACGAACGGAGATAGCGGCTCCGAGGGGGGACCCAATAAAATGGAGCAAACAAATGAAACCACAAGCAAACAGGACGCTAGCACGGAGAGCCCTTTCAGGCAGAAACCGCTGTTGGCAAGAACACCGATAAAACAAGTCACCGATTGCGGGGGGAGGCAGCAAACCCCAGAAACACTGTTAAAGTCAACACCACAGGTTAAATCATCGGAGACAGACCACAGACGGACTAACGAACGAAAGAAGGCAGAGTGCGTTGTGCAACCTGGCATCATTGCAGCCTTTGGGCGCAGTAGAAGGACTATGCGCACCCCGGAGCGCCCAGTGCAAGACGTACACAATCCGGATCAAGTTGCGACACCAACGGAGGCCAGTGTAAGACTGGGGGAGGGAGAAGTTTTGCCGTTGGCCGACGCCACTTCAAACGCGATCCAAGCGATAGAAGCAAAAGGGCTAGGAAACGGGGGCCTCTCCCAAGAGGTGGCGCCAAATAACACAATCGCTCTTGACCGCGCCGAAGAGGAGCGGCTTACTCGGAAAGCGGGGAATATCGTCAAACAACTGAGGGCTGCCTGCGAAGTGCAGAAAAACATAGGCAAGAGTGTCAAGAATGGCATTCTTGAACTGGAGGAGCTTTTTGGCCGCATAACGCACTACAGGCGGAGGTGGCTTGCAGCCGAGAAGCACCAAAAAGACACGCTCTCCCTCGAGGCATCAGTGGGTCCTAGCAGCAGCAAAAGAATGGCCGGTAGCCCAATTGAAGGCGACTGTGAGAAAAGGAGGAAGGACGAGACCATAAACGAAGTTGACACTCCAGGCGAGGAGTTTCATGTGGTGCGAAACAAGGCAGCGAAAAAAGCGGCCAAAAAGCTACTCCTAAAAAAAAAAGACAAAGAGCTCAACCACGAAGAGAACAAGGAGCCCCCCGCTATACCGCAGAAAACAAAAAGCGAACCGCGGCACAAACCCTTGCGAGAGGCACTGCTTATTAAACCCACTAAGGGCCGAACCTACGCAGATGTCCTCCGTGAAATTAAAGGAGCGGTCAAGCCAGACGACACCAAAACTGCCATCAAAGCAGTTCGACCAACCCGGACCGGCGGCTTGCTGGTGGAATTCGGGCCAGAGGCCACAAACAAAGATGCATTCCGTGACGCGGTTCAAAAGGTTCTTGGAGATGCGGCAACGGTTGCCTCGCTCGAACCAATGGCCACCCTGGAAATCAGGGACCTCAACTGCGTCACGGACAAAGCTGAAGTAGAGGATGCCATTAGGAGGGAGTTCCCCAGCTTAAGTGAAGTCAAGGCAAGATTGACGCGTGAAAACACAAGGGGGCAACGCATGGCTATTGTCGAACTAGCTGATAAAGACGCCCAGCAAATCCTGGCGAAGGGCAAAATTAAGATAGGTTGGGTGATCTGCAGGATACGGAGAAGAGCGATCCCTATCCGCTGCTTCAGATGCCTCGAATACGGACACACCGCGTATGGCTGTAGGGGACCCGACAGGAGATCTCTGTGCTACAAATGTGGTGAAACGGGGCACAAAAGGAAGGAGTGCACGAACGAGGCAAAATGCATTCTTTGCAAGGACGCTAAGCTAGCACCCGGCGACCTCAAACATGAGCCGGGGACAGGGAGATGCCGGGTTTTCAAGGAGGCCCTAACTAAAGCCAAATCGATACTCAAATGATCCGTATCCTGCAGGTCAATTTGCACCGAAGCACAAACGCCCAGGACCTACTTGAGCAGTTTGCGAGGGATAAGAAAGCTGACCTCCTGTTGCTGAGCGAGCAACATCATAACAAGGACTCGCAAGCGTGGTACCCTGACAAAACTGGTACCTCGGCCATCTGGGTTCGAGACAGCGCCCGCCTTCAGGTGCAGGGCCATGGACGCGGGGATGGTTTTGTGTGGGTGCGGTGTTCAGGGATAACATATTTCAGTGTTTATCTGACGCCTAACGAGGCAATGCGATCCTTTCGAACCAAACTCGATGCCCTGGAGGACGCTGTCTCGAATACAGAGGGCCACATGCTGGTCGGGGGAGACTTCAACGCTAGAGCCATCGAATGGGGTATGCCACAATCCGACCCAAGGGGAAAGCAAATATTGGACATGGCGGCCAGAACAGCGCTTTTTGTCCTAAATACTGGTAACACCCCTACTTTCCGCCGCTGGGGTTGCGTAGGAACCATACCCGATGTGACACTCGCTTCGGAGTCCCTGGTACCTAGAGTACACAACTGGCGAGTACTAGAGGACTACTCGGCTAGTGATCACCAGTATATTGCTGTTGAGATTCACGACGGTGCCACTCTGCGTGCATATGCCCAAACTTCAATCCTTGGATGGAGGACTGGGAGGATGGACGTCGAGAAGTTCACTGACGCGCTTACGGCAGGCGCACCGTTGCTGGGAGCTCCGCCAGGGAGTGGAGGGCCTACAGCCAAGGACTTGGTGAACTCAACTATGAGTACCATCATAGCTGCTTGCGAGTCTTCCATGCCCCGCCGGAGACCCCGACATGGTAAGCCTCCAGTATACTGGTGGTCAAACGAGATCGCCGAACAAAGAAGCGAGTGTCACAAACTTCGGCGAGAGGCCCAGCGGGCGCGAACACGGGAGGAGGCAGACACTAGGCTAGCAGCATACAGGTCCGGCAGGAAATATCTTCGCAGGCTTATTAACAAGAGCAAGGCCCGATGCTGGCAAGACCTCGTGGACGATGTAAATAGGGATCCGTGGGGCCTTGGCTACAAGCTGGTCATGGGGAAACTTGGTGCCCTACGGAAGCCTTGTATACATGACGCGGAAAAGATGGACGCGATAGTGCGGGGACTCTTCCCCGCCCATCCCGTCCGTGTTGACGCTGTCCATGGTGAAACAGCAGTAGAGTGCCCACTCTTCACACAGCTGGAACTGGAGGAGGCAGTCCTCTCCCTGAAGGCAAGGAAGGCTCCAGGTCCAGATGGTGTTCCAGCTGAGGTTTTGCAGCTCGTCTATCACCATTGTCCTGACTTGCTGCTCAGCACATTCAACGCTTGCCTACGGGACGGGGTTTTCCCGGTACGATGGAAGGTGGCGAGGCTCGTGCTGGTCAGCAAGGGGAAGGGAAATCCCGAATCGCCGTCTGCATACCGCCCGTTATGCATGCTAGACACGGCTGGGAAAGTGCTAGAAAAACTCATCAAGGGAAGACTCACTGACGCGATTCGTGCTGCTGGGGACCTATCTCCTCGGCAGTACGGCTTTAGAGCAGGACGTTCTACCATTGATGCGATTGCAGAGGTGGTGAACGCGGTCCAAAAGGCAGAGGCATGTAGTCGCACCAAGCGATGGATCGTCCTGTTGGTGACACTCGACGTCAGGAATGCCTTCAACTCCGCTAGATGGGTGGATATTCTGGATACGCTGGAAAACTCTTTTCAAGTTCCAGAATATCTAATGCGGCTTTTGAGGAACTACCTAAAGGACCGAAGCCTGCTCTACGACACGACACAGGGCCAACGAAGGATGGCGGTTACATCGGGTGTTGCCCAGGGATCTATCCTTGGTCCGGACCTGTGGAACGTGTCTTACGACGGGCTACTGAGACTTGAGATGCCAGATGAGTCGCGCTTGGTCGGCTATGCGGATGATGTTGCGGCTCTGATCGCCGGACGCACCGTTGAACAAGCGCAACTTAGGCTAGGTATGCTAATGCGCCGAGTGAGGGACTGGATGACTACTCGCGGGCTCAGTCTAGCACTGGAGAAAACCGAAGTGGTCATCTTGACAAAAAAGAGAATCCCTAGAGTAAGGATGATCAGTATTGGAGATATACAGATCGAATCGAAGCCAGCGGTGAAGTACCTGGGCCTACTGATCGACTCGAAGATGAGTTTCTCTGAGCAAATCAGGGCAACGGCTGAGAAGGCTGCTTCGGGAATATCGGCCCTGAGTCGACTTATGGCCAACGTAGGGGGACCCAGCCCATCAAGAAGACGCCTCTTGATGAGTGCTGTAGGGTCAGTGCTACTGTACGGAGCAGAGGTATGGGGCGACGCTCTCAGCAAGGAGGTATACCGAAAACGATTGGCACAGGTACAGAGAAGAGGAGCACTGAGAATTGCATCTTCGTATCCAACAGTCTCCGACTCGGCGGTGAGAGTGATTGCAGGCGTGATACCTGTCGCCCTCCTTGCTAGAGAGCGCCGCGCTATTTACCTGCGCCGAAACGAGGATGCGAGGGAGATGGTTGTCCGCGAGGAGAGACAACGCTCGCTCAACGATTGGCAGCAGTCTTGGAGGAATTGCACGAAGGGAAGGTGGACTGCGCGCCTCATCCCGGATGTGAGACCGTGGGTAAATCGAAGGCATGGTGAGACTGACTTCTATCTGACCCAGCTTTTGAGCGGGCACGGGTGTTTTCAGTCTTACCTGCACAAGATCGGCAAGTCACGGTCTCCCGATTGTCGGTTTTGCCCAGGAGAAGAGGACAATGCCTGTCACACATTTTTTGCGTGTACGAAATGGGCCAGGCTGCGAAGGGAACTCTACAGGGAGACGGGAGAGCTCACCCCGGATAATATAGTTGCGGTGATGCTCGAATCGGTTGACAAATGGAACCAGGTGGCACATTATGCTCGGGCAGTCCTAAAATATAAAAGGGACTCACAGCAGCCGGAGGCGCTGGGGCTGGGGGATCGCTCTTCTGGCAATTCCTCTTCCCCCCTCCCCTCCCGCTAGGAAAGGGACTCCCCAGCTTGAAGGCGCCCCACGGCGTAACAAAACGAGACCTGGTCCGAAGTAATGTGTGAAACGGTTCCAGGCTAGGTTCTCAGATTGACAGGGGAGGTGTTTAGTGGGTAGTCCAAAGGTATCCTCCATGGGAGTCCCACACTGCCAGACTCGGCGGGCATAAATGCCTTCACCTCCCTACCACAAAAAAAAAAAAAAAAGGGAACGCTATAGCGTTGATTTTTCGGTAGAGTGGATCCGTCGGCCGTTTCATAGCTCCTTTTCTTGGGAAGGGTGTTACTACTTTGATTCAGTAGCCGGTGACGATGTCTTTCCTGTTGCCTCATTGCATTGACTTTTTTGATGAAAACTAGCAGTTGCTGCATATTCTCGCGATTGGCAGCGGTTAGCATGCCCGATATGATATAAGTCATAGTTTCTCTCGCTGCGATATTGATGCTTTGGGCCATAGCTGCTATGTGATAGAAATACTCTTCTATACATTCTTCGTTTTTCTTTTTGCAAAGCATGATCTGCATAAGTATGTCAGGTTCATTTGTAGTGGTAGAAAAACTGCACACGAATACCTTCTTAAATTCTGGCCAAGTAGTAATATCGGTCCGTGATTGATGCCAATATCTCGCAGCGCCACCGAGACGTAATGACGCGTATAAAAGAAATGTACGCTCATTTCACGAGAACACTTCGGCCAGCCGATCTAGGTTCTCAATCCGCCTGGCTGCACCATAAGATCCTGTGGCCGGGTAAAACAAAGGTACTGAAGTAGACAGTTCTGCAGTGTTAATCTTCAGCGCTGGTGATTCGCAGTTACCATGGCTTGAAGGTGCCACTAGAGCATCGACCGATGAAGTTGTGGAGGAGGTGGAGCTCCGCAGGGCCAACTCACGCTTCAAAAGGGAACTCTCTCAACGAAGTAACTCAATTTCCTTCGCTTGAATATCACTATGCAACGGTCTTCCGGAGTCTGCAGCTCCAGTATGCAAGTCGTCGCGGTGGACACCTCCATTTACTACACCCTCTGTGCCCACCAACATATCTCTATTTTGTCTTCACGATCACTCATTCTATATTTGAAATATTTTTTTTTTCTACGCAATTGAAAAAACAAGCACTTTCCCAAAATCTTGAATTAATCAAGCACACCACAAGCACTCGTTGTTTTATCTTTAGCCACTTTTCACGATTTGAAGCATAACCCCACAACTGAATTGTTAAAATCTTCTCAATAATAATATTCCACTGCTAAATCTTACTTCACTTCGATTAACTCATTCGAACCCGTCAACTTGGTGATGCGCCCGTTGTCCGGTCAAGACTAACTTGCTGTTATCCTTTCGCTCTTAACACATTCCACATGCCATAAACCTCCATGAAATTTATTTATTCACGTGCAGTTAGATGATTTGTTAGCATGCATCTACACTATACAACGCATTCACACATATCCTGCATTCTAAGTGGCAGCGCATCTGCCGACTAGTGAAGGAAAACTATCGATAGCACTATCGGCACTATCGATAGTATTTTACTTTTGGGTCACTTTCAATAGTCAAACCCTACTATCGATAGTTTTCAATATTATTCTTTGAATAAAAAAAACAAAGGATCTTTTTTGACCACATAACTTAGATTTCCGAAAATTATCTGATTAAATATTGGCCGGTTGGCTTTCCATTTAATTTTGCTACGGAACTGGGCTTATTTACTTCTAATGATGCTATTCTCTTGTTGTTGGGGAAATTCGTTCTAAACTGAAATAGCGGTTGTTTTATAGTTTTAACAAATTTGTCAATTTCGTACCAACAGAAGCACCACTTATATTATCTCTATCATTAATCTAATCTGAGAATCACTCTGAATCATATTACATATAAAACAAGTGGAAACACATCGGATTCGATCGATAATTTGAAGAGGTGTAATAACGATTATATTAAAGAATTTGATATTGAAACTGACGCTGTTCCAAGAGATGAGACAAATTTGAACTTTGTTTGTGATGAGGACCCAAGAAGTTTGCGATTGATTAGCACTTATTTCAGCTCGGCTGAAAGTTACGAAGCTTATTCAACAAAGAAGAAACAGATTGACAATGCCTTGGCTTGGATGATCGCTTTAGATTTTCAACTATTTTCTATTGTGGAAAATCAAGGGTTTCAAAATTTCATCTCCATCATAAACCCTAGATATGTGCTAGCATCAAACATTCCATAAACATACAGTACTCCGAACTGCATACAAAATTGAAAGTAATTATATCAGGGGCCAGTTATATTGTGATTACATATCATTTATGGCCTTCATGCTCTAATGGGTCGTATTTATCAGTAACTTGTCATTTCACCATGTATTTTAAGCTTGAAGCAACTGTATTGTCGACAAAAAACTTGTGGACTCATCAGGCAAACAAAATTGCTGATAGTTTGCAGGAAGTATTTTTAGAATGGAAAATTGTTAAAAAAGTTACATGTATTACAACTGACAAAACGTCGTGAATGATTAAAGCCTGCGGATTCTTTAAAAAAGATAACTTGCCATGTTATGCGGAAGCATTAAATGCGATGAGCTCAAACATGTGATCGGGAAACGTAAAAAATGTGTGTCTTTTTATTTAAAGCAGCACAGTTTCGATTGAAAAGTTTGAGAATGAGCAAATGCAAAGTACAGGAAAAGCGTTGACTCTTACACAGGAGGTTTATACCCGAAGGAATAGCACCTACTTGATGATCAAAAGGATACTGGAAATTAATGATGCTATATTCAAGACATTGTTGACAACACCAAGATCTTCCACACTACGACGAAATCATTGTTTTGAAAGATCTAGACAAACTACTTTCACATTTTGAAAAAAATTTAAAAAAACTATCTAGGGGTGAAAGACGTTACAATTTCCTTGACGATTCCTATAACCTTTGGGCTCTACGACAAGTTAGCGAACTTGGAAAAACATTTGGAAACAACTGAAGGAAAACTCATTTGTGGCAAGCTTATACACGGAATAAAAAGTAGGCTATTTACGTATGAATGTCGATCAATTCTGAGAATCGCAATCCTTGCTTTAAGAAAGAAGGGTTCAGAATGTCAACTAACGCAGATGAGACTTCTTGGAAAATGAAATGCTAGTGAAATTGAAAAACATAGATATTCTTACTTCAAATGATGATACCGAGACTTCTAAAATTTCTATACTGAAGGATCCCCTGTTGAATTTCCTTGAAAAGAGAATGGCAAACAACACAAAAAGCAGCATTGCAGATACGATCATAATCAAACGGCAGTATCTTGAGACCCCAAGACTCAGGTCCATTGCAATTTTGAAAAGTATGCAATCCTCTTTAGGTTCACAATAAAATTTTATTTCTCTTATGCATTTCAGCTTCTGACGGAGAATTTAAAACCACAGCCTGAATGTGATGTTAAGTTTTTATCAGTACCATCGCTTGCAGCGAATTTTCAGAATGACAGGGCAAATCGTGACCGATCGTCACAACCGTATTCAACCTAAATATGCAAATATGCTTGTTTTTTTTTTCTGAATAAAAACAATTGGTTACTGGATGCAACAAAGTAAAAAAAAATAAGTTCAATCAATGAATTAAATTGTATTATTATATATATCATAAATTAATTAAATCAGTCAAATAAATTCTGATATTAAAAACTTCATGTGCTTCAGGGAACCATATAATTCAATTCCAGTGATTTGCTTTTGAGCTATTTACCAACTATCGAAACGATCGATAGTTTATTGAAAACGATAGTGCCGACTGTCGATAGTTTTCCATCACTACTGCCGGCCACTTGTACAAACAACCATTGTTACTTAGGCATGCCGAACCGCATCATCAAGAAGACTTTAGCCTTTTTTTTGTTTTTTATTAATCTTTAAATGTTATCCTTTCGAACCGGGATTTCGCTCATATAACACTAGATACTTTTATTTTCTTTCAATTTTCATGAAAATTTAAGGAAGTGTTTAACTTGAATATGTTCAATCGGCCGAGCTTTCAGAAAAATCATTTAAGCTAAATCAAAATGACGGCTGCACTGTGCTTATGAAAGAAACTGTTCATCTTTTGCATAAATTTGAACGATTTCATATCCAAGTATTGGATGAATAATTCAAGTTATCGTTTCACGCTATTAGAAAACTTATTTCTAACCCTAGGATGTTTACAAAGACCTTCTGGTAGGAGCACTCTCCTGCTTACCCAACTTGTTTCACTTCAGCCGTCTGATCCTGCTTATCCAATTTTTTAAAAAATTGATTGGCCAAAGATTAGTTTAATCATATATGATTACAATAATTATAGAGTACATTATAGGGCTCACATTTGGATTTAAAAAAAAATGTTTGTATTCATGAAATAATTAACTTAAATTGATAAGAGTTGGCGCAATCAAAGGTTTGTCACTTACGACACGATACCAGTAAGCGCATTATTAATGTTCAAATCACTCAAGTAATGTAAACAAGCACTTTAATTGCTTCAAGCAATAAAACTCATTAATACATTAGCTACCGAAACATATGTAAAGTGTTGTAATTACCTTTTGTTATGGAAAGCCTGATAGTGTTTTAATTAGTCAGTGCAGTATCCAACTCTGTCTGTAAACGAGCCCTGCATGATGAAACTATACCTGTAGACACCCGTACATTCTATTAAAAGAATACTTCCTAAGAAATATAATAAATTGATCACAATAAGAAATCAGCTGTAATTACAAAAATTCACCGATTTTTTCCACTCAAATGAAATCCATTATTCCTATTAGTTGAAATGTTTATGAAAAGATTATATTGACCTCGTGAACATTCTAAGTACGAGTACGACAAACAAGTGGCATGCATCACCTCATCGTGGAATTGTATAGTAAATAAATAAATGCGTGGGGTGTTCCGCAGCCAGCGATTAATCAGATTTCGCCATTGCGCTGCAGCGCTACGAGTATCATTACAATTTTGGCATGATAACAATAAGACAGTTTCACAATATTGTCTGAAGAAGCCTTCCTTGAATTCGTAAATAACAAAACCAGACGTGACGCGAATTCCTATCCGAACTTATGGGCATATCGATTTCGCGCTGAACTTTTCACTGTTGAGAGCGATTGCACTACAATCGGGGCCAGGTAGTCCTTGTCACCGTACTCCACTGCACTGCAGTACGGTATCCAATCTATTATTCAATCCTCACACTGGCGCGTATTCCGCCAATCATTGAATGGGCATTTTGATTGAAATATAGGTAAGTCAAAGTGATTTTGAAAGCCATTTGATAATGCTCGGAATGTGATCAGGAAGATGTCGCACTACCGTCAATGGTCACCTCTCCACCATGAGCATTGAGTGAGGCTGGAGCAGGTGTCGAGTGATATGCAAAGCACGTTCTACGAGTACGTACCCCATAGTAGACCTAGCTTAGGTGCAATTACCCTGCTTGCTCTTGAACTCATCAATGCTTTCGCTGCTGGAAATAACCGGGGAAAAGCGGAAAATTCAAGATCTTTTTGTTGTTTGATTGTGGAATGATGAAATCTATTGTATTTAAACAAATGTCATGCACATTGAGTTCAATGAGGGAATCTCGCAACTTAGTCGCTTTTGAAAGAAAACGAATCTATAAAACTAATAAAGTGGCTGCAAAGTTAAAAATTCCATGGATTAAATTTAAATATTTAGTGAAATAACTGTTTCTGTCAATTATTATTCACATAGTGACTTGACGCAACTACTCGTTTATTAGTAAAATGTGATTCCCTTCCTACGAGTAAGTTGATTCAGAATTCATTATGCAGATTATTCAAATTTCATTATGCACTAAGCAGTGTCGTTAGTTTCAGCTGAATGGTAATGATGGAGTTAATTTGATTCGGAAGTGATTACTTTCATGTTAATTTTCCAATGCTAATCTGAGCAAATTGAGGAAGACAGCATTTCTATTAGAACAATTACGCTTGTTGTATGTTTGCTTCTGTACAGCTTGAAAATTCACATCGCTTTAAGTATCTACCTATCTAACTGATGTAATAAACTTACGAGAGCGGTCCGATAAGTACTTAGCTTACAAAAGAAAAATGAAAATTTTGGAAAATTGACCATTTATTTCTCAACATAATCACCTCTTAACTCGGTACACTTGACCCAGCGATGCTCCAACTTCTTCAACCCGTTTGAAAAATACGTTTTCTTGAGGTTTACAAAGTAGGCCTCCGTGGTGGCGATGACCTCCTCATTCGATTCAAATTTCTGCCCGGCGAGTGAAATTTTCAAGTTTGGAAAATAAAAGAATTCGCACGGAGCCAAACCTGGAGAATACGTAGCAGTAATTTAAGTACGAGTACTTGTAGTAATGATTTTCAAAAAGAACAAAAAAAATAAATATAACCCATACTGGTAGATAGGTAGGTTGTTGCAAAAGTATATGCCACATCACGTCCGGCGTTAATTGAACGACAACTTAATTTGAAAGGAATGTCTTGAACCACTGGCCAGCAACATTCACATCCTGAACGATAAGTATATCGCCACATATCCAAATGCTACCAAAATTTCGTTCAACAAATAAACACCAGGGTTAAACATCGTTGGAGGCCGAAAGTGCACTAATGAGACGGGTTGCGGAGATGTACCGACCGACTACAATATTGTGCATCATGACTACAGATTGCCTGCAGCCAAAGATTAAGGAGGCGAGTCAATATCTGAAGCTGATCAAAATTACGGCAGTGGTACCGACGACGATGAAGACAACGTAGGTGAAAAGGATGAGAAAGCAGAAAACGCAAAAAGCTGATTAAAAGGTAAGTCGCACAGTATCGAACAACTCCGTCAAAGGAAAATGCGAAAAGTGAAAAAGCTTTTACGTCCCACAAAAACAGGCTAGGACACCTTTTTGGACAAGTTCTTGAAAGTTGCTAACTTCTCCGATCTGTACCATAATTACTACCACACGTACCACAAAACCAGGCTAGGACGTACCACAAAAACAGGCTAGGACACACCTTTTTGGACAAGTTCTTGAAAATTGCTAACTTCTCCGATCTGTACCATGATTACTAATTGTAAGCGTGTAGCATAATTTCAAATATTATGTTGAATTCTGTTTCGGTTTGATGATTCCCATCATTCTGAATTTCTCATGCTACTTTCACAGTGTTGTTGACCACCTGTCATGGTCATGAGTAAGTAAGCTTTAATCTGATGAAAGAAATTAAATCTAATATGTGGCATTTTCTGTCTGTCTGTTCTCCAAAACATACGAGCGTAACATTTGGTATCAGTTACTTATCCTTCTCGAATGAGTTGATACGTTGCACGCAAATGAACATTGCCCTCGACTAATTATTTGCAAACAAAAATAATAAAATAACTTCGCAAAATATTCACTTTACCGGATATTCTCCTCCAGGAGTACTTGACGGAGCGGCGTATGACCAGTAGCACTAGTTAAATCATGTAGAATAAAATCCCCTACTCAAATTTACGCAATTTTATCTCGCGACATCACTAGTTATTGACAAACAATTTAATCTGGCATTGCAAACCGTCAGGGAAGATATTCAGCCGATTCAACCTTGATTGTAGTGATCGCCACAAGAGTGGTTGAAGGTGGAAAGGAAAACACGATGCATTTGAGTGAAACTACTCCTCGGGAACAGGAAGAACCACTCCAAAGAGGCGGCTGAACCCAAGACAAAGAACCGGTCGGAGAGTGGTGAATTGGCCATTAGAGGGAGGTTATATAAGAGCGCGACGAATGACGCACCTCCTCTTTTTTCTTGGGAATGGCGACCTGAAGGTGAAAAAGTGAAGCGACGGCGGGCAAGAAAGAGGTCGAGCGTCGGTTGGAATTTAAAATCAATGGTAGCAAGTGCGAACTAAGTGGAGGGCAGATAACGACATTGTGGAACATTAGAACGAAGGAAAGCGACGAGGAAGTAGTTGGAGCAGCAAGTGGTAAAGCAATTTCAATAACATCGACGGAAGCAGCAAAGTAGGGGCCCGTTTATAAGTTGCAGACCTGTAAGTTTTTCTTTTAAAGACTTCTTCTTTTTCACTCCATTATATTTGTGAATTTAGATTGAATATTCTCATAACTAAATTTGAAATGAAAGATAAGGTAACTGAAGTTTATTTTATAAGTAATTAAAGGTAAAATCCAGTAAAAAAATAAATTTTCTTTATATAACACAATTCAGTTTGTAACAGGTCCGACTTGAGTGGTAAATCGAGAGAAGAAAATTTAAAGTTGAGTGTTAGTGTTCAGGGGAAAGCCTCGAGATATTAATTTGCCTTTGCACGTCCCGCAATTGTAAAAATGATAGTGAAGGGTGTGACTATATAAGTCGAAAGAAATTTACAAAGAAGGCATTTAGACGAGTGGTATAGTATTGAAAATAGCTTTTTTTCATCGTTAGGGAGTTCCGAGGAAAGTGTGTTTATTTGTAACCATTCTAAGTTTCTGGCCCAAAAACTATTGCGCTAATTTATATGATTGTTCTCAGTGACATAAAAAGTGTATTGGTGAAGTGTCCTTTTTCGTGCTGCGACAAAGAGAAACCAGCAAGCCGTATTCTCGCTTGGCAGCTTATTGGGGCCTTGGTGGACAAGCAAGTGGCACCACATGCCCGTCTCTGGACGAGCTGAACCGGGTCCGTGAGCCCCGCTGGAGCACCCTTTTTCCTTTTGGGTGTAACATGCCGTCTAGAGAATGTACTACATTAGGCTAAGTAGTTATCAGGCGGCCCTTGTATTTCATCATTTATTATTCCAAAGAGTTGCTTATTGCCTTGCCCAAGCGATACAATGAACGAAATCATCTAGATGTTTAACGAAATCCGAATGATAATCAACAATATACATATAATTCGAAAGTCTTGGAAATTGATTTCAAATATCTTGAATTATTTTCAGCTTCGGTTGGCTTTGATAAAAGTGAAAATTCCTTAAAATTTAAGATAATATTTGTATATCCTCAGAGTCAACCAAAAAATTTTGCGTTGACGTGACAAAATTCACCCAAAATCAGTTCAACCAGGTCTGCAACCGAAAACTCTCAGGGCATCGATCAAATCAAGTGAAATTTGTCTCCAGATAGTAACTGCAGAGAGCTTTCAATCTCATGAAGCAGTATTATGAGAAATTACATTGACATCTGGCACACCTGCTAAAGAAAAGAGTTTTCCTGTTGCACCATCCCAAGAAGAGGCTTCCTAAAAATTGGTGTGCTTTACCTTCAGTGATAATGCTACAAGAATTTTGAATAGAAGGGAACAAAGAAGCTTGTAGTGACGCAAAGCTTACAACGCTGCAAATGCTAGATTGAAGCGACAAAAATCAGAAACTAAAAATGCATTAATCGTTCAAAATTTTACTGATTTTATTTAACTGCGGCTTGAAAGTAAACTACCGTTTATCCATTCCAATTTTGGCTGGTAAGGCAAGAGTACAAATAAAAGTAGCGGTTTCAGTTTAAATAAGTTGGGCTCGTTTATTGCTAGATAAACCGTTCAAGAGAAAATATAGGTATTTGTGAAGGACTTGCAATGTTATTGAGCTACCTCAGTCAACCAGGAGTTAGTTTTCACTGAGAGCGACTTGGTCCAGAGATGCATGATGCGCTTGCAGACTAGCATCTGTGGTGTTGTTGGGCGGGTTCTTTCCCCTAGCAACAAGCCCCACTACAAATTATTTTTTGCTGGCACGATTTGTAGAGTGGCCTGAAAAAACGAAGCGCAAAAAAATAAATATATAAACGCTAGCCTGAATGAAGATCTAATTGGTTGATACTTACCATTCTTGTTCCCCTAACGTTATCAGGAGGCTGCCCCAACCTTAACGAGAAAATTGAACTGCACGGAAGAAGTGGGGCATCCAGATGAAGTTGGTGCCCCTGTAGTGATTGAGTAGTCTGCATACGCAAACTACTCCAGGAGCTTGCATGAAAAGACAACAGGAATCAGAGGAGCAACAAAAGAAGGCCCTTAAAATGAAGCTGGCAGCTACAGCTCTGGCTCCCCAGGAATAGCTTCCTCACCATTCACATCGACGACTCCTAATTATGTTGGGTGCTTTATGGCAAGCTCAATATAAAGAAGGGGGAAGACAAATACTTATATAGTATACGTACGGATTTAAAATGTTCAAATAAAGTACGCAGAAATTAAACAAGAAAGAATATTATACTAAAATACATACTTATCGTCTCTCTTCTTGTTGACCGGGAGTAGGACCCGCAAAGTTGGTGGGCTCGTCCACTAAAATGAACTAGCTTTCGGGCGAAGCTTCCTCTTTAGTCGTTTCAGGGGCTCCTGCTAGGGATGACTGGCTTTCCACTTCCTCAGCATGGCCAAGTTATCATCGAAATCTATGATCTGGTTCGGAAGGGTGCAAAGGGGCATCACTACCACCCGGATGTCCTACTCTTTTGTGCGCTATGATTGTCCGTGCCCATGACAATTTCGTGTCTGATCTCGGGTACGATTAAGTTGGAAAGGTTATCTCGTCTTGTCATCCAATGTCCTTCGGGCGGTTACCTTGACCTTCGAAACTATCGAATGGTTCTATTTGATATGCAAGAACGAATCGTTAGCGTGAAATTGATTGTAGGGGATCTTTGCGCTAGTGAAAAGAATCAGCTTCACGACACAGCAGCGCTAGCTGCAAGTATGCTTACGTATCGCCAGGCAAGGCCATTTCCAGCTGAGCACTAATTTTTCGCTTGCAAAGGCAGCAATCCAACGGCGCAGTCCTAAACGGACTTTTAACATCACGGAGAACAGTACATCACCTCGCATCTTTCTCAAACGGACGTTAGTTTCTGATGGTGAGGCCCACGTGCAAGGACTCTCCATCCCTGGCAAGAGCCCTTGCAACAAAGAGAAGAACAGAAACCCGACGGCTGGATTTTTTTTTGTGGTTAGGAGGTGAATACTCTCATGTTCGCGAAGACTGCACTACATAACAAACACCCCCTGCCAACTCCGGGCCAGGCCTCGTTTTAATATGCCGTGAGATACCTTCAAGTTGCGAAGGAAGGGGGCCAGAAGAACTACCAGACAAGCAGTCTACCAGCACCGATGTCCCCGGCTGCTGTAACTCACACTTATCTTTTTGGACTGCCCAAATATAATTTGCCACATAGTTCTATTTGTCAACTGATCCAAGCATCACCACGAATATACCATCTGAGGTAAGCTGCCCCATCTCCCTGTAGACGATCCGTCACTGCCCGTCCCATTTTCGCACGTAAAAAATCGGTGGCAGGTATTATCTATCTCTCCTGGGAAAACCCGACAATCGGGGGACCGTGACTTACCAAACTTGTAAAGGGAAGACTAAAAACAACCATGCCCACTTAAGGGCTGAGTCAGATAGAAATCAGCCTCACACGCTTTGGATTTGGCCATGGTCTCAGATCTGGGATGAGGTGTGCAGTTCCCTTCGTGTAATCCACCCAAGATTGCTGTTAATCATTGAGTGAGCGCTGTCCCTCCTTGCAGGTGACCATCCCCTTCGTGTCCTTGCTTCAACGCAATCTAAAAGCACGGCACTCTCCAGTAACAAGGGACACAGGCATCATGCCAGCAATAACTCTCACCACCGAATCAGAAACTGTCAGATGCGAAGATGGAATTCTCCGTGCTCCTCTTCTCCGTACCTGCGCTAAGTATTTTCGGTGTATCTCTTTATTAAAACCGTCGCCCCATATTTCTGTTCCGTACAGTAGCACTGACCCTACAGCATTCATCAAGAGACGCCTTCTTGATGAGCTGGGTCTACCTATGTTGCCCATAAGTCAACTCAGAGATGATACTCCTGAAGCAGCCTTCTCACCCGTTGCCCTGTGTTGTTCAGAGAAACTAATCTTCAAATCGATCAGTAGCCCCAGGTACATCACCACTGGCTTCAAATCGATTAGCATGTCTCCAATACTGATCATCTCTACTGTAGGGATTCCTTTTTTGTCAAGATAACCACCTCGGGTTTCCCCACTGCTAGACTAAACCAACGAGCAGTGATTCGGTCTCGGCGCATAAGCATACCTAGCCTAATTTGCGCGTGTTTAACGGTGCATTCAGCGACCAGAGCTACAACAGAATTCACATAATCAATGAAGCACGACTCATCCGATATCTCCACAGTCAGTACCTCATTGTTAGAATCGTTCCACTGGTTTAGACTAAGGATAGATCCCTGGACAACACCCGATGTAACTTCAATCCTTCGTTGGCCCCATGTCGTGTCATAAATCAGGCTTTTGTCCTTCAGGTAGTCCCTTAGAAACCACATCAGATGTCCTGGAACTTGAAAATAGTTCTACGGTGTTCCTGACGTCAAGTGTCACCAACAGAACGCTCCGTCAACTGATGCGTCTTTATGCCTCTGACTTTTGGACCATGCTCACTATCTCATCAATCACATCAATAGTGGAGTGTCCTGATCTAAAGCTATGCTGCCGAGGAGATAGGTCCCAAGCAGCACGAATTTTTTCAGTGAACATTCTCTTGATGAGTTTCTCTAGCATTTCACAGCCATTTCTAGCATGCATATCGGACGGTATGCGGAAAGCAATCCAGAATTTGCCTTTCCCTTGCTGATCAACACCAGCCTCGCCTCCTTCTATCGTTCCCGGAAAGTCCCACCCCATAGGCAAGTGTTGAAATTATTGAGCCGTAAATCACAACAATGGTAATAGACAAGTTACAACACCTCAGTTGGAACACCATCTGGTCCTGGAGCCTACCTTGCTTTCAATGAAAGGACTGCCTCTGTTTGAAGAGAAGGCACTCAATTGCCATTTCACCGTGGATAGTGCCAACATGGGTGGGATAGGTGGGGAAAAGTGCCCGCACCATCTCATCCATCTTTTCCGCTTCATGTGTGCAAGGCGTACAGAGGGCACCATGCTTCCGCATAACAGCTTGTAGCCGGGGCCCTACGGATCCTTGCTCAAATTATTGACCACTGGTAGATGCTCAATTGAAATTGCTGAAAATTGGAGGGATTGTCATAAGCTTCAATGGACATGGAACCGTGACGGGGCATGCAACTGGGTAGCAGCTTTTGCAAATCGATTAACAACTGCAACGCTCACTGCTGGCAAGGTCTAGTGGATAATGTGAGCAAGAATCCAAGATTGAGATCACGAACGAGGGAAGAAAGCATCGCAAGTAGAATATACTGACGATCACTGCCTAAGTAGTCCTCTGATACTCTCCAATTGTGTATCGTCCGTACATAAGACTACGAGGTGAATGTCACATTCGGTATGGTTCTTTCACAGCCAAAACATTGGAAAGTCAGCATATTTCAGCTACATGACGATACGACGAGTGCCATCCTGGCCATTATTTTTAGGATTCAATTTTCCCGCGGATCTATTTGAGGCATGCACTATTCGATTGCCTTAGCATTGAAATCTCCCCCAACGAACACGTTGCTATCTGCATTCGAGAAAACGCCCTTGATAATATTAAGCATGGCTAGGAAATATGATATTGGCTTGTTCGGAATTAGGTACACACTAAAGAAGGTCCCTGAGCACCAAACCCATACGAAATCCATCCACAGTCCCCCCCCTCTCTGGAAATCACTGCAAACCTACATGTTGACAGTACCAGTTGCATCAGGATATCAGGATGCCGATCTTTTGTCATGCTGTTGCTCACTCAGCTGCTTAAAGTCAGCTTTCATGTCCCTCGCAAGCCGCTCAAGCAGATTTTGGTCGGTTGAACTGCGATGTAGGTGTAGGTTTAGCTGTAGAATGCAGCTAAACCTACACACCCGGCTTGCCGTCGGAGACGGCTGTAGGAGGCGCCACTCGCTTATTTCCTGGTCCCAAATAGCCACCAAGCGAGAAACGCGGCCGCCGAACGCCCCTCCCACAACTAAAAATAAAGCACTATTTTCCTCTAACAGGGGAGGATTAGTCTAAGCCGGGGCGACAACTTTGCACAATTTCGCCAGGATCAGATTACTTGACGTAGCTCGCACTGAGCGAAAACCTGAACACACCCGTGCTAAGAACTAAATCACATTCGAGCTATATTTTCCGAGCCAGGTGTACGATTTACCTCGGTAACAATATTTTTTTGATGGAGGAAAAACATAATTTATTATTTATTTAATGACGATGATGTGCAATAATTTTAAAAATGAATTTTAGTTAAACAAAATACAAAACTTAACTTACGTCTACCTATTTGGGGGGCCCCCGAAGTAATTTGCATCGTGAAGTTCTTCTGCCAGTGCGGTTCTTGTTGATCTTCTATCACCAATCTCCCTTATTTCGGTCGTTAATTATTCCGCTGTCACTGTTCTAAATTTCTTCCCTCGATGAATTCCCGGAAAAATTTCTTGTTTTCGACACACTCGATCCTCCGTTGTCGATCCTTGTCCGCCAGAAAGAGAAGAGACCCATTCTTTGTTTCCAGGTTTTTCATCGGTTTGGTTTCAACCAGCTAGCTGTTAATTTTACTTCTGGGCTATTCAACGGATTACAATAGGAGTGCTGAAAGGACTTTCAGCAAGCAAACGACAGTATTGATCGTAACGTACTGTACCAAATAATGCTTTGCTTTGGCATTCCAGCCAAACTAGTCCGTCTTACCAAAACTGACTGTTCAGAATTATAATCAATTTGTAATCTATCCATAAAATTAATTATACAGCCAAGCATTCATTATTGAAAACATTGACCTCTTGATTCATTGAACTATGTAATTTGCTTGCTTCTCCATATTTCAAATAGTCAGCATTTTTTGTCTTCATCGAACATCGTTCAATTATTTAAAACATGTACACATACGAGTATGTGCAGCAGTAAGCACATTCTTTGCTCGATAATTGAACTCTGTTCTGGTTAACATTATTGATGAGCATGTTGTTTTAGAATATAAATACAATTGAATGTTGAATAAAGGGGTTCAGTTTTGGAATCAGATCAGTGCGTGTTTTATTCGTGACCTTTCAAAGCGTGTTATTTTTATTTGTGACTTTCACAGTTTGAGGAACAAGTATTAGTTTCTCATCATTTTTGGTCCGTCGAGCCGGATCACGAATTGGATACTTGTGGATCCGGATACGAATTTTTTAGTGGCAAAGCATCGGAGACAATAATGATTTGGTTCTGGTGATATTTGATAAAATCGATTCTTAGCGCAACCATTGCTCAAAATCTCCACCGTTGAATTACTTTATACAAGTTGGTGCAGACGAGTTTTTGGCTCCGCTGTTATAAGAATCTGAAAGTAATCAACACCAGTGCTAAACTACATCCTGAGGAGGGTCTTTGCCAATATGCCGGAAACAAGGGGCGACAAATCCACAACTGCATCTGCTGCCACGAAAGATGATAAGGGAACTTCATCGACTACGGTCACACAATACGACCATTTTTGCAACATTACGAGACTGAAGAAAAACTTCGGGAAGGATAGCAAGGATCGTCATAATCTTGGCTATTTTGAGGCAAGGCTGCAACGACTGCAGGAGTTATGGACAGCATGTCAGGAGCATCATACTCTCATGCTCGACGAGACGGCCGACAATCCTGCGCGACACAACTCGTATCTTGAAGATTTCGAGACCAGCGAGAACCAATATTTGGACCTGCTAGGGGCGTTCAAAGGTGACATCAGGCAACATCAGGGTGAATCGAGCATCAGTATTACTGAGAAACCTGCATCTGGAACTACGAAGGTTCAGCTTGAGCGTTTGGTAATTCCCAAGTTCGACGGGAGTTACAGACAATGGCGGATGTTCATCGATTTGTTCACGTCAATGGTGCACAATAATGAGTCATTATCTGCAGTAGAGAAGATGCAGTACTTAAAGACTCATCTGACTGGAGAGGCGACACGTGTCATCCAGCATATGGACATCAACAGCGAGAATTACGAGGCAGCATTGGAAATGCTTCGTAAACGATACGACAACAAACGATCCATCGCGTGGAGCTATCTACATACGTTCCACAAACTACCGGCAGTTAAGGAGGAACGCGACTTTAACATTAAGCAATTCATGGACACTACAGCTGAGCTCATTGCCAATATGAAGAGCATTGGTGTAAACACGGAGCATTGGGATATACTGATCATTTATTCAGTTACACAAAGACTAGACCATGAAACAAGAAGATTATGGGAGACGTCCATTGGAGCATCATCAGAGATACCAACTCTAGCAACGTTCATAGATTTTTTAACAAGCCGTTTCAGGACATTAGAAACGTTGAATGGTCCTAAGAAACCGCAAAAAGTGGATGCACTCACGGTTCGTGATGTAACGACTTGCGACATTTGCAGGAAAAGCCATCACACAAATCAATGCGATACCTTCAAGGCATTAAAGTTGGAACAGCGACAAGAAGCTGTGAAACGAAATAAATTGTGCTTTAATTGCTTAAGGAAAGGACATGTCATCAGTAAATGTCCATCTAAATCCAGATGTCGAACCTGCTCCAAACAGCACCATACATTGCTCCACGACAGCAATAAGAGAACGTCTGCAGTATTATCTAGCGACGCTAAACCATTTACACCAACAACAAATTCACTTTTTGCCGAAAAAAATTATCTTTGCCAGCAAGTGCTATTGGCGACAGCTCGAATCAAGGTGGAAAACGCTTTATCAGAGTTGGTAACATTAAGAGCACTTGTTGATTCTGGTTCACAACGGACATTCATCACGGAATCAGCTGCTCAACTGCTCGGACTGAAACGCGAATACGCTAAAATTATGATATGTGGCCTAGGAGCAACCTCAAAGGTTCAAACAAAGGAAAGCGTGCTGCTGAATATCAACCCAAGATGTGGAGATAGTGTGTTCACTGTATCAGCTTTGGTGATACCCAACATTACTAATATATGTCCTTCAATCGACACTAAAGTGAAGCTTCCAAAGACATTGTCACGTGCTGACTTAGCGGACCCGTTATGTGGCACACCTTCACGTATTGATATGTTGCTTGGTGCAGATATTTACAATTCTGTAGTTCTGCCGGTATTCAAAAAAGGATCGCCTTGCGCTGTGAATACTGTATTCGGATGGATTTTACTCGGACCGACATCCATTGCAGCAACTTCAAATTCTTTGGCAGGAATTGTATCATTGGTCAGTATTGAAGAAGAAACAGACCAACTTGTGAAACGGTTCTGGGATCTTACAGAGGCACCAGTCAATCCTATCCTAAAGCCTGAAGAAACTGCTGCTGCGGGATGGTACCAGAAAACAACCAGACGAGGCTTCCATTGAAGGAGAATGTTGAGCCTGCAAAAACTCTACGCGATTCTCAACGAAACGCTCATATTAGGTTTTCACAGCTAGAAAGGAAACTAGTCAACGATGGAAAGCTACGGCAGCAATATATAGAGTTCATGGAAGAGTACAGGAGACTAGGACATATGGTAGAGGTACCTGCTCAAGAGAAACACTCGAAGTACAGTTACTATTTGCCGCATCACGCTGTGGTTAAGGCAGAGAGCACAACTACGAAACTGAGAGTAGTCTTCAACGCGTCTGCAAAAACGCCATCAGGAAAATCACTCAACGACACACTCTTAACTGGGCCGAGCTATCAAAATAACATCATTCACATATTGATGAAGTGGAGGACATACAAATATGTTGTAGCAGCTGACATCGAAAAGATGTACAGACAAATAATCATAGACCCCAGAGATCAAGATTATCAACGAATTCTGTGGCAAAACCTTCCTTCGCATCCAATGAAACACTACAAATTGACAACAGTTACGTATGGAACAGCTAATGCTCCATTCCTGGCCATGCGGACGTTACATCAACTCGCTGGTGACGAGAAGTTGTTTCATCCCCAGGCGTGCCATTCCATAAAACACGATTTCTACGTAGACGATGTACTTACCGGTGGAGACACGATTGATCAAGTGAAATGCCTTCAACAAGACTTAATCACAGTACTCCACAAAGGAGGTTTCAACTTGCGGAAGTGGACTGGTAATGACGACACTCTTTTGAATGCAGTTCCCGTTTCTGACCGAGAAACAAACGTACCACTTAATATTCACGAGGATGCTCATATTAAGACACTTGGTTTGCGATGGCATCCAGCCAGAGATTCATTTTCATTCAAAGTAAACCTTGAACCAATGACCGATGACCCACCAACTAAACGACAGCTTCTGTCAGAGATAGCCAAATTCTTTGACCCAGTAGGATGGTTGCAGCCCTGCATCATTTTTGGCAAAATCATCATGCAACAACTGTGGCTTGAAGGAACAGAATGGGACGAGCCCGTACCAAATCAACTCTCGGGAAAATGGCGGAATTTTCGTGCCCAACTGTCGGCAATCGAAGAAATTTCGATTCCCCACTGGCTAAATTATACCAGCATCGAGTCGATCCAGGTTCATGGATTTTGTGATGCATCCGAATCGGCATATGCAGCAACTATCTACTTGCGTGTTCAAGAGAATGGTGGAAAATCACTCGTTAAACTTATAACAGCGAAATCAAAAGTGGCCTCCTGGAAAGTACGATCAATACCACGTCTCGAACTGTGTGGTGCAGCCTTGTTATGCGAACTTATGAACAGCACGCTGAAAGCGCATGGATGGGATTGTCTCAGACCGTACTACTGGACTGACTCTACAATTGTGTTGCAATGGTTACGTCAACCGGCAACCAAATGGAAAGTCTTCGTAGCGAATAGAGTTGGAGAGATACAATCAAGCTCAGAGCCAAAACAGTGGCGACATGTGGGTAGCAAATCAAATCCTGCAGATATTGCATCCCGTGGAGCACTGCCTCAGGCTCTTGTCAACGACAAGTTGTGGTGGAATGGGCCAGACTGGTTGAGTGAAGACCCCAGTAAATGGCCAAAAGGGAATTCGTTCACCAACAGTGCTATGATTGACATCGAAAGGCGAACCAACGACGCGTGTTTGACGAGTGTCTCAGCTCAAACCATCACACCTGAGCAAACGCCCGACATCTTCCAAAGATTCTCATCTTTTACAAAGTTAGTTCGAGTAACTGCATATTGTCGTAGATGGAAAACCAAAAATAGTAGTACGTTCTTGACCAGCGACGAACTAAAGGAAGCGGAAATCATCTGCGTTCGCATAGCTCAACGAGAAGCATTCTCAGATGAAATTGAGCAACTGGAGAATCACAAGCCTCTGCGTAAGTCAAGTCGCCTTATAAGGCAGCGAGCATTCTTGGATTCGGAAGGACTGCTGAGAGTAGGTGGAAGGACTCAACAGAGTGCATTGAGCTATGACACTAAGCACCAAATTATTTTACCTAGGGGACACTTAGCAAACCTAATTATCAAACACTACCATCATCTTACGTTGCATGGAGGTTAACAGCTGGTTCACGCTACAATCCGAACGAAATTTTCGATAATAGACGGAGCAACAGCAGTTAAGGCATTAACTAGAAAATGCGTCACATGTTTTAAAGTCAACGCGAAGCCAAGCCAGCAGCTAATGGGTCAGTTACCATATGAACGAGTTCAACCAGGCAAGCCATTTGCTCGCACGGGAATTGATTATGCTGGACCCATTTCCATTAAATGGAGTAGTGGTAGAGGCAGCAAAACAACAAAAGCGTATATTGCCGTCTTCGTATGTCTTTCAACAAAGGCAGTACATTTGGAGTTAGTGAGTGACTTAACGGCAAAGGCTTGCATCGCGGCAATAAGAAGATTGATTGCAAGAAGGGGCATGTGTCACACATTGATAAGCGACAATGGTGCTAACTTCGTCGGAGCAAATAAACTACTGAAAGCAGCCGCCAAAGAGATGATTAAGGAAGCACAACAAACACTCATTATCAATAACATTGACTGGAAATTCATCCCACCGGGAAGTCCGCACTTTGGAGGAATTTGGGAGGCAGCAGTGAAATCAATGAAGCGGCATTTGACGAAAGTAATAGGATCACATTTACTTAATGTCGAAGAGATGTACACGTTGCTTGCCCAGATTGAAGCCTGCTTAAACTCGCGACCATTGACACCAATAAGCACTGAATCGAACGATCTAAACGCTTTAACCCCTGGACATTTCCTAACTGGAGAAAACCTATTCGAATTACCTGATGAAAATACACAAGATAACCCAACTAAGAAATGGCAACTCGTCAAGAAATTGAAACAACAATTTTGGCAACGATGGAGCTTAGAATACCTTACGCAGCTACAACAACGTGCAAAGTGGTTTACCGAAAACCGAAACATAAAGGTTAATGACCTCGTGCTCGTCAAACTTGAAAATTGTGCCGCGACTCAATGGCCTCTGGGCAGAATTTTGGCTCTCCATCCCGGAGAGGATGGGTTAACGAGGGTTGTAACAATAAAGACGAGTGACAGAACTATGAAGCGACCCATATCAAAAATCTGTCCACTACCAATAGATGAGGGACACAAGGAGCCTAAAACATCTGAAAACTCCACTATCGATCCTCACTGTACTACTAGAGAGCGAAAAACTGGCATTTCGAAGAAATCACCAACTCTATCGAAAGTCATAGTTTGCTTACTGGCAGTTCTAATTTGCGTAACACGAACTAAGGCAAATTTTACTATAAAACACCCTGAGTCTGGTCTGTACATAGAGCATATCGGTCAAGTACACTTGATAAAAGGACAAATACGAATGGATATTCACATTTCACCTAAAGAAATCAAACAAGACCTTTCCAATCTTCAACAAGTACGTCAGATCACATTGTACATTTGCGGACAAGGTGATCGACTTCATCAGGATACACGATGCAAGGAGCTAGTGGAGCGACTGAATCAGGGAGTCAATAGTACCTTTGAGTCAATCACTTCATGGATTCAAAGTCGATCACGGCGTGGAATTCTGGGAAACATCCTGCAAGGAATATTCGGAGTGAACGATGAAGTCTACACAGATATCGACAACTTAGATGAAAACCAGAAACGCCTTATTGACACCATGCAACATCAAGGACATTTGCTATTAACCACGACTGCTAGAGTCAACGATACTCAACATGCACTGACAACCAAACTAAATGCCATCATTGAGAAATTCAATCACGTGTCCAAAACATTGACAAAAATGTCCTCATGGTACAATTCCATCGACCAGCACCGAATCAGCCTTGATTTCTTAACCACATATCAATTAGCGTTTGAATGGCTAGAACAGATTCAGAATCGTTACAATGGCTTATATAAAATTCAATCAGGAATTGGAAGTCTTGCAGAAATATGCTCACCAACCACCATGCATAAAACACTGGCACTAGCACAGTCAAAGTTAGGAAAGGGGTTATTTATCGAACCAAGGGAGATACAGAGGACACAAATTACAAAAACACAAAACGGCATACTCATATCAGGGTTCTTCCCAATAGTCGAACAAAGGAACTTCGAGCTTCTACATTGTATAGGCATCCCACATAGTTTAAACGATGGAAATTACTCAGTCCCTGACGTCTCCACGAATTATTTTGGAGTAAATTACGATGACCAACTGTATTTTGAACTGAGCCCTAAACAATTTGACCAATGTGAAACAGTTTCAAACAACAGGCGTCATTGCTCAGTCAGCATACTCCAGAGTATTAGCGAGCATCCTAATTGCATCTTAGACGAGATTTTCGAGCGAACCAATAAGATCTCATGCCCACTCAACAGACTACACGTGAAGGATTTGCTATGGAAGCAGCTAACCCGAGCTAACAACTGGCTATTTTTATCCTCTAAAAAGCAATCAATCGCCATAACATGCAGTGGACATCGACAAGATGTTAAAATCCAAGGAGTGGGTATAATAGAAATGGGCTCTCATTGCAGCATCAAGAGTTCAACCGCCATAATTCGCGCTAACTCTCAAATTATGGAAACCGTACATGTGTAGTCAACCTACATTAAACCCATACGATTGATGCAAGACACCGTAAAAAACACGAATCTGTCGTATCTTTACATCGCCACGGAACCACTGCTCAAACAAGACGATAGATTTATTCATGAAACCCAACAGCAAGAAGCGCTCCTGCGATCCGAGTTTTTGGCTACCATTTGGCATCAGACGCACAAGTGTTGGCCTCACCTTCCTAGTTGCATCTATCATTATCAGCGTCCTAATATGGAGATTGCGGAGACCACCAGTTACAAACAATGCTAATCCGAAGACGAGATGGTACGAAAGATAACAAACTATCCTCTGTTTGAAGAACCAGCGGTTCTTGGCGGGCAGAATGTTCAGAATTATAATCAATTTGTAATCTATTCATAAAACTAATTATACAGCAAAGCATTCATTATTGAAAACATTGACCTCTTGATTCATTGAACTATGTAATTTGCTTGCTTCTCCATATTTCAAATAGTCAGCATTTTTTGTCTTCATCGAACATCGTTCAATTATTTAAAACATGTACACATACGAGTATGTGCAACAGTAAGCACATTCTTTGCTCGATAATTGAACTCTGTTCTGGTTAACATAATTGATGAGCATGTTGTTTTAGAATATAAATACAATTGAATGTTGAATAAAGGGGTTCAGTTTTGGAATCAGATCAGTGCGTGTTTTATTCGTGACCTTTCAAAGCGTGTTATTTTTATTTATGACTTTCACAGTTTGAGGAACAAGTATTAGTTTCTCATCACTGACAATGACGTCGACAACCTCCCAAGTCCGCATCAATAACCAACTCACAGATGCCTTTGACACAAATATCGGACTAAGGCAGGGAGATGGGCTGGCCCCATTGCTTTTCAATTTGGCTCTAGAGTACGTCATACGGAAGCTACCTGTCGATGCGCGAGGTACATTACTATTCTAGTCGAGCCAAGTAGTAGCCTATGCGGATGACATAAACAGTTTGTCACGGTCGTAAATAACTGCCAAAGAACTCTTCCTTAAACTCAACAGCAAAGCAAGACTAGTAGAGCTACAAATCAATGAAAATAAAACAAAGCTCATGACGCAGTCGAAGGAAAATACCCCAAGTACACAAAACATCACACTTGGCGAATACAGTATCGAAAATGTTAGCGAATTTGTGTATTTAGGCGCCAAAATAACGGGAACGGGCAGTTATAAAGACGAAATACGCCAAAGAATACAGCACTCAAATGAAATATTTTATTCATTTTTGATGATCTTGAAGACCAGCTGCATACACAGGAAAACAAAGCTCCAAATATACAAATCTGTGATCAGACCTGTGTTATGCTATGGGTGCGTTGTTTTTTGATACCAATGCGAACGAGGCAAATTCAGTTTGAAAACATTTATTGAAATCGGCGGAACAACTTGCTTTTGTGGGCTTAATAAAAGCTATTAAAAATCGATCCGCCTTTGTTGCTAGTCGGGCAATGTAATGTGCATCTTGAAGACTTTGAAACATAAATTGCATATATTTTTAGGAAGATTGTCATCGCTCGAAACCTCAAGGTCAAAGTACTTTTTCAGCTTATGGTTGATTCCAGAGGGACCGAATATGTGCACGGGTGCTAGCCCCGGACATTTCTGTTTCATGTTGACAGCACACACACGACAAACCCATCGCAGATTTTTCAAGAAGTCCATTTTCCATCCGCTATTGGCTACTCCCACGATTTGCGGTATCTCTGGAAGCGGGAAATTTGACCGGGAACTTACTACCGGTAATACTGGAAGCTAGACGCGATTATTACTCGAAATCGATTGCAAAGTTTTCCGCACTTTTCACGACCCTTTTTCGACACTCTTGGAAGGCAATTTTCAATGTTCACATACAGTGACAACACGACAAAGTGTATCTGCTTATCTTCATCGCTGATCTTAAATACCTTACGTTGCAAATTTAACTTTTCTGATCTTTGTTTTTCAAACAATTGAAATCTTTTAAAGTTCGAACCGTTTTGTCCTTTAATTTTACATTCGATGGCCACTATTTTTCTCCCATCACTATCAACTTTTGTTGGCGGGAGCAAAGGTGGACTTTTTGTACGTTTGTCAACGTTGGCAAAAAAGGTCCTGCTTCGGCTTGGTAAACCTTGAATCCCAGTGACCGCTTATTATTTTGCACTTTATCTGGATTGATGTTGCGAAGGAAGTTTCAGGTGACTTCATAAGGTTTATTTTCTACTACAAATGTCCCCTTGAACTGCATGCTACTTTCCAGGAATTTATAAACAACGTCTTACATTCAACATTTATCGTCATGTACAGCAAATTGTGATGGTATCGCAACGGGTGGCGACATAGTACATTCCCAGGTTTACCATTATTTTTCCGGCAGAATGAAATGCAAATTGAGGTTTTTCGATATGAAACTTCATCTGAGTTGCTTTAAGAATCTTTCCGGGTATCCGTGACCTCGAACTGTTGTTGGATACTGATGAGGCGTTAGATTGGACATTGGGAGATGCATTCATTTTATTCTTCAACCAATCTCCGACTTCTCGAAAAACCTATTGTATTCAACAAACTATTCATTTTATTCAACTATTTTTATTTGTTTAATGTAATCATTTTTTGTTTTCTTTTCGTTTTTGTTTATTTTTACTTCAACATTTTTATTTTAACCTTTTAAACCTTGGCTCGGGCGGTATTTTAACGGATCTTGGATCAGCAACGTTGCAAAGAATACAGTGTGCCTTCTTTGTACACTCTTTTCTTTTATGTCCCATTTCACCACATTTGTAATATAAGGAACTCTTACCGTGTCCTTTGCATGCTTGTGCAGAGCCAAGGCATTTGAAAGATACGGCTCTTTGCCGTATCCTGCAGATAATCCACCCTATTCTTACATTGCCTTTATTCAGAAATTGATCGGCGTCCTTTTCGGTCAAGTCAGTGATGGCCATGCGTTGTCCTCTATGGTTTTCTGCCCACAATAGGGAACTCTTTTTGAAGGCCTCTTCTATCTCAGCCAGGCCAGGGACCCTGTCAATGTCTCTTATTTCGATCGTTTTCTTCATTGCGTCAAAGAATCCTTCTTTATCGTCGGCCTCTGCTCTGAATTCGACCAGTATGTGGCCCAACCACATTAGTCATACTGCATGAATGGCAGTGTTTGTGTCCTTGGGCCTTACATTTCCCCTGATATCCCGCAGCACTAAGGCGTGGGATCGGCCAACTAGGAGTTTTACGAGCGATGCCTGTTGCCAGGGTCCTTATCCGGGCTTCTTTCTCTCCAGTTTTGCATTAGGTCCTTTTTCTTGATAGGCATCCAAGTGAGCTTTATATTCTGGCACTTTTTGACAGAGTTTCTTTGCGGCTATCCTCGCTCCTTATGTCAGCACTGTCTGAAACCCCTAATCTGGCGATCCACGCCCATCAAGTTCTTCTTTCATCCTGATCTCCTTCGATTGGGCTACACGCTATTAGTTCTTGATGCTTGATGGTGGAGCTATCTGCGCGTGCCCTTTAGGCTTAACCCTCAGCGCTTCTTTAGCCTTCTGCTCCTCCTCGGCCTTGTGCTCTGCCTCGGGATTCTGGTCCTCTTCGGCCTTAAAAGAGCTCCTCCGATAATGCCCCATACGGTCTACGAGCTCCTTTAATTCAAAGAGCCCAATTTTTACTCCTTTGCTGATTTTGGAGATTTGCATGCAGATTTATTTTTTTAAGAACATCTTCCGCTTTTTGGATTAGCCTTTTTCTTCATGTTACTGTGTATTAATCGAGCAGCCACACAATCAAACTGCTCGAAAACCTTCCTATCTCCTACTCGGAATTTTGTGGCAGATTTGAAAAATATGTAATTGATTTTATTTGCAAACATATTTTTGTAGAATACTTTTTCGTTTTATTAAACTTGTAAAATTTTTTTGTTTTTATCAGTTTTCCTTTACATTAAAATTTGAATGTTTCCCTTTAATTTTATTCGTCATGAGGTTTAAAATTTTCATTTCTTTGCTCTAGTTAAAATTTCTTCACCTCATTAAAATTTCTTTCCTACATTGCAAACTCCTTACTCTATTTTACCTTTAATTTTGTTTTAAAATTTTCAAATCTGCATGTGAAATTCCGGGTTTGAGGAACGCTGATGTAATACTCCTTAACGGTGTATTACATGATTTGTCGTCTGCACGGAATGAAAAGAAAGACAAGTTTTGGACGGATCCAAAAGTGAAAATGGGGAGTCCGATTGAAATCGCGAAGCAGACGAGTCGGGATTGAATCTTCACGGCGGAAACGTCACGTCGCCGAAGGAAAGTACGGAATCGAGCCTGTCGAACCTATCGTTTCAGTGAGGATTAATTCGTTGATTCGATATTCGCTTGTGAAATACTGCTACCGAGGAATTTTCAGATTTGTGATGAGAGATTTGTGAATTTCCCGAGGCCGCGAGAAAAACGACAAGAAAGCGCGGGCAGTTCGTCGTTCGTTGCTTTTGTTTGAGTAATTTCTTGTATGCTGCCGGCATTCAAGCTAAGTCGGGAATTTTTGAGACGGATCGAGGAGTGGGGTGAAATCCCGTGAAGAGAAGTCCCGAAGATCTTTCGTTTTTATTAAAACCTTGGGAAGCGTATACCGTTGGACATTAAGTTCCATGGCTGGCGGCTCTCCAAGCAATTTAATTAAAGCCCGCATGCAAAATTAAAGAGGGGCCCGTTGATAGGTGAATTTAGGATTACCCAAAAGAGCCGGAGTTCCCATTACCTTGCTTATATGAAGATATGTGGATGGTGATTATGTGAGGTTAATATTAACTTTGTGCTGAAAGAATCACAAGTGTAAATGAAGTTAGTGTTTGAAGATAGCCTTAATTACCCATCAGTTACTGTTGAAAGAAAATCAGATTGTTGACTTTCATCTATCTTAAACCCGCTATTCAAATCAATGCTGTTGACGATTTGGAATATCCAAATAGAATATTGTATGGGAATTGTGCTCGTAGTTGATTGTGTTGAAAGTAATGAATAATGGGAATCTTAAACATCAGATTATCGAGGAGAAGAAAACAACCATGAAAAACTAATGGACACTGGCTTGAATCGATTTTTAACTGGTCCAAATCTTACTGCCAAATAGGAAAAATAGTTCCAACACCTGGTTTGTTTTCACAAGCTTGTGGCGTTTAATAGCCTATGATCATGGTGATCTCAACATCAACAACAGTAGCGGTGAACCTTTAATGACAGAGAACGGCCTTGTGTACTAGGAGCTCAAAGTCTTTCATCTTTACTGTGGAAAATCAAGTATTCGTTGGAGAGGGTGAAACTTATTCAAGCGATGAGAACTGCATATTTAAACTATGTGTATTGGCGTTGAAAAGTATCTGCGAAAGGGAAAGACCATTGAACGAGCTAGCTGGATTGAAACTCGGTAAAAATCTATCAACGAGACAACGAACTATGCCTGGCAACAAGAATTTGTAACAAAAAGTTATTTGAACTAAAATTAAACTTTATTGGTTGGAAAACAAGTAAAAAAGCTCAGTAAGATGGAATGAAACATCGTGACCTTATTAAATTAGTAAAATGGAAAAATGATATTACTCATTATACTAAATATTACCTTTTAAATTAATTTCCTTAGCAAAAATTTTTTCATGAACCACAGAGGCCGGAAGAAACTCCATAATTAGACCCAGACTCAGTTACAAAATTTAGAGTGACAATTTTCCGCTCATGCCTTTGGACATTAAATTAAAACTAAAATTGGTTATGGTTTGTTTACTGTTCCGACGATTCAAATTCACGCATGAATTTCTCTTTGTATAAGAAACCATTTCAAGAAAATAGAGAACTACAAGGGTTTTCTCAAAGCTTAAAAATGATTAAGTATCTATTCTGTTT
This sequence comes from Odontomyia ornata, assembly GCA_963969285.1. Taxonomy (NCBI): domain Eukaryota; kingdom Metazoa; phylum Arthropoda; class Insecta; order Diptera; family Stratiomyidae; genus Odontomyia; species Odontomyia ornata. The sequence goes on along the minus strand of OZ017739.1, from coordinate 293,567,575 downwards.
ATATAATAAATTTGATAAGAGAAAAACTAAGGCTCATCACTTATTAATGTTGATTTCTCTCTCCAATGAGCATTTGATAAAATAACTCTGACAATATTCATATGTGGTACAAGTATATCTTTTTGCAACATGAGTTACTGACATAATAAATACAATTTTACTACTTGTATACACGTAAATAGAATCTAATTTTTTTCCTCTCCCATTTATACATATTCTGCTATCTTTTTGAAATATAGACATGATAAGAAGACGAGCATGTTAATAGGCAAGTTTATTTCCTTAGGGTTTTTATATTTTTTTTATTATTGATGCTATTACATTCATATAATACATTGTATATTGCTGCATTTGTTCATTTTTGCCATTTATAGATTTTTTCTATGTAATTCCTGATCATGAACAGCTAATGATTAATAAAATGAATCATTAAACTTAAAAACCTCGGTCTTTCCATTTTATCAAATCTGACTGGGTATAGGACCCGCAACGATGGAAGGCTTTCTGGATAAAATGAGCTAGCCATCGAGTGCGCTCTTCCCTTTATTTCGCTTAACAGGGGCTCTTGCCGGGTAGAGTGGCCTTCCGCTCGCGTACCCTTTTATGGTATACGGTAATTCTATAACATAAATCGGTCACGTCTATATTTCTCTTTTGATGGGAAAGTTCATGCAAATCATGATTCTATTAGTTTTCAACTCAAAAGTGAAATATATGGCCACGTCTACGTTTGGATCTTGATCCGGTTCGGAAGGTGCGAGGGGCACCACCTCCATCTGGATGCCCCTCTCTTATTTGAGGGCCATAAGGATCGTCGTTAATGACGAAGTCTCCGCCAGTCCATCCGTTTTTGCTCGTCCCAACTTGTTCTCTGAACAAGTAATTTCAATCCTTAGTAGGTTACCTCGGCCTCGACACCTGTCGATCGGAATTTTTCCACTTTTAATTCATGAATGCGAAATTCTTTTGTAGTGGGTCCTTGTGCTAGGGGGAAAGAACCCGCCTCACGACACCGCAACGCTAGCCTGCCAGCGCATTCACGCGTCCCTAGTCAAGGCCATTATCGGTGGATCTTACCATCCAATTTCGCCGAGGCAGCAGAGCATCGCTGCAATCCTTTACGGACATCATTATACCTACTTTCACTAGAACTGGGTGGCAATTTTACTTTGAAGGGGTTATCGGCTTCCATTTCCGAGTCCAGTACTTCCGCCACATTTTCGACGGTGTCGATGAAATCATGCAACAGCACTCTATGTGTTTGGTCACTCCGTTCTTTTCTTGCCATAATCTCTTTTAGGTAAATTTGTCGAGAGAAATTTACCCATTGCGGAGAGTATCTTATATATATATATATATATATATATATATATATATATATATATATATATATATATATATATATATATATGGGATATAACGAAATTTGTGACCACGCTCCGATTTTCACCAAATTTTCAGGAAATTGTGTAAATATCTCGGTTATGTTCGTGAACCAGCTATATCGGCTGGGCAAAAACAAAATGGCGGCCCACTTTAGACGAAACATCGTGATTTCTGTTCTGACCAAAGTATAGCTCCGATTTGGATGAAATTCGGTACAAAGGTTCATTGATGTATGTGATGAATCTTACAATAAAAGCCCGAAAACAAAATGGCGGCCGCTCAAAGGTCAAAAACGTGCAAAATTTTGTTGTTGTAATAGTGGTCAAAGCTTACAACAGATGTTCATGAAATTTGGAAGTTTGCTAGAAATTATAAGTAGCTAAAGAATTACGTAAAAAAACTGGAGGTCAGGTCACAAAAAACAAAATGGCGGCCAGTTGATGGTCAAAATTTCAAAGGCTGCTAAAAGTCGCAATTTACTTAGATCTACAGACTTTGATATTTTGGTGATCATGCATGTGCAAATTTCAATATGGCGGCGGTTTAAATATGCGTTTTTTTCAGGTTTTTGTGGCCCTCTAGTGCTCAGAATTTCCCACGGATATTGATGAAACTTGAGATTATGGATCTCTGTACTATGTTCTTGTATTTTGTAGGAAATTATTAAAATCAAATGAAAAATAAAAAAGTCGAAAATTTAAAGCCTAATATTTTTAGCTGCCATTTTCACTAAAAATTGAATTATTTTTCCCTGTCTAGAGTGAAACTCCTATTTGAACGAGATGGTACATTGATTGATGAGGTCCTAGCATACAAAGATTTAAAACAATCCAAAATCAAATGCATGCATTCAAAATGGTGGCCCCCAAAGGTCTGAAGGCAAGCGCAATTCGCTATTTTAGTGCCAACTGAAATAATGAATATTTTTCATGGAAACGTTTTAAATTACTTAACTTGTAAGTATTTATAAACCAGACCATTTTTAAGATATTGTAAAATATTTTTAATATTTTTAACAATTCCCTTAAAAATTATAAAACCGCGACTTGTCTGTCCGTCCGTTCGCCCGTTTGTTCGTGCGTGATAACATGTTTTCTCGCAAACCACATGAGCTAGAATGAGGAAATTTTCTATGTAGGTCAAAAGTGGTGCCTCTTGAAATTTGCAGTGCAATAAAATATTTTAAGGTATTTAAGGGTTGTCTCCCCATGCAGGGGGGTGACGTAAAATTTTTTTTTTAATTTCTGTAGCCCCCTAGCAGCCAAGATTCTCAACAGATTCCGTTGAAACTTGAAATTATAAGCTATTAAGGCAAGTTAGTTTAATTTAATTATGCAAATCCAATGACAAATAAAAAAGTCGAAAATTTATAGCTTAATATTTTTAGCGGCCTATTTCAATAAATCGAAATGACGGCCCCTCATGGTTCAGAAAAAAATTGAAAATGTATATATTAATGGCAACGCAAGTGCTGATTAAACTTTTATGGAAATCTTTTGAAATTAACTATTTGAACTATTTAAGCCGACAAGTTATCATCTTTGTGTGGTAACCACTGTGAAACGTATAAACAGCAAAGAGAAGAGAAGGGCGAAACGAGTATAAATATGTTTATAACAATTTATTACCCGCCGATTTTCAATATGTGATCCATACGTGTGCAATTCAATTTAATTAGCAAAATATTTGCACCTCTATGAAGAGTCTCCAAATACAAACGGCGGCAGATCCTTTCTGTTAATAAATACACATGTGGTACTACAAAAATCGCAGAAAGAATCCTAGTAGTAGGCAAGCCAAATTCTTTTTCGAAACCTTACGCTACGTACGAGAAATTTAACCTTTCCGGCTGGTGCTGCCAACGTTATTATTTTGGGACTTAAAACCCTTGTTTTGGTCGCGCGCCCCCCATATCCTCGTGTCAGTGGGGGCGGCGCTCCTAAGAGAATGCTAGTTTCCAAGGGTGCTCCTGTCGACTGGCATTCCCCTTGCAGGAATTTCCTCAGGTACGTAAGGGCGGCACTCCCCGAAGAATGTTAGCCTCCAAGAGTACTCCTGTCGCCTTTAAATCGGGGTGAAGGACAGAGGTGCTCGGTATTTTAACATAATAAAATTTAAGGCAAGAGACTTGTCTATTCCCTTGGTTTCTGCAAATAACATGTAACGATAAGACTGTAATGAATCATGCGACACCTCTGGCGACCACTACTAACACACTTTCACACTTTGCTGCTAGGTGGCTTGTCATTTCACGTTGGTTGCGACGAGCGCACATCCCACGTCAATTTTGTCGTGGGATGTCAAGAGGATTTGACAGCCACATGGGAGTAAAGTGTGCACGTAGTGGCCGCCACCCATGAAGAAGTCCCGGAGTGTGCCGACAGTTCCAAAAGGGTAAATAGTAACGCTTCGATTCGATCACCAACTGTTGCGACAACAAACCCAATAACTAGTCGGATTGCAGGGATTGGGAAAAAGGCAAGAAGAATAAGAGTACGAGCCAACCGAAAAGGTAGGTAAGTTGACCTTTATGTCCTATTTGTAAGGTAACCATAAAAAGTAGCACTTTAAATACGATTCCATTAGTGAGTTTTCGTTTCAGCGCTCTAATAGTCTGTTTTTTCGGATTCCTCCTGCTATTTAGAACCAGACTATATGTGCAACGAATGGTGCCGTTTATTATGCCGCTACTCCACCGGCTCCGATAAGCAACATACCTATCGATCAGCTTGCAGCAGTTTACTCACCAGCAGGTGTGCCAACAATATACCCACCTTCAATGCCGTACCAGCCGTTTTAGCAGTACTACAGTGTGCCAATGAATGTTCCCACCATTTGGCCTCAGAACCACCAAGGTAATTAGATTTGCTTGTACAGATGATACGACAGTTAAATTGGAAACGTGGAATACGGCCGGACAAGACAGGTATCACAGTTCAGCGCTAATGTATTATAGAGGAGCTATGTTAGGATTACCAGATTAACATTTGAACGACCTCCTGAACGATTACACAATGGCGATGTCGAAGCATTGTTTTCTTTAATGGATTATGAATTTACTAGATCAATGCGGAATTATCCATTTCGAATAACGTACCGATTAATACTACGTGAAAAAGAACTGCACTTTCATATCGGTGTTTACAACCCTAGTAAGGACTTAACCTTTTCATTCAATTTACTCCTACATACCTATCTGAAGGTTCCCAATTTGCGCCGATGCCAAATAGCAGGTTTACACGGTTGTACATTTATTGATAAGACTAGAGATGGTGCTACCTACCAAGAAGGTCGTGAAGTTGTTACAATAGGCGAATGGACCGATAGAATATATCAACATACACCACCAGAACAACTTATTGCGAATGTTGCCTCCGGACGAAAGAGGAGGCTGCAAAAATCCATTTCCTCGACACAGTCATTTGGAATCCTTGGATAGACCAAGCCCGAGAGATAGCTGATTTTGGAGACGATGAATATCCAAATATATTAGGCGTTGAATCTGGACTTGTTTCAACTCCAGTTATTCTGCTGCCTGGAACAGCCTTTGAACTAGCTAAACCCTACAGATTATTATCGAAGGTAACGTCAGTAGGAAATCAAAACGGAGTCACTAACCATCAAGGAAAAGGGGCGTTCAAACGAGCTAAAACGGATAGATTATCGATTTTGCAGTTTATTGATTATTACGGTTCAACTTGGTACTGCAAACTGTCCGTATTCTTAAATCGTAAAACTCAACTATCTTTAAACTGAACTTGACTAGCTCATTGACTCGCTCCAATTTCAGCTGATTCCTGATGGAAATCAACTATGACATTGTCAGCATACATAAATCGGAATACGTTTTTTTTTATAACTTTTGAATATACCTAAGGGGAAAGCTGATTAATTAAATACATGTTATAATTTCCCCTCTACATGTTCTGGTGCTGGAACTTAATTATCAAGAGTTGAAATAATAGTCTATTCATTAATTAGAAAGCACATGGAAGCAATATTCCTTGAGAATACAATATGTGGTTAAAAGATAGATAAATGATCAATTAAAACAAAAAAAAATGAAAACTAGAAAAAATTGAGGACAATAGGGTTTAAGTTTTACTAAAGAGCAAATAGATAATTTCTATTGAACTGTACAGTCAATATAAATATAACGAGATCTTAGGACAAAGAAAATGGTGGTGATTCAGAACTCTCACGTAAATTTTGAAAGGAAAAATTAGCCTCCCTAATACTACACACCGCTAAAACGAAAAAAAACTAAAGCAACTCCGAATGTAGATCGCATATTCTTTTAATATAATTGCAAATGGCGAGAGAATTTAGGTTTGATTGTGTTATAATTAGTCACAGTTTTTTGTGCCCGTTGAAGCTTTTAAAAGGGAAATTCTAGAGAATTCATTGTAGTGTAAAAGCGTAATGAAAAACTATTTAATATAAGAAATGCCCTGTTTTGAATAGTCGTAAATGTTTTAGAACACAACCTGCGTTGTATTCTTCCAATCGGCACCTTTGAATATTTCACAAAATTCTGTTCATGCATTTGCTTAGGTAATTTGTATATATTATTTTGTATTGCCTATTCATAAAGTAGGTTAAAAAAATTATGAACTGCACGTCTGAGAATGAGAACTGTATTAGCCCAGCACAAGGGTAATATCATCATGTTTGAATGCGAGGAATTAATCTTGAAAAGATCTCTTTCGATAAAATTTTAATACCATAGAAAGGTTTCTACCGATTCAACTGCAAAACTTCCGTGAGCTAATTGAGGCTTTCCTTTTATAAAAAAAAGGAAAAAATCCCTAACATTCCTGCTGTATAAATATATTTTTTTAAACTATTATCTTGCTATTCCTCTCTCTATCAGTCAATTCGATAGTGGAATGCACCCATTTCAATGATATTTTTTCATTTCGGGATTAACTTAATACTTCAAATCAACATGAATATCCCCACCTGTAATAAATTCAATGGCGTGCTTTTCAAAAATTGTATATTTCTTTATTGTTAGCCGATAATTTTGATAAAGTGAAAGAAATCAACTTCCTTTTGTTTCAAAAACACAACAAAAAGAACACGTTAGTTAAAACTGCAATTTAAGAATAAGAAGCTTTTAGTATAATATTTACAAAAGAAAAGAGAACAAGAATTAACTATTTAGATTTACTTGATAATATTCAACAATTATTTTTATTATTAAATCACATTAAATATTATGGTTTTTTTTCGTGATTACTATGAAAATGATGAACTGAGAGAAAATATCAAAACTTGAATAGAATTATTATAAAAAACTTAAGAGTTAAATCAGAGAATAAATCATAATGATTTGCTAACTAACAACACGACTTTCCTTTCCAGTGGTTCTTCCTTTCAGCGAGAGATAGAGTGCAGGGCAGGTATGCCGTCGCGAGGGTAGGGTTTGAGAAAATCCGCTGAGGTCGGTGTCGCGTCGCACGCGGTACGCGGTACCTTTGTTGTTTTGCCTTTTTATTAGAGTAACTTTCGTCGGGTTGAGTTAACGTAGTATACTTTTCGGTACCGCGTCGTAAATTCGGGAACGCGAATTAAAAATTTGATTTTGTTCTTTGACTGATCGATGAAGAAATACGGAGTAACGTAAAATAGGTTTCCTCTCCGTATGGTTTTGTTTTGGTGACGCGTTTGAAAACGGACATGTATTGGTGGCTGAATATTGTAAATGAGCGTAACCCATTCGGAGACCCGCGACCGAAATCCTCTCCGATCTAGCTGGCCGACAAGCAGCCACCGCGTGAATGGGTTACGGTGCACAGATTGGTTGACCGGTTGGTACCATCTGTTAGCACTACTCAGACTTAACGTCTAGAACCGATGAGAGGTCGGTTCCTCGTACGGACGTAGACTTAAAATCATTACAAGACTTCTTGTAAAATGAAGCGAAACCCAGGAATTATCTGCATCGTTCAGATAACCACAAAAATAAAGTGAATTCGATAGCTTATTTGGTAATTTTTATATTTTTACAATTGGATCAAATTTTTGAGTGTTTAAATTTGATTGTTCCATTAAAAATGCTTAGATTTACGGTAACCGCTCAAAGGTACTCAAAATCTACATTTTCATACAAATGGATTGTAGTACATGGCAGTTTTGAGGAAATCATCACTTTTAAGCAACGTAATCCTAGAAAAATTAGTTTTAAGCTTTGTTTCTAATTAAAATTCAATTAAGTTCGAGCGATTAGAAGACTTTTATTAAAAGCTACTTCGATGTTGGTCCGTTGTAGAGCAAAAAATTTAATAAGCGTGTTTAGCGAAGACGTGCTTAGAAAATTACGTTGTTAAACAGCTTATTTAAATTTGATTTGAAAAGTAAAGATTATATTTTAAAGATTACTCCAGCATGTGACAAATACTTTAATACAGTCATTAACTACCAATTACCATTGCTTATCGAAGTGTCAACACTGAATTCAATAGTATTATAGTATAATTATGCAATCTAAAAATAGGAAAATTTTCTGTTATAAATTAGTTGTTATTTTACCTCCAGCTCAAGAAACCAATTCGCGATTTGAATGGAACATATAAATAACTCATGCTTATTTATTTCTTTTCAGGTTGGTATGCAGATGAAAATTGCCATGCTAGCTACGAAGACCGCATTTCACCGGATTGAATCGGTTATAACCAGGAGCTAAGTGCGGCGACGATATAGAAAAGAGTCAACGCGAGCCGATCTATGATAATGAACGAATTATTACTCATACTGTTAAATCGTGTGAAGAAAATAAACTTAAGATGATGTTGAATGTTAATCAGGAGTATGTTAACTAGCTCTTTTATTGGCAATTCGAATTAATTGCTTGCAGGAATTTAAATGCAGGTTGATTTGAGTACCCTAATATTCAAATTTAATTGATTTAAAGAAGAAACTTTAAAGTGATTAGGAGAAAAATAGTTAATTACACATTTAAGTGCCCCAAGAACACAAAGTCACCATTTCCGTTTACAAACGTTCAGAATGAGGATTCACTTCCTTTTCTAAAAATACTCATTCCTCTATAGATCGAAAACTTCGCCAAGTTATTTATAGGTAAACTGTTTACAAATAAGTTTATCACCAGCAGACACTCATTAAATTGCAAAGTGATTTTAGACAAAACAATTGATTCTCATAATATGTACATATAGTATAGTAGATATCATGTTTGTCATGCAATTCAGATAAAGTTTGAAGAGATGCCTTTTGTTAAACACTTCCAATAAATATAAAATTAAGTTTTATGAGCACTATTCATAAGGACAAAACTTTTAACAACAACTTCCGACTTGATTATTATTTGAACTATCAGACAGAACACTTAAAGCACTCTATTTCTGTCCGAAGGGAATATCAAATATGATAACAAAAGATAATTTAAATTTATTTTGCTTTAGAGAAAGTGAGAAAACCTAATATTTTTAGAATAACTCAACTCATTGATCGCGATTCAGATTTTGTTTACATTGGACTTGAGCAAAGATAGATTTTCTTGGCATACGTGGGCATGTTTACGCCATTATGTGAACTTAAACTGGTGCACAATTATTGTGTCAGCTGCAGTCTCTGTGATAACGGATATATTCCAGAGGAATATTGAATACCACTGCATCCCTCTGTTTTTCTGTTTTAGGTTCAATTTGAGTTAGAAGTCCGCGAGTTTCACTGATCAAATGTCACTTTGAACATGCGTAAGCTTTATGCATGTTTTTGCATAGGGCCTTTTTATCGATACTTTCGTATGCTTGCTTGAAGCCTTAAGAAGTAGGAGCAGTAAAAGAATGCTCTTGCCTGAAACAATTTCTAAACAAGTTGGGTAGACAGACCTACGCTCATGTCAGAAGGGTTTTGTACTCAACTTACAAAATGCAGTAACCAGCAACGAATGAAATCAAGAAACATGTCAAAGACGATTTTATTGGAGAAAATGTGAAATTCGAGGATCATACTATTTTTAACAAAGTTGAACGAATTTTGACTTCTGAGGTATTTGTTATTGTTATACCCATAAATATCTCCCTAGATAATTTTTTCAGATTTTAAAGATCACAGGTGTCCATTCGCGAGGGAGGAAACACATTTTTCATGTGTTCCCCCCCCGTTCCCCCACTGAAGCAAAATTGCCAGTTTAACAACTGTTTTGAAAAGCTCTCATAAAGAACTTTCATTTGATACTCATATTGGCTACCTTTGGTGAAATTTTTTTTCCAGGGGCCACTCTCCTGTACTGTAATCATACATTCATGGCCTATTTTTTCGAATCCTAGAATGGTTGCAAAGCCCTTTTGCTAGGAGCTCTCTCCTGTCTCTTCGACTTGTTTTACCTATCAGTATTAATTGTAGGTACTCATCTTCAGTCATTGATTAAATTGAATCAAGTATTCAAAGCACGCACCTTAAACGTTGAAGTAGGAAGTTGAAGTAATAACTCTAAATTATTCAATCTTCACATTTAAAACAGCCACTATTTTGTTTTACGATTATTGATACCACTAACTGAACCGGTTCTCAAAGATATTCATGATATCTATCATTCCTGAAATTTTCATGCAAATCCTAGCAACGCTGTAGTGTCTAAGTCGGTAAAAAGCGCATATTGTTCGATATGTTTCCATAGTAATACAGCGCATATTGTTCCATAGTAAAACAGGAAAATTCAAATCGCTATAACTTTGTTAAATACCATTCGATCTTTATGAAAATTCCAAGAAAGATCAATCTTATAAATAGTCATCTGTATTTATTGAATTTAAGGATACCGTTAAGATTTTATTCAAGAAAACATAAAATCGATAAATCATACTATTACTGACAAAGTTGAGTGAATTTCGACTTCTCATGAATTTGTTGTTGTTGTACTCATAAAGCTCTACATTCATGATTTTTTCAGATTTTAAGACTTGTTTTGAAAAGATCTTACTAAGACCTTTCCAATGACACCCTACTCGACTACCAATGGTGAAAATTTTTTTTGTATTTAGGTACAAAACCATAAAAAATTAATAAATCAAACATCCCCCTCTGAATGGTTGTACATAGAGCCTGTCAATTGAGTTAGAAAAAGACTTTGCTGACCTCGCTGTTTGAGTATGCACACCACTTCCCAAACTCTCTTAAACAAAATAATATAACACTCTAAGTATACAAAGCTGTTATAAGACCTGTGTTTGCTACGGGTGTGAGACTTGGATCTCCACCCAATCATCTGTGAATAAAGATAAGAAATCACTATTTCAATTTCAAAAGTGGAGGACGCGGTTGATGTAACGAGACAGCTGAAGGCAAGGCTCGAAATGAGCTATAGTAGTACAATGCCGATGACGAAACCAATTGATCAAATTTAAACTAATATTCATTCTAGAGTATTTCTTATTTTAAAACATGTCTCCGCTTGTTCACGATCAAATTGAGACCTACTGAAATCTTAAATCAAACGTCTTATATTACATTATTTCTAAAAATATATATTTAACAAATGTAGCAAATATCATCATTTAGTTCACACAATTGTTCAAAACAATTTTTATCTCATACATTTTCGGATACCTGTAGTGAATAGATAAATTCGAAGTCAGAGAAGGACTGCAGCGATGGTCTGCTGCCTCGGCAGAGGAAGGTGAAGATATCCGCCGAGAATGCCCTTGTCTGGGGACGCGTGAATGCGCTGGCAGGCTAGCGTTGCGGTGTCGTGAGGCGGGTTCATTCCCCCAGCACAAGGACCCACTACAAAAGAATTTCACATTCACGAATTTCTGGGGTCGAAAAGAAAGGCGACCGAAGTCGCAAAAATTGTAGGCAACCATACCGAGAGAAAATGACTTGTTCAGAGAACAAGTGAAACAAGTTATAAATGTGTGGACTTAGAATAACTTCATCTTTACCCGAAGAGGCTCATGGCCCACAAATAAGAGAGGGGCAACCGGGTGGTGATGGAGCCCCCACGCACCCGCCCAACCGGATCAAGATCCATATATGTTGTAATAGCCAGATATTTCACTTCTGAGTGGAAAACTCATACAACATAACTTGCATGAGCCTTCCCATCGAAGGAGAAGTACCCCGGTGACAAATTTATGTCATAGAGCTATGCAATTCGATTACATAACCCTATGCCATAAAGAGGTACCTTGCTCGGGCCACTCAATCTGCAACGTCACCTGAAACAAAAAGAGGTTAGTTAATGCCCGATGGCTGGCTCATTTGTGGCGTGGAGAGCCTACCATCGTACCGGGTCCTATACCCGGTCCGAGGAGAAGGAACGTAAAGACCGACGGTTCAAATTTAACAGTCCATTTATATTCAAGTTCGTAAACTAAGTGTAAAAAAATATATATATTACTCTCCCGTATAAATATTTCTCTTTTCTAACATATGTCATCGATTACTGTGAACAAGCAAACGGATTGTTCATAACGTTAGCTGTATTAAGTATATGTGCAAGTTGAGTAACTATAATTCCGTAAGGCATACAAATATAGCATGTTCGAACGAAACAAAAATGTTATCACAATAGACTAGGAGAGGAAGTTCGCAGTCGTATGATTTTACTTTTTTTTTCACGTGCATGCCTACAATAACCTTTCTTTTTTTCTCCTTTTTTTACATCTTCTTTAATCTTCTTTATTTTTGCCACAATGCAATAAATATCAATAAAAAATTAAATATAACAGCATGTTAAACTGTTCGTGTGATTTGGTTTTCTTCTTTATTTCAAACACTGATGATTATCTTTAGAGAATATAGTAGCTAGTAAATTATGCAATATATAATTAAATATAAATATATATAAATATAACAAAAACAAACGGGTACTTACCCACATGGTCCGTCGAGCGCTCGATGACGATGCAGGTTTTCTACTAAGTAAAGCCTCATAAAAATGAGCTTATCCTAATTGCTAATATTGATTGCAGCGTTATTTTGTAAATTCATGGTAAACCAATTGCATGACGTAAGCTGTTGCAGTAGAAGAATCTTATGTTTCGGATAACTAAAATATTTCAAAATAATTCAATACGGCTATATTAATCCGAGTTTGGGAATTATCAACCACACCGCACTTGCACTAGTCTCATACAGTGCTCTTAAAATCGAAAGTAAACCAATGTTGACCGTATAGAGTTAAGCTTTTTGTGTAAAAATTGACATTCACATTTAACCGAGTTTCAAAAATTTGTTTCAATGTTCTATTATTTTGTTTTATTAAATATTATAACTGTTATTGTCACGCGCAGTCAGACGCGTTTGAACCATAACGGATATTGCAATTCACTGAAACTTAAAACATCACATTCGTGTATACAATCCAATTTACGGGAGCAACACTGCAACTCTTAGTACTTAATAATGAATCATACACTTGATAGTAAGTTAAACAAAATTCTTTATCACCATAAACACTATCAACTTAATCGTTGGATAATATATTTCAAAATGAGAAACTTTTGTAATTGTATTTCAACCTCTCTCTGGTGATCACTTAAATTTTTCTCCTTGTTTTTAATCGATTTGCTCGATCTGTATTTTACCATTAATGGCGATACGCATCGTGGCCACTAAGCGCTAATTCACGGACGGAATTTACTTAATTATTCCACATTTATTCGCGTTTACTATGATCTGACTTATTATTTATACACTTATACTCGATTCAGTTCACTTAATCATATTTCCAGTCCATCGGAACTATACTTGTGATTCCTATTCAAATTTACTTGCAGCTTCTATTTCACGTCCAGATGCGACAAGTTCCCGAGATCCACCTCCCATTCCGTCATCGATACAAAAAACTCCCCGCAAATGTCTCGAGGCATATTCTTGAGCTCACGACGACGATGACGACGAGGATCATTGCTATGTCGGATGCAATAGCATACCATGACTCTATAAATCTGGATGTTGTTGATGTTGTTGTAGCTGTTGTTGGTGTTGAATTGGATCGAACATTTTCATTGGGCTTTTTCAGACGCAGCGTTAAAAGTGAGCGTTAAACAGGTTATATGGGCAAGAAGAGTGAGAGGCGTTGAGGGGACCTGATGGTAAAAACAAGCCAACATTTTGTAGGGTGAACGAGCGTAACGCACATACACAAACACATTTTGTTGATCATTTGGTGGGGGAAATTTATACATAAACGCCGGTAATCATTCCGAATTGAACAAGGTAGTCGTCATGAAACGATTGCCTTTCTTTAATTTGCGTGCAAAAATGGATGCGTGGACGCGCCAAGTTACGCGTTATTTAATAAATTTATAAGAGCGGAGGCCATGTTCAATTTCAGGAAATAACACGACGAATATCACGATTTCAATAAAGTTAAATTGCCTATTGTAAATCCATAGAAAATTAACAGTACGCATAATCTTCATAGAATCACATTATAATAAGCCAGTTGACAACACAACAAGAAAAATATGCGACTAAAAAGGATATTCAAATTTGGAATATACTTTACAGAAAGCGGAAAAACACGAAGGTTCTAATAAATCCAATAGAAGTTTGAATCGACAAACTTTAACAATCATAAAATACATTTTTCATTCCAGTTTTTGTTACCCCGTGCACAATTCAAGGCTAAAACCTCAATTCTCAATCGCTTATCTCTCTGTCTTCGCTTTCATGTTGTCCGCACGACGTTTAACGACCAAATGATCCTTTTGACACATACACTCGCAAGACGTGTATCGTATACAAAAATAGGTTGGCTGAACTATGCAACGTGTAAACATAAGGGCGTAAGCGCGAAACCTGTTTGGATATGGGTTTTTACCATTCCCGTGTGAAAGAGCCCATTATGTGCTCGATACAAACTGCACGCAAATGTATAGAGGCAGGTTGTTGAACGTACGACGTATTTTGCTGTTAGTTCGGCAGGCTTGTTCGCACGTTGATTTATGAAAGATTCAAATGCTTCACGCAGCGAATTGATGAATTTGTCGTTATGATCAAAACACGAGTGTACAATCACATCCATTTTGTTTTTAAAATCGAGTTAATCTTGAACCATGCTTTTGTCTTTTTCAGGATCTTTAACAATGGTACGACCTTTTTCTTAATGTAGCTATTAAAATTAGCACATAGTTCTATTGTGCCATTTTTCACGCGACTAAATAAATTATAAAAAAGTGTTAAATCGTTAAGCCTATTTTCTTCAAGTAAATTATCTAAGCCTTTCTGGAGGATTGCGGTTAAGTGTTCACCCAGTAATTCTTTTTCTACTGTATAAATGAGAGGGTATTTCGTACTGGAATCCAAATAACGCAATAGTCATGTTGCAAATATTCGGGGACATCTAACTCTTGCATTTTACTTTGTCCTTCGGGGACATCTAACTCTTGCATTTTACTTTGTCCTTCGGCTTGGTATAATTGTTTTGTGGCAACTAAGAATTTCTCTTCAAATGCCGTTTTGTAGATTTGTAAATCACACAACATTCGAAGCAAGCTTTGCAAGAGTGCTCTATCCATTGCATCACCATTTCGTTCTTTTTCTATCAACACCAAAAGCCCTTTAACTGTTCGGCGTTGCACCAAATGATTCAATGCTATACGTGTGCGGAACAAAAGCCCATATCCCAAACAGGAAATATTGTTGTTCACTGATAAGAGTTGTTACTTACAGTTCTATGAGTGTAAATGTATATTTTGTATGCCTAGGATTACGATGAGCTGAGTGCCAGAATGGGTGTTTTAAATACTTTCAAGTCATAGTAGGGTTTCCTAGATGGAAATGATTTGCTGGTTGTGTAGTCAATTGGTAGATCTGGTCTATATTATGCATGCATTTTCTTTAACCCTTTGCCCGCGCCGAATTTGAATCGAGCATTTTTATTTATAGCCACATTTTTGGTTGTTGAAAATTTTGAAGAAGACATTGGATATTTAAAGGAATTCTAAACTGCATAATCATTAATGTCTACTTGATTACCATGCTGTAGGGATGAAGGAGATAGGAAAGTTTTAGAGCATTTTGATAGGGTAACTGCTCTTTTACTACATACCCTTAGATACACACAACATAAACATCACAAGAGAGATTAGGAAAAGGATATTTTATGGTTTTATTTTATTGTACCCTTTCCCGTAACTATCCGTAACTCGTCCTCCTTTGGATTGAGGCTCATGATGTATTTGTTGAGGTTAAATGATTTCCATCCTCAAATATATTTTAATAGATTAACGAACGATGACAAAAACACCGATGAATACAATGAATGTGAAGGCGAGCGAAAAATGGAGATTAACAGACAGTCTTGTCCAGACTGAGATCCCTGCGGCATTCAAGCGCAGCAACAAAAACGATGCCAACGCCAGAGCGTCCTAAAAAGGAAAAGCGGGAAACTCTGCAGGACGCGAGTTACACATGAGTTCACTAACCCTTTATCATAATCTTCGATGACTCATGTATTGATCATCCATGACTCATATCCTGTCATCAAGTAACTTGATCTATCTAATATAAACATCTCGTTATTGCAATATCAAATTTCGCTTACTTGCATTGCTGACATCAGCATATCAAAGTCCAATTCTTAGCTTGAATCAAAGTAACAAAGAGAATGCTTCATCAGCATTCTTATCATTATAAAAGTAGCCCTTTGAGAATCAGCAAATCAGTTGTAGTTGAGTATTCGAATAAGTTGTTGTTGAGTATTAACCAGTCATAGTTCAAGTTGAGTTTTCATTGAAGTTGTTCTTAAAGTTCAAGTGAAGCTTAGTTCAATTAAGTTAAAAGTTAAGAAGTGTTATTGTTGTTGTAAATAAAAGAGTGTTGATAAAACAAAATAAGTTAAAAGTGAAAATCAAAGTGTTTTTATTCAAAGAGATTCTGAGGAAGGAATATATTTTTTAACAATTGTAACGTTGAATAACGTAACTTGCGCTAGATGTTCCAACGGTGATGGAAAATATGAAGAACTTCGAGAATTCGATGTTCACTGGTGCGATGGCTACTAAAGCGACCAAAACAATGGTTGTAAATCCCAAAATAATAACGATCAATCCTGAAATCTACAAAGAGATTACGGCAGGAAAAGAAAAGAGTGATCAGACAAATAAAGCGTCGTTGTGTGATTTCATCGACACCGCCAAAAATGTGATGGGAGTACTGTGCTCAGAAATGGAAGCCAGTAACCTCTCCCAAGAAAGGTGGTTGCAAAGTATAATTGCCGCCTAGCGTCATGAAGAAGAAATGCCAATGCGAAATGCGGGAGACGTTCTAAAAAGAATAAAATCCACATGCGAATCGCCAAAAATCAGCAAAGGAGTGAAGAATGGGCTCCGCATAGGGCATTACCAGAAGAGCTGGCCCACAAAATCAATGGCATCCAGCCCAATCGAAGGAAGGAAGAGGCATTTGATAAGTTTGGAAGGCTTCTTGTAGATCTTGTGTTCCAGACAGTGCTGGCAAAAGGGTCAAAGAAAGCCGCAAAGAAACTCCTTCAAAAAGTGTCAGAATATGAAGTTCATATGGACGCCCAACAAGAATAAGGACTGAATGCAAAACAGGAGATAAAGAAGCCCCGATAATCTCGGCAACAAGTACCGCTCGTAAAACCTCAAGATGGCCGATCCTACGCAGAAATGCTGGTAGATATCAGGGGAAATGTAAGGCCCGAAGACACAAACACTGCCATTGGAGCAGTATGACCAACGTGCTCGGACCACATACTGAACGAATTCGGAGCAGAAGCTAACAATAAAGCAGCATTCTGCGACACAGTGAAGAAAGTTGTCGGCAAAAGCGCAACTAAAGCCTCGCTCGAGCTGATGGCAATGATAGAAATAAGAGACAATAACTGCGTCCCGGCCCTGACCGAGTAGAAGAGGCTATCAAAAGGGAGCTTCCTAACGTGGACAGTGTAGTACATATTCATGATAATTTAAAAAAACAAAAAAAACGAAATTAATCTTATTAAATTTAATTCACATAAACTTATATTGTACCTCAACTGTAGTATTAATATAAACATTATATTACTTTCCATGGAATTAAATCCGATTACATATGCACCATTCGCAGTATTAATTTCTTCCAGCGACCTTGCTATGAATGTATGTACAAATGAAAGAGATAAAATTTCAACTCATGAAGTTCAACGCTAACAAATGAAGCACAAAAATACGGGGCATTTGTAATTCCAAATGATGACTAAAGTGTAAGACCAGTGTTATGGTTTCATTTTGATTAGGGCACATTAGATATTTAAATTGAGGAATCATTTAAAATCATGGGAAACTGATTTTCGTTAATAAGCGAATTGTGATTTTAGTTTTAAAGTATATAAAGAAAGAAAATGTTTAATAAATTCAACTCTTGATTTAGCATTCATTGAGTTCGTTTCTTTTGCTTTGTTTCGCAGCAAGTTAAGATAATCAATATCATCAGCGATTCCTCGCCACGGATTTAGTAAGCACAGCGTAGTGGACACGTGTTGGTATCCGGGAAATACCGGGTTTTCCAGGAAGCCTTAGCGAAGGCAAAATCAGGACTTCGATGGCCCGCAGCTAAACCTATATCACAGTTCAACCACTCAAAATCAGCTTGCTAGGGACAAAGCAAAGGAAGTGTCACGAGCTTCGGCATGAGGCTCAATAGGCATGGAACCGAGACGAGACATACAACCGGGCAGCAGATAACAACAGCAAGGCTTGCTTCTGGCAAGATCTATTGGACAATGTGAACAAGGATCTGTGGGGCCTTGTCTACAAGCTAGTTACGTGGAAGCTTGGTGCCCTACGGCAGCTTTGCAAACATGATGCGAGAAAGATGAACGAGATAGTGCGGGCACTCTTTTCCACCCATCCCGACCGTGTTGACGCTGTCCATGAAAAAACAGTAGTCGAGTGTCCACTCTTCACAGAGCCAGAACTGGAAGAAGCAGCCCTTCCACTGAAAGCTTCAGATGGGGTTTGTAGCAAACACGGGAGTCACCGCAGTTGCAGACATTACGAATTAGCAGAGAGGTGTGTAGCCCGGGGTGGCATACTGAGGCCGGCTAGCGCTCAGTCGTGTCGTGGGTCTTCCGAGACACCCTCTGCTCGTGCTGAGCCACCTTACATAAAATAACTAGCACAAAGGGAAAAGGATGGGAAAGGGGGAGGTCATTTTGAGAAATGAAAGATGATGGGTTTAAACTGACATGGCCGTTTTATTTAATCCAAGAATTCTATTTACAACCAAAAACTATGCAGGATAAAAAAATGCCAAAAACGAATAAAAGGCCCTTTTGAGAGCTAAACAAAAGAATATAAATGAAACTATAACACAATAAACTAATTCAATATAATATAAAAATTACAATAAAACAAGCTTCTAAAAAAATAATAAAATTTGGAAAATTTTGAAACAAAATACCAAATTGATACTTACTTCTATCCTTGCAGAACTCCGAGCGCCCAGTGAAATACACAAAAAGAAGCTTGGGGCCACTGAAAATCAGATTTTAAAATTAAGACTACAAAAAAACTAAAAATGCAACGGCCATTTTCAAGTCTCCAATCCGTCGTACCAACGTACTCGCAGAAAAATTCACCTTAATGCACCTGGTCCTCTTTTTCTTCTCTGAATAATGAATTGATTATTCAATAATTAATCTCGAAGTTTAGCACAAAGTCGCACTAATTTAATCCTTCCCAAGAAGTTTATTTCCCACCACACTTCAATTACACGTCTTGTTGCTATAAGCAAATTGTTTTATTCCACTATTCACCATTCACAAGTGAATCTTCAAGTCAAACTCCGTTAGCTAGTGAATCACACTATCCAAATTTTAGCATATGTTCTGTGTCACACCACACACTATCGCAAAAGAAAAGCAAAATTCCTCCCCAAAATCAACACTGTTATTCGCCGAATTCAAACTCTAAAAAAAAATCACCTCGACACCGAAAAATATAAGCCTTCCTCTTCTTCACCAAGTCCAATCTCGATACTAGTCAAATACCAACCACCAAAAATCCCTTTTATCCCGCACCGAAAACTCCCTTGCCTTTTTTTTTTTTTTTTTTTGTGGTAGGGAGGTGAAGGCATTTATGCCCGCCGAGTCTGGCAGTGTGGGACTCCCATGGAGGATACCTTTGGACTACCCACTAAACACCTCCCCTGTCAATCTGAGAACCTAGCCTGGAACCGTTTGACACATTACTTCGGGCCAGGTCTCGTTTTGTTACGCCGTGGGGCGCCTTCAAGCTGGGGAGTCCCTTTCCTAGCGGGAGGGGAGAGGGGAAGAGGAATTGCCAGAAGAGCGATCCCCCAGCCCCAGTGCCTCCGGCTGCTGTGAGTCCCTTTTATATTTTAGGACTGCCCGAGCATAATGTGCCACCTGGTTCCATTTGTCAACCGATTCGAGCATCACCGCAAGTATATTATCCGGGGTGAGCTCTCCTGTCTCCCTGTAGAGTTCCCTTCGCAGCCTGGCCCATTTGGTACACGCAAAAAATGTGTGACAGGCATTGTCCTCCTCTCCTGGGCAAAACCGACAATCGGGAGACCGTGACTTGCCGATCTTGTGCAGGTAAGACTGAAAACACCCTTATCCGCTCAAGAGCTGGGTCAGATAGAAGTCAGTCCCACCAAGCCTTCGATTTAGCCACGGTCTCACATCCGGGATGAGGCGCGCAGTCCACCTTCCCTTCGTGCAATTCCTCCAAGACTGCTGCCAATCGTTGAGCGAGCGTTGTCTCTCCTCGCGGACAACCATCTCCCTCGCATTCTCGTTTCGGCGCAGGTAAATAGCGCGGCGCTCTCTAGCAAGGAGGGCGACAGGTATCACGCCTGCAATCACTCTCACCGCCGAGTCAGAGACTGTTGGATACGAAGATGCAATTCTCAGTGCTCCTCTTTTCTGTACCTGTGCCAATCGTTTTCGGTATACCTCCTTACTGAGAGCGTCGCCCCATACCTCTGCCCCGTACAGTAGCACTGACCCAACAGCACTCATCAAGAGGCGTCTTCTTGATGGGCTGGGTCCCCCTACGTTGGCCATAAGTCGACTCAGGGCCGATATTCCCGAAGCAACCTTCTCAGCCGTTGCCCTGATTTGCTCAGAGAAACTCATCTTCGAGTCGATCAGTAGCCCCAGGTACTTCACCGCTGGCTTCGATTCGATCTGTATATCTCCAATACTGATCATCCTTACTCTAGGGATTCTCTTTTTTGTCAAGATGACCACTTCGGTTTTCTCCAGTGCTAAACTGAGCCCGCGAGCAGTCATCCAGTCCCTCACTCGGCGCATTAGCATACCTAGCCTAAGTTGCGCTTGTTCAACGGTGCGTCCGGCGACCAGAGCCGCAACATCATCCGCATAGCCAACCAAGCGCGACTCATCTGGCATCTCAAGTCTCAGTAGCCCGTCGTAAGACACGTTCCACAGGTCCGGACCAAGGATCGATCCCTGGGCAACACCCGATGTAATTTTCATCCTTCGTTGGCCCTGTGTCGTGTCGTAGAGCAGGCTTCGGTCCTTTAGGTAGTTCCTCAAAAGCCGCATTAGATATTCTGGAACTTGAAAGTTTTCCAGCGTATCCAGAATATCCACCCATCTAGCGGAGTTGAAGGCATTCCTGACGTCGAGTGTCACCAACAGGACGATCCGTCGCTTGGTGCGACTATATGCCTCTGCCTTTTGGACCACGTTCACCACCTCTGCAATCGCATCGATGGTAGAACGTCCTGCTCTAAAGCCGTACTGCCGAGGAGATAGGTCCCCAGCAGCACAAATCGCGTCAGTGAGTCTTCCCTTGATGAGTTTCTCTAGCAGTTTCCCAGCCGTGTCTAGCATGCATAACGGGCGGTATGCAGACGGCGATTCGGGATTTCCCTTCCCCTTGCTGACCAGCACGAGCCTCGCCACCTTCCATCGTACCGGGAAAACCCCGTCCCGTAGGCAAGCGTTGAATGTGCTGAGCAGCAAGTCAGGACAATGGTGATAGACGAGCTGCAAAACCTCAGCTGGAACACCATCTGGACCTGGAGCCTTCCTCGCTTTCAAGGAGAGGACTGCCTCCTCCAGTTCCAGCTGTGTGAAGAGTGGGCACTCGACTGCTGTTTCACCATGGACAGCGTCAACACGGACGGGATGGGCGGGGAAGAGTCCCCGCACTATCGCGTCCATCTTTTCCGCGTCATGTATACAAGGCTTCCGTGGGGCACCAAGTTTCCCCATGACCAGCTTGTAGCCAAGGCCCCACGGATCCCTATTTACATCGTCCACGAGGTCTTGCCAGCATCGGGCCTTGCTCTTGTTAATAAGCCTGCGAAGATATTTCCTGCCGGACCTGTATGCTGTTAGCCTAAACTCCCTTGTCTTTGCCAAATCAAAATTTGACTGCCCAATTCCAACCACTTAATTTCACATTTCACCTTCATCCAATTCGTTCCCGCAATCCAAATTATTCTCCAATTACCACTGCCGCATCTGGGTAACGTAATCGAAGTTCATTACACTTCGATTCCGCTACGCACACATCTTTTGTTCCATATCGACAAACTCAATAGTATCCATTGTTTTACATATGGCAATTTGCACAATCCAAGAAGCGCTTGGTTGAATTCAAAGTGTCACATGTACATTACGGAAGCTATTGGTTTTGCCGATACCCCAAAAAGAGTGCTTCCGTGCGCCCGGGGGAACTTGAACTCAGGGTTCCAGCAGACCCTCGATCGAGAACTCACGACGCAGCTAATGGTGCCATGGATTGTCGATCTTCCATTCATCTTATAAGCAACTTCAACGATGCATTTGGGCATGAGATTGAATTTTGTTAGTAGGGGAACGTGAATTAATTTTTGTTAGTATAAAAAAATAAAATTTGTTAGTGGTTATAGAATTAGTTAGTATGAAGGAAGAACTAGGTTTTGTTAGGAAAGAGGTATTGAATAAAATTTGTTAGTGGGAATCAAACAATGAAATCTTGTTTGTGGGAAAATGGAAATTATTAGTATGTATTATTTTCAGTAGTTGAAATAAGGGAAAAGGGTAGGATTGTGATGATGGGGAAGTAAAAATCAAAGGGAAAATGGAAAAATGTTGATAAAATAAATAAATTTACAAAGGAAAAGGTAGGAGTGTCCAAAGGAAGGTGGAGATGTTACGGCGGCAATTGGAAGTTGTGAATGGGAGAAAGTCGGTACGCCAGAATTCGCAACAGGTTCCAGCTGAGGTGTTGCAACTTGTCTGTCACCATTGTCCTAACTTCCTGCTAGGCAATGTGAACAAGGATTTGTGAGGCCTTGTCTACAAGCTAGTTACGCGGAAGCTTGGTGCCCTACGGAAGCCTTGCAAACATGATACGGGAAAGATGAACGAGATAGTGTGGGCACTCTTTTCCACCCATCTCGTCCATGTTGACGCTGTCTATGATGAAACAGTAGTCAAGTATCCACTCCTCGCAGAGCCAGAACTGGAAGAGGCAGTCCTTTCACCGAAAGCGAGGAAGCTTCAGATGGGTTTCCAGCTGAGGTGTTGCAACTTTTCTATCATCATTGCCCTAACTTCCTGCTAGGCAATGTGAACAAGAATCTGTGGGGCCTTGTCTACAAGCTAGTTACGAAGAAGCTTGGTGCCCTACGGAAGCCTTGGAAACATGATACGGGAAAGATGAACGAGATAGTGTGAGCACTCTTTTCCACCCATCTCGTCCATGTTGACGCTTTCCATGATGAAACAGTAGTCAAGTGTCCACTCTTTACAGAGCCTGGGAGAGGCAGTCTTAAAGCGAGGAAGCTTCCGATGGGGTTCCAGCTGAGGTGTTGCAATTTGTCTATCACCATTGTCCCAACTTCCTGCTAGGCACATTCAACGCTTGCCTACAGGATGCAGTATCCAGAACGATGGAAAGTGGCAAGGTTCGTGCTGATCAGCAAGAGGAAGGGGAATTCTGGATTGCCATCTGCATACCGCTCGTTATGCGTGCTAGAAAGTGCTGAGAAATTGCTAGAGAAACTCATCAAGGGAAGACGCACTAACGCGATTCATGCTGCTGGAGACCTACCTCCTCAGCAGTACGGATTGCTAAAGTGGTGAGGGTGGTCCAAAAAGCAGAGGCATATAGCCGCACCAAGCGATGGATCATCCTGTTGTTGACACTCGAGGTTAGAAACGCCTTTTACTCCGCTAGATGAGTCGATACCCTGGAAACTCCTTAATAAGTTCCAGGATATCTAATGCGGCTTTTGAGGGACTATCGGAAAGATCAAGGCTTACTTTATAGCACCAGACAGTGCCAACGAAGGAAAGCAGTAACGTCGGGTGTCGCACAGGGATCCATCCTTGGTCCGGACCTGTGGTATGTGTCTTACGACGGGCTAATGAGATTGGTGATGCCAAATGAGCCACGCGTAATCGGCTATGCCGATGATGTTGAGGCTCTGGTCGCTGGACGCATCGTTGAACAAGTGCAACTTAGGCTAGGTATGCTAGTACACCAAGTGAGAGACTGTATGACTGCTCACGGGTTAAGTTTAGCACTGGAGAAAACCGAAGTGTCCATCTTGACAAAAATGTGAATCCCTAGAGTAAGGATGATCAGTCTTGGAGACATACTAATTGAATCGAAGCCAGCGCTGAAGTACCTGGGGCTACTGATCGACTCAAAGATGAGTTTTTTTGAGCAAGTCAGAGCAACGGCTGAGAAGGCTGCTTCGGGAATATCGGCTCTGAGTCGACTTATGGCCAAAGTTGGGGTACTTAACCCATCAAGAAGACGCCTCTTGATGTGTGCTGTAGGCTCATGTAGTGAATTATAGGTTTTCAAAGTCCGTAAAGGACTGCAGCGATGTTCTGCTGCCTCGGCAGAAGAAGATGGAGGTATCTGCCGAGAATGCCCTCGTCTGGAGACGCGTGAATGCGCTGGCAGGCTAGCATTACGGTGTCGTGGGGCGGGTTCATTTCCCCAGCACGAGGACCCACTACAAAAAAATTTCGCATTCACGAATTTGTTGGTCAATTAATCAAGAGGCGACCGAAGTCGCAAAAAGTGTAGATAACTACACCGAGGGAGATAGTACTTGTTCCGAGAACAAGTGGAACCTGAAAAGAAAGGCGGACTTGGGGTAACCTCGTCATTACCCGACGAAGCTCATGGCCCACAAATGAAAGAGGGGCAACCGGGTGGTGGAGCCCCTTCGCACCCACCCAACCGGAATAAATCCATATTTTGTTGCAGTGGCCAGGCATTCCTCTTCTGAGTGGAAAACTCATACAACTTGACTTGTATGAACTTTCCCATCAGAAGGGGAGTACCCCGGTGACCAATTTATGCCATAGAATTATACGATTCGATTGCATAACGCTATGCCATAAAGAGGCACTCTGCTTGGGCCACTCAACCCGTGATGTCACCTGAAACAAAGAAGGGTTAGTTAAGTACCCGGCGGCTGGCTCATGTTTTTCGTGGGCAGCATGCCACCGTACCGGGTCCTATACCCGGGCAAAGGGTATCGGAAAGGAAAGACCGATTTTCAATAAAATTAGCACTTCATTTTTTCCTTATCTTATAATTATATTAATATTTTATATTCAAAGTTTTAATTTATAAAATTAAAATAATTAATTTATGATTTTAATGTAAAATTTTCTAAAAATTTTTAAATTTTATGTATAAAAAATTTATATAATATAATATTATATTATCATAAAAAAATTTAGATAAAATTATATTATGTAAAAATGTGCAGAAGAGAAAAAATATATGTATAAATAATGAAATATACGAGTATATATAAATAATGAAATATAAGGGTACTCACCCAAACATCCTCGTCGGGCACCCGCTGATGATGTGGGTGGTCCTGAAATTCAAATTTTTCTTCTGTTATGGCTACTTTTTGATTACACAGATAGCAAGCCCGTCGGCTGTGTCCTAAAGCAGGCATTTACAACATTGAATGACTAGTTTGCCGGTTTTACGAGTTGATCCGTCTAAATAACTTCCTGGCGCTCTTGCTGTACGTTAAATGTTATTCTATCGATTATTTAAACAAGTCGTTTGTGGAAATTAGTCGTCTCGATTATTTTGACAAGTTGTTTAAAGTAAGTATTAGAGTAGGAAATCCATTGCCTATCCAGGTTTCCAAAATTTTAACAATAGTATTTACATAAGGGCCCCACACTGTTGTTGCGGACAATCAATCGACTGTTTTTGCGTCGCAGAAAATAGTTCCACTCACTTCCAACCGTCAATCTGCGCCAAAGGCAAATAAGACTTATCACCTGAAGGCGAACACTCTGCTATCGCTGAACTACACGAACCATAAACCGATCACTTCATGGACACGGAATGAAAATCAGATTCGCCTAAACAATTCCTTTGTTTTTTCGTTGACTGTGATATTCAAAACGTCACTAAGATATTCATCGCATAGAAAGATAGGAAAGAGTGGTTATTTTGGAGCACATACGTTACGGAACAAACAATCTTCAGATCCAACGAAGTCGGATACTATTGGATCACTATGAACGGATTCACTTCTTTCATTCCTGCAATCAGTTTTGGTCTGTTAATAATATGGTGATAGCCCCCTCTGATACAGGAAGGGATAAAAGTAATAACACGGCAGCAATAACAACTGATCAACCAAATAGCGGTATAAGGTCGAACGTAATAATGCAATCAATAGTTGCTTCAGGGAATTTATCTTTGGGATGGATGAAGATAATGATGAATAAATTCTCTTTACAGTATGTCCAAAAATTTTGTTCGATCATACGCTCCTTCGTCTCGCTAAAAAAAACCGTGCACCTTGAGTTGATCTGGCTTCGCAAGTCCAGATTTCGTTACCCACTGGCAAAAGTTCTCTCGCTGACCACCTTGAAGCTGTAATACTTCACCGTATTCGGGACGCTCTATTACTGTGCCATTGCACGCAAATTCCCTTTTACATGCTCGCACAATTTTCTTCAGGTCATATTCCGAGGAAAGGCCCGGCACCGTAGTTAGTGTTTTTCGACCATTTCTCTGCTGAATTCTTATGTTCGCAAGTCCGTCCTGTACAGTATCATCAGCACAATTGATTGCATCAGCAAAGGGGTCAAAGTTTTGCAAATTCTGGATGGACATACGATAGCAAATTAAACACAGGCAAGAAATAAAACTGCCAATCGAATATCGGGCACAACTTGTCAAATCCAGTTCGGAAATTAAACTCCTCGCGTGTACGACGACTAGGCTCGAAAGATCTCGTTTTCGCCATATATTGGATTCACTAAAATGACAACAGTCAAATATCGAACAGATGGAAAAACTAACTACCGAATATTTCCTTACATACATCAGACGGATCCATATCCCATATCGCTGGAATTTTAGTTTTTTTGCCTTTAAAGGTTGAACAAGATCGGGATCCTTTCGCAGAAGGCAATCACTTTGAACGAGTTATGAGCGTCACAAATAATTATTCACACTATAGAATGAAACTTGACACTTTTCGAATGAGAAGAAGCTCTTTGCTCGCCGAGACTTAACCTCCTCCTTCTTCACTTGGTTACCACACCTGCGCCCTGTCAAAAATCTTAAATCGTCCCAGATCAATCTTAAATCGTCCCAGATCAATCTTAAATCGCTGCATTGGTTGTGATCAAATTGGAGGAAAATTGATGTCCCATGCACAAAGCAGCTGGTTTTTCGGTTGTTTAGTTGATCTGGGACATATTATGCCTGAATTTCCTTTAACCCTTTGCCGGCGCCGAATAATCGAGCAGTTTTAGTTGTGCGGAAGAAAAGAAAAGAAAGAAAAAAAAATAATAAAAAAAATAAAATAAGAGAAAAAATCAATAAATTGACATAAATAGAAATAGAATTTGAATTCTATGTGGGTTGATCCCATAATTTAAAGAGAAAAAAAAATAGTAAATTTAACTAACTGCTCGATTACTACACTCAGTGCTACTGTACGGAGCTGAGATGTGGGGCGACGGTCTCAGTAAGGAGGTATACCGAAAACACTTGGCACAGGTACAGAGAAGAGGAGCACTGAGGTTTTCATCTTCGTATCCGACAGTCTGTAATTCAGTGGTGAGAGTTATTGCAGGCGTGGTTCCTGTAGCCCTCCAGGCTAGAGAGCGCCACATTCTTTACCTGCGTCAACACGAGGACGCAAAGGAGGTGGTTGTCTGCGAGGGAAATGATTGTCCGTGAGGAGGAATAGCGCTTACTCATCGAATTGCAGCAGTCTTGAATGAATTTTGCGAATGCCTCATCCTGGATGTGAGAGTGTGGCTAAATTGAAGGCATGGTGAGACTGACTTCTGTCTGATGCAGCTTTTGAGCGGGCAGCTCACCCCTAATAGTATAATCACGGTGATGCTTATCAGTTGATACATGGAACCAGGTGGCACATTATGTTCGGGCAGTCCTAAAAGATAAAAGCGACTCACATCAGCTGGGGATGTTGACGCTAGGGGACCGCTTGTCTAGCAATTCCTCTTCCCTTCTCCCGTTCCACTAGAAGAGGGATCCCCCAGCTTGAAAGCGCCTAGTGGCATATTAAAACGAGACGATAGTTATGTGTCAAACGGCTCCAGGCTGGGTTCTCGGGTTGACAGGGGAGGTGTTAAGTGTGTAATTCAGTTGCTTGAAAGCATGGAAGTCCGACACTCCATGCAGTAATTACATTCACCTCCCAACCACAAAAAAACACTGGGACTATTCAATAAAAATATTACCTTTTCAAGCAAATTTTCTTATTTTTTATTTTAATATATTTTCCTTTTTTTTTTAATTCATTCTTGAAATTGTTTAATAAATGAACCACATTCACATATCATATTTGAATTAATGCCTAAAAAATAGCAAAAAATTAGCAGAAACTTTTAAATTAATACATTGAAAGTGTAGTTCTAAGTTCTGTCCCTAGTATAATAAAAGAGATTCTAACAGTTTTGGTTTCAATTCAAGCGTTTTTTTTTCTCTTAATTTTTGTTTTTTTTGGTATATTTTCTGAGTCTATTTTTGTATATTTATCTTTGTGTTTGGGAATTCTTAGTTCTTCGGTTTTTACGAATGCTTCTTGTCTTCTTTCTATCTTATTTTCTCTATTTTTATGGGCTTTGCAAG
The DNA here is from genome assembly GCA_963969285.1 of Odontomyia ornata. NCBI lineage: Eukaryota > Metazoa > Arthropoda > Insecta > Diptera > Stratiomyidae > Odontomyia > Odontomyia ornata. The sequence goes on along the minus strand of OZ017739.1, from coordinate 293,539,106 downwards.
TAGAGTCGTCTGTATTAATTTGGATATTAACTTATATTTGAGTGAACATGATGTACTATATATTAGAAGGCGTATATTTTAGTGTGTGTTTGTCTGCTATGGAAGTAGATTACCAAAAAGATCTTGATAACAGGGGTTTTGTTCACTATTGCTCTTTATTTCGTTGCAATACAAAGCACCTGTCTTCAAGAAGTTAAAGACATCATACAAGTACTGAACAGACGGAAAGCACCGGGATTGGATTTAATATCAAACACCATGTTAAAATGGCTCCCGGATAATATTCTCGATGCAATAGCAGCGAAAATTGACGAAATTTTCCGCTTGCGAAAATACCCCAAAATATGGAAATCGGCAATAGTTATTGTTCTTCCAAAACCTGGTAAAAACCTCATGTTCCCACAAAAGTAGAGCGGGTGCTACTAAATCGACTAACAAGAAGAACAATTTGGCTTCAAGCCATTACACTCCACAGAACTCCAGCTTACTAGGGTGGTCCAACAAATTAGAATAGTGCTAAACCGCAGGGAATCAACGGGTTTGGTTATGTTTGACATAGCCAAAGCCTTCGATAAAGGCTGGCATGCAGGACTCATTTACAAAATGCATGAATCCCAAATGCCACTGCAGCTCATCCAAATAATTGGCTCCTTTCTAAAAGGCAGATCATTTCGTGTCAAAATTGACAACCAACTCTCAACCATGCCGCCAATTCAAGCTGGAGTCCCACAAGGATCACCCAGCTCCCCCATACTATACAACATTTTTACTGCAGACCTACCTCGGCTGCCTTTGAATGTCCACAAGTCCCTATATGCCGACGATACCTGTGTTTTATACTCATCCAGACAAGCAAGAGTCATCACCACCAAACTGCAACTCTCCATAGACATACTTTTGAAGTATTTTCGCAAGACAACCGAAAACTTTGACTGTAGAAAACGAAAATATTGCCTGGTCAAGAACAGCAAAATACTTACGACTGACATTCAACAACAAACTCTCCTGGACCGACCACATACTCAACAAACGAGGACATTGCTACAATGTACTATCCCAACTCTTTCCACTCCTTAAGGCCAAGAAACTCAACATCAAGAACTATAAACAAATAATACGACCGACGCTACTGTATGGTAGTACAGCCTTCTACCAGACGACAGAGACCAACAAAAAGGCACTACAATCCATCCAAAACAAAAGCATTCGGCAAATTTTCGGAATCCCATGGTATGTTCGAAATACGGACATATACAAGGACCTTAGAATAGAACCTGTTGACATATTCGTACGTGACAAAGCACTCAAACTGCTCGACAAAGTAGACAACCATCCTAACACATCCCTGGGAATCCTAAAACGCAAAGCACTACCAAAAGAAACTTATCCAACTATCCGCGCTAACTTCAAGAAAAAATAATTGACAATAATTAGAATAGCACAATCTCGTTAATAATGGTGGGCAAATAATTTCTCACAGATAGAAGGGAGCTAGGGTGCTAAATCGCACCAGCTCCAAGGAAAACGAATCCAAGGGGAAGGTCATTTGTTTAGTTTTCCCGTAGTAGCAGTGTATGCCATTAGAATTTTTTTCAACGGAGGTTTTCATCGTTCTAGGAAAAATCGATGTGGAATACTTGATTTATATCATTCGGTGTTTCTTATATGTAAAATTTAAGTTTTATCAGAGTGCTTTGATGCTTTTTATGATTTCCGGTTTTACAATTATTTATAAATCGAATAATCAATCTTTGAAAGTTTGGATGGTAATACATTTTCAATAGTCCGTAAAAAGTGGAATGGATTCCTCCATGACCTATTTTTTTATATGATAATTTTTTAATTTGTTTCAACGCTTCCTCCTCAGACTGTAAATCTTTCAGAATATTTTTACTTTTATGAATTTATAATTACAGGGAAACAATTTCTTTAATTTTAAGTTGAACTTTATTCTATGGATCTAGATTTGAATAAATTGCAATTTTCCTACTCGCATGAAAGTTCAGAAGTTTTTCAATGAATTCCCCGTCCTGAACCTCTTTTGCAAAAATTATTATTCTAGTAAATCGGAAACTATTTGGATACTCGTTATTTGTAAGAATTATCGGTGAAGTGTACTCATATTTACTAATGTAATCTTCCTTTATTGGTATACGCTCTGAAGTATTTCCAACTTCTGAATGTATTGTTACAATATCATTATCTTGCTCTAGATATTCTGCATGCATTGTTTTAGATTTTGGCATGAAATCTATCCTTGTCGCTCTTCCACCGCAATATTCAATCTTGATAAATAGTCTTTTGTCATTTCTTTTAATGAATTCAATATTGATCAGTTTTTGATTTGTTTCTTTGAGATTTGTTAGCCAGATCAAGTGTCTATGGTCTATTAGTAGCGTAAATTGTCTTCCATACAAAGGGTTTTCCATTAAGGACATAACAATTTTATCTACTGATAACCGATTCTTTGGACCCAATTTTCCCCCACTCTGGTACACATTTCGACTGGCTCGTCTAAAGTTGCTGGCTTGTTGGCATAGACCAGTGACTTGATACAGCTCCACAAAAGAAATTCAATGGTGTTGCATCGCATAAATGAGGTGGCCATTCGATCGAACCATTTCTCGAGATAACTTGTTCACCAAATTTGCCTTTCTTGCTGAAACCACATATCGTTGATGTCAAGTTCATCCAATTCTGGTCACAAATAATCTTCCAATATAACACACAGCGCTCTCCATTGACGGTAACATAACGGTCGTTTTCATCCACGAAAATTACGGCCTAATCACATCTCCGGCATGTAAACCGCACCAAAGAGTAAAATTTTGCGGATACAACGGTGTCTCAAGAAGCACAAGTGGGTTGGTCGCTGACCAATAACACATATTTTGCTTATTAACAAAGCCATTGAGTCAGAAATGAGCTTCATCGCTGAAGACGATTATTCGATACAATTCTTCATTTTCTTCAAGCTTTGCCAGATCCCAATCGAAGAAGTTTGGATGTTCGGAATGATCAAGTGGGTTTAATTCTGGAGTCAATTTGATTTTGTAACCATGTAGGCCAAATCTTTTCGCAAAATTCGCCACAGTGAGTTTGAGCGATACATAATTCTTCAGATCGTGGTACGATGTCTTTTTGGCACCGGAACGTCCAGTGGTGAAAATTTGGGCCCGAACTTATTCAATATAGCACGCACAACCTGTCAGGTAAAACGATTATAATGGCCAAAAATTGGAATAAGTGCTCTTAAAGTTGCGACCACCGACTCAGAGTTTCGGTAGTAATTTCTAAATGTTGCTGGCTCGTGAACTTTATCACGATAAAAATGTTGACTTTAATAACGTTTTGACATTGACAATTTATAAAAAAATTTTAAGGGTGCGTTCATATAAACATACAAAACTGTTATGTCTCTAGTGGAAAACTCTACACATAGGTATGGTTAAAATGACTTTGTTCCCCGCACAATCGCAAGTAACTGCTTTTCGACAACGGAGTAGTTTTTCTTTTTTTTAATACCTCCATTCCCTACCATTCTCTCCATCACTCTTTCATCGTCGCACAACGCTCGTACGATCTGCACTTCACACATCGTCAATTCCTACGTGTGCCTCCAGGCAATGCTAAAACACCGGTACTCGTATAAGGGGCACACCAAATGCTGTGATTTCATATTCATTCAAAGTTCTTGAGGGGTATGCAATAGGATGCTTATTTTGAGATAAAACTGTCCCTAATGCATACTATTGGGATGCATCTGAGTAAAAGGTTTCGTGAAGTGTGGATAGCTCAAAACTGGTGGGTTAGTTAAAAATTATTTAAGTTTTATAAATGATTCTATGCAACTTATATTGTGAATATCTATTTTGAAGTCCTTTCTTAAGGTTTTTGTTAATGGCACAGTTAACGTTGAAAGAACTGAGCTGTTTCCGTGTTTTCGAGATTTGTATTCTTTGAATTTTCTCTAATTTATCCCGATTCCTTCTTCTGTAAGTATACTCGTATGTTATGTCCCGAGAGTTCTGTTTGCTTTGCGAAGGAAGTACACGTAGCTGATTGAACTTTTAAATTATGCTCTGCAAGTTTATTGAATATTTTATTAATAGATCAATATGTTCTTGGAGGAATGTATTAAAAATTCATATGTCATCCAAATAATCGATGCATATTTTATTGATAATTTTTTTTTAAACTGAATTGATCATCCTTTGCTAGGGGCTAGAGCATTTTTTAATTCAAATGTCATTCTAAGATATTCATAATGCCTATTATGAGTATGTTATATTAAAAATGAGGCTGGCGCTACGCCGCATAAACGATTCCGGTTGGGGGCCTCGGGGTCCCGACTAGCCCGTGGAGACGAGGTAGGTAGCGCCACTCGCCAACCCTAAAATTGCCCCCAGGAGCCAATTGGCGAGCTTGCGGCTCCTCGGAATGGTCCTCCTACTACCACTAACTCCCACAAGGAATATCACTGCCTAAGTAAAATGACAAAAAAGAATCCTGAGGGGACCTATCGCAGCTTGAGGTCCGAGCCGGAAGGATCCTTGCACACTCTGGACCAAGATAAGCTTTTGGTCAACACTGCGCGCTCCACGCGCAAAAACACTGCTGTAACACAGGCACTACACAAAATTTTGTATGGAACAAATCAACTCAAGTCAAGTAATTCACACAGTATTATTATTCTTCCACGACTAATTCAATGCATAATTGACAATAAAAAAAGGAATTTTGAAATCTTATCACTTACTCTACGTTGGGGACCCTGCCGACGAACGAAGTCCTCGCTTACCACACAATCTTCCGTTTTAATTCCACACTTCAGCTGTCTTGCGCAGTTTATCTACTCCTCTCCTCCTATGCGTTGATGAATCCCAGATAAGCGTTGTTGAATCCCAAATTAGCGTCCTCCTCTTGGGAATAAGTTGTACGCTGCCTGTCCTTGATGATCGTCCTTCGTTTCCCGGAAATCCGTGCGAAAAGAGACCGTTTCCATAGTCCCTGGCTCTTTTATTAACTTGGTCCAACGGCTCTTTTACTTGAGTTGAAGAACCCAAGTTCAAGGCGACATCATTCATCACGGCTGCTCAACTTTGCAGCGCTTATCCAAACCCAGTTTTTAACTTAGTGGCAATCTTCCTTTTGCGCACTGCACTGTTTTATCAGTAACAACTTTACCGATTGTTTTGATTGGACTGTCAGTCGTGATATTACTTGTTATTCCGTGCGCGCATGTTTTCGTTCGTCGCGAGTGTAATTCGAGTGATTGTGTCCGCGCAGGGATGTGCTGGGCGATCAGTCGGGAATCGCGTAAGTGGATCGCATCGCAAGCTTTATCATGGACGTTTGATCCCAGAATATGCTCATCTTGTTTAACATTTTCCAGATAACATCATCGGCTTCCATTACTTCGTTTAATGGCATTTTATGGTTCTCGCGACTCAATCCATCGTATTTCTATGCTGGAGTAATTCAGAACGGTGTACTCAAGATTGCGAATGGGATCTGGTGTACAAGGTTATGTCTGGAAATAATTAATTTTACTTTGTCCACCTTTCTTTTCCCTGTTGAGGTTCTCACGTACACTGCATATTGAGTTTAAGGTTTTAAGTGCGTAAACAGATGTCGGTGGTCCTTGTTATTGTCATCATCGACATCCCATGAATCATATCCGCAACCATGAGGATTTTCGTAAATTGATACATTTTGATATGGTGCCTCCACATAGAAGTATTGATAGCCAGGAAAAACTCGTTCATCTTCAAACTCGACTGATTAGTGCAGCCGTTTCAAATAGTTGGACTTCTAAAATTTCTAATTCTTGGATGTCGCATGCAACCCGATCGCCGTTCGAATCTCGTGCTACTTCAGCCACATCAAATGTATTATTTTGTTTGATGAACGGTTTAAGCGCTTCAATTTTATTGTAACATAGTTTCGGACTGAAATGGAAAAATATTCGCACACGATCGATTGTAAGGTTTTGATTTTCACCCCATAAGTTTTGTAAATTTTGATTGTCGAAAACGTAGAGAGCATATATCGAATCTGCCAAATATTCACCCCGAATAACACGCAATTGTCTGAAGAATGATAGAGAAACAATTGAATAAGTTCTTCTAATTTTCAAGTAGCCACCAATCTCTTCAATCGACTAAAATGCATTCTCCAAGTCCTCAATTAAATGAGGTCCACCCTGACGAATATTGATCATTAGATTCTCTTTGATGACAGTACATCCCCGCAAACTTTCGGCATCAAGTATACTAAGAATGCTTTGCACATTTTTTATATCCCGACTTGCAATTCAACGAACATTGTCCTTCGAATGGTACGTAGGGAAAAGGATCTAAATTGCTACGAAGTGGCCTAACAATTTGTATGCATTTTGGTTAAACATCGTCGATTCATATGCTTGTACGTATTGGCCGGGCACTCTTGTACACAAATTTTCTCACCATCTTTACCAAAGCAACTAAATTTCGGCAAACGGAACATGTATCTCCATCATCTGAATAACTGCCGAGGCAAGTTTCGTTGCAACATTTCTTGATTTGGAACCCAGACGTCAAGCACAAACACTTTTTCCATGGTTTTGTCGACTGCGATATAACTTACATGCTGATTTTAATGTGGTTACGACCGTTCAGTCCGATAGAGTTCAATTAAAATATCCTTTCTTCCAAGGACCATAACAATAAAGATAACTGCTGACTTAGTTTTGTTTGACACTCATGTAGGTTGCATTTGCATACGTATCCTTCTTTTTCCGCTTAATACTTAATCCCCAACATTACTTAATGCTAATGATTTACATTTTTTTTATCCTAACCTGACTTTAATCCTTCTCACCAGTACTTCCGCGCGTGGAGTGGTTCCTTGGTAATCTTCCGGATCAAATTTTGGAGTGCAAGGAGTCCTTCCCTTCTAAGAATGGTTTCGGGGCTTAATTTATATTTCGTAACAAGTACTAATTGCTGTTTTTGCTCGACCCCTATGATGAACCATTATCTGATAGAATCCTTTTGTGTGCTTTGCTTTCTCAAATTTATCAAAAAGGTCTTCGATATTTGGAATTGAAAACTTATCGCATACAGTAATCTCATCCAGTGTTCTATAATCATAACAATTCTTCATTTAATTTTCTCTGAGTCATCTGTTTTTTTTTTTTTTTTTGTGGACAATCCAAAGGAGTGTTGTATGGTGAATTGCTGGTTATAATTATATTGTCCGACATTTCTGGAATTTTTTTTCCACTTCTGTTTGATTAACTTTTGGAAATCTATAAATTTTTGTGAATATAGGCTTATCACTTGTGGTCCTTATCTCATGCTGGGTAATGTTTGTGAAATTAAATTTGTTTCCTTCTCTATAAAATAAATTTGCATGCTTGTTCATTAACTTTGATAGTTCTTTTGTTTCTTCGATATTCAAATGGTCCGTATCAATATTTAGACGTTTAACTGGTGTGGGCTCAGTTACTATCAAATTAAGGTATTGGCTACAGCTTCGGTGTACTGATTAGTTGATAGAAATGGCACTTTATTGTTATTAATTTTAATGTATTCTTATTTATTGTTTATAATTGACTAAGGGGTAGGACTAAGAACATTTTGGCCATGTATCACATCAACATTTTTGTTTGAAAAATTTGTGATTTTCCATTCTACGAGGGCTGTCCGATGAGCACTTAGCCTACAAAAGAAAAACGAAAATTTTGGAAAGGTTGTGATTTATTTCTTAACATAATCTCCTCTAAACTCAATACACTTGGCCCAGCAATGCTCTAACTTCTTCAACTCATCTGAAAAATACCTTTTCTCGAGGTCTACAATGTGTCAGCGATGACCTCCTCATTCAACTCAAATTTCTACCCAGCAAGTGACTTTTTCAAGCTTGGAAACAAAAAAAAGTCACATGGGGCTAAAACTGGAGAATACGGTGGATGAGGCTGCAGTTCATAGCCCAATTCGACCAATTTGGCCGCGGCGATCGTGGAGGTATGAGCTGGTGGCTTGCCATGGTGGAAGAGCATTTTTTTCGCCAAATGGGGCCCTTTTCCTGGAATTCGGCGTTGAATCCGCCCAACGATTTGGCATAGTAAAACCCTTTGACCGTTTTGCCCTTCTTCAAGTAGTTGATGCAGATCACACCTTTAGAATCCCAGAAAACGGTGGCAACCACTTTTTCGGCTGATAGAATAGCCTTCGCCTTCCTTATAGCACGTTCGCCAGGTGAAGTCTACTGTTTCGACTGCTTCGTGGTCTCTGGTGTGTACCAGTGGAGCCATGTTTCATCGACGGCCATGAAATGATGCAAAAACTCCTTTGGGTTGCGCTTACACAGCGTCAAACGCTGCTTTGAGGTAGTCTCACGGTTGTATTTGTTGTCCGGAGTGAGCAACTGTAGCACTTATCGCGCCGACAGCTTTCTCATCCCCGAAATTTCATGCAAGGTACGATCCACATAGTTCTTTGAGATGCCTACCAACTCAGCTATCTCTTACATCTTCAGTCGGCAGTCTGCCAGTACGACCTCATGGATTTACGTCACTTTATCCTCCGTGGTTGCTATTTTCAGGGCACCTGGGCATGCCTCATCAAATACCGACATGCGAACACGTTGAAATTCGTTGGAAAAATTTTTTATGGTCACCATTGCAAGAACAGAGTCACCGTACACTGCATTCAAGTGCTCTTTGGTTTCGCTTTCTCTATTTTTCTTAAATCCGCGGACACGCCCGCTTCCACTCGTTTTCAAAACAAAACTTCGAGTCCAATTCGGCTGAAATTTTGATAGCATCTGTCGACAGGAATGTACTACATATTAGTGAATCTCTCTTGCGATAGTGCCGCTCTTGGGTGGTGAGGCTAAGTACTTACCAGGCCGCCCTCGTATGCTCGATCTATTTATTGTAAATTAAATTCTACTGGAAAGTCAGTCATGGAATGTAGGAGGGTGTGGAGTTAGTGTGATTTGGCACCTTAACTCCCTCATATCTGTGAGCACTTCAGTACCCATCTACTTTCCTAAGCCAGTTCCAGACATTATATGATTTAAAAAAATAAATTTTTCACAGTGTTATTTAGTGGATCATTGGGAACCTTAATTCATCCCTGTTTTGTAAAGTTTGAAGGAGTGCTAGGGTACTATTAGTATGGTTGTCAATTCTGTCAAAAAGTTTTAGTGCCTTGTCACGTACGTATTTTTCAATTGCCTCAATTCTTAGGTCCTTGTATATGTCAGTACTTCTAATATACCATGGAATTCTGCAGAACTTTCTAACAATTCTATTTTGAAAGGACTAGAGTGCTTTTTTGTTAGTCTTTGTCATTTGTTAGAAAGCAAAATTACCGTAAAGTGGCTTTGGTCGCATAATTTTTTTGTATATGAACAGTCGATTTTTAAGACTAAGTCTTTTGGGTTTAATGAATGGGTATAAAAAGGACAGAAGTCCATTGCAGTGTCCTCGTTTGTTTTGTATGTGTTGTTTCGATGTGAGTTTTTTGTGGAATGTAATCCAAGGTATTTAGCCGTTGGTGCCCAGTTTATTGTTTCGTTGTCAACGATAATCTCTGTGGAGTTTGAAGTCTTTTCTTTGTGATGAATAGTGCCTGTGTTTTGTCAGGATAAATCTTAGTTTTCCATTTAAGAAAGTATTCCAATAAAATATTTATTGATCGTTGCAAATTTGAAATGATGACTCTTGCTTGTCGTGCTGTAATAAATATACACGTATCATCAGCGTAGAGTGAAAGTTCTACCTTCGGAGGCAGAGTGGGAAAGTCTGCAGTAAATATATTATATAGGACCGTTGAGATGGGCGAGCCCTGAGGATCTCCAGCATCAATTGGTCTCAGGCTTGAGAGTTGTTCGTCAATTCTGACATGGGATGTTCTGCTTTCCAAGAAGGGGCCAATAATTTGAGTGAGCTGCAGTGGCATATTGAACTGATGCCTCTTGAAGATTCGTCCTGCATGTCAGACTTTATCAAAGGCCTTAGCTATGTCAAACATAACTAGACCCGTTGTATTCCTGCAGTTTAAGCCTTTTCTAATGTGTTTGACCACTCTAACTAACTGGAGTTCAGTAGAGTGTTTAGCTTTCAAGCCATAATCTTTATCGGAAACAACCTCATTGAGTCGATGCAGAATCACACTTTCTGCAATTTTGACAGTGATAAGAAGAGACTCATGGGTCTCCAGTTTTGTGTAAATTGTGTGTCCTTTCGAGGTTTCGGAAAAACGATAATAATTGCTGAATTCCATATTCTGGAATACTTTCGCAAACGAAATATTGCATTGATAATGTCAGTAAGTATTTGTAAAATATTGTCGGGTAGCGAAAAAATCATTGTGTTTGTAATGGTGTCAAGTCCAGGTACTTTATGTTTATTGAGTGCCTGTATAATGTTCGTAATTTCATCTCAGTCTGTTGGGTCAATCCTTTTTTTATATTGAAAATTGTTTAGCAGGAGTTTGTTGCCAGAAGATTCAATTTTATGCTCAGTTTCAAAGTCTTCTTCATCTGTAAAGTTTTCACGACATTGCATTTCCAGAGAATCTGCAAATGCTTCAGCCTTACCCGCATCGAAGAATAAAAATTGCATCCCATTCGGAGCATGAATAGGTGGTACCACAATTTTGCTGTTTATTCGAAAGTATTTGGACATTCTCCAGAAACTACCACACCCAGGCTCGAGACTCTGCAGAAAGCTCTCCAATTGTTCGTTTTGGAATACCCTTATATTATCACGGATCTCATTTGTCATCCGAGTAGCGTTTATACGTATCGTAAGGTCACCTATACTCGTATACCTAACTTTCCTTCGAACTTGATTCCTTCTCCTTATCAATTGTTTGATGTTCTGAGGGAGTTCATAGGGAATCGTTTCCCTTCTCGGAGATGTGACCATATGGTCCTTTTTACCTGTAAAATTTTCTGTTTTTCAATGACGTTGTCGATGTCGTCGGCCATTTCAGGTGATTGAAAATTAGTTTTATTGACCAGTGCGACTTTAAACGCTCTCCAGTTCGTAGTTTTTTTTTCCTGCATAGGAACATTAATGAAGATGTTTTATATGAGGAAGAGGACTGATTTGTGGACAGAAGACAGTTCGTCGAGGACATTTAACCGAACATTTTGTGTGAAATCTCGCGATATGCCAGTGTCCAGTGCAAAGTCATCTTTTGATTCATAATGATTGTATTGAGCTTGGTCCCAGCTTTATTGTTTCTTACAGCGCTCCACAGGTGGCGGGTGGCATTAAGATCTCCTACAATGAAGATAGAGCCTTCAAGTGCAGGAAGTGCACTGAGATTATTTAAGAAATTTATATTTCCTCGGGGTTGTAGGCAGAAGTCACAATGGAATCTAGAAAATCAGCTCGCTTCTTGATTGCTGTGGCCTTTAATTTTTGAAAAGTAGATGTACTAATGAGATAGTGCCTCACGTTTTGCCTCACAAGAATGGCGGTTCTATCTCTTCTACCCGTCATTCTGTAATTTCTGTAGAAAATTTAGTTAGAGATGCGGAATCGTCTTTCAGCCTTCATAAAGGTTTCTTGGATCACTATGATGTCAAAATTGTGATCAATTATAAATTGTTTGAGTTCATTAGACTACCGAAGCAAGAAATTCGCATTCCACGTTAGAATTGAAACGTGGTTCATTAGTGTTTAGTGTTGAAGACATTTTGAGATACAGCGAACATGGTTTGAACCATGTTTGCCATCATCTCTTGCGTCATGTTTTTGGATTGTATCTATCTGTTAGTGGACATTTGGTCCATATTGTGAGGTTGATTTTGTTTGCGTAGAAGTGCCTGTATCGGAATTGCTTGTTTTTGTCCTGATTGTGTGGGTTGGGCCTCAGCAACTGCGTGAATGATCTTCTGATGTTCTTTGGATTTCTGGGGCAATCCCGTAGCTCGTTGGATGTAGTCCACCACAGTTGACACATTTTGGCTCCTTCTCAATGTTCTTTGGACATTCCAAAAAATGATGAAGTGAATTACATTTAACGCATCAAGACTGCGAATAACAGTTTTTAGAAGAATATCCAAATTGTTAGCAATTGTGGCGCGTACCCTGCCCCATACGAGGCCACTGTGCATCCACGATGCACATAAGATGGCAAACAGATTCAATGATGCAAATTCTTATCTCGGATTTTAAGGAGAAGAACCTTGACTACCCTAGAAAGACCTCCACTCATTTTAATGCTAGCAATACGTTTATGTTTCGGTGGTCGGCCAACTCGGCATTCATTTTCGTAAGTGTTTCTTCATTTATAATAGCGTTACAAACACTTTTTGTAATTTAAATGTAATATTATCGAACTGGGCAACCAGCGAAGCAATTTTCTCATCCTTGCCGTCCCTCGGTATCCTGTCCACCAAAAGGAACTATCTTTAACCTATTATTGGATATTTGCCAAATAAAAAATAACTTTCAGTTCAATATGCATACAATAAATTCAAAATTTGGAAAAATGACTGAAGCTGACCCAGGTCAGCATAAGAATACCACAGTACTCACCCAGAATCCCTTATATTCTTCTCTTTCTATCTTCTATCTCCTTCGAATCGCTTTCATTATCTGCTGTCTCTTTCTATCTTCTTTCACTTTCTAGCATCTGTCTCTTTCTATCTTCTGTCCCTTTTTGTCTTCTGTTTCTTGCTATCGTCTATCTCCTTATATTTTTTGCTCCTTCTATCTTCTACTTCCTTCTCTTCCTATTCTTTATCTTGTTCCTCTCTAGCTGCCTCTTTCTTCTCCACCCTTCCTCTTCACTCTACTAACCACTATCAACTTTCAGCTTACTTACATATTAAGAAATTCAAACATTCAAAGCATTCAACTAATTCAGCAGTAGATATTGACTCGTCAGCGTCTTCTATACGACTAATAATGGAAAGTCAGTCCAAACGCTCTTGATTTATGAGTAAATTTCGGGTCAAAGATGTCACTTATTAGAGCAGCATTTATTTTGCAGCCAGTATAGATCAAGCATTTTATAATTTTATTTCTAATCGTTATTGGTATGATTGGTAGTTTCCATTTGGTAGTCCATGAATTTCCGAGGCTGGTACTTGAAAATTTTTATTGTAGCTGCATTTATATAAACAAAATTATTAGTTCTTAATGAATTAGATTTTAATTAGTGATGCCATGTTTGATTTTATTGTATTGATAAAACTTCAATTTTAGAATTTTTAGGTTGCATTGTATTATTATTAAAAGTATTCATCATAGTATTTGTTACTTTTAATTCTTTGGCTTTTTAAATTAGCATTATATGTTGATGCAAAGCTATTCACAGGATTATATTCTCTGTTTTTGTTCATATTTGCACAAACCACTTGATGGCAGTTATTTTGGGCAGAAAACAGTGGGTTTTCATACGTTGCATAGTTTTTTTGATTATAATTATCATTGCTTTTAAAATGTCTTTGTTGAGGGTAGCTGAGACTATTATTTCTTAAATTTAGATTAGAACGATGAGTCTCACGTTTTCGCTTAATTTCTCTAAGCACTAGATATGCTTCATCCAGAGTTGAACATTTATTTTAGGTTATGAGCAACGCCTTATATTCAGGAATGCAGGTTTTAAATTCAGGAATCGCTAGTGATTAGTTATTAAAAGTGTTGAGATACGGAATTGGTGTCATTTTTGCTTAAATCTTTTATTTAATTCGTTAAACTACTGATATATTGGATAGTCTAAAAAGTATTGAGCCTTTTTGTCACTAGATGATGTTCGTTGTCATACATCGGACAATACTAATCAAGTGAGTCAAACTGCGTTTGAAAGGTGACATTCCAGTCTACAATTTTTATATGGACAGTTTTGTATTTCGTCATTCGTGTCGAAAGTTGTATTCATTTACAAATGAGTGAAACTTCTGAAAAAATTCGTTATATTTTATAATATCACTGCGATCAAGGTGAGAATGCATCGCAGGCTCGTGAAAAATTAGTGGTGTCTACGGTCAAGTGGTGTCTACGGTCAAGATACTTTATCAAAAGCCATAGCCAAGAGATTGTTCGTTCGCTTTCGTTCTGGAAATTTTGATGTCAAAGATGCACCTCGCTCAGGTCGACCAATCACTGAAAAAGACGATGAAATCTTACAAAAAATTGAAGAAGACCGACGCATAAGCAGCCATGACATTGCTAAGGAACTGAATATCCATCACCAAATAGTTTTGAACCAAATTGTTGATAGTTTGGCTCCTAATTTGTTAAGTGTCTTTTGAAGAGCTTCAAAGACAATTTTTCTGAAAAGAAATGAAGAAGTTCTTCGAAAGGCTTTAACGGTATTCTCTTTGTGCGTCAAGGTTTTATTACGCCAAATTTTGTTCTGATTAGTGACATACGTCATAACCTAGACATGTTACATCACAATATTTTTGGACTGACGGTGTAGAAACATTTCCTTGTTACTAAACTGGACGTTTCCTTGCGTTTTACGCTTCAGCGTTCATCTGGGGAATCTGTGCTTTTCCATTGTCCATTGCAGTTTGCATAATTTTACGTATACGGGTACATGAGCGTTATCATACAGATATACGAATAAAGCTCATCATTGTAACGAAGTTTCCACTCTACTCTATGCTTCGCTGGGCCAGCTTACCTCCATAACAGTTTGCGTTTTAGTCCGTCCAATGCATTTTTGAAAACACTTGCAAGAGACTAGGTCTCAAACCCATCCAACAGCATTGGTTTTATTTGTGACTTGTATATGTGAAGCTTAATTTCCCTGTGAACATCTTTAGACCTCAATAGAGGAATAGCTGAGAAGTAGTCCTTGTTTTTTGCATTTATCTTTCTGTATTTCATCTTATTAGAACTCAATAGAGGAATAGCTGAGAAGTAGTCCTTGTTTTTTTGCATTTATCTTTCTGTATTTCATCTTATTCTGTGCCCTTTATATCAAGATGAATGCTAAGTATGGAAAACTACTAACTTTTTCAACTTATAGTCGCCTAAAGTCAGTTTTTGGCGGACTCGTAATTCTTTTCCTGTTTGGGTCATAAATTATGTTTTACTTTCAGTGACGGACAGGCTGATTTTTTTCAGTTCTGGCTCCAGTCGTATAAAGGTTTCTTTCATATCTTGAATTGACTAAAATATGGTGTTAAACTCGTCAGCATATGCTACAAGTGGTATAGACTTGTAAAATAGTATACCTGTGGTGTTTGCTGACATTTTCCTGACTACATGATCCAAGGCAATGTTGAACAGGATTGGAGTGATCCCATTCGCCACTGGAATCAGTTGTAGAACTTCCAGTAGAATTTCCGTTAAATATGACCTGAAACGTGGTGTTCAGCATTGTAATATTGGTCCTATAGATGAATTTAACTGGAAATCCCAAGTCAAACATTCATTTATACAGAACATTTCTGCCCATACTGTCGTATTATTCTACAAAAATCTAGTACACGTTGATATTGTACTCCCAGTATCTTTTGCGCATAATTTTCATTGAGAATATTTATCTGAGAATACAGCTTACAACTCGTCTATTTTTTTTCTTTCTTTTTTTTATTGATTTAGCTGTTGCCATGATTTCAAAGAAGCCGAATACCGTTGCTATGGTTGTTTTGCGGTATGCCTTCATTCAATATTGAAGTAGAGAGTGTGAACTATTAAACCAGTTCATTTTGCGCAAATTCCCAATTGAACGGTGCTTAATCTTCAAAGATCAATTTGAGTATGAATAAGCTTTTGCAAACGCTTCCATGGGGAAATGTAAGAAAGACTTTGAATCGGCAAGTATTGTGCTGCATAGACGCTTGGGTGGAATATAAGACGATGAGCTTTCATTTTGGCCATAAAGGCAGAAGCTTTCCCTTTCATTAAGGGTACGTACATGCACACAAAAGCAAACCGGTTTTGTGCTTGAACAGTTACTCCCAGGCGCATGGTACTTTCACGTTTTATCTCAAACGAAACAAATCATAATAAACGCCCTCTTTTTCTTGTGCAAATTTATCGCTTAGATAATTTGAACATTTACCCTCTTTTAAGGATTTTGTACTAAAATACAAAGCCTATCAAAATCGGCACCTGTGTCCGTCTGTGTGTTACAGCAGTTTTCCTCAAATAATAGAAGCTACAGCCATGAAACGTTGTGGAAAGGTTTTGAGTTATGACTTCTAGAAAGTTTTGGGGTGAAAAAAATGTTCAAAGAGATTTAAGGGGGTCCCCCCACATAAATTTGAATTTGCATGAACGTTTCAGGAATTACATTCATGATGATATCTTTGAGACTTAGTTCAAAGGGTGACATCCGCAATCTTAAAACAAAAAGGCGGCTGTTCTGAATGAGAATATTGCATAACATTGGGATATTTTTCGCGAATTACAAAATTTAAGGTACATGCTAATTAACACTTGATTGAATCTATTAACGAAAGTTGAAAATGAGCAGCTTAAAAATAATCGGTGAAAAAATTATGAAGGTGGATTCAATAACAAATAACTTAATGGTTGAAATTGTTTCAACTTTGCTAATAATAGTAGGATCTGTAAATTGATTTAAGTGTCATGTAAAAAGTCCTAAGACTTTGAGAATTTTAATGGAATGTACAGAAGTTATCGCCGTTTGAATTTTCTCCTATTATAACAATCAAACACGATTTTTCTACTAAAGGGTGGTTCAACCAAAACGCTCGGTGTGAATTGTAAATAAAACAAAAAGTTTTCAGAACATTATGTTACTATATTTTATTATGATAGAAGGACCTATGTCAATTATGTGTGAAACAAAATATCGTCCAAAGGCCCACCACAGCTACGGCGACATATTTCTATCCGATGGTCCATATTTTCAATGACTCTCAGACATCATTGAGGTTCAATGTCGTTAATGTGCTGAACTATCTCATCCTTTAGCTCTTGAATTGTTCTTGGCTTATTGATGTAACTTTTTCTTTTAAATGTCCCCAGAGAAAAAATTCCAACGATGTCAAATCACATGATCGTAGCGGCCAATTAACATCGTCACAACGTGAGATAACACGGCGCAAAAGAGCCATTGTTTCGTTGGCTGTGTGGCATGTGGCACCATCCTGTTGGAACCACATATCATCCAGGTCTATAACCTCAATTTCTGGCCACAAGATGTCCATTATTATCTCGCAATAGCAAACACCATTCACAGTATGGCCCGATGACGCCGCCAGCCCATAAACCGCACCAAATAGTCACTCTTTTTGGATGCATCGACTTTTCAACAATCACTCGTGGATTCTCATTTGTCTAAATGCGGCAGTTCTGCTTGTTAACGAATCCACTGAGGTGAAAGTGTGCCTCATCGCTGAAGATGATTTTCTTTGTAAAGTTACCATTCCCTCCTGTCTGTTCAACCAACCATTCGGCGTATTGCCGACACTTGAAATGGTCAGTAGGTCAATTGAACCTTGTAAGCGTGTAAATTCAAATCTTTATTCAAAATTTGCATCAGTTACGTTCGTGAGATGTTCAATTGTTGGGCACGGAATGAGTCGAGGATGATGGTTCTTCTGTCACACTATCGTGAACAACAGCAATGTTGTGCGCGGAATGAACTGGGCAAGCATGCACAGGTGATTTCACATTTCCTACAGACCCGGTTTGCTGACATTTGCGCATAATTCTCCCAATTGTGGACACATTTGGTCGATTTTGCTGACCAAAAAAACCACGAAGTGCACGAAATGCATTTTGATTTGAATGCCCATTTTCTTAAAAGGCTTCAACTACGATAACGCGCTGCTCAATTGTGTACCTCTCCATGATTGAATTTGTCAAACAGTGAAACAAAGAAATATCAAATTAAGTTGGGTAAAAAATCTTGACGTTAAGGTATGACTCACAATTAACATCGTGCATTATGGTTGGACCTGCCTTTATATGGACTTTCGAGAGAAGGGAAGCAGAAATTTTGCAACACAATCTTGTATTTAATGTGAACTATTTTAAATCTCTAGCTTTTGTAAATAAGCGAATTAACAAGCGATACAACGTACATCCATTTAATATACAAAGGTAAAAAAGCAGAATTTAAATTGTACAGAGTTGACTTAGCTCCAAAAATTTTCTCCACTTTTCTAAACACCTGCTTGCAATTTTACTATGTATCATTATGTAGAAAATTATTATCACAGATGTAGTATTATTATGGCTTCAAAATATGTAAAGTATAATGAGATTTTCATCGGAAAGTGCCCTAATCAGTCAACTTAACTTTATTTAAGCGTATTCCTTATCAATAATTTTATCTCCAACCCCAAAAATCAACTTGTCCAGCAAGAGCCACCAGAAGGTTTAGAGCTTTTTTGCCAGGAGGAGAAGGCAAGGGAGACAAAATACTTTGCAATCCATCAATATATCCAACAGTTTAGGAGGCATTTTACGCGCCCAATAATGGTCAGCAAAGTAGTTTGCCAGCAAAAAGACAACAACAAACAGATGGTTAAAAGGAATTCAGAAAGGATAAAATAAGTTAATACATATATTAAACTTTTATTTGACTTTGCATTGTAAAATAAAATAAAAATTTATATTCAAAAGGATTTATTCAAAGAAAAATGAAAACTGGGCGGTTGTGTTATGATGAAAGTTTCGACAAAATAATTATATTGAAGTGTAATATTTTTATAAAAACGTGTTAAAATTTATAAATTAAATCTATTATTCTCTCCGTTTGTGCTGCGAAATTGTCGATGATGAGATCGTACGTTTTATCAGCACTGAGCAAGTCTTTGAGTAAACTTTTCTCAATTGACAAAAGTGACAAATTCCTAAGACGTTCTTCCCCGTTAGAATTCCTAAGGTAATTTTTCATTTTTGTCAACGTTGAAAAGCTATGTTCTGCTGAAGCTATTGTTGCTGGTGCAGTTAAAACTAACTGTGAAAGTTTAAAAAAATTAGGAAAACTACTGCCAAGTTGATTATTAAGGAAATATTGAAAAATTTCTTTAAAGTTTTTCCCTTCCTATCACAATCAGAAACAAGTTGGGTAAACAGACCTATGCTCATGTCAGAAGGGTTTTGTACCCAACTTCTCAGAAATGCAGTCACCAGCAATTAATAACGTCAAGAAATATGTCAAAGAGATGTGCACGTTCAAAAGAAAGTCCATTGTTTTTCTAATTTCAACGGTCGCCATTTTGTTGCAAACCGACAAAACTCACTGAAACCATGAATTCTCAAAAATATTAATGTAATTGACCTTATTGGAAGATTTCAAGAAGATTAAGTCAAAACTGCAGTGACTGATTCGATGAAAATCCATAAAATACCAAAATCATGTGTTATTGTTGTTGTAATTCGAGAAATTTCAAACGGCTATAACTTCCGTGTATATTATTCGATTTTCATCAAACTTACAAAGTTTAAGAACCCTTAGTAGGACTACGTAAATATCGAATTTCGTTCAGTTTAAGGGCACCGATGCGATTTTATTAGGGAAAATGTGAAATTCGAATATTATACTATTATTAATAAAGTTGAGCGAATTTTTACTTCTAAGATATTTGTTGTTGTTGTACTCATAAACACCTGCCACCATAATTTTTTCCCAGATTTTTCGGATCACAGGTGTCCAATTGCGAGGGCGGGGGACACAAATTTTTCGTGTATTTCTCCTCCCTGCACGTCCCTCGAAGCAAAAAGTATCAAATTAAGACCTGTTTTGAAAAGTTCTCATCAAGACCTTTCATTTGATACCCACCTTTGATGAAATTTATTTTTTCGGGGCCACTCCCCTATATGGGGAGACCCCCCCTTAAATACCTTATACAATTTTTTGTGGATGAACTTCGAAGAGAGCACCACTTTACACTTGCAGTCATAATTTGATGTGTCTAGCTTAAGTACTTTGCGAGAAAAAGTGGTGTGACACACCGACGGACGGACGGACAGGCGGACAGACGGACAGACGGATAGACGGACAGACGGACAGACGGACAGACGGACAGACGGACAGACGGACAGACGGACAGACGGACAGACGGACAGACGGACAGACGGACAGACGGACAGACGGACAGACGGTCAGACGGACAGACGGACAGACAGGTTCCGATTTTAGTAGGGTTTTGTAAAATTATTTTGCAAAACCCTAAAAATGAATCGAAATTTGATCAAATGTCTTGGAGGCTACTTTTGAAATTATCAATTTTCTTAATACAGTACGAAATGTCATTATGTTTTGTTTGGAAAATGTTAAATAAAATGTCACAAAATGGAACAATTGATGCAAATACAGTTAACAGAAAATAAAATTGAAAATCAGTTATAGTTGCGAAAAGCCCTTTTGCAGCGTTAAAAGTTTCACTGTCCCAGGTGCCAGTATTTACAATATCTAAAAGTAGATTTTCTAAATCTGATATATTTTCAAATATAGTTATTACTGAGCGGCCATTAAAGTTCCATCTAGTAGTAACAACTCTAGGCAATCGTCTTTTTACGAATTTATCGAATTTCGAACACCTTTTAGTGGAGTGACTAAAACCCATGCAAACTCAAAAAGAAAATTCGGCACTCTTTGATATTTTCACAAGACTTTCAAAGAGTTAAATTTAATCAATGGGCTAAATAATGTACAAATGTAGCATCTGGAAAGCTTTCTCTCACTTTTTTTTTTAGCCGTATACTTCACCGGACATAACGGCTGCTCCATCATACCTTTGTGAAACAAATTTTCCTTCACATTCAAACTTGCATATTTCACTTACATGGTCATATAGGGCTGAAGCTGTTCTATTGATGGATATATCTCGAAAGCCAAGAAAACGTTCCTGTATAAAACTATCTTCAGTAACGTACCTTAATATTGTGGAAAGCTGAGACTTCGTGGATACATCAGTTGTTTCGTCTTACATTATTGATACGAAGAGGGACGGCGCATAGTATCAAAAATAATGGAAGAAATTGATCCAATCAAATCATTTTGAATATCTTTTGACAAGCCTGAAAAAAGTTTTTAAGTTTTCGATATGATTTTTTGAAATGGGGTTATGCTTTGCAAGCAAAGAAATGGTTTCCACATAATTGCCTATGTTAGCCGGACCAAAAGATTCATTATGGCCACGAAAAGCCAGTTCTTGGATACCAAGAAAAGACACAACATCGATGAGGCATTTTAAAATTTCACGATTTTTTTGACTTGGTGTAGTAATAGAGCAGTTACCCTATCAAACTGCTCTAAAGTTTTCCTATCTCCGTCATCTCTACAGCATTGTGATCCAGAAAATTGAAATTCTTACTCGAAAAAGGAAGACAGTTCGATTAAACGCATATTGCGATAGGCGGCGACAAGTAGACATTAATGATTACTCAGCGTAGAATTTTTTCTTTCTCCAAATTGATATTTAGATAACGTCGGTTGCAACAATACCTTTAAATCCAGTTATAATCGTGTTATTGGCGGTGGGAAATCTCGTATCGGAGAATTGTAAAGCGCAACTTTGTTTTGATGGCACGTGTTGAGGTTAGCTGCCAGTGTTAAACAGGACGAACTTGAGGTTTAGTGGAGGGCAGTGAAAATAGCTCATAATATCGGTTGTGGCCTCTTATATGAGCTTAAATTAGAGAATGGAGGTAATCGATGCAGCAAATAGTGGTATATTCCCCAAAAAAAACCAGAGACCGTCTTCCAAAGAAGTGATTACCGGAGTCTTAATCAGTGTTAACGACCTGTGAATCATAAACATTTCAAGTTCGTACTAGTTAAACAAGCACTAGCGGGTTATTAGTACATTATTCGGAAGTAATTCAAGATTATTCACCAACCAGCTGACATCTTGACGATAGTGGTGTTTCGAACGCGCATATCCAAGCGAGTTCGACATTCGATCATTTTTGTGCCCTGGAATAGCACGGAAATAGCAGTACACCTGCATTACCAGAGCAACCACTAGAACCGACAAAATTTTATTCACCTGCGGAAATACCATCACTCCCAACTGCACCAAGCTTACAAAGACTCTCCTCTAATGTTCGTCAACCGACCGCTAATGTACTTCCAACGCCTATAGCTACATTGCCACCGCCACCGCCTTTACAACCATCAAGAGGAAGTGAAGTTAGTCTTCCTTCTAATGGACAGGATTTCGACAGTTTCGCCAATAGTGGACCTGTCTTCAATTTACAACCGGGAGAATTCTATAGTAAAACGCTTGCCAAGAGACTGGTTCATGACACATCGGCCAGCGATGACACGGAAGCTTCAATGATATCAAAATTGAAGCAGGCTTGTGGCTATGAGTATATAATAAAATTACAAAGAATGTTCCAGGACATTGGAATTTCGAAAGATCTCAACGAGCGCTTTAGACTACATTTGGAAGCAGCTAACACACTTATTGAAGTTGACTTTACAATTCAAGTTCTCTCTAGCGGATCATGGCCGTTTAATCACAGTTCATCATTTAACCTGCCATCAGAATTGAAGCGATCTGTACAGATGTTTACTAATTTCTATGCCACACAACACAGGTCGTAAATTAAATTGGCTGTACAACATGTGTTAGGGAGAATGTGCGTGCAAGGTACAAAGACGGACGAACGTCGAAAATCCGAAATCCGTATTTATCTAATGTTTCCAGGACTAACATTGCCAGCATTCGTCAACGAGCTCTCGTCATCGAACAAGGCCCGTGAGTATCCTTAGCATGTTTCTAGTTTTATTAATAATTTTTTTGCGTCTTCCTCTCACATACAACTTTGAGAACGACAAAAAAAAGAAACACTTGCCTACCAAACATTACCTTTCACTAATTATATTATAGTATAAATTATATATTTTATAAAGTTTTTTCTTTTTCAAAATTACCTTATTGTATAAATTATATGTTTTATAGAGTTTTTAACTTATTTAGACTTTTAAGGAATTAAATTTAAAAGATAAACGCGCGTTAGTTACCATACCGCGCCTTCATAGAACTTATAAACAAAAATTAGGCGCTTATTGGACACGGGTATATTTCCTTTTTTTATGATTCTTGGGGTTTTGTTGTACAAGAATAGAATATTACTAGGTAAGCCCAAAAAGTGCTTATTATGAATTTATGTGTTTGTAAAAGGAGCATCTTCTATATTTTTTTGTTGTTTTGAGTTAGAAAAAGATCTTCAATACTATACGAAGCCCCCGTATAGAAGAAAATACAGAAGATTCTTCCCAAGACTGATAGATGTAACAACAACAAGGGATTTATTTTTTTATATATTACCGAACCGGAGATGCACTCAATACTTAAAAGTAGTTAGAAGTAAAACCTTATAATATTACGTCGACCAACAAATTGTAAACCTCCTTTTTCTGTTTTTCCTTTGCAATGAAGAAAAAAAGAAATACAATGAGTTCTTAAATTTCCGATGAGATCGGTCTTTCCTTTCCTTCTGTTCTGACCGGGTATAGGACCCAGTACGGTGGCAGGCTCTCACCACCAAACATGAGCTAGCCATCGGGCACCGACTAACCTCCTTTTGTTTCAGGTGACTTTGCTGGTTGAATGGCCCGAGCAAGGTGCCTCTTTATGGCACAGGGTTATATGATCGAATTGCATAACTCTATGGCATAAATTGGTCACCGGGGTACTTCTCCTCTGATGGGAAGGCTCATGCAAGTTAAGTTGTATGAGTTTTCCACTCAGAAGAGAAGTACCTGGCCACTGCGACATTTTTTGGATTTGGGTCCGGTTGGGCGGGGGCACCATCACCACCCGGTTGTCCCTCTCTTATTTGTGGGTCAGCCTCGTCGGGTAACGACGAAGTTACCCTAAGTCCGCCCTCTGTATGGTTGCCTACAATTTTTGCGACTTCGGTCGCCTTTCTTTTTGAGAACCCAGAAATTCGTGAATGCGAAATTCTTTTGTAGTGGGTCCTTGTGCTGGGAGAATGAACCCGCCCCACGACACCGCAATGCTAGCCTGCCAGTGCATTCACGCGTCCCCAGACAAGGCCATTCTCGGCGGATATCTTCACATTCCTCTGCCGAGGCAGCAGACCATCGCTGCAGTCCTTCACGGACTTTGAAATCATCTATACATCACATTAGTCGTTGTGTGCTTTAATGTTCAATGACCGCTGGCAATCAACCATTGTCTCAATGCATGGTAGATAACCGAACTTTTTCCAAGCCAATATACAGCGCAGATGTTCTTGAGATATTTTAGAATGGCGTTTTAATGCTTTGTGCAAATTACTGAGGTCTGAAAACCTGGAAGTCCGCCAAATATTAGTTTCTGATGAAAATAGTAGGCAAGGCCAGCAAAAGAGTTTGTTAATGTGATTGCACCCATGAAGCCATTCAAATTCATTATAAAGCTTTGTTGAAAAATGTCTGACATAATTTCCCTTAACAGATTGCTGATTTAGTGAAATAAGCGGCATTGGTCGACCTGAATCTACATTTTGCTTCTTGTCTTCGAACTTTCTAGAAGAAAAAGAACGCACAAGAAGTTCTTTGATAGCACAACCACAACAGTTTTCTAGCGACAACGTTATAAAAGTTTAATTTAAGTGTTTTGTTTTTAATTTAACAAAAATAACAAAATCAATTAATTCAAAGCAAAACCTGTCTTCTATACTTTCCTCCGGATAAAACTTTGACGACAAGAAATTTTTTCCTAGAACGGGAAATTAAAAATCTGATTATTGCAAACGTTAATATCGATGGCTTCTGAGGTACCACTTAAAACCTCTTATTACACATTAAAATAAAATAGTTTAAATCTATCTTTCCCTTTAACTATGCCTAAATTTTTATTGCCATCAAGAAATTATAACTTGGAGAGAAGGGGTTTTTGTTTGAACTTTCTTTAAAACTGATGTTTTGTGAAGTCATTTATGTGTCCCAGAAATTTGTTTATGTACTTGAAAAAAAAATTTTTCTTAATCATTCGAAATCAATCAAACGGTTAAATGAAGATTAGTATTACCGAAAACTTTCACATCTATATGGAAATAAATGGAAAATAGAATATCCATCGAATTTGAACACAAGAGTTAAAGATTGGTGATGGATATCTTCTGTTGTGAGATTTGTTGAAATTGATGGAACTGAGTCTCATTTATCTAAATATTGGTGGCTGAATGGTGATTTATAAAGACAATCGGAATTTCTTGCTGTTTATTGTTTTTGTTTATGGTTTGTTAGGTTGAGTTTTAGTGAATTTATTTAACCCTAAAATGCATTTTGTATCATAAATGATACATACTGGAAAATCAATATTAATCGGCATAGAATATCACTTTCATCACAACGCTAATTTCATCATATTTGAAACAAAGCGCTCCAACCATTTTGCATCAGACTGTAAAGAGAAATGCGACAATGATAAAGTGACACTTAGGAACTCATCAGTTCGTAATCGAACCTAAGTTTTGAAAAAAATTAATAATATTTGTGAATATATCCCGATTGTGTCAGTGGTGCTTCCATAAGAAAAAAAGCAGTGCTTTTGATGTAAGTGGGAATTTTGTGGTATGTATCAAATATGTTACAGTGGTCTTTGCTTTATATTTAGAATGAACCCACGTGAAAACGAAAGGCCCTGAAGCCACATGAGCTGCAGTTTATAATTGACAATTGGGATGTTAGCGAAGATGAATTCGATCATTCTGAAGATGAAGAAAACTTCGACATCGAAAACATTCCAATTGTTTTTGATTATGAATTAGAAGAGGAAGTGAATGTGACTGAAAATGAACGTCTAAATCAAGAAAATGTTGAACGTGAATTGCAAAATTATAAAGATTCTTTCAAAAATAGAATTTGGAATAAAAAAAACCTTTTATTAAATGAAGAGCAAAAGCAGTTCAGAGGAGACAGTAATCTGCCTTTATCGGTATTGACATTAGAAAGTTCCTACGATTATTTCCGATACTTCTTTGATGATGAATTGATCAACTCAATTGTACAAGAGTCCAACGTATATGCAAAACAGAAAGATATAGGTACTACAAACCATTTCAAGGCTGCAGATGTAAAAAAATATTTGGGGGTATGTACATTCATGTCTGTTATACACTTACCCAATAAAAGATGCTATTGGAGTGCCACATATCAAAGAAACGATGAGCCTAAAGCATTTCGAGAATGTGAAGAAATTCCTACATTTCAACAATAATTCAAAAATGCAACCTAAGGATAATGACGATTTTGATCGATTGTTTAAACTTCGGCCTGTTTTGGATTATTTAAACGCTAAATTTGCAAGCATACCATGCGAACAATATTTGTGTGTGGACGAGTAAATATGTTCAAGAAAAACGAAGCACTATCTCAAACAATATTTGCCGATGAAGCCCCATAAATAGGGTTTCAAGTTTTTAGTTTTGAGCGGCGTCAGTGAATATGCTTATAACTTTGATATATATACGGGACCCAATATAAAGACACTACCAACAGAGCCAGACTTGGGATATTGTGCTAATGTTGTGGTCCGGCTTCTTCGAAACGTCCCAAAAAACCAAAATTTTCGAATTTTCTTTGATAACTTTTATTCGACGATACCTTTGATTTCCTACTTATCTTGCATGGGTACATTTTCTTTAGGGACAATAAGAAGGAATAGAATTCCTAATTGTAAATTGCCTACTGACACTAACACAAAAAAGGATCCAAGAGGCAATATTTAAGAATTCGTTTCTAATGCAAATGGCACAGATATTACAACTGTTGCGTTGCGTGGAAGGACAACAAACTTGTCACATTGGTGTCGAATTTTGTTGGCGCATTATCTTTAGCAAAAATTCAAAGATTCGACAAAAAACAAAAAAAAAAGTTGTAGAAATTTCATGTCCTTCGATTGTCAAAGAATACAACCGACACATGGGTGGTGTTGATCTTCTAGACAGTTTGATCAGAAGATATAAAATAATGATTCGAACGCGAAAGTGGTACTTACGAATATTTTATCATTTAGTTGCCCTTACTCTTGTGAATAGCTGGTTACTATACAGAAAAGTTTGCATTATCAAGAAGGAAAATTTTTTGAACTTGGCGTAATTTCGATTTGAAGTTGCAGAATGCTTGTGCGAATCTGACTGCGTAGTTACACCTGAACGAGGTAGACCAAGTCTGGTCAATATCGAGAATGAAAATCAGGCGAAAAAATTGAGAGGACCAACGAGCTACATCCCCCCGAAACCAATACGTGCTGATAATATAGGACATTGGTGCCATTACACCGAAAGTAATGCAAAATGCCAGGGTGCAAAAAGCTTACATATGTAATTAGTGAAAAGTGCGGAGTTGCCCTCTGTTTTAAAAATTTCCACCAATGAATTTTTATTGCCCCACTAAGAAGGCCTAAATTTGAGTTTTTTATTTACAATGTTAGAACATAACTAGTGATTTATTTATTTTTTCATAATTGAATTAAGATTATAATAAATGTTGTGATACTACTAGAGAAAAAGAACTGAATTACTTTTGTCAATACCAAAATAAGAATAACAATAAAATGTACTGCATAAATTGACTTGAACTTTCTATTTTTAATACTACCACCAAAAGGCCAAAGTATCATTTCTGATACATACAGGAAAAATCGAATTTTCAGGACATTAGGACATAATTTCATTATTTTTCCCGAATCCTACATGTTAGAATACATAACTGTGGTTTTTTTTCGCTCAAAACAAAAAAAATGGTGCATTTTAGGGTTAATGTGTATAATTCTGATTAGGAATAAGGTTTAGACTATAGGTTAGCTATATTATTATTCATTAAATAGTTCAAGATTAATGATGTTGACAAATTTACATATTTAAGTTTGAACACTTTAGATTGTAAGATATTAGCGTATAGATTAAGAATATTGTTGTGCAATTATATTAGTTTAGGGATATAGTTATTTAAATTTATAGTATTGTAAGATCACTAATTTAAATTTATAGATTTAAGGTAGAACATTTAAGTTTAAGTATAAATAACGTTTTGTTTTTATATTATTTCTAATTGTGTAATCTAGTTGGTTGGTTTTTTCCCTAGTTTTTTACCACTTATTTTATTATAAATAAGTTTAAAAAATTTTAATATTTAAATTCCATTTATGTTTGTAAACTATTAAGAATGTTTGTAAACATTATAAGAATTTCTAAGGAAAATGTTTAACAAACTTTTAGATACGTAGCCTTACTTTCAGTCTAATTTTAATCAATTAATTAATCATATGCTTTATTCAATAAGCATATGATAAGTTCATTGATTAAAATTGGGCTAAAAGTAAGGCTAGGTATTTAAAAGTGTGTTAAATATTTTCCTTCTAAATTTTTATAGTGAGGCATGATTCCAACGGTCAAATAAATTGTCTCAAGCTCTCATCTGATTCAGATACTTTAAATATTTATATTTAGTCTAGTATGCGGTTGAGTACTTGAAATATTGACTTTGTTTGATCTATAAATATTACTAACTTTTGATCATTTCAGTGTTTGCATGGATTTTGCTTAGGACTTATCAAAACCGAAAGTCGCATTATTTTTTTTATTGTTGGGTTAATTTATCACACCAAAATGATTACCTTCGTAACATTTTAAAAACTTGTTAAACAATTTCGAAATTTCAACTAATCTCGTTTGATTAGGCGAAATCTTGAAATTGGTCATTACATTTTTATATGTTACGCACATTATTTGTTATGGAAAACAACAAGAAAATTTATGTAACTGTTGCATTTACTAAACCCTAAACAAAATCCCAGAAAAAAACGAGAAATAATCAATTGCTTCAGAAACTTATAGTTGTAACAATTTCAGATTTCAAGTAACAATATGGTAAGTTTTCAAGCTTCATGCATGTACGTATTGGTGTAAATAGAAATATTACACCAATACATACATCCATGAAGCTTGAAAACTTTCCTTCTTTCGATTAGAACTTGTAATAAAAACTCACCTTTATCACGATTACTATACCTTTCAAATCGTTTCTTTTCACTCGCGAGACTTCTCTTATCGATTTTCAATATAGTTTTTCACTCACGACGTTATTCAACTAACTTATTTTCACTTGCGACACCCTCCACAATCGATTGTTATGTACTTGGTCTACTCGCGACGTTGTTAAACTAACGTCTAAAGTTGATTTTTGGCGCCAAAATAAATTTTCCCCAGGCGGACGAGATAAAATGGATGGACTCGTTGCCATCTTACTCAGGCCCATAAGGAAATCAATCAACGTACCTGACGTCACTTCCCGTACTGGAAACAGCTAATTAGTAGCTCTAAATTTCGACAAACAGCTGTCCAGAAAACTTGAAAGCAGCATCTCAGTAGGCTTTTGAGATTGTCAAATATGACATTTCTCAGATGAAATTTAGCCGAAATGATACAAACGGGAACGAAATACATATATTTGCGCGCTAATGTCTTCGACGTCTCATATTTCAAATAAATCGTTGACATAGTACTGATAAAATTTCAAACTACTGTCATATCTACTGTCAAAAATCTTTTAAAAATTTGTTTAATGTAAACATCACTAGATGGCGCTGATGAGGCTACTCAAAGATGTTAGTTCGCGACGTGACGCGGTGTTTCCGTTTTCGGGCCTGAATAAGAAGGCAACGATGGGCTACATAATAAGAAAATTGAAGTTTAAAAACCGAAAGTAGAATCAAGAAATTTACGTTGACCGGAAAATTCATAAATACGTAAACATTTCCCCAATTCCTCAGATGATAGTGTAATGATTTTATAACTACGTGCGAACGCGGAACGGATGGTACCAACCGGTCAACCAATCCGTGCACCGTAACCCATTCACGCGGTGGCTGCTTGTCAGCCAGCTAGACCGGAGAGGATTTCGGTCGCGGGTCTCCGAATGGGTTACGCTCATTTACATATTTCAGCCACCTGTACACGTCCGTTTTCAAACGCGTTACAAAACAAAACCATACGGAGAGGAAACCTATTCTACGTTACTCCGTATTTCTTCATTTATCAGTCAAAGATCAAAATCTAATTTTTACTTCGCGTTCCCGAATTTCCGACGCGGTACCGCAAAGTATACTACGTTAACTCATCCCGACGAAAGCTACTCTGATAAAACGGCAAAACAACAAAGGTACCGCGTACCGCACGCAACGCGAAACTGACTTCAGCGGATTTTCTCAAACCCTACCCTCACGACGGCATACTTACCCTGCACCTCATTTCCCGCTGAAAAGCAGAACTACTGGAAAGGAAAGTCTATTTTTTTCGTTAGCAATTCACGTTGTTTTATTCATTTCAATATTATTTTAAATTTATCCTACTATAGAAAGCGTCATTAATGTAATATATATGCTGTGTTAAATATTCAATTTTTAAATTAAATATGTAATGTTAATAAAATAAGTACATTCATTTATAAGTGTAAATGCTTTCGATGTTAATATAACATTCACCTTATTAAACGATTTTTTTTTTCATTTGATTTTTATTTTTCCAAACGTCGCCTTTTGAATTGGAGCATTTAATGCAACAGGTACAAACTGATTCTAGTGAAATGTAAATCTAATGTTAGCTATGCAAAGTAAATTTAAATGAAGAATTGGATTTGCTGAGCAATATTTTCAAGAAATTATTATAAGTATTCAATTACGTTTGTTAACTTTCTAAATTCGATAAAAAATCTTTGATTTGATGTAACGTCCAGCGAGGAATTATATATTCCTTTGCTTCAATTCGAGGTCAGCTTGAAAAAAATTTTTCTTCAATAGAAGTGCGTATGAATTGTAGCTTAAAAATTGGTAGCGGAAAATTTTGTTGATCGTTGGGTAATTTATTTTAGCAGATATTTAATTATTCAAGTTATATTGACGAACATAAAATATCTTCTGGATATGCAGAATTAAACGCCACCTGACGAATATTTTCGCGATTCCCTCAAAAAAAAATGCCTACTTTTTTGATCAAATTTTGTAATTTCTAAGAATCACTAAACAATTTTCAGTTTATTATTTTAAAAGAAAATCTTCTCTCGAAAGTATAGACTCCACAGATGCCTATAGTATACTACGCAGGTTCAATTTCAGAACCAACTATATAAAAAAAATAAATTGTTTTAGGATACACTCTATACTTTTAATCTATCCAAGATAGTTAGATTGAATCTAACTCAATGTTTTATGCACACTTGAGTCATATTTCATATTCAAACGTATTATTCAATAATTTGCAAAATTTTTATTATTCTGAATAAGTTTTAGTACGAAAATATTTCATTTTACTTTCAGATGTTTCTTTTTTATCAATTTTGTGCTTTAATGTGCGTACTGCAATATTTTTGTTATGGTATTTTTCTTTTGCATTTGAAATCAGGCGGGTGAAGGACTTTTCAATTTTTAATGTCCAGAAATTTTCAAATTGGTACCAATTTTGAATTTAATTAATTTATACCTAAGGGCTTATGCCACCACGTTACTATGAAAGTGTTGTTAATTATTCTGACATCCCTAAAATTTCACAATATTTCAGAAATATTTTTCTCATTTGCTTTTTTCAATTGTAAATCGTATAAACAAGTTGCAAATGTTAAATAATTCTTCTCTTTCATACTAAAACAAATTTCGATGATGTTTTGGTTTTCATCTTCACTTACAATTTTCGTACGTATAAAATGTACAAATGAAATTTTAGCGCTTAAAACAGAAACGTTAACCTTCACGAACTCCTTATGGCTTCTAAGTTCTTTTCTGCTATTTCACTTAAATAATTTACAAGTTGCAACAAATACTAATAGCAGCTTTCATAACCACTCATGTGTTGATTTTTAAAGATACACGGATTTACCCAATTATAAAAAAAAAGAATTATTTCGAATAGTTTTGATTTTACAAAATTACTTACAATAAGATTGAAAATGCTATGAAATAAATTTACATGATTCGTTACTGAAATGAATACATTTCTACCTTGTGAAATGGCAATAGTATCTATTATAGTGTAAAGCAAAAAGTATTCTAGAATGCTTTAGGCTCTCTGAATTTTACATCAAAGATGATTATGATACAGCGAACATTTACAGAATAATCGGGGAAAATTTCTAAACTTTATACGTCTTACAGTAGTGGTGTCTAGAATAATAAATAATTTATAGCTACATTATTTCAACTATTCACAAATTTCATTTTGATTTATATTTACACATTTAGTAAGAACGAGCATAGAAAAAAAAACATTTGCAATGAATGGCAATTAGTTGGAATGAAATACAATTGGCTTAGGACTGTTTTTAGAATGGCAATCATCAAATTTATGCGTTGAGGACACAATGCATTCACGAGTAGAATCTTTCGCGACCTTCCAAAAATGTAGTGTGAATCGTAAATGCGAACGTTTTGGAATATTGGCAAAATATCTTTTTGAAAGCATCTCTCGTTTTATTCCAGTGATTCACTCAGGCGTCCCTAACATTTGCATTGTGATCTTTCGGTTATGCATATTTTGTGTGTTTAATCATAGTAGTACCTTCCGATTGGATCGGATTTAACATCATGCAACATACTCACTGCAATATGGCCTTGTAGATACGGGGTTTACAAGCAAGCACCGTGTTTCCAGCTCTTTGAGGTGCGTGAGTGGTTCCAAACCGCTCAACTCCTGAATATTGCTCCCAAATTTTCTATTTGCGGTGTTTCGTATCCTCATTGCAATCGTGGCAGACATGTGTTGAGCGTATGGATTTCAAATGACGAATTGGCGAAAGCATCAGAGATTTATCGCCTTTTTATACACGACCACTTGCAAAATGGCTAAGCATTAGCGGCGCATTGATTGTATCGGTCTAGCGAGAATTAAGAACTAAGTTACATCACCAGTTACCCTCGTCCAAAAGCATATTTACCTGAACTGTTTACGTTGGGTTTAGGTGGTAACACAGAATTTTCACTTTATCCACAAAACTCACAATAGAATTTACACACTAAAATCCCGCTGCGATACAAGCAATTCCTTTTGGTGACTCTCGCTACCCACACACTCTGCCACCATGTGGCTGTCAAAATTCTGTTGGCATCCCACGATAAAATAGACGTGGGATGTGCACTGGTCGCAACCAACGTAAAATGACAAGCCACCTAGCAGCAAAGTGTGTTGGTAGTGGTCACCAGCGGCGTCGCATGATTCATTACAATAGGCTCTCACAAGCACACACAGAAATCCATCAAAAAATCTCTATAACAAAACAAAGTCTTCCAAACCTCTTTTTCACCCATATGTTCACCAAGTGTCCTACTTTTTATCCATCCTTCATAGATTTCTATAATAAAACAAAAGCATCCAAACCACTTTTTCGCCCACATTTTCATCAGGTATCGTACTTTTCATCCGCCCTTCATATGCTGCCTCTGCAAACAAATTTTGATATCATGTAACATACAGCACCATCAAGTTTTTGCACTGCTTTACCAGAAACTCTACAGTCATCCCAGCGTAATTTGCTAAGAGCATGATCATTTTCCTCTGGGAAATGTAATTTTACACCGTCCAGTAGCATTTGGTTCCCACACTGAATTTAGAGGCAGCTGTTAACATAAAGTCTTTCCCATACATTTTACCATTTTTCCTACATGAAATATAAAATTTTATTGGATGTATTTATTTATTTATTTATTTATTTATTTACAAAATTATCTTACAGAATGAAATTCCAATTACAAGGTAGTTTCTTAATAAGAAAAAAGAACTTTAAAAAGAACAAATCCATAAAAATTAATCACATTTCAAGGAAAAAGAGAAACTTACATTATAAAAAGACAACAAAGATTTAAATTTCCAGATGGCATAGTATTCTCCGCAGCTTTAATTTGAAGCTCGCAATCGAGTCTAAAGGAGGACCAAGCTGGAGACGATGATGATCTCTAACCATTCGAACTAACGGAGATTGACGATACGTTTCTGTTCTAGCGTACAGTACTATATAGTACTGAAAGGATCTGGTTCGGGAAAGTGGGCGTGTGCTTATCACGTTGATTAGGTTAGATGAAAGTAAACCACTGGCAAGTTTAAAGAGAAAGCATTGGTCGAGGAAGAGCCTCCTCGCTTGAAGCGAAGGCATGAACAGGAAACTTAGGCGGTCATTGTAAGGACGATACGGAACCTTATGCTTGAAGAGGAGCGTGTGTGTGAATTTTCGCTGAACAGATTCCACTGCGTCTGAGAGATAAATTAGGTGCGGTGACCACACCTGACATGCATATTCTAGAATCGGGCACACAAGCATAGAGAACAGACGTCTTCCGGTTTGAATACTGAAATATTTATGAGAAGAGCATAAAACCAAGCCTGCAACTCTAGAGGCGTTAGATGTCATTTGAAGTATGTGGATGTCGAACTTCAGATGGGGGTCAAACGTTAGCCTAAATCCTTAAACCTATCGACGCAAACAAGCACTGAGTGGTCGATTGAGTAATCGAAAGGAATGCGATTTGCTTTCCTGGAAAAGCACATCCAATAACATTTAGAGATGTTAAGAGTGAGTCGATTATTTCGGCACCATGAGTTTAAGAGGTCTAAGTCATTTTGAAGATCCAGACAATCTTCATTTGAGCTGATGACTCTAAAAATTTTCAGGTCATCCGCATATATAATAGGGATTTAGAAGTAAAAATAGACGGGAGATCACTAATGAATAGATTGAAGAGGAGAGGACTTAGAATAGAACCTTGTGGAACGCCAGAAGTGGGATTGAAAGAATATGAAGTTAGTCCACCCCTAATCACTGTACGGGATCTATTTTTGAAAAACGAGTCCAGCCATGCCAGGAGGGGGCCACTAATGCCAAATTGTTGGAGTTTTGCAATCAGAATGTTGTGATCTACGCTATCAAATGCTTTAGCGAAATCTGTGTAAATCACATCCACTTGACCACCTGAGTCAAGCGCAGAGGCAATAGTATCTGTAATTTCAAGTAAATTGGTTACACTGGAACACCCCTTTATGAAACCATGTTGCCTATTGGAGAAATTGTAGCAATCGAGCAGTTAAAGGATTAAAGGAAAACTCAAGCATAAAATTTCCCAGATCAATTGAAACGATCGAACTGGTACGATTGCAGATTGAACTAGAACAATTTGCGATCGAACTGGTACGATTTGGGATTGATCTGGTACGATGGAATACTTTTGACAGCGGCAGTTGTCATTGAGTGAGGAAGGAGACTTGACAGATAACCCACGTTTGGGAATAAGTGCCGGTGCTGGTGATAGTTTAGGTAATGATTTCCATAATTTAAATTACACTGACGCTCACATCTACTGCAACACCCAGTACAGGAACATAGTTGCCCATAATCTGAGCAGTTCCGACCCGATAACGTGCTACAGTCATCTCGATGAAGCTGACCCCAACAGTCTCCTTCTGAAGACCCATTACAGGAACTGCAATATCTACTCGAAAGATAGCCTGTACGGTTCTGGCAGCAAGTCCCAGCATTTGGTGCAAAAATCAAACAATATTTGTAGAAATATTGCCAAAAGCCCATCGTTCCTGAATGCTAACAAAAGCAAAGAACATTCGCGGAAGTTACGCAATTTCTCTCTCAAGGCGCGCAGCGGTACATACAAGCGACACCCCAAGCGCCAGATCATAGGGAAATCTAACATGGTCTCGGACAACTCCTTGCAGCCAAGTGACAAGTGCTTGAGTCTCTATTTGGACGAGAAAACCGCCCAGTCCAAGTCCTTGCTAGCGAACGGTAACGTTAAAACATATCCCGCCTGTCGGCCACGTGTGAAGAGTGATTCGAAAGATGCATGCAGTAGTAGTAGCAGTAGAAGCAAGTACAGTAAAATATTTGCTGCGACAAGTGTTTATTTGCCCACGTCCAGGGAGATGCAAGAAAAGACGTGTAAAGTGTCAAAAATCAAATTTGCTGCCGCCGGAGCAAATGGAAAACGCGAGTGCAAAAGGTCCGCGTCTGAACATTGAACTTGATGCATTGGCGCACGTATTTGGTGGAAGGCGAAGGCGAGCGCAGTTGAAATGTTGAAATGAAAAAGTGCTCGATGCACCAAAAAGGAGTTTTTCTTTTTTCGTCGTCTGGTGTGTGATCGCTGCCGTTCGTCGTCCTCGTTCGCAAGTGGGAAACAATTGCGATCGTGTTTGTGTGTGCGTTCAGGGCGCGCGTGATAGTGGGCGAGTGTGTGTGAGCGCATATTTCCGACGGAAAAGACCGATAAAGCGTGGGCGGGAAAATCGATAACATAAAAATGGAAGTTGTCGTAAAACGAACGAGCGATTAATTTAAATATTTATCGGGCAGAGATAATTAGCCGCTTAACAATTGTCGATTGTTTGTCGACCCCTGCTTCCCTCGCGATTGAACGTTGTTGTATTGGTAGCGAAATTTTTATTTTTTGTTTTGGTCGCGCAAGCATTATCGTATCGGGCGCAGCGGCGGGGAACCAAACTTGTTACGAGAGAACGAAGAAAGTGAACGTGGAGACGAAACAACTGACTAAAGGTGAATGCTTGGGTGCTGACAGAACAAGTGAAAACTAAACAGAGCGGGGAACAGTGCAAAGTTTTAATGTATGCTTCACCAAGTTAATCGTCCTTATAAAATATACGCTGCATTGTTTCATCTAAGAAAATAAAATCAATTAAAATGGCCGTAAGAAGTCATCAGTATTTTAGTTGAAGATGGAACAACTATCAAAGTACTATGACCACCGTTTTTCAACAATTGCGTGAAGATCAATCATTTGTTGAGCTTGCTCAACATAGTTTCAAAAACTGTTATTAGAGAATCCATGCAAACATCCAACAATTATACTACCCGCAGATATAATCTACAGAGATCTAAAGACTATAATTGATTTTGTATATAGAGGTGAAATAGATGTTACAGAGTCGGAATTACAGGACCATCTGCATCGTCGTCGAGCGCTCGGAGGACCATGCAGGTGAGTACCCTTTTATTGTGTTATATATATATATATATATATATATATATATATATATATATATATTTTTTTTTTTTTTTTTGCATGTTTTTTTCCATTTAAAAAAAAGGATTTATTTAAAAATATCGCAAACCGATTGCGCTGACATAGAACAAAAAAATTTAAGACACAAAAAAAAGAGTCGCAAAAACTAATAAACCAAAGACACAACAAATACATAATTATTTTGTTCAAAAACCGGTCAAAGAGAAGAGATGGAAACCTTGTATTAGAAGTTTGCTATCATATTCTAAACTTCGATGGATAATGTTTATGTTACGGACTGATGTATTTAGTAGATCACTTGAATCGAACACAATAACAATTAATTGACAACAAATTCATTATCCATGAAGCTTTAGTCATATAAGAAATATCAAATATTGTCATATTCTTCCTATATTGCTTTTAAACAATTAATTTGAAGACATAATTGAGTTATTCGGAAAGAGAAAAAATTAAAAAAATGAATTAATACCATACCCTTCGGTCTTTCCTTTCTTAAAATTCTGACCGGGTATAGGACCCGGTACGGTGGCAGGCTGCCCCCCAAAAACATGAGCCAGCCGCCGGGTACTTAAACAATATTTCTCGTTTCAGGTGATATCGCGGGTTGAGTGACCCAAGCAGAGTGCCTCTTTATAGCATAGCGTTATGCAATCAAATTGTATAATTCTATGGCATAAATTGGTCACCGGGGCACTCCCCTTCTAATGGAAAAGTTCATGCAATTCAAGTTGTATGAGTTTTCCACTCAGAAGAGGAATACCTGGCCACTGCAACAAAATATATATGGATTTATTCCGGTTGGGTGGGTGCGAAGGGGCTCCATCACCACCCGGTTGCCCCTCTTTCATTTGTGGGCCATGAACTTCGTCGGGTAATGACGAGGTTACCCCAAGTCCGCCTTTCTTCTCAGGTTCCTCTTGTTTTCGTAACAAGTACCATCTCCCTCGGTGTAGTTAGCTACACTTTTTGCGACTTCGGTCGCCTCTTGATCTTCAACCAAATTCGTGAGTGCGAAATTTTTTGTAGTGGGTCCTCGTGCTGGGGAAATGAACCCGCCCCACGACACCGCAATGCTAGCCTGCCAGCGCATTCACGCGTCTCCAGACGAGGGCATTCTCGGCAGATATTGTCATCTTCTTCTGCCGAGGCAGCAGAACATCGCTGAAGTCCTTTACGGACATTTTGAAACTTTAAAAGCACTTCAAAATTTAGCTGTAAAGCATCATAAATCCTCAAATGCACAATACGTTCTAGGATTTTGCTAAAGCAGGATAACAGAGAAATGGGTCGATAATTGTGAGCAGAGGAGCGGTCTCCTGCCTTATGGATAGGGAGAATGTTGGCTCGCTTCCAGGTGTCTGGGAAAATCCCTGTTGCTAGACTCGTATTAAAGATAAGGGCAAGTGGGACACTCAAGGAAGAAGCGAGCGATTCAATGAAAACGTTCGGGATCCCGTCCGGACCAACTGCGCTGCTAGCGTTTAGCGACGTGATTACAGCAGCAACTTCAGAAGGGCACGTAGAAAAAACACATAACTTGTTCAGGGAAGCCCTAGAGTTGGTAACGATTGAGGGAGAGGATGAGATATCGACTGAAGAAAAAAAGTCAGCA
The DNA here is from genome assembly GCA_963969285.1 of Odontomyia ornata. NCBI lineage: Eukaryota > Metazoa > Arthropoda > Insecta > Diptera > Stratiomyidae > Odontomyia > Odontomyia ornata. The sequence goes on along the minus strand of OZ017739.1, from coordinate 293,500,543 downwards.
AACAAGTCACACATGACCTGCTCATTGTTGGCAGTATTGTTCTGGAATGATAAAGAACTAACAGAGCTGTGGGATGATTTTAAGGAGTGGACATAGGACCAAAAGGATTTGGGATGGTTAATTAGGAAGGTAGTTTCTATGGATTTGAAGTGAGCGAGCATTGCTCGCGAAATTACTTTTTTGGCAATCGCCCGAAGTTGACGGAACACAGAAAGGTCAATGTCGGATCGTGAACGTTGGTAGCGTTTGCGGGCTGCGTCTTTCAATCGCACTGCCTAGGCAACATCTTTGGTAAACCAGTGTGACCATTTGCTACCTGCAGAACGAGAGGTTGGTGTGTGTAAAGGAATTATATTATGGAGGACTGAGTAAAACATCTGAACAGCACCATTTTCATTAGTATGGTCCAGAACTGCGTGCCAGTTCACGGCCATAAGTTCAGATGCTAAGCCTACGTAACTAGCTTTAAAGAAATTAAAGCGAGATGGGTTTGCTCGGGAAGAGGGATTGAAGGGACAAGGGTGCTCGACTTTGTAAGCAGAGCTCTATGCTGCCTCCCTGGGCAATCTATAGCTGTACAGTAGAGTATACACAAGCTGATGATAGTATATTGAACGAGATGTGTGAATGAACGTGACTTTCAAAAGTTGGATGTCTAGCGAGTAGATGATGATGTTTACAATTCAATATGAATGATTGCTAGTTTTTCATTGGTCATTCATGAAATGAATGAAACTTTCTGTATGCGATCATCTGAGTGAAGAGATTAAGTTAGCGTAGGTTTCATGTCTTTGGTAGATTTAATGTTGAAATGTTGAATTGGGAATGCACTATTTAAGAATTCAGAATATTAGAAAGTTTTCTCAAGAATTTTGTTTGATAAATTTTATTTCTTGGCAGTGCTTCCCTTGCGTACAACAAGAAACCGCCCCTGCAAACCAGACACGACACGTTTGATTGTTTTTACTCCAGATATATAATATAACAACAAGTTGGGTAGACAGACCTATGCTCATGTCAGAAGGGTTTTGTACTCAACTTACAAAATGCAGTAACCAGCAACGAATCAAATCAAGAAACATGTCAAAGACGTTTTTATTGGAGAAAATTTGCAATTTTAGGATCATACTATTATTAACAAAGTTGAACGAATATTGACTTCTGAGGTGTTTGTTATAGTTATACCCATAAATATCTCCTTTGATAATTTTTTCAGCTTTTTTAGATCACGGGTGTCAATTCGCGAGGGAGGAAACACATTATTCATGTATTCCCCCCCCCCCCTGTGCCCCACTGAAGCAAAAACTGTCAGTTTAAAAACTGTTTTGAAAAGCTCTCATAGAGAACCTTCAGTTATACTCATATCGGCTACCTTTCATGAAATTTTTTTTCAGGGGCCACTCCTCTGTACTGTAATCATCGATTCATGGCCTGTTTTTTCGAATCCTAGAATGGTTACAAAGCCCTTTTGCTAGGAGCTCTCTCCTGCCTCTTCGACTTGTTTCAATTGTATATACTCATCTTCATGATACCTATAACTCCTGAAATTTTCATGCAAATTCTAGCAAAGCTGTCTAAGTCGGTAAAAAGCACATATGGCTCCATAGCCATATGTTTCCATAGTAATACAGGGCACATTGTTCCATAGTAATACAGGAAAATTCAAATCGCTATAACTTCGTTAAATACTATTGGATCTTTATGAAACTTTCAGTAAAGATTAATCTTATAAATAGTCATCTGTTTGCTAAATTTTATTGAGTTTAAAGGTACCGTTTGGATTTTATTCAAGAAAATATAAAATCGATAAATCATACTATTACTAACAAAGTTGGGTGAATTTTGACTACTCATGTATTTGTTGTTGTTGTACTCATAAAGGCCTACATTCGTGATTTTATCAGATTTTTCGGATGGAAGGTGTCCAATCGCGAGGGGGGGGGGTACGCGAAAAGTTCGTAAATTTCCCCTTGCCCTGCCCCCTCGGTACTCATAAGGCAATTTTAAGACTTGTTTTGAAAAGATCTCGTTGTGACCTTTCCAATGACACCCTACTCGACTACCAATAGTGAAAAAAATTTTTTGAGGGGTCACCTCCTTATATGGCGAGAGCCCCCTTAACCCCCTTTGAAAAATCAAGAAGTCACCACTTCTGACCTTTCTACAAAGTTTCATGGCTGTAGCTACTATTGTTTCGGAGAAAAAGTGCTGTGACATACAGACGGACGGACGGACGGAGGGACAGACGGACACAGGTCGTGATTGCAATAGGGTTTTGTATTTTAGTACAAAACCCTAAAAAGACATTTAAGATTCGGCTTAGTCAATAATTTTAGCAATATTGCAACAAAATATAACCCTTCTGCCGCGAACTAGATCTGTCTACCCAACTTGTTTAATTAGGCAATCAGCTGGTGAACTTGTTTGTTTACTCTAACTAAAGTTTCGTAGAAAGCCTTGAGCAAGTCAATATTGCTAGCAAGCTAAGGTTGCACTGATAACTTCAATGTGGATCAAGGGGTTTCTATAAAGAACTATGATGCTGCGGTGCTTAAATGACAAAAGTTGGGGCATAAGCGACAAGAGCTTTAATTGGTAAAATACAAAGGACTCGCTCATGGACTTCTGGCCAGGCAGCAGATACCTCTTCCTAATAGAGAGTTGTCTGATTATGGCAAAAAAACCTTATAGTCCAAAAATTTTATTTGCCAACTTAAGTTATCCAGTGAAATGACGAATTTGTGCGATCAAGTATTTTCATATTGGTTATACCATTATGGACAAAGCTCAGGTAAGATACGAAGCTATATGGTAGCAATTTGCATATGTAGTAATCGGCCTACTTTGGACAAGCTTCCGTGAAATATCAACCAACTGCGGCAAAAGCAAATGCTCACATCGCGTAATATACTATATACTATCTTCCGAATAAAAAAAGGTACGAAAGGCATTCCGTGCATCCTTAAAATTCACCTTGCGCTGTCCACTGTACTTCTACAGTTTTCAAGACGAGTAAATGAAGCACATATTTTGCACCTTCCACAAATAGCTAAGCTTTGAGAAGTAACCAAACTCCTATTCATTCATATTGGAAGGCGATAAAAATTAAACAGCTATAAGAACTGAAATAATTTTCACTTCACAAGGAGCGCTATTGTGTTCTCCGCGGATCATCCACATTTCACGGTAGAAATTCGTCTCGAAACCGTATAAAACATCGAATTTTCATTACCACCTCTACAATTCTTCATACACCGCCATGTAAGCTATGGAGCAAAGTCGGCCTACATCTGGTCATGTGTGTGGTAGTAAGCACTGCTGCCATATGACGTCCTATCTTACGTGACCTTTGGTAATAGATCATTAGGCGTTTTGAATTGTCATAGCTGGTATCGCTTGTTCTATTAGTGACGATTCGCTTTTCCATCAGCTCCCAATATCGCAGAATATCTGTAGTTAGTGAGAACGCTTCTAGAAAATCAACGCAAATCGCAAATACGAGTATGTCACACACCCATATAAAAACTTGTCTCCAACGAAAGCTAAACAAGCAAAGTAAGTAAATTTATACTGCCCAAAAGTCCTTGTTTGGTTTCAGGGAAATAGGAAGCTTATCTTCTATGTGTATGTATTCTGTATTCGACGTGCGAAGAATAGGCGGTAGTGTGTTACTGTATTGCCAAACGGTGGTGAAAATTAATATTTTGTTTCGCGTAATGTCCATTTACCTTCTTTACATTGGGATCCGTTCTTTTCTGGGTTATGAAGTTTCGCTGCTTTGCATCGCATATCCCCAAACTCGTTTTATGAATAAGAAATACTTAACCGGTACTGTGAAACCAAAATAGTTCTGTTTTAAATATTCTCTTTAACGTAAGTATCTTGAAGTGAATTTACGGACATTGTCACATAAATGGTTTTCCAATTTGGTTAGGTATACGTTTCCAAATAAATTTGATATCTGAAGTCTCATTGCTAAAAATTCCATGCAAATTTTTCAATTTATGAATGAGTAAAATTTGATTCTTCATAATTGATGTGATTTTCTTATTAATTGTTTTTCATTCTCCAGCTTTGGCCCCTTCTTAACCAAGTTGGCTTTTGAAGAAAATGCATTGGCTTAGAAACCTCCCGTTAATGTATGCATAACATACAAACATACTTTGTACTTTTCGATCAATTTATTTTTGACAACCGACAAAATCTAAAAAAGAATCCCACGATTTGCATTCAGGACATTATGAAGACGCAATCAAACCAGTTACAAATTTATCTAGAAGTAGAAATTTGCATGGCAACTCGTCAAAAAACAAGTCAAAAAACAAATTCCTGGAAATACAGTAGCCTGTTGTTATGCAAATTACATGGAAGAACAAATTCTTCTCTACTTTTTAATGTTAATATAGTGCAGAATTATATATTCATCCCCGTGTATGACAGCTTCATAAGAAAGCCATAAAAACGCAAGTTTTTGCAAATCAAATGGGGAATAAATTAACCAAGGTTAATAGTCTCCAAGACGGTGAATCCTCAAAACATTTAGGACCTAATTAAATGGGGCATCAACATGTTGTTTTATATCGCCAAAATCGTGACTTTATTCAATGATTCATTACAGATTTGCATCTTTATCTTTGCGTCACAGATTGTTTTGATACAAAGAAGAACAACATCCTTTAGATGCAAATATTGATCAGACGAGTATTACGAATGAAATCGATAGAACTGGATTTTTTGTCTCAATGCGTAAATATCAACAAGCAACAGGTTTGAGGTGATACTCAGAATTCATCCAACCTAAAACTGCAATGAACATTCTCATTTGTGATTATGAATTAAAGATCACCTCATGTGTTTCATTCAAGAGGTATTCGAGGGTTCAGATTACTTTTTAATTAATTTCACTAAAAGCTTGAGAATATGAATGAATATGGAGGCACCACTACCTTCAGAGGTTTTAGTGAAGCAATAATGCAAAAATTTATTTGGCATCTTTAAAGTTTCCTCAAAAGCGTTTTTTATAGGTATCAAATAAAACACTACGGATTTATAATGTTACTTAAAAAATCCAAATTAGTTATTTTGTGATGGCCGATACAACAAAGGTATTCAGGATAACATTTCTAAAACCAGATTTCATTGCTACTATGTTCAACAAACAATTATTCTAATACCAAAACCGTTAATAATTTATTATTTTTTTTGTTTTTTAGCACAAATGCACACTTCGCCCTTAACAATAGGGCTTCCTCTATGCATACTAAAATCTCTTAACTTAATTCTTAACTATTTAACTAAAGTAGTTTTTATCATTTTATTATAAATTTCAATAATTTCTCTGAACCATTATCTAAATCTTTGCTTTTTGTTGGTGTATTTCTCATTTTTATAGTTTCTTCCTCTTCTTTGTAGCACTACAGCCCCTTTCAGGCCTTCGCTTTCAGCAACAAATGCCGCCTACTGTCTTAGTCTGTTGCCGGCGTCCTCTAATTTTGAAATCCGAGCAGCGATGAACTGTCTTCGTCGACAGAGTCAAACCAGCGTTTCCTCGGTTTCCTCATTGGTCTCCACCATTCAGTTCTCCCAACGAGTATATTTTTGGGTATTCCTTGTTCCTCCATACGATTCATGTGTCCAGCCCATTGCAGCTTTCGCAGTCGTTGAGACCTCCGGTTCGTTAAAAATTTCATACAGCTCATGGTTGTATCGAGTTCACCATTGGTCCCCGTATAGCTTCGCTCCGATTATTCGCCTCAGGACCCGTCACTCAAATGCGTTCAATATATTTGCGGATGCTTGGGTTAGGGTCCATGTTTCACACCCATAACATAACACAGGTCTTATCACAGATTCGTATTTTCCTGTGTATGCAGCTGGTCTTGAAAATCGACAAAACTGAACAAATTATTTCATTTGCGAGCTGTATTCTCCCAAGTATTTTGTCTCTTTTATCACCATTTCTAGTTATTTCGGCGCCTAAATACACAAATTTGCCCACATTTCCGATATTGTATTCACCAAGTCGGATATTATGAGTATTTGAGGTATTCCTCGTCGACTGCGTCATGAGCTATGTTTTATCCTCATTGATTTGAAGCCCTACTAGTCTTGCTTCGCTGTCGAGTTTCAGGAAAAGTTCTTCAGCGGTTATTAACGACCGTGACAAAATTTTGATATCATCCACATAGGCTACCATTTAACTCGACTTGCATACTAACATACCTCTTGTATCGACAGCTAGCTTTCTAATGACGTGTTCCAGAACCAAATTTAATAGCAATGGGGCCAACCCATCTTCCAGCTTTAGTCCGATATTTGTACCAAACGTCATCGTAAGTTTAGTAAGACGGACTAACTTGGCTGGGATATCAACGCAAAGCATTATTTGGTACTGTCGTATGCTTGCTTAAAGTCAACGAATAATTCGTATGTGTCTATGCTGATTTCCCAGGACTTTTCATGTACCTGCTTGACTGTATACAATTGGCCTATTGTCGATCTAGCTGCTCTAAAACCACATTGATACTCCTCAATAATACTATTGGCCTATGATCTGACTTTACATTCTTAGATTTTTGAAAATATTTTGTATGCCGTACAAAGTAGTGATATGCTCCTAAAGTGTTCGCACAGTAGCTTGTCACCTTTTTTTGTGGAAAGGGAATATCATTGATTGGCTCCACTCGCTTGGCATGTGTTCCCCGATGAGACATCTCATTGCTAACCTTAGTGTTGAAATCACCCAGAAATATTGTTGTGTCGTTTGTAGTCAGTGAGTCGAATAGCCTTTCCAGGTGATTGTGGAACGTCTCCTTCGTCCTTTACTTCGGTCGGGGCATGTAAATTTCTCATATTTTAAATTTTTTTGCCTTCATATGGATCGCACACAACCGTTCATTAACTGCCTTAAAATCAGTAACGTTTGATTTGAACTCCCGTTCCACAGTGAAGGCCAGTTCAAATTCTCGCGTTCTAGCAGGCTTCCCACTTTTGAGTAGTGTGTGTGATTTCATAACTTGAATATAACTTCCAGTCCAGTTGGTTTCCTAGATTGCCAGTATATTCAATTTGTATTGATTGGTCTGTTTCAAAAGGGCCTTAATAGTGCCAGGGTAGTTGACTGATCTGACTTCCAGGATTCAATGCCATAGTCCTTTTTTGGGTTGCTAGGTCATTGCTGTAGGTCTAATCAATTCCAAAGTAGGTTTCGAAGCCATTTAGGGTTTTACAGGGATGGAGAGTTGGCCCGTCGCCCAACCTCCATTCCAGTGGCATGGCCATTACTTTCAATTTCACTATCAGGCGCAAAAGACTCGCCTCCACCCTCTTACGTCACCACAGAGGTGGTATACGTAGGGCTCAGCAATAAAACTGCAGATGTATTTGCAGTTATCGGTATTTAGTGTCCCATCATTGGGGAACCAGTAAACCCAATCTGCCACCCCGAGACCATTTACTAACATTTCTTCGTGGGATTTGGGATGAGGAGCCATGGAACCTATGGGCTTGCGAAACAATGGGAACCCCTCCTCCTTTCTCAACCGGGCATGGGACCGTCTATGGCGTAGTTGTTTTTATAGTTTCACTATTATCCAGTTTATTCACCTTTTTTTACCTTTTTAATGTTTTTTAAATTTTCTACACTTATCCCAAGTTTTACTTTGGTTGACTTTGCCTGATATTTATGGTTTTGACAATTCTGTGTTAACAACCTATAGCATACTGACCTTTCAATGTATTGCGAACTCCACCTCGTCGCTGCATCTCGTTAAAATTAAATCAAGGGACGGTAGTTTTTGTCTTTGTTCAACTTCAACATAAACTTGATTTGATTATGAAGCACGTTTATATATATTCATCGATCATTTCTTTGTAATTCACCGTCACAATGTCATCCGAAATTTTGGAAGTATATTCTATCTGCAACTCAAGCGCTGCTTTAAATATAGGGGTTTTCCAATATGAGGTGTTATTTTGATATTAAAAGAAAATGCATTTTTTAATATATAAATGATCGGATGTTTATTTCATTATTAAGAAGAAAATATGCCGTTAATAGTGAAAAGTAACATCAGGCAAATGACCACCACGACCACGCTTACAGGACCATATCCTTTGCATAAAATTTTCCATAGCCAAATCGCAAAGTGGCTGCCCTATGTCCTCGATAGCCTCACAAAATCCCACCTTTGAGGCTTTGAATCGACGCTGGACTGTTGGCGTAGACCTTTTCTTTCACGTGGCCCCAAAGGAAGAAGTCGCAAGTTGTTAAATCACAAGATCTATTCAAAATAACACCTCCTATTGGAAAACCCTATATTTCTGCTAGAATCTAGTATAACTGGGCTACCCAATGCTAGCCCCCGAGTTCTCTTTTTTAGGATTTTGAAAAGAAAAATTTTTATAATAGCCTATTAATATCGGCACCTGCCCGTCCGTCCGTCCGTCCGTCCGTCAGTGAGTCACAGCAAGTTTTATCAGGAACTATAGAAGCTGCAGTCATCAAATTTTGGGCACAGCTAAGAAGTTTCTAGTTAATGAAAGTTCCGTAGTAGGAAAAATTTTCAAAGGGGGTCTTCCCATATACGGATGTGAACTCTTAAACATTTTTTTCATCAAAGCTAGTCGAGTAGGGTACCAAATAAAAGGTTTGATGAAATATTCTAATATACTCGTATGTTATTAAAATCGCAATATTGTTGATTGTGAAAGCAGGAGAAGCGGAAGAACACGAAAAAATTGTCCCCCCCCCTTGCGAGGGCACATATGAACCGAGAAATCTGAAAAAAAATCTTGCAAGTAGCTCTCTACGACTACAACAATGGCAAATTCCTGAGAATTTAAAATTCGCGAAACTTTGTTAGTAATAGTATGATTTATCAATTTTACATTTTCTTGTATAAAATTTTAAGGATACCCTTAAACCCAATGAATATATATGTGTGTGCATATGCATTCAATGGATTTGTGTGCAGATTTTGGCCACTTAAGAGGTTAATAAATTTTGAAAATTTCAGAAGAATCGGATAGTATTCAACAAACTTATGGTGGCTAAAATTTTCGGTGTTATAACAACAATACGTGGCTATTGATCAAAATGTGCTTTCAATCAACGCAAACACTACGGGCTTATTAGGATTTGCATGAAAATTTCAGGAAGTTTTTCAATGAGTGATATTTGTTATCGTAAAAAAAAGGCGACCGATTTAAACGTGAATATTGAGTGAATTTATGCAATTTTTCCCCGATTTCAGGATTGATAGTACAGGTTTTTAGAATTTGTAAATATAACAGTTTTCAGTCAATTATTTTATTTGTAATCCGCAGTCCAATACTCTTTTTTGTTTCTTGAAAAGCCGTCGGGCCTTGCTTTGGTGTGTGAGCAGACGCGTTTCGACTTCTTTGAGTCATCTTCAGTGTCTACAATGAAAATGAACCAAAGAAGTCGTTGTGCGTTATGTGACAACGGCTTTTCAAGAAAAAGAAAATAACATTTTTCCCAGTGAATTCATACGGGAACCTTTAAAATTTAAATTAAAGTAGTTCAAGGAAAGGTCCTTATAGTTTGGAAGTTTCATCGTTTTCACAGAAGTAATAGCCATCTGAAAGTTCTTCGAGTACAACTAAAACAATGTACGGTTTCTCGTTCATTCGGGCCGTCCATCAAACAAGGCATTACACTTTTAATTGGGTCTTCTAATATCCGGATGAAATGGATAATTAAAAATATCTTCAAGATTTCATTCAATCAATGTTTGCTAGTGATATTGCAACAAAATGGCCGCAAGATGATATGGTATGATTTGTTTCCCTTTTAAAACGAGTAGGTATTTGTTGTAGATGTCGTTAAAGTAAAAAAGCTACCTAAATTGAGCGTTGTTCTATCTACTGAACTTGTCTTTTTTTTCTTCAGCACTGCAGCCCTTTTGGGCCTTCGCTTAGAGATACATATCTTTACTTTGATCGACTGTATCGGCACTTGAAGAGATGATATGGTGAGTACCATGCTCCGGCCGTGTGTCCATTCACCCAGCCAAAATACGTACTAATTTTAAACCAATACGTATCAGAACTGAACGGGCTTATCGTCCGTCTAAAGAATCACGAGAAACAAATTTTGCTGCCACCAATGAGATCTGTACCAGGGACCTTCGACTTATGCAGCAAGCACTCTAACCTCTAGACCAAAAGAACCACAATGTCTTATAATATTGTCCCTAAAACATGAACAAATATTTGCCCATATATATGACTGCCAGTGGGCAAACGGCCAAAGGAGGTTACTGACTATATGACCTCCGCAAGTGGTGATATTTTCGATCATGACAATTAGATATTATCTATCTCTAATCGAAGGCCCGAAAAGGGCTGTAGTGCTAAAGCAATAACAAGATTATAGTAAATAGTACTTTTCAATTAGAAATTTATATTTACTTGTTTATTTATTTAAGCTAACTCTAATGTTTTTTCCTGAACAAGAGCAACTCAATAGCTTCGAAATAAATATACACTTCAAAATATTTCGTTAATATATTTTATTTGACTATTTAAATTAGGATGTATCAAGTGGGAAAACAAACTCTGTGGAATATACTGCCAAAAACCAATATTTTCAATATATGGTATATTAAATATTACCTATTTATTAGTTGATTGTCTTATGTGAATTCCGTGTACATGCTTAAAATTTGAAGCTTCATATTCAAATTTCCTTAAAATTTCATCTATTCTTATACTGTTTGTGCTTATTTTTTAGCTCTATATATTTACCTTTTTATGTTACATATTTTTCACGATAAAGTAAATTTTCTTTGTTTCTTCCTCTTTGTGACACTACAGCCCCCTTCAGGTCTTTATTTCCTACAAAAAGTTCCTCCAACCGTCTCTGCCCATTGACAGCGCTCTCCAATTTTGAAATCAGAGCAGCGATGAACCGTTTTCGTAAAACGAGTCAGACCAGCGTTGCCTTGGTTTTCCCACTTAACTCCGCCCTTCAGTTCTCTCGAACGAGTACCTTTTTGGGTATCCGTTGCTCATCTATGTGATTCATGTGGCCAACTCATAGCAAATTACAACTGTTGAGACCTCCAGCTCGTCAAACATTTCATGAAGCTCATGGTTGTATCGAATTCACTATTGTTCACTGTCTAGCTTCGCTCCAATTATTCGCCTCAGGAGTTTACTTTCGAAGGTGTTCAATACTTTTATGTTTGGGGATGCTTAGGATAGGGTCTATGTTTCACACCCATAGCATAGCATAGGTCTTATCACAGATTTGTATACTTAGAGTTTTGTTTGCCTCTTTATGCAGCTGGTCTTCAAAATTGTCAAGACTGAATAAACTATTTTATTTGCGAGCTGTATTCTCCCTGGTATTTCGTCTCTTTCATTACCAGTTCTCCTTATTTTGGTTCCTCAATAAACAAATTTGCCCGCATTTTTGATATTTTATTCGCCAAGTGATATTTTGAAAAACCGTTTTCAAGACTTCAGGCACTCTTATCCACCAACAACGAGCGCTCGTTTCTTCCTGTTAAAAAAAAAAAACAAAATATTTTTTGAAATTTTTGCCTGAGTGATATTGTTACGATATACATACTATATTGAATAATAAGAAAAGATTGTATTTTAAATTTATATATACTTTTAAAAAGAAATGTGAGTTAAAAACAACTATACATTCATCACATACTTTTTTGTTTATTTTCTCATTTAACTATTTTATTGTACCATTTTATTTATAATATGAAAAAAAGAATAGGTTGAATAAAAATGTTTGGATAATTGATTACGAAAATTTGGTCTTTCCATTTTTCAAACCCTGACCGGGTATGAGATCAGCCTCGTTAGCTGGCCCCTCCACTCATGAGCTAGCCATCGGGTGAGCTCTCCCCTTTCTTATTTGTTACAGGTGGTCTCGCAGGGCTGCTTGGCCTTCCACAGCTGATATGGGCCAAGGCAGCGTTTATTGGCTTTTAATCTGGTTGGGAGGGTAGCATGGGGACACCGCCACAACCTGGATGCCCAACTTTTACTTGTGGGCGGTGATCGTCCTCAGAAAGGACGAAATTAATTATAAGGTTATTTATCGTCGTTTTCAGTACGTAATCCCTTTCGGTAGGTTGCTTCCTCCATTATCACCTCTGACACCGGCCAATCGATTTCACGTTTAGCTTAGGTCACTTTTTTAATTCGTGAGTGCAAAAATAATTTGGAGCGGCCCTTCACGCCCACGATACCGCAACGCTAGCTTGCCAGCGCATTCACGCATCCCCAGGTCAGGCCAATTCAGCTGAGCACTGACTCCACTTGCTGAGGCAGCAGAGCACCGCTACAGTCCTGGACGGACTTCTTTAACACCTTAAATTCACTACAGTATGACTGAACTTCTGCTACCTACTTGTAAAAGGTCAATCAGGTGCTGGTCATTCTCCGATAGGATAACGCATTGCTAGCCTTTTTTTGTGGAAAGGAGGTAAATGCTATTTATGCACAGAGTGTGGGACTCCCATGCGCGACTGGACTACCCACTAAACACATCCCCTGTCAACCTGAGAACCCAGCCTGGAACCGTTTGACACATTACTTCGGGCCAGATCTCGTTTTGTTACGCCATGGGCCGCCTTCGAGCTGGGGAGTCCCTTTCCTAGCGGGAGGGGACAGGGGAAGAGGAAATGCCAGAAGAGCGATCCCTCAGCCCCACCGCCCCCGGCTCCTGTGCGTTCCTGTTATATTTTAGGACTGCCCGAGCATAATGTGCCATCTGGTTCCATTTGTCAACCGATTCGAGCATCACCGCAACTATATTATTCGGGGTGAGCTCTCCCGTCTCCCTGTAGAGTTCCCTCCGCAGTCTGACCCATTTGGTACACGCAAAAAATGTGTGACAAGCATTGTCTTCCTCTCCTGGGCAAAACCGACAATCGGGGGACCGTGACTTACCGATCTTATGCAGGTAAGACTGCAAACATCCATGCCCGCTCAAAAGCCAGGTCAGATAGAAGTCAGTCTCACCATGCCTTCAATTTAGCCACGGTCTCACATCCGGGATGAGGCGCGCAGTCCACCTTCCCTTCGTGCAATTCACCCAAGACTGCTGCCAATCGTTGAGCGAGCGCTGTCTCTCTTCACGGACAACCATTTCCCTCGCATCCTCGTTTCGGCTCAGGTAAATAGCGCGGCACTCTCTAGCAAGGAGGGTGTCAGGTATCACGCCTGCAATCACTCTCACCGCTGAGTCAGAGACTTTTGGATACGAAGATGCAATTCTCAGTGCTCCTCTTCTCTGTTCCTGTGACAACGTTTTCGGTATACCTCCTTGCTGAGACCGTCGCCCCATACCTCTGCTCCGTACAGTAGCACTGACCCTACAGCACTCATCAAGAGGCGTCTTCTTGATGGGCTGGATCCCTCTACGTTGGCCATAAGTCGACTCAGAGCCGATATTTCCGAAGCAGCCTTCTCAGCCGTTGCCCTGATTTGCTCAGAGAAACTCATCTTCGAGTCGATCAGTAGCCCCAGGTACTTCACCGCTGGCTTCGATTCGATTTGTATGTCTCCAATACTGATCATCCTTACTCTAGGGATTCTCTTTTTTGTCAAGATGAGCACTTCGGTTTCCTCTAGTGCTAAACTGAGCCCGCGAGCAGTCATCCAGTCCCTCACTCGGCGCATTAGCATACCTAGCCTAAGTTGCGCTTATTCAACGGTGCGTCCAGCGACCAGAGCCGCAACATCATCCGCATAGCCGACCAAGCACGACCCATCTGGCATCTCAAGTCTCAGTAGCCCGACGTAAGACACGTTTCACACGTCCAGGCCAAGGATAGACCATTGGGCAACACCCGATGTAATTTCCATCCTTCGTTGGCCCTGTGTCATGTTGCAGAGCCGGCTTCCGTCCTTTAGGCAGTTCCTCAAAAGCCGCATTAGATATTCTGGAACTTGAAAAGAGTTTTCCAGCGTATCCAGAATATCCACCCATCTAGCGGAGTTGAAGGCGTTCCTGACGTCGAGTGTCACCAACAGGACGATCCGTCACTTGGTGGGACTATATGCCTCTGCCAATTGGACCGCGTTCACCACCTCTGCAATCGCATCAATGGTAGAACGTCCTGCTCTAAAGCCGTACTGCCTAGGAGTTACGTCCCCAGCAGCACGAATCGCGTCAGTGAGTCTTCCCTTGATGAGTTTCTGTAGTACTTTCCCAGCTGTGTCTGGCATGCATAACGGGCGGTATGCAGACGGCGATTCGGGATTTCCCTTCCCTTTGCTGATCAACACGAGCCTCGCCACCTTCCATCGCACCAGGAAAACCCCGTCCCATAGGCAAGCGTTGAATGTGCTGAGCAGCAAGTCAGGACAATGGTGATAGACGAGCCGCTACACCTCAGCTGGAACACCATCTGGACCTGGAGCCTTCCTCGTTTTCAATGAGGGGACTGCCTCCTCTCATTCCAGCTGTGCGAAGAGTGGGCACTCGACTGTTGTTCACCATGGACAGCGTCAACACGGACGGGATGGGCGGGGAAGAGTCCCCGCACTATCGCGTCCATCTTTTCCGCGTCATGTATACAAGGCTTCCGTAGGACACCAAGCTTCCGCATGACCAGCTTGTAGCCAAGGCCCCACGGATCCTTGTTCACATTGTCCACTAGGTCTTGCCAGCAGCGAGCCTTGCTACTGTTGATCAGTTTGCGAAAGCATTTACTGGCCGACTTATATGCTGCCACCCAATTGCATGCCTCGTCACCGTTCCGCGCCCGTTGAGCCTCACGTCGAAGCTTGTGACACTCCCTTCGCTCTGCAGCGATTTCAGTTGACCACCAGTACACTGGGGGCTTGCCGTGCCGGGGTCCTCGACGGGGCATAGAAGCGCAGAAAGCAGTCGTGATTATGCTCATAGTAGAGTTCACCACGTATTGAGCTGCCAGTTCTTCCGTCCCCTCCGAAGCTCCCTGCAGCGGCTCACCTGCTATGAGAACCTCGACGAACCTCTCGACGTCCATCCTTCCAATGTTCCATCCAGTTGTAGAAGTCCGAGAGCATGGACTTCGGGAGACAGCATCACTGATCTCATGCAGAATGCACTGATGATCACTGGCTGAGTAGTCCTCTAACACTTTCCAGTTGTGTATCCTCCATACTAAGGACTCCGAGACGAATATCACGTCCGGTATGGTCCCCTCACAGCCAATACGGCGGAAAATCGGCGTATTTCCGGAGTTTAGTACAACGAGGGCCGTCGTGGCCGCCATTTCCAGGATTCGTTTTCCCCACGGATCCGTCTGAGGCATGCCCCATTCGATTGCTTTAGCGTTTCTGTCACCCCCAACGAGCACTTTACCCTCTGCGTTCGAGACAGCGCCCTCCAAAGCATTAAGCTTGGCTTGGAAAGATGATATCGATTCGTTCGACGTTAGGTACACACTAAAGAAGGTAGCCCCTGCGCATTGAACCCACACAAAACCATCCCTCCGTCCAAAACTCTCCGCTTGAAAGTCACTGTTCCGAACCCAGATGGTACCAGTTTCATCAGAATACCATAAAGCAGGACTTTTATTATGGTGTTGCTCACTCAGCAGCAAGAAGTCGGCTTTCATGTCCCTTGAAAACTGCTCAAGCAAATTTTGGGTGGTTGAACTGCGGTTTAAGTCTAGCTGCAGGATGCGGGTCATCGGAGTTCTAATTTGGCCTTGGTTAGGGCTTCCTGGAACACCCGGCATTTTCCTGATCCCAAGACGTGTCCAAAATCAGGTTTTGGATCAGCATCCTTGCAAAGAATACAGTGTGCCTCCTTCGTACACTCTTTTCTTATATGTCCCATTTCACCGCATTTGTAACAAAGGGAACTCCTGTCGAGTCCTTTGCATACTTGTGTGGTGTGACCATAACCAAGGCATTTGAAACATTGAAGAGGCGTTGCTCTTCGCTGTATCCTACAGACAACCCACCCTATTCGTACTTTGCCCTTGTTCAGGAATTGTTCGGCGTCCTTTTCGGTCAAGTCAACTATGGCCATGCGTTGTCTCCTGTTGTTTTGTGGTGTCAGTCTCGCTTTGATCCTTCCCACGCTAGGGAACTCCTTTTGATGGCCTCTTCTACCTCGGCCAGATCCGTCACGCAGTCAATGTCCCGTATTTCGATCGTTGCCATCGGCTCGAGCGGGGCTATAGTTGCGCTTTTGCCGAGGACTTTCTTTACTGCGTCACAGAATGCTTCTTTATTGCCGGCCTCTGCTCCGAATTCGACCAGTATGTGGCCCGACCGCGTTGGTCGTACTACTTTAATGGTAGTATTGGTGTCTTCGGGCCTTACGTTTCCCCTGATGTCCCGCAGTACCTCCGCGTAGGATCGGCCATTTTGGGGCTTTACGAGCAGTGCCTGCTGCCGGGGTCTTTGTCGGGGCTTCAGCCTCTTCTGTTTTGCATCAGGTCCTTTTTCTAATTGGGCGTCCGTGCGAACTTTACTTTCTGGCTTTTTTAGTAGGGTACCCTATTTTTTAGTGGGCCCTTGTGTTGAGAGAAAAAACTTGCCCCATGACACCGCAAAGCTAGCTTACCAGCGCACTTACGCGTCCCCAGACAAGGCCATGTCCAACATAGCACTGATTCCGCTCGCCGAGGCAGCAGACCACCGCTGCAATGTTTTACGGACACTTAATGTCCCACGTAAACACTATAACATCTCCTTACGTTGAAATCGTCATCCGGCTTCCCCATCCCACTTTTAGTGAGGATGCCAAGATTCCTCTCGCTTTGAGGATATCAAACTAGTAATGATATCAAATGATGAATCAATTGTTTGCATAACGCGATAGACAATAAACTTATTCCGTAAATTTTTTTTCAATTAACGTTTACAAAAATTAATTTAGTTTTTGAAATATCCTTTAGATACTGAAGATGACTCAGAGGAGTCGAAATGTGTCTGCTCGCTCAAAGAAGAAGTCCCGACGGCTTTGCAAGAAAAAAGATTATCTAATTGTTTGTCAGTTGCGCCATAGATCGAATTCATCTTTGTATAATACTTGACGTTTCTTTCATTGTTATGAAAGTAACAGAACAAACGTACGAAATCACATGCTTTTGACATGTAATCATGTCAATTCAAGGTAAATAAATATAAATTGTTTTTTCTTTTTAACTAGGACCAACTCGAGAGGTTGAGACGCAACGCAAAACATTTAGCTCAAGCAGGAATTTTGAGTTCACATGAAATTTATTGCCTTTTGTGACTGAACAATGAACTTATGCAAGTAGTCCGCTATTCTGAGAATACGACAATTCATATCCAAAATAGGTGTTTAGCTTTCAAAATTCAAATATATTTATTAGTTGTTGCCACCTCTGCCGGCTCACTATCACCCTCTATATCCGGTTGAAGCTGGAAATCAGATTCACTCACTTCTGTAACGTTCAAGTGACGTCGCAGCTTCGAGACTAGATAAAAGTCGTCTAAAATAGCAAAAATCATCTCCAATCCGATTTTCAAGATTGTGCGATATGACCAACAGCCATAAGTCTTAGCCGCTGATAAGCCACTCAAAATCAAACAGCTCTTTATCCTTGCTGACGGTCTCGTATATTTTCGCATAAATTACTCCAGAATCCACCCTGAAAGCGGGCCAGGCGTGAATCGTATGATTCGGATGGCATCGTTCTGTGATAACAACCAAAAATCACCCTCGTTTTACAATGTGTGTTCAATTTATCAGACTCGTACTCGATCTCGAGTTGCAAGACGAAGCTTTTCCTCAAAAATTATCACATTTATATAAATACTTGAACAAAAGATTGATTCGAGTCAGTCGACAATAGTTCCATAGCTACTCGTAAGCTCGTCACAAGCTTTCGTAAAAGAGCAGGCGCCGCGTTTTTCGCATAACGTACAAATTCAAATAACAATAAGTAAAGTGCATAAATTAAATGCAAAAGAAAAAATTGTGAGGCGTGCTGGTGTGAAAACGAAAAGAAACAGCAAAAGGTTGAATAAACGTTCGCGAGCTGAACTGACTGATTGTGCGATCCGTTCATCTGGAGTTGAAGATTCAGTTGAAAAGGAAAAGTTTGAGCGGGCGCCGAAGCGCGCTTTCCACCAACATCTCTTATCGATAAGAAAATTCGTGTCTTATTGAGCGTTTGGTGCAAGTTGTAAAGTTACGGTTATTTAGTGTAATTCCGAATTACATAAGTTATTTGTGCGCTAAGTGCTCAATGTGAACGTACAAAGTACTCAAATTACATCCGCTGAAATTTGAATTTTCCGCTTTGATTACGACTACGAGGTTTAAATCATCACCGACGAAATACAGAAGATTCTTGTGATTTTTCCAATCAGTTGCATCGGGAATTCGCATATTTCTTATTAAAGTTCCCTAAATTCAACCTTCGTGACAAAACCCTATAAACTGCAATTGTTTATTGCATTCTTCCAGTGAATTTATTATTGCTATAACGCGCGTTCAAGTGTTGTCAATATTTCGTGATTTTCATTTATTTTGCTGTGGCATTTGTTGCTGGTTTTCAAATGCATACTCAGCGGTAGCGACGGGGCATGTTAGCATTCTAGAAATCTTCAATACATTTCAAAAGTAATTAAGGTGAGTACATCATGCAAAACGTGAAACAATACACATGCGTCATTTAAGTTGATATTATGGCCATCATCAGTGAAGTTAAACAGTTCAATTGTTGAAAGATTTGGAGTTTTCCTTAATCAGCATTTTCGGCTCAGTTGAATTAAAAGATTTTCTGATGCCAAGAATGTATGATGAAATTTTGCTTCGGGAAATATTGCAAATAACTTATCCATACTTGAATTCTAATTATATGTAACGAATATATTTAATTACGTCTTATTTTCCATAGTTTGTAACATATTGCATAAGTAATTTAAAGGGGGGAACTAATGATGATTTCCTCGTGTAGGACTTATCATTCTTTCAAAGTTTTCTCTCCATTTGTTACATAAGAAAATCATTCAATATGCGGCGACGGTCTATTGGTATTACATTTAATCTCCTCAAGCTTCTCAACATTATTTTATACCCAAAATCAAATAGAGATCCATATTTTTTACTAAAGAATGGATTCAAGAAAATATTGTTCAGTAAATTTGGCGATTTTCGAAAGATGACTCTTATTATTTATAAATATCTAGAAGATATATTACTTTTTGACCGACCTCTGCAGAAGAGAAGGTTATTTATAAATTGTTTATTTTTTTTATATTTCATATAATTTTTGAATGGGGGCAGTTAGAGAAATCCTGTTTTCATCAAAGTGTTGGATTAAATTCTCGTTTTGTCTTATCTACAGACTATTAAAATCAAATTTCGGTAAACGACATTTAGCGATAAAAAGAAAAATTTTCCAACTTTTGCGGCGACTTTTTATGTTAACTGATTGAGGTATTACTTAATTCTAACTATGAAGATTGCTGATTATGACTTAGACAAGAATGTATCTCAACAGAATCGTAAGCAATTATAGGCTCTGCAGACATTAACAGGAGTACATGATTCATTGCAGTTGATACTTTGGTTATTTATTTGTATATGCTTTCATATGAAATATACTCAATAGTTGTGTATCTCCTCCATTAGTTCCATTGCATAGCCCTCATAAATTATGAAAAGGATCAGTATTTTTAATTGATTAGAATAACGGTTTATTTTACTTAACCTTTTCTATAGGGAAACCGATAAATTAATGGATCATATTTGGTGAGATTCTCTTTAAAGTTTGATCTTGTTTCTGTGTAATACACGATAGCAAACCATTTCTTCAATGCTTCTTATATCTGGTGAAGAGGTTTTTATCTGCATAATTTGCACAATGCACTTTTCGAAACCATGATTGAAAATAAGTGTAATTATTAATTTTTTCTGCCTATCTTATTTTATTGAAAATATTTGAATATTCATTCCAATGGGATGTAACTGGGATTTGCATGCCGAAGACCGAGGGACGTGATATCTTTCTGTGAGAAGCTTTAAAGCCATTAGAATATAATTTTATCATATTTATGAATATAAAATATAGTATGAGATAGATATAATTCCTGATGAATGCAACAGCCTACTTGAAGAGTTTCATCAGAAAGCACCCCGATAAGTAGAGCTTTATTATAAGCTTTTAAATTATGTCGGCTGCTTCAACGAACTAGCTAACCAAAAATATAAAAAAATTATTATTTCCCTTTTTTATTCGTTGTAATTATTTATTTGCCCATACGCCGACATTTCGAAGCACACACTTGCTTCTTCATCAGTGGTACAATAACTAAACTTACATTTTGCTTAAAGCTACTTATATACCTACTACTTTTACAATTTTACCCCTTACCCTAATTACTTCCTTAATTGGTTATTACGGCTAATTACTCTCATAAGGGGTGAGAAGTCGGTTTTTTATCAATTAATAAACTTGAAGTTAAAAATGGCGCGAATCAGTGAAGATATAAAATTCTTGAAAATTTGCTTAAAAGAAAGAATAACCCCGGTATCACACAAAGTTAGTATCAAATTTGGGTTACCAGGGATGGAACAACAGAAAAAGGTAGTCGAGAAGAATTTAATTAAACTAAGTATTAAAAAGCTATACGAAAAATTGGCGGAGTTCACATTGAAAGCATACAACGCACATCTTAAGCTAGGACAGGCAGCCAACAAGGGAGATTTGAATGTAATGATTTTGAAAATTGCACGAGCAGTGGAATGTGAGCAAAAACGTAAACGAGAAATACATGAACGAAAAGTGGCAGCGTTAATTGAGGCGAAGATGAGTATCATAAGCAATGAATCGAATATCATACCAAAAGTGGAATTAATACCGGATTTTGTCATTAATAAGTCGAGTACAAGTTTTTCAACAGCTGAAATGGAACTATTGAATAAAGGATTAAACTTTGTTATCAGAGGAACCTTTCCTGCGGACGATCTAGTCGTAGACATCGAAACAGCTATGCGTAACTTCAGCCCAGGTGAAAAAGAAAACATTCGTAACAGTATTCAAAACGATTTGAGGACATCAATGAACAGTAGAGTTTCCAACGATGAACGAACGATTAACGAACTGAAGAAGAAGCCGGTATTTTACCTCAAAGCCGATAAAGGAAATAAAGTCGTTATTATGGATAAGACAGAATATGACAACTGCGTTATGGAGAAACTGGCAACAGGAAACTTCGTTGAAATTCGCAAAGACCCACTACCAGATTCAATTAAACGGGTGGAAAAAGCGCTGAAGGAAGCTAGCTCAACGTTCCAGAATATCAACCAGTTGAAGATGCCTAATCCCCCTCGCTGCCACGTATTAGATGCCAACCTAAAATCCACAAAAATGGAAACGAGATGAGGGAAATTATAGCGGACACGAATTCCCCGACGTATAACATTGCGAAATGGTTGGTTGCTGAAATCGGCAACATTGGTAAGGAACTGAGTAGGCGATCAGTACACAATACACATGATTTATTGGGAAAAATCAAAGGTCTAAACATCCAAGAAGACGAGATGTTGGTTTCCTTTGATGTCAAGGCACTATTTCCTAGTATCCCTGTCAAAGAGGCACTATGTTTTTTCGAAGATTGGTTAGAAGATGGCAATGCAGATCATGTATCCAAAAAAACAACTAGGCAATATATAAAATTTGCAGCATTATGTATGAGAGAGAATTACTTTACCTTCAGAGGTAAGTTTTTTAAAACAAAAGACGGGACTGCGATGGGAAATCCCCTTTCTCCGTTAATAGCCGAAGTATTCATGGCCAAATTTGAGGAAAAAATGGACAATCTCCAAATAACGCCTCGAATATGGTGGCGATACGTTGACGATGTCTTGGCCGTGGTGAAAAAGGACGAAGCTAAAGTAACGTTGGAGAAAATCAACAACCTTCACCAAAACATACGTTTTACCATGGAAGAGGAGGTAAACAACGTATTGAATTTCCTGGACCTCAAAATTATTCGCAATAATCAACACATAGAATTTGGCATCTACAGGAAACCTTCAAGCATGCAGCGCACGATCACCAGTGATTCTAACCACGCATATCAGCATAGAATAGCAGCCTATCATTCGATGGTACATAGGTTGATAAAAATACCGTTGAGTAGTGAAGAGTTCAAAAAAGAACGTGACTACATTGTTCAGACAGCAAAAATAAATGGATTCCCAGCCGTAATAGTGGATCAATTAATTCGCAAAAAAATGAAGCGGCAAAGGCAGGACGAACTAACAACGTTGTACACACAAAATGAACAGCTTGAACAAATTCGTAGAATCTCGGTACCATACTCTAGCTTAACGAAGAAAGTTAAGAAATTATTTAAAGCGCATGATATTCAGGTCGTCACACACAGCAGAAACCATCAACTGAAGACGATGTTAGGATCAGCTAAGGACAAGAAAACCAAAGAGGAAGTCAGCGGAATTTACCGGGTTAGCTGTACTCAGTGCTCACACGTTTATATCGGCCAGACAAAGCGATTAATCAAAACAAGATTCAAAGAGCATGTTAAGGAGGCGGAAGCGGCAATTAGGCACAAGAAAAGCAGCAGTACAATTAAATCATCGGTAGCAAGACACATTGTAGAGCAGAAGCACAGCATGAGCGACGAGAATCTTGAGTTAATCAAAGAACTCAAATCGGCATACAAATTGGACGCCTACGAAAGCCTGGTGATAGCAAGACAACCATAGGAGATACTATTAAACACCGATCTAGGTAATAATTTCTCACCCCTTATGAGAGTAATTAGCCGTAATAACCAATTAAGGAAGTAATTAGGGTAAGGGGTAAAATTGCAAAAGTAGTAGGTATATAAGTAGCTTTAAGCAAAATGTAAGTTTAGTTATTGTACCACTGATGAAGAAGCAAGTGTGTGCTTCGAAACGTCGGCGTATGGGCAAATAAATAATTACAACGTAAAAAAAGGGAAATAGTAATTTTTTTATACTTTTGGTTTATTATAAGGTTTCAAGATAATACTGAGGCCAAATGTGAACTAATACAGGGTTTTCCAATAAGAGGTGATATTTTGATATTAAAACAAAAATATCATTTTTTAATATAAATGATCAAATGTTTATTTCATTATAAAGAAGAAGGTATGCCGTTAATAGTGAATAATAACATCAGGCAAATTAGTACTACAACCACGCTTACAGGACCATATCCTTTTCATGAAATTTTCCATAACCAAATCGCAAAGCGGCTGCCTATGTCCTCGATAGCCTCATGAATTCCATCTTTGAGGTCTTGAATCGACTTTGGGCCATTGGCGTAGACTTTTTCTTTCACGTGGCCCCAAAGGAAGAAGTCGCAAGTTGTTAAATCACAAGATCTCGGTGGCCGTCCGGAAACTTTTCCCGTAAAAGATCAATGGTTTCGTTGCTTGTTTGGCACGTAGCGCCGTCTTGTTGAAAGCAAACGTTGTCCGGATCACTACCATCCAATTCCGGCCATAAAAAATCTTTAATCATCTCTCGATAGCGCAATCCATTCATGGTAACTGTTGCTCCAGCCTCATTTTCGAAAAAGTAAGGTCCAATGACTCTGCCGGACCATAAACCGCACCAAACAGTCACACGTTGAGGATAGAGAGGCTTTTCAACAATGACTCTTGTGTTTTCCGAGCCCCAGATGCGAAGCCACTGAGGTGAAAATGGGCCTCATCACTCAAGATGATTTTTCGATGGAATTCCGGATCATTTTCATGCATTTGAAGGACCCAATCAGCAAAGACACGACATTGTTGATGATCAACCGGCTTGAGTTCTTGGGTTAACTAAACTTTATAAGCCTTAAGATCCAAATCTTTATGCCAAATACGTTGTAATGACGACGAGGACAAACCTGGGGTTTCTTCAACACTTTCGGCTACAGCAGCAATATTCTGTGCTGTTCTTGAGTGACGTGCACGATTTTTATTCTTCATATCACTAACTTGTCCCAACAGCTCGAATTTTTCCACCAATTTCTGTATTGCGGTCCGACAAGGTGCTTCACGACGACCCAAAAATGTTCGAGTTTAACGAACCGTCTCTGACAAATTTTCACCATTTTTATAGTGAATTTTAATAATTTGCGTTGCTGAAGCGTGTATTGTTCCATTTTTATAAATGGCGTAGTTTCTTTTTGTTAAATGTCAAAAAGCAACAGCTTTAAAAGTGACATCTACCAAAATAGCGGGCTATTCAAAATAACACCTCTTATTGGAACACCCTTTAGTACGAAATTGGATTTTTAACCGACTTCCAATGTCAAGAAGGTTATCAATTCATCACATATATTTTTGTTGTTGTTGCTTTGTAGGGTTTTGTACTAAAATACAAAACCCTATTAAAATCGGTATCTGTGTCCGTCCGTCCGTCTGTCTGTATGTCACAGCAGTTTTTCTCCGAAACTATTGAAGCTACAGCCATGAAACTTTGTGGAGAGTTCGGAAGGTTCTAGAAAGTTTTGAAGTGAAAAATTTTTTCAAAGAGTTTGAAGAGGATCCGTCCATATAGAGGAGTGACCCTCAAAAGGGGTCAAGTGGGATGTCATATGAAAGGTCTCAATGAGATATTTTTAAAACAGGTCTTAAAATTACGTTATAAGTATCGAGGGAGGCAGGAGAAGGGGAAATAAACGAAATTTAGGCATACCTCCTCGCCCTTGCGAATAGAAACCTTTCATAAAAAAAATCTGAAAGAAATCATGCACTAAAACAACAAATACTTCAGGAGTCAAAATTCACTGAACTTTGTTAGTAATACTATGATTTATCAATTCTACATTTTCTCGAATAAAATTGTAAGGCCAACCTCAAATTCAATAAAATTCATCAGGTAAATGCCAATTTACAAGTTTAATTATTGCTAGAAATTTCACAAAGATCGAAACGTATTTAACAGAGTTATGGGGGCTTAAATTTTCCTGGATTACAACAGCAACTTTTCATGGCTATGGAATGATATGCACTTCCAATCAACTCATACACTACGGTTTTGCTAGGAATTACATTCATAATGAATATCTTTGAAAATTTGTTCAACGGGTGCCATCAAATTGTGTTCTTTTTCGCGAACTTTAGCATGTAAGATTCATGCTATTAACACTTCATTGAATATATTAATAAAAGCTGAAGATGAGCAGCTAAAACTAATCGGTGAAAAAATTATGAAGATAGATCCAATAACTTAATGGTTGAAATTCGTTCAACTTTGCTAATAATAGTAGAATCTGTAAATTAAATATTTTCGCCAGTAAAACTGTATTATTATGGTTTAATTGGATGAAAGTAGATATTTGGGTATCCTTTAAAATGCCTTTATACAAGGTACCCAACCCGACAAAGAAAGCAGTAAAAAATAATGTTTTTTATTTTTCAACATATTCTCTTTTCAGCTCGAAACACTTTTCCCAACGATGTTCAATAGCTGCGATACCTGCTTTATAGTAGGAACGCGTCAAGCTCCTCTAAATAGCTATTAACTGCAGATTCTACCTCTTCATTGTTGGCAAATCTTTTGCCACCGTGCCATTTTTTTCAAATTCGGAAAAAGAAAATAATCCGAGGGAGCCAGATCTGGTGAAAAAGATGCGTGAGGAAGCAATTTGAACTTCAACTCGTTGATTTTAGCCATCGCAATGACGCACGTGTGATCTGGTGCATTGTTGCGATGAAACAACACTTTCTTTTTCATCAGATTGGGCCGGTTTTTCTTGATTTCATCACTCAAACGCTTCCATAAGGCTGTATAATATACGCCTTTAATTGTATTCTTTTTTTCAAGATAATCAATAAAAAGTACTCCACATGCATCCCAGAAAACGGATACCATGACCTTGCCAGCAGACTAAACTGTCTTTGCTTTCTTTGGAGCCGGTTCTCCCTTTTCAGTCCACTGCTTTGACTGCTCCTTGGTCTCAGGTGTAAAATGATGGACCCATGTTTTGTCCATGGCTATGAGTCAACGCCAAAACTCGGCTTTATTGCTACGAAACATTGTCAAACACTCGATGGAAACATCCTCATCTTGCTGTTTGTGCTCCATTGTCAGCAAACGCAGCACCTATCTTACGCACAGCTTTCTCATGTCAAAATTTTCAGTGAAAATGCGATATACAGCACTTATTGAAACGCGTGTCATGTCTGCTATCTCACTCACTTTTATTTGCCGGTCATCCAATACCATTTTGTGGATTTTCTTTACATTTTCTGACATAGTGACCTCACTTGGTCGACCACTGCGGTGTTCATCTTGGCAGCTCGTACGACCTCGCTTAAACTCAGCTATCCATTATTTGACCATTGTAAACGAAGGAGCAGACTTCCCTAGAGTAGAATCCAATTCGGCTTTGATATCGGTTGGACTTAGACCTTTCAAATGAAAGTATTGTATCACATAACGATGCCCGATTTTTTTCATATTTACAAAGTCACTGAGAGTGTTCACTTTGGATGTCTGTAAAAAAATTATAATAATAAACGCACCGTTATGAATTTTTCACATCAAGTGGTGAAAGGTGGTGTTGTCAATCGCAGTAATTGTTTTTTTTTTTAAACTACCTGTATTCATAAGTCAGGCTCAGTACTTTTGGGACTATCCTCGTACTCTTTGAGTTTTTATAGAATGTACAAAAGCTATTGCCGTTTAAATTTTCTCCGATTACAACAATCAAATACGTTTACCACATGGGCTTTTCATCAAACCAGACACTACACTTTTGATTATATTTTCTCCAAATATGTAATAGAACAAAAAGACATTTAAGATTCAGCTGAATCAATGATTTTAGCAATATTCCAACAAAATATTAGCCAGTTAAAATGAAGTAACACTGGTTTTTCTTTTAAAGCAAAAATATATTTGTTGTACATTTCATCAAAATTTTTACTTGAATTAAATCATTCTGAACCCGTATGTCTGCATATCGTATGTTAAGTGCAGAACCCTTCTGACACGAGTGTAGTTCTGTCGACCCAACTTGTTTTATGTATGTTCAGGCATAACTTTTAAACGGAGATAGATAGGAAGCCGTGTTGTTGGCAAATGATATTTTGTTCTTCCTTGAGGTCCCATTTAAAGGACAAAAAATTCAATTAACGGTAAAAGACTTTTACTGGTAAGACTAAAAAATTTCCGACTTTCACCCCGATTTTTCAGCATAGCTGATCGAGGAGTGTAAGGATTTTGATTGTAGAGGTGTCAAATGAAGCTCAACATATTGAACTAAAATGCATCGGTACAGAATTGTAATCCTTTCAAGGACTCTGATGATAGTAACAGTTCAATATGATACATCGATGTCGATAAATTAAATTTCAATGATCTTTCGCACGAGAATGCCAAGGATATGAAGGATATGCTTTCATATGTTTATGAAATTCCCCGAAGATATAATAAGGATTGAGTGATTGCAAATTATAGAACTAATCGTCATTTGAAAATTAATTTGTTTTTTTTCTAGTTAATATTATAAAATATATGATATGGACTGTAATCTAAAATTAGTGATTTCCATACTAAAGACCGACTTGAATCCCGACCTAAGAGGATAATTTTCCTTCTATAACTGATAATAACTTTAAAGATGAACACGAAAATGGATAGTTGAGTTTTCATTTACCTATAGGACATGATCTTCCTGAAGATTTCATGAAAAGCATGTGCTATAACTCACTGAAATCAGAGGCGATGGGTATCGAATAAACGTGAACGAGTAATACGGTTATGAAGGATCTTTTTAAGCAGCGGTGGCGTAAGGCCAAAAATTTATGTGGGCAAGATAAGCTGCGTAAGGCCCTACAATGACACAACTGGAAGAATATCTTGGAAATCTATCATGGAAATCAAACAATTCAAACAGATTTCTTTATTCGTACAAAAGCACACATTTTTACTTTAACATTAATAAGTCAGAGATTTGTCATCAAGTGTCTTCTCAATATGAGTTAAAATTGAAAAAAAAAATCATTAGTTGGACACTGTATACGACTTTTATAAATAGATGAACGGGATTCTATTATCTGACTATTCTATTCCTGCTCTTTCAAGATGATACCTCTTACTGACTAGACTTTAACAGTGATAATTAAATAGAAATTTTCTACTTTTCGCCTCCTCAATAATTACATCGTAGTCCAATTTAGATGCTATATCAGCCTCTATGGATAAAACTCCTAACGCTGAAAGTCTTTGCTGACCCATTGTATTTCTTAAAATTTTTTTAATAAGCTTTAATTTAGAACAGCTTCTTTCAGGGAAAGCTGTACTTAAAAATATTGTTAATAAAATTCGATTTACAATATAAATACAATATTTGGGTGAATTTCTTCTTCTTCTTCTTCTTTGGGTAAATTTACTTTAAGTTATTCTCGGTTATGTATTGAAGCAGTTGTTGTACGTCTCTGACGCAGGCGGGGAAATTCTGCATAATTGCTTGCAGTTCTTCATAGAATTCATAAGATTGGATGTCACTACTCTCACCCACTCGTCGGACTGTGTCTAAGTCTTGACAATGTTTTAATAAATGCTCTTTTTGAATATTTTTGAGTTTGCTTAAATCATAGAAGAAACCGAAATCTGCAAAATGCTGATTCAAAGATGTAAATCTTCTATCCATACTGCTCATTATGGAATCAGTCATAGTATTAGAGAACTCTGTTTTGAACCGAATTTTGGGAGACTGTATGGGTTCGTCACTACATTCATATGCGAATATCCTTTTCTTTTTGGCTAGCCTTTTATTTTTAAATTCTTTTGGCAAGTCATAACTTGTTCTTCTTTGTAGCACTACAGCCCCTCTCGGGCCTTCGCTTAGAGATAGTCAGAGTATCTCATTTTCATGACAGTGTTGATTTTTTCGGAAGTTCATTTGGTCAGTACCATGCTCCCGTGTGCTTGCTCAGCTATGTATGATCTGATTAAATCAGTACATATCACCACGGAGTGAAAAATCCCCTGAACTAAATCACGTTGCTCCCAACGAGATTTGAACCTGGGATCTTCGGCTTATGCGTTCATGGTCTAACCACTCGACCACACAGACTACTCATAACTACTTTTTTCAATAAATCGATGAGCGTCAGATAAGTTTTGTTCGAATCCAATTTGACAATATTCTTTGATCCAGTCATAGAACGCATGCGAATGGGCAATGCTTCAATGGACTTCTACGGATTGCCACTTTTTGCTTATGATATTTGCTCGCGATAGTATTGCATACCATAAATGTAACGATATAATCAACTCTAAGTTGAGAATTTTATTTGGAACTGAATCACAATCGCTGAGTGTATCGGATTCTTCTATCTGATTTTTTAAGCTCTCGACACATTCAACAACATCATGAAATTGGCATAATATGGCTTTAACTGCTTTGATCCTGCTTCCCTATCTTGTGTCTGATGAAAGTTTTAAAGTAAGTTTTAATTTGCCTTTGAAAAACTCCCAGCATTTGCTCGATCTTGCAAATAACAAATAAATTGTTTGAATAAAACCAAAAAAATGTTTTTGCTGCCATGAAAGAATTAGCTGCATCTACTAACAGCAGGTTCCAATTATGACAAACGCAAGGTGTAAAAAAATTCCCGCGGTTTATTACATAAAATTCGGGTTTTAACTCCGTTTTTTATGCCTACCATATTCGCACCATTGTCGTACCCTTGGCCGTGACAATTATGTAGATATTCATTTTTTTCTAATTCTGCAACACTTCATTAGTTTGGTAGTCCTCAGTTGACTCAGTGACAACAAGAAGCCCAATAAAATGTTATTTTTTACCGGTTGTTATTTTGCAAAATCGTAATACGACAGACATTTGGTCAACTCGACTATAGTCTCTAGTGAAGTCAAGCAAAATACACTAATATTTCGCTTCTTTTACCCTTCGAATCACTTCTCCGGTCACTTTTTTCGCTATTAGCCTTATCAATTCATTTTTGGGTCTTTGTAAAAAAATTTTTTACAAAGACCTACTAGTTTCGCGACCTGTCTGTCCGTCTGTCCGTCCGTCCGTCTGTCCGTGCGTCACAGCTGATTTCCTCAGAAACTATAGGAGCTAGAATGCTCAAAATTTGTGAAAAGGTCAGAAGTGGTGGTCTCTCAAAAGTTGAGGTCTTAACAAGAAATTAAAAATTTTTTGAGGAGGGCCCCCCTAATAACGAATTGGCCCTTAAACATTTTTTTTTAATCAAAGGTAGTCTAATGGTGTATCAAATGAAAGGTCTTGATTAGAACTTTTAGAATCCGAAATAAAAAACTCATTTTATGAATTAGGGGTCCAGGGGAAGGCAAAATGTACCAAAAATTTGTGTTCCCCCTCGCGATTCGACACCTTTGAGCCCAAAAATCAAACGTGGACCTTTATGAGTACAAGGGCAACAAATACCTTAGAAATCGAAATTCGCTCAACTTTGTTAATAATAGTATGATTTGTAGATTTTACATTTTTGCCCATAAAATCAAAACGGTTCCTTTAAACTTCTTGAAATTTTGCGGTTATATAGACTAATATAAGATATATATGTTCACAAAATTTAATTAAGATCGAATCATATGGGTTATAGCCATTTCAATTGTATGGAATTACAACAATAATAACACGTGTTTATGGTTGATATAGGGTTTTCCAATGAGAGGTGTCATTTTGATATTTTAAAATAAATGCAATTTTCGATATGAATGGCCGGATGTTTATTTCATTATAAAGAAAAAGGTATGCCGTTAATAGCGAAAAATAACATCAGGCAAATAACTACCGTGACACGCTTACAGGACCATATCGCAAAGTGGCTGCCCTATGTCCTCGATAACCTCTCGAATTTCATCTTTGAGGTCTTGAATTGACGCTGGGCGATTGGCGTAGGCCTTATTTTTCACGTGGCTTCAAAGGAAGAAGTCGCAAGGTGTCAAATCACAAGATCTATGCAAAATAACACCTCTTATTGGGAAAGCCTATATATATTTAAAATTAACTCAGGCACTTTTATTTTCTTTCAATTTTCATGAAAATTTAAGGAATACTGTTTAACTTGAACATGTTCAATCGACCGGGCATTCAGAAAGATCATTGAAGCTAGATCAAAATGGCAGCTGCACTGTGCTTATGAAAGAAACTGTGCATCTTTTGCATAAATTTGAACGATTACATATCCAAGTATTGGACGAATAATTCAAATCATCGATTCACGCCATTAGAAAACTTGTTTCTAACCCTAGAATGTTTACAAAGACCTTCTGGTAGGAGCATTCTCCTGCTTATTCAACTTGTTTAAAAATAAAAATGAGAAAAGTGCCTGCGATCATCATCTTTGGGATAACCATCATCGTTGTTATTTGATGGCTGCATTGGACCACTTTGAACAATATCGTGATGCTGACAATCGGCTGGGTGAAACGACCACATTCCTGGACTAGAACTTATAAACGTTTCCTTGATAGTGTCGCTTTCATCACGGTTAACTGACCGAGAACTTATTTGTTGTTCAGGAATTCCGCTCTCCGCCTTAGGTTCTGATTGGGTAGAGTTGGATGCTATTTCTACTTCCGAGTGTAGCTTACTACTCAATACATCTGAAGTACTTTCCAAATTGAATGATGTATTGGCTGTTGCAATATCTGACGTTAAAGAAATCAATTCATCAGATTTCGTTATGCTATGAGATGTTTTTTGTGGTAATTTACCAATCCTGAACCTAAAACCCGATCTGAGAAGACCGTTTCAGCTTTTTTTTGTCTTTTTTACGGATCCAGATTTCCATTTTCTCCCGATATCTATCTCTCTTTGGAGCTGGGCGTGACATGACAAACATCGTTGAACGTATATTGCACTCATTGACAATAATAATAATTTTGTTTTTACGTAAATACCTACAGTCACTCCACGTGTCTACAGCTAATTATGAAAAATTATCTTAAGTAGCTCACTGAAATTCTATTTGAATAAATCGAGCTGATCAACAATCACTACGTCTTAATTAAATAGTTATTCTTTTCAAACCTTCAACACGATATTACTCGTTCTCACTCACAATAAAATAATAGAAATGCTAACGGTACTCTGCTTTGTCACGCGAGCCATGGAGAAAGAGTGGAGGTAGACACGAATCAATCAAAATCAGAATCGTTCACCGGTACGGAACTCCCTTGATAGCCGTGCCCACGTTCATCAACGCATGTAGCATTTGGCTTCGTTCACGAATAAATACTCACAATTCGTAGCGGAGGGATGGAGATAACTTTATAGCCGATCCAAACCTGTTTTGGGACTTTTACCATGGTCCTTGGATCAAATTAGACGACGCGTTTGTATGTCTTACATAGACCCGTTTCTGTAGTCCGTTGTTAAGTGTTGAGTAGGATAAACTGCGACTTATGATCGCGGATTCATTATGCGTATAACATAAAACTTTGCGCATGATGAATTGCATAAAAATTGCATATCCTGTCAAGATAATAAGGTGTTAACACATTAAGGAAAACTCATTTTTTTTTGTCATTTTAAGGTTGATATTAATTATTGGAAGGATGTGCTTGCCCATTATGCAAATTTCGCAGCCCAAACGTTTAGTGATTTATGTTAGTAAATGCCATCGGATACATCTTTCTAGCTTCACGGAAGTGTACTGGCATTCTACGAAAGGATCAAGGAACCCAATAAGCACAATTCAATTATAAGCTACACTAGAGTCGTAGATATCACACCGAGAATACGAGTGCAATTGTGATGTAAAGAACAACATTGAGGTTGGTTGCGAAAGAATACTGTAACCCAAGATGATCGCCACTGATCGTCTCATCCATTCTACATGCCTTACTTTAGTTGAGTTGATCGTGGTCACTATTTCAGTCTACTATACATCGACTAGATAATTGATGCGTAACGCCAAATGCTATCAATTCGAATGGTTTTATTGTTTAGCTTTGAGTAAAATCGTTCACAGCTGTCACTGGTATCAATACTTTTCAAACTTTTATTAAGTTAGAAAAGGCTCTCAAGTGCGAGGAGGATGTGTGTGTGTGTATGTATATATGAAGGGTGGTTCATAACAAGTGTACACATGTGAATGGGCCTTAACTCTTATTTATCACCAACTTCAGGTCCATATATTGACAGATTATGACAGTTTGGTCTTTTACAATTCTAACCATGGTGTCATACACATCAGCCGAACGTCTTATTATTGTTAAAACTTTTTACAAAAATAATGAATCGCCAGTGCAAACATTTCCCCCTCTACGTGAATCGAATAATTTCACGAAATGGACCCATATATTGGCCGGCGAGATCGTGTGATTTGACTCCTTGCGACCTCTTCCTTCGGAGATTTCTGAAGGATCTTGTTTACGCTGATGCTCCCCAGACTACTGAAGCATTTAAAAACAATATTCGAGCCAACATACGCCTAATAACGCCGGAAACGTGCGAAAAAGTCATCGAAAATTACAATCATCGTTTGATAGTCTGTAAAGCAGCACGAGGTGCACATATGCCCGAAATAATGTTTTATATTTAATTGTAAGGGACCAAATAAATAAACATTACAGCTCAATCTTCACAAAAACTATGCTTTTTTTTCGACAAAAATGTGTACACTTGTTATGAATCACCCTTTAGATACATAAATAGATAGTATATATATATATATATATATATATATATATATATATATATATATATATATATATATATCTACGAGAATATATATATATATATATATATATATATATATATATATATATATATATATACATATATATGATATAACAAAATATTTGCCTGGAGGTCACAATTGTGCTTTGATTTTTGCGAAATTTTCAGAAATGAAATATTTCGACTAGTTTTGTTAATCATTCAAATTGGTTAACCGAAAACAAAATAGAGGCTGTTTTAGATGAAAGCCCGTGATTCCTGTTCTGACCAAAGTATAGCTCCGATCTGTACCAAAATTGGTACAAAGATTCATTTAAGTGTGGGATAAAGCTCACAATAAAAAATCAAAAGTCGAACCATCTGAAAGAAAAGGCGGCCGCCCAAAATTGAAAAATTGAATATCAAAATGGTGGCTAGGATAAGTTTGAATCCGGAAACTTCTTAGAGCTACAATTTATATTGGATTTTTATGAAACTTAAAATCATGGTAGACGTTGATGAGATCTTTTACCAAAATGTATCAGAACTAAATTCGATTCCTATGAATGCTACAGATTTTAGCAGTAACGAGCTTTGCATTAAAGTCAAGAAATTAAATTTAGAAAAAGAACGAGAGCCGACTTCAAAACGCCCTAAAAAGAATGAAATAAATTTTATGGAAGCGGTGTCAAATTAATTTCCCCATTTCAACATAAAAACTTCCAACATGTGCACCATCACAAAAGAAAGGGGAGAAACTGATATGATACCACTTCCATAAAATTTATTTCAACTTTTTTAAGGCATTTTGAAGTCGGTTTTCTTTTTTTTTCTAAAAGTTTTTCATTTCTGGATTAAATGAATTAACCACAACCTTAAGATTTCAGAATCAATAAATGGTGCATATGAACATTTTACGTAGTTTTACGCAGTAAAACAAGTTTCCCATTAATACTACGTGAGCTGATAAGTCTCAGGAGTTTTCACTAGGTGGCGAAACTGGAAAATCAACATGACTCATTTCGAGAGGATCATCCATCACTGGCTTGTGTATGAAGCTTCATAAAATTTCGTCCATTCAATTACAAGCTATAGTCGTTAGAGTAACGCTATTTTCGCTTTCGTAAAAAAAACGGAAAAACAGGAATATCGCATCTTGATCATACACTATTTTTTACTTGTAAACAAACGTTCTAATGGCTACAGTAATGATATCCTACATCTTTTCGTTTGAAAACACCAATTTGGCGCTGGCTCAGTGAATATAAAATGGGTCCCACAAGCACTAAAGACGTATCTCTGAAAGGCCACAAAAGGCTACGAATGTAGAAATCGTAAAGCAAGTGCATCGAATCATTTTGAGTGACCGTAAAGTGAAATTTCGCAAGTTAGCTGAGGCCATTGCGTCTGAAAGGAAAGGCCACATTCATAAAGCACGATAGTTTGGTGATAAAAAAGCTATCGGCGCAGTCGGTGCCGCGTTTGCTAACCGTCCATAAAAAGCAGCAGCACGTTGATGATTCAACGGCTGGTTTGGCGGTGTTGCAGTGTAATCAAGCAGACTTTTTTCAACGTTCGGTGATGATGAATACAACATGGGTCCATTATAATATGCCTGAATTCGATAGACAGTCTGCAGGGTAGCTGGAAAGCCACACAAAGTGGCCAAAAGTCCAACGTTTGGCCGGAAAGGTAATGGGCTCCGATTTGTGAGTGCGCATGAAAAACAGTCACAAAAGAGCATTTTGCAGCATTATTAGACACACTAAATGACAAATTGATGAAAAACACACCCCTATATGACAAAGAAAAGAAAGGTATGTATCTTCACAATAACGCACTATCCCATACTTCCTTGAAAACGATGGCCAAGTTGGACCAATTACGATTCAAATCAGCTGCTCGCCTACCGCATTCTCCAGATTTGGTCCCTAGTGACTATATTCTGCTCCCAAACCTCAAGTGGTCGATCCGTAAACAACCTGGGGTAACTGATCGATTCGAAGATGAGTTGCTCTGAGCAAATCGAGGCAACGGCTGATAAAGCTGCTTCAGGCTGTGAACTGACTTATGGCCAACGTAGAGGGACCTAGTCCTTCAATAACACGACTTGTAGTGAGGTACATAGAGTCGGAGCTGCTGTACGCAGCAGAAATATGGGGTAACGCTCTCAAAAAGGAGCTGTATCGGAAACGCTTGGCACAAGTACAGAGAAGAGGAACATCTTCATATCCGATAGCCTCTGGTCGAGCGGCGCTAGCTATCGCAGGTATGATACTTATTATCCTCCTTGCTAAAAAACGCCGTACTATCTATCTGTGCTGAAACGAAGACATGTGCGAAATAGTTGATCGCGAGAAGAAATAACGCTCACTCAATGATTGGTAGTAGTCCTGGATGAACAGCACGAAGGAAAGTTAGATTGCGTACCACAATCCTGATCTAAGACCGTGGCTAAA
Organism: Odontomyia ornata; assembly: GCA_963969285.1. Classification (NCBI taxonomy): domain Eukaryota; kingdom Metazoa; phylum Arthropoda; class Insecta; order Diptera; family Stratiomyidae; genus Odontomyia; species Odontomyia ornata. Next base: position 293,464,455 of record OZ017739.1, on the reverse strand, counting down.
TCAAACACACGGGAGCACTGACTTCTACCTGCCCCAGCTCTTGAATGGGCATGGGTGCTTTCAATCTTACTTGCACAAGACTAGTAATTCGAGATCCCTTGACTGAAGGTTTTACGTAGGAAAACAATGCTTGCCAATTATTTTTGTAAACAAAAAATAGGGCAGGGGCGCTAAAACCTTTACAAAGAAGCAGGGAAGTTGAAGTAAAGCCGTCGTATTAGGAGGTAAAAATGTAAGCTTTATACTTGAATGCATTATTTGGAGCTCACGATGATGACCGGGAGCATTGTCCAAAACTAGAACGGCCTTAAAGTCTAAATTGCTTATTTTTAAATAAGTTTCAACTTCAAGAACAAAACAATTCCGGAACCAGTCACAAAAGATAGCTCTTGTAACCCACGTTTTCTTATTTACGTGCCAAAAAACTGGCAAGTGATCCTTGTGCTGATTTTTTAAAGCACGAGGATTTAATGAACGGTAAAGCAATAGTAGCAATTTTTAACCTGCGAATAAGGAAACCGTGGATAAGGAGCTTTTACTGTATATAGAATACGAATCATATCAACTTATTTGCAAAATAAAAAGCAAGTGTTTATTTTATTGACTTGACCGAGTGAGCTTTGGCTTTAGGAAATATTTTGTATTGTCTGACAGATGAGGAATTTAGCGTTAAATTTAATTGCTTCTCCATCCTAAACTATTTATAAACAAAAAGCTTATTGATATATTTTACGGCGCATTTTACAACACAAGATAAAGGTCAGTGCCGGATAATTAGTATCACACACGAGTCAACACGCATTTTAATGAGTTGATTGACTTTTCAAAACTTAATTTGTTTATAAATAACCCATTGAAATGTTCAATGCTGCTCAGCTTTAAACAATTCAATATAGCCTTAATTAAAGCAGCTTAAGCAAACTATTCAATGTGCTCAAACTGTTCCATTGATTCAACTTAGATCTCAAGATGATTGTGAAAAACTCTCACAGGTACCTGTATAGGCACGAAGAACCGATAAGCTTCAGCTTACTTTTCATGAAACCGCAAACATAATAAGTTACGCACTTTACTAAGATACCTTCTGTGAAAATTACGTTGGTGGCCACTCGAAAATGTTATTCTGTTGCCACAGTGTCTAGGTTCGAGCCGGATCCCATAATTGTGCTCATATGGTAGTGATGTAAATGAAAACTTCTCAATGAAAGACGGGCGCCATCTGTTGTATCAATTGGGTCGTGATCAACAACAGATACACCTGTATTTTTTGTTTTAGATCATAGACCTAAATATTGACGAATGAGAGTTAATATTGCTGCTGAGTTTTTTTTTGGTATCGCCTGGTTCACAACCAATCGTTGCTCTAAATTACAGTTGCAACGTTTCTTTAAACAAAAGTTATAGTGTTTGGTTCGTTGTGATAGATGCTCATTGTGTGTAAGAGAATTTTTTGGATAACAAGTAAATTGTTAGAAATGTTGACTTAATTTTGAAAGTGTTTTACTTACAACTCTGAAAAATGAAACCAAATATTTTCCGCTATCAGCCAAAACAATTTTGTTTCTGGTGTCTGCTTGCTGTTTTATAGGTTATTTGTCTCCTTGAAAAGATTCAGTGCCATCAACTCTTCACTTCGTCGCATTTTTTCGAAATACCTATTTAAATAATTGGATGCAAATTTGATCTTAGTAGAAGCCGTTTCCTCGGTGTTCAATTAAATGTCATTCACATCGAGTTATCAGACACGATTTCCGGTTGCTCCACGTTGAAACTGTGCGTCGACTTTGCTCATCACTCATAATTTCCGTATCCTTGACTGCTCGATCTGAGACTCATAAATATGCATCGCAATAGACGCAAAACGACTCTTTAAACTATTAGACCATCCAAACCTTAGTAGACGTATTTCCATTACCTCGCAAAATTAGCTTGTTCAGCTCGTCTGGAAAATGCATTGGCAGTGTTGCTCTAGCACAAAAGCCAGCACCTTGCTCACTTCCATCTCGAAGATACAATGCAAACCACACGATAACAACGGATATTAAAATTTAACAACAAATCATTTGCGGTTACGATCCGAACTATCTGAATCGTCCTCGTTTCATTTTTCTCTGGCGTTGTAACAGTTTTACAAAAATATGAACCGATACTCCTCATTAATGTTGCTCAATATGTTACAATGTAATAATGATTCAGAAAGTACTCGGATCCAGCAGACATGAAGTAGGGGCGAACGATGAGTTGCAGCGTAAGGAGTAAAAACTTAAACTACCTTTCAAAGCTTAATAAGCGTAACCGCAACAATTAATCGCATCAAGAAGAAACTAATAGAGTTTAAGTTTTTACACATGCAACAGATTGTATTGATTTTCAACGATTAATGATTTGTTTACAATTGCACGGGAATCTCCACGAGATACGATTTAACGCTTTTTAGAGATAATTCAATGAAAATCTTTTATTCTGTCTTAACTTGCACTCAAGTCGCGACTAGACGAGCTCATAACACAATCATTTATTCCATCAAACTTTTTCCTCGTTATCCAACCGGATGGCTCACTCCTATTGTTAGATAAATTTGTAACAATGGGAAGAAAATTAACAGCATTTCGCAGCGAATCGGCAAATTCAGATGGACTTAGCATCCCTCCAAATTATCCACTCATCGTGACCTCATGGCATGGAACTGGTTTGGCTATTAAAGGATAAGGATCTGACTTCGTTTCAATGTCGATAAGATTAAGGTGCAATTAAAAGCTGTGCTTGCCATTTCTTGGAATTCACGCAGAAACTGTCTTACGTAATCCTATCTCGTCTTCGATTAAAATTCACTCAAGTTGGGGGCTGGAATAAAAGATGTATTTCTATAGGAACGTAAAAAGTAAAGGCATATCATCAAAATATAGATTTTAGTAGCAACAAAAGATAATGTGCACTGGTCGAAGGTTGGATATTCAACTTTGCGAATTCTTTTTTTGTGGAGCCAATCTTTGTTTTGGTGTACGCTGTTGTGGAGGAATGATGGAACCTACTGCAAGGACGTTTGCATGCTGTGAAGACAGGCGCCAGTATTTGTTAACGAGCTGATTGACATTGAAGTGAAACTATGTTAAAAAATCTTTTATAAAACTTCTTTCGAACATTCACCTTTTATCATTGAGTGCTTGTTTATCGTTTTTATTTTTTCTATAGTAAATAAGCTATCGAATTATATGTGTGTCAATTTTTGAGTAATTTTGGCATTCTTTTTGGTATGTGGTAATTGATTTACAAGTTTTAATATTTTTAAGTTTGATGGTTGAATATCAAATTGGTTTCTGGCTAATTGTCATTCACCACTGATTACAAAGAAAGAAATATTGCTGAAACTTTATCAAATTTATGTCTTTCGAAACAAATAGACAACTTTTTTATTTATGTATATATCCTAACGTAGAACGTTTAGTTTTATGAAAAAGTTTACAGAACATCAAAGTACATTATCATAAATAATCTTCTTCTTCTTCTTGGTAGCACTACAGTCCCCCTCAGGCCTTCGCTTCCTGCAAATAGCGCCTCCAACTGTCTCGGCCTATTGATCGCGTCCTCCAATATTGAAATCCGAGCAGCGATGAACTGTCTTCGTCGACCGAGTCAGAAATGCGTTTCCTCGGTTTCCCTATTGGTCTTCAGACTTCAGTTCTCCCAATGATTACCTTTTTGGGTATCCGTTGTTCGTCCATACGATTTATGTGTCCAGCCTATTGCAGCTTCCACAGTTTTACAATGGTTGAGGCCTCCGGCTCGTCAAAATTTTGATACAGATCGTAGTTGTATCGAATTTGCCATTGGTCCCCGTCTAGATTCGCTCCGATTATTTGCCTCAGGACCCGTCGCTCAAAGGTGTTCAATGTTTTTGCGGATGCTTGGGTTAGGGTCCATGTTTCGCACCATATTATACTCAAATAGCATCCACACTCCATCAACCCTCCGGAAAAATCCGAACACAAGCCGAACAGCCATAAACCTTCGGTAGCAGGTAGGTAGGTAAATGCTGACGCAAGGTTTGACGCGAATATAAACATATGCTGCGATGAGAGATTTCAAGATTACCATATATCAAAAAATCAATAAGTTTGCAGAAAAACAAATTCGTTCCATGAAATCTTTTAGTTTTTTATTAGGATCTGGCAGCACTTCCATGTTCTGAAATGCGTAAAAGAACACGTGCGTCGGAAATTTCATTTGCTTTTTGCGTTGTTTGTTGAGCACACCAGGCCTGGGCTCAGCTGTCGTGCCCCGGATCAGCTAACGTGCCCCTGGGAAAATTCAAAAAGTGTGCAACACAGAGTAAATAAAAGGTGTGGTTACTAGGTGAATGTACTATGTTTCATACTCTTAGCATAACACAGGTCTTTTCATAGATTTGTATACTTGAAGCTTTATTTTCCTGTGTATGCAGCTGGTCTTCAAGATCGTCAAAACTGAATAAAATATTTTATCTGCGAGCTGTATTCTTCGGCATACTTTGTCTCTTTGATTATCCGTTTTTGCTATTTTAGCGCCTAAATACACGAATTCACCCACTATTTCGACACTTTATTCGCCATGTTTAGTATTTTGTGTATTTGAGGTATTTTTCCTCGACTGCGTCATGAGATTTGTTTCATTCTCATTGATTTGAAGCCCTACTAGTTTTGCTTCGCTATCGAGTTTCAGGAAAAGTTCTTTGGCAGTTGCTAATGACCGTGACAAAATGTTGATGTCATCCGCATAGGCTACTACTTGGCTCGACTTGTATAGTAATGTAGCTCGTGTATCGACAGGTAACTTTCTTATGACATATTCCAAAGCCAAATTAAATAGCAATGGGGCCAGCCTATCTCCCTGCCTTAGTTGTAATATTCGAGCAGTTGCCTAAACAAACTCCTCGAAAACCAACATATTGCGGATCCAAATTACAATTGTAAATTTAAAATAATACTCATCATTTCTAATTTTTAATTGAAATTCCACGATTGCATTTTCAAGATGATACGGCAAGTGGATGGAAGGCTCACCGACTGGTTTTTGGAGCGGTCCCGTAAAGTGACGACGAGAACATACCAAGGAGACACGGGATCTTATGCAGGTCAGATGGCAAGTCGTGCGTAGCAAGTTGCAATCGCAATTTGAAACTAAACGTTTTAAGCAACCGAATCGGAGCTCAAACTTCTTGTTATATAAATCGAAAAGGAAGCTATAGTGCTTATAATATTTCAATATTTATGAATTTACAATGAAATGCCAACCACCTTTGTATGACCTGTCACGGTTTACATTTATGAATCATCTAGTTTAACCTTATAATGCCTCCTCGGTGCTAAGTTTATTGTTCGTGTAAGTGCAAGTCGATTAAATGATGACAATTTAACAAGCCACTTCGTGTTATTTCGCCTTCCTACAGTTGGAAGTGACCAAGCAACAGATGAATATATGTTAAATAGGTCTGTTATCTCATTCGAAATTGATATTTCGATATGGATAGCTCCAAATCGCGATTACAGTTCGCGTGCGTGACATCCCGCAGGTCCCGTTGCACTTTGCAGTAGTAATTGATAGAGGTTTCGATACAAGAGGGAGAATTTTTCGTTTTCAAAAATGAGATGTGCAAAATAGTTTATGTGGTACAATATTCTTATGACACATTAAAAGACTGTAAACAACGGACTATTTCAGTAATAACCACCAAACGGTGCAAAGTCCAATCAAGCAAACTTCGCCCGACCATTTTTCTGAGACATCTTTCGCTTGTGAATTGTCGTCTTGTGGAGTGTTTTATTGATAGTAAAAACCTAAATCATTTCCTTGTTACGATAAAGGTGATAACGGTGCGAGTATCGTCTGCTATAGTTTTGTGTGTGACAAGACGAGTCCCGGTCAAGGAATTTTCCCGCTCATATCATTCGGTTGATTATGCGTAGAATTGGCTTGGAGCATGCATGAAGTGTTAAACGAAAAATTTAATCGCGAATCATCTTATGCATTGAGTCGTGCTAAATAATTAATACCTCACCGACATCGGTAGCGTGGTTAGCGACCCGAGTGAATAATAAGTGCTCTCCGTTGAAGCTTAGTGCGAAGGTCGTCTAGTAGTTCGTGGAAAAACGTTGAAAATGCTTGCGCAGGGGTCAGCACATTCCGAGAATAATAGCTAGTTCGATTCAGCTATAAATAGTTTTTTTGTTGTCTCTGGAGAGTTGAGATCGGGCATAAAATATTCATCCAAAGCCATTTGAAGGGCTTCAAACGATACAAGATGGTATTGATGGTAAACAAGCGAAGCGAACAGGAACTAGTGGACCTTGGGGTGACCTATTCGATCATGGTTTGGATTCATATGCTACAAGCTTGGTGAGAATTTACATGTTCTCATTGTTTGGAACTCATGACTTACCACCAATAATAATGTATTTTGTGATATGGAATGTGATGCTCAACTTTTATTTATTGCATTTTGAACAATATGATATTTGTATTATAGACAGACAAATTGAGACCTCAGCGCGATGGGCCAAGTATTGAGCCTTGGGGAACTCCTGTTTTCGTCGGTGCTCGATCGCTCAGGACATTGCTGATTATAGTTCTCTGCGATCTCCCCTCCAAGTAACTCTTAAACAGCTGCTTAGCACTACCCTGAATACCATACGATTCAAGTTTGCGAAGCAAGAGGTCATGATCAACTGTATCAAATGCTTTTTTCAAATCCTCAAAAATTGCGTTACCATAATCACCTTTGTCAAGTCCTAGATTGATGAAACGTGTAACAGAATGTAGGGCATCCAAAGTACTCTTGTTCTTTTGAAAACCAAACTGATGTTGCCTTACGATATAGTTTTCAACTAAGAATGATGTCAATCGATTGTTTAGTATTTTTTCAAATATCTTACTAAATTCCGTCAGCAGCATAATCGGGCAATAGTTTTTCGGATCAAAATGATCACCATCCTTAAATATAGGAGCTATTTTTGCAAGTTTTTCTTCTTCTGGAAATGGCCCATTCCTAATATGTAGGTTTAAACATTTTGCCATAAGCTCGGCTATGGTCTCCTTTATTACACTTATCTCATTCTTCGTGATGCTATGGATGCCTGGTGCTGAATACTTTTTCAATTCATTGATTACATTTAAGACTTCCATTTTATTTGTTTGATGAAAGTGAAGGATGGAATTTATTGAGATATTTGTAGTATTTAAATTGCTTTCTGAACTGGCAACAATTTCTTTAGTAATTCTTCCTCCAATTGTTGAAAAAAAATTAATTAATGAGTTCACCGCGTCACGTGGACACGATGTATTAGCGGGCCCATCAAGATTCAGTAGAAAGTGTTGTGATATATCTCGGGGGGAAGAGTTATCCTTACCTCATTTATTATTTTCCATAACTCATGGGAGTTGTCAGCCGCTGTTTCCATTCTTCAGTCTCTTTCACCAGTCATTTCGATTCTTTTTTCGCTTGCATAATTACAAACTTGAAAGCTTTGGTTTCCATTGTTCTTCCTGTAGTCCATGTACCTGTATGCCTTCCTTTTTTTTATATTTACATCAATTACTTTTTTGTTATCCAAGTCCATTGGTTGATTTTTTTCTCAATTGCAGAGCTTTGCTTAGCAGTAATGATGATATTTTTGAGTTCAATAATACTATTTGGTTTCAACTTCTTCAGTAATTCTCGTTTGTTTGATTTAAAGAGTTCCTTATCTAGATATTCGGACGTTTTTTAGATTGGCTTCTGTGATCAGGGTTTGGTGTTTTTAACACACGGTGATCCAGCTCCGGCCAGTCCTCAAATGTGTATGTCATGTTTTCAGCCACTATTAGATCGTTGGTTATTATATGATCCAGACAGGTATTTGAAACTGGGCGGAAAATTTTGTTCTTATTTATGATTACTACTCCATTTGTTTCTAGCGTTTCTTTATAAATCCTTGATTCTGGTGGTTCCATTAGTACATCAATGTTTGTGTCCACTACTGTGGTTAAATTTTTTTTAGTTCAGAATAATGTATTTAGTACTGTGCAAAAATCTTACGCATTCATACGATTGGGGTTATAGTAAGTGCCTAATTTTATTTTTTTACATGCATGGCGTCCTACAATTATTATCTTCTTCTTTGTAGCAATACAGCCCCTCTCGGGCCTTCGCTTAGAGCTAGTCAGAGTATCTCATTTTCATGACCGTATTGATTTTTTTTTTGGAAGTTGGTTTAGTCAGTACCATGCCCCCGTGTGCCTGTTCAGCTATGATATGATCTGATTAAGTCAGTACATATCACCACTGAGTGAACACTCATAGTCTGTCCCAAAAATCTCCTGAACTAAATCACGTTGCTTCCAGCGAGATTTGAACCTGGGACCTTCGGCTTATGCGTTCATGCTCTAACCACTAGACCACACAGACTACCTCAATTATTATAACGTTATATTTATCAGGCGTCACTCTCTTGGTAATGAAATTGATTATATTTTTTACGTATATTGCTTTGCTTCCACCTCTTCCAGCCCTGCAGGAGGTTACCGCATTATATCCTCTGGGTAAATCCAGATTTCATTGAGAATAACCAAATCTATGTCGGGACTTTGCTGCAGGTAAATCTAAATATCATTTAGTTTGTATATTAAGCTTCTTATATTAGCATATATGAGTGTTAAATTTGTTCCACTTGATTTATTTGAAAGATTAGCAATCATCCAACTTGTAGTCAGTGCTTCTCCTGGCGATCAATATTCTGCGTTTAAGCTCAGGACACTCTAACGAGTCGGCTCTGTGAGAATTATTATTGTTACCAATACAGTTGGAGCACTTCTCAATCGTGCTTTTGCAGTCCTTTAGGTCATGCTTTCCTCCACATTTTACACATAGTTGCTCTCCTTCACATTTTGATGTTTTGTGATTGTATTTTTGACACTCATAACACCTCGCTACGTTACAGTCTTCCTGCACAAAATATGATCCATAATCTATCTTAACGTATCTATTTGCAAGCCTCTTATACATGCTCCCATTCACCTGGAAGATGTGCAACCACCTTTTATTTCTTGTCCACCTAGCATGTACAAGTTCCGTAGTATCCCGCTCCTCTATACTGATACTGATACGCTTACATTTGAGTTCATCTCTTCAATCTCGCTTTGCAAATTAATCATTTGTTGGAAGAGTCTTGATTTACTAGGCCATGTACTTTTCATTATTTTGTTCTAGCATTTAATTATCCTTATTACTAACTTTCCGATAATAAACATAACCTTGAAAATTTTAATAGATTAAATACGTTCAGATGACTTTTACTTTATGCTTGTTTCATAATTTTCAAACAAAACTGATAAAATAAACGATTTCCTGTTCACCTCATATCTACAACAACAAATATGATCAGGAGCTTAGGCTTCCCAAGATAAATAAATCTCAATTACATTATTTTTCTTTCGCGTTGAAATCCAAACTTCGTTTTAATCGTGGGCTCACACAATAAGAAAAAATATTTATTATTCAGAGCGCAAATATCACTTGCCAAATAAAAATCAGCTGTGCAAATTTTAAGTTTAAGCTTCCATTACTGCTACGAGTTTTAGTCAGACAACATGAATAAATTGTTTTCAATGCTAAACATTGCAGATTGCGCGCATTGAATGACAGAAACTAGTGTTGTTTAGAACACATTGAATGAAGTAAGTAATAATAGGTCAAAATGATTAGGAGTAAACAATAATTATGGACCATATTTACTATAGTATAAATGGTTGGGGAATATTCTGAAAATTTATGCAGTTCTAGAAAATGTATTTTTTCCTTTTAAGAAAAGCTTATAAATATATATTATGCATGTTTATATCAGTGACAATTTTAAAAAGATAGAAATTAAGTTATTTGCGGTAATGTGTTAAGTATTCAACCGTTTTCAAAACTATTTGATTTTGAGGATAATTTTACTGAAGATCACACTAAACCATCAAAATTGCAAAACATGAATTAGCTTTGACATAAAAGTAAGTTTCATGTTCAAATAACGAAAAAAAATACTTTAGTCAAAATTAACGAAGAAATTTTTCTTTATTTTTCCAGGTAAAGACCAATTACAACATAGCAATTATTTTAACCCTGCAAAAACATTTGTAAGTAAAATATTTCTAAGTTTTAGGCAATCCAGTTGACCGTTGTACAGTATTAAATGCTGAATCGTGGTTCGATTAATTCGAAATTCTTGCATAAAATAGTGATGCTTTTCATTAGGTTTTCCTATCCAACACCAGAACCCTAATCAAAATTCTTTGTGTGTAGCTACATAATTTAGTCGCGTTGATAATTTTTCTGAAAGATTACTAGAGAAAAAAAAATGTTAGAAGAAGGTGGTTTCAATGAGCGTACTAATTCTCCTCAGGCCATCACTCTTATTAGATACACACTGGTGATGGCGAGCAAGTTATCGTATAGATTTACATTAAATTGATGTATAAAGGGTCAAATGATATAACAAAGTTTAGCGAAGATCGGAACTCTATTTTCTAATTTCGTTTCAATAATCATCCAGCCCATTTAAGTACTCTGGATTTATAATCAAAAATTCTCCCATAAACTATATTTTTTTGTACGAAAACAACTCAGCGGCTTCCTGAGCTCATATATATATAGGGGCTCGCAGCTTATTTGATGCAGTCCATTTTTCAAGGCTTAGGGCACTGTAGCAGTGGAGTGCTCCGGCCAGAAGGCTTTTGTGAAACAATAAGTAAATCAAACAATATATTCTGCATATGAAAACCTGGCTTATATACAGATTCCATAAATTGAGTTCAAAAAACTATGTCCTCGTTATTACGCATTTAAATTCACCGCCATTTTGTTTCAAGTATTTTGAACCTGTTGTTTAATTAATCATGATAACACATCAATATTACAAGCCATTTCTAAAATTTTAATCAAAATTACTACATATTTGTGTGTCTAGGCCCGTTGCAAACGTGTATCTCAACAGTATCACATGTTAAAGTGATTGTTAATGTTATATATTCAATCGGCTGTAAGTTCGCTGTTTTTGCTTCGATTATTGCGAAATTTTCAGGGCACATACAATTGCTATTAGAAAACTTCAGTTGTAGCTTCTGAAAAATTTAAGGGTCCCATTGGGGTGTCTCATGTTCAGAGCTCACATTGCATCAAATGCCCACATGCTTCATCGTTCGTTTATTTTGCTTGCAATACAATTATGTACCTACGATACCTTCTTAAAGGAATTCTCTGATTTCATACTGTCTAAATATATGTATCGGCTGTGGTATTTTTATATACGAGGTGTGATAATTAAGTAATGAGACTGATTTTATTGCCGCGTTTATGATAAACCTGCGATCTTGAAATTCCCTTCGCCTTCCCCGGCATCCTTCGCCTCTCTATTGATATATACGGAAACGTACGCGAAAATTGTAAAAGTGCTTGGTGATAGTGCTTTTAGTCGTGCCCAGGTATTTGGATGGCATAAAGAGTTTAAGGAGGGGCGTGAAAGCGTGAAAGACGAGGCGTGGAGCGGTAGACCAGTCGAGGTGCGGATTGACGCGAATGTGCAGCGTGTGCGCGCCCTAATCCGTGAAGATCGGCGTTCAATAGTTCGAATGTTGACCTCGGAACTGGGTATGAACCGTGAAACCGTCAGACAAATTTTAACCGACGATTTTGGGATGGAAAAGTTGTGTGCGAAGATGGTTCCAAAGAACGGCCTCAGGATGTCCCAGTGTTTGGCTTCTAAAGAGATCGCCGTGTTGCAACAGCCACATTTTTTGCCCGATATATCACCTTGTGACTTTTTTTGTTCCCTAGAGCAAAATCGGTGGTCAAAGGAACCTATTTTGAGTCGATCACGGACATCCAGGCGGCCGTGACGAGGGTACTAACAGACATCCCAGTCAAAGCGTTCCAGAAATGTTACGAAGCATGGAAAACACGCTGGGATTGTTGCAAAGCTGCCCAAGGGGACTACTTTGAAGGAGATGGCAGAGTTGTAGAATAATTTTTAGATATACGGTTTTCATGGGATCAGTCTCATTACTTAATTGGCACACCTCGTAGTAACCCCAATACTCCGAGCATTGAATGAAATGTCTATGACTATTCTTGTATCATTGATGAAAATGGCGTTTCTACTTTGTTTGCTTCCTCTGTGTCCCATTGCACTTTAATTCAATTTAATTATGATCTTGTAAACATTGCATATTAGACTGTTTTTTTTTTCTAACTCAACTTATGCGTTTCATCGCCTGATGATTTCTTCATCCTACTAGATTCTTATGATCCCTTTTTGCGTTTTAATATCTCAATTCTATTATTAAAGCGTCAGTACAATATTCTCCTAACAAAGTATATCTTCCGCCAAGCCAACTTTGGTCTTATTAGTGACAGACTATATACTGCTAATTGGTTTAAACTTTTTCGAGCAATAGACTACAATTCAGCTGTTCATAATTGTAGCTTGCTTAACAATTTCGTTGCTGGATTCACTCCAACTTGCCGTCGTTCTGAGTTTCCCGATGCCCCTTGGCTTACATTAAGAGTCCTTTCTGCATTATACGGTAAAGATATGGCCTATCATTCTTTAAAGTTTGGGGTTCTAGTGAAATTTCCCGGAATTTCCGAAGCTTAGGAATGCTAGGAAATTTGATATAAGCTTTGACAAGGTCTAACTACATCAAATCAATCAATGGTTTATTTAGATTTCCCTTTCTGGGCATTTTTGCGCATATATTTAGTCATTGAAGACTTCTTCTACTCTTCTGGATAGTTCCAACGATGATGGTCGTACGGCAGACACACTGTTGGATATTGCTGAGGCTGCTTGCTATTTAATAATTACTTACTCGACTCTTATTTCCAACTGTGTATAACATTTACAGTAGGAATGGAAAAATCTTCACCAGTTTAACCGAAAGCCAATTTTTTGTTTCAAAAATCCGGTTCTTTCCGGATGTTTTTCCTCCGGGCTCAAACTGCTTTTTTTTCAAATTCAAGAACTGAATAAAAACCCAGATACAAATGAGTAGAAAAAACTTGAAAGCAGTTTTTTCGCCATCCCCACCTAGTCAGCATTAATGACCGCAGTCACTTGGGAAAATTTCTATATTTGATTGGTTCTTGGTATTATTTATTTCCTTTGTTTCAATGCGGAGGACTTCTTTCAGAGTGAGATGTGTAGCTAGTACACGATACACAATAAATGCAAGATGTTTGGGGGCCGAACTGAAGAATCTTCTATCCTTATACTGTAAATGAATGGCTTAGCTTAACATTAAGGCCGGCTTGGATTTCAATACGTTAGCCCCTATTTTAAACATAAAGATGAAATATGCTGCAATTCGTTTTGAGTAAAATAATTTTGTGGATAAAAAATTGAAACCCCGTTTGTACCTAAAGCTAATCAATGGACATAAAAATATATTCATACCCATGACTCCAACGAACTAAACAATATTTACAGAATAGCTAGCAATAATGGATACAAAAAACTTGACATTAACAAACTTAATACACAGTATGGAAAAAAACAGGAGCGCTAACTGACCGAAACGCATAAAAACGACCAACAGTGAATTTCGTTAATATACGTAGGCAAAGAGGCAAATAAACTATCAAACTTCCTTAGGAAATACAAACTGCATTCAAAACTAACAACATTAGAAATACCAAAACTCAATGAAACATCAATATACGAGAACAGTGCCATATACAAACTGACAAGCAAAAACTGTGACATGGTACGCATAGGAAGGACAACACGAAAACTAACAAGATACAATGAACACTTACCATTTTTCTTACACAACAAGACAGACTCCTATCATGCGAAGCACCTACAAAACCACGCACACGAGCCTGATGCTATGATAAGCTCTATGATATTGCTATACAAACAAAGCAAATAACCGAGATTTGACACCCTAGAAAGGCTTAAAACACATAAACATAGATAAATAGACGGTAACATTATCAACGAACAACTTCTTATGAATTCCGACGCAATTTTCTCAGTACTAGACCACACTCTCCATCGAAAATAGAACCGAGATGAACCAGAACAAACGGACATCCAATAATCCAAAAAATAAAAGCACAATATCCCCCTATCTGACCTAATTTATTACTTACCTGCTTAACCCATCGTACGACTATATAAAATAATTCCCTTTCACACATCCCTTAGACCCTGAAGATGACTCAAAAAAGTCGAAACGCGCCTGCTCATACAACAACGCAAGGCCAGACGGCATTGCAAGAAAAATAAATGAAATAAAAATAAACATTTAATTTTGATTCGAGTTTTTTTTTATTTAAAGAATTTGCTAAGGGAATGGCCAAAAAACCAGCTCTACCAAAAAACCGGTTTTTTGGCTTTTAAAAAATCTCCCGGTTAAACCGACGATAAAAATATCGGAAAACCGAAGAACCGGGTTTTGAACCAAAAACCGCCATCCCTAATTCACAGTTTTAAGGGAGATTCATACAATCATTAGCAATCTGGAATTGAATCTTAGTCCAGATTTACTTTTTTTTCCAAATTACTTGCCTCAGCACAATCTTCTTAACCTGCAATCCTCTTCAACAATAGCCTTACGGGTGTGGCATTTTCATCTGCGTGAAAATTGGTTTATATCTTAACAATTCACAAAGGTGCTGACACTTCAATTGTGTATAATCATCTGCCTTTTTTTTATTTTCCACTTATTAAAATTCTTCTTATTTACAATTGAATCATCAGCTATTTTTTAACCTTTTGGCCTCCGTTTCAACTTTTTATTACCATCAATTATTTAACATCATTTCTAACTCACTTGGCTCCCATACTCAATAGGATGCCAATTACGCTGATTTTAGCAAGGCATTTGATATAGTTTTGCATGACACTCTTTCCAAAAACTGGTTCCGTTCTTTTCTTTCTTATCTTTAGGGTTCTGTTTCTATTAATAATGTAACCATTGCACCATTTTATCCACGTTGTGGTGTTCCACAGGGCTAAATTCGGTTCGTTTCTTATTTATTATCTTTATTAATGACCAGCTGGTTAAATTTAAGCCTAACACTTCTCTTTACAAACATGACCTTAGATTAATCAGGAAAGTTAGGTTTGACTGCAACTGCATAATTTTACTTGAAACTCTTTCTGTATTAAGTTGCTGTTGCAGACAAAATAAGCTACCCTTGAATTGTACCAGCTTATGAAATTTTCTTCTAAGACTAACTCTTCAATTTTCAGTTACTCTTTGGGTAATCATTTGTATTGATTTAAGTTACACACGTCTCGAACGTCGAGATTTCCCGAAGGAAATCTAATTCGACCTCTCATCGGTTCTAGACGTGAAGGTTTGGAACGTGACAGTGGAGTATACCCATCAGGTCAACAAGTCCGGACACTCTTAGTCTACTCTAAGGTGGCTGCTGGCTAGCTAGCTAGCTCGGACTTAGTCTGCTCGCGTATAACCCGCGACCGAACTCCTTTCCGAACTAGCTAGCTAGCCAGCAGCCATCTTGGAGTAGACTTAAAGTGTCCGGACTTATTGACCTGATGGGTATAGTTCGTTGTCACGTTCCAAGACCGATGAGGGGTCGGTTTAGATTTTCGTCGGGGAATCTCGACGTTTGAGACGTGTGAAACTAAAACCATTGCACACACTTTTCAATTATTGTTTGATGTTAAGGATTCGAGAATGATTTTTGATTCCATAATAAGCCCACATTATACACCTCATCTCCAGAGGTGCCTGAATTTCCGATCTTATATCTTCAATGTCATTTCCTTAATTACTGCCTGTAGTGTATTCAGTGGAAATTCACTCGAACCACCTTTTACAAACTTGAATTCAATTCCGCATTGCTTGTCATATTCTCCTGGATGAATGTTTCTTGTTTAAGTTATAAAGGGATTTCCATTCAGGATATAACAATTTTATCCATTAATAAAACACAGAGTTAATTGCAATATTGAGTTCAAATTTATTGTGGGTATAGTGCAAGCATTACATATTATGAATAAAATCCAATTTCGGTCACCCGTTTACAGCGGTCGATTCTTTGGACCCAATTTTCCACCACTCTGGCACACATTTCGACCAGCACGGTGTCTTTCAGCTTGTCTGAAGTTGCTGGCATGTTGATTTAGACCAGTGACTTAATATAGCCCCATAAAAAGATATCCAATGGCGTTAGATCGCATGAACGAGGCACCATTCGACCGGATCATTTCTCGAGATAACACGTTCACCAAATAGGTCTTTCAATAAATCTATTGTGAGGTGTGCTGTGTGGCTAGTGGCACCGTCTTGTTGAAACCATATATCGTTGATGACAAGTTCCTCCAATTCTGGTAACGAATAATCTTCCAACATAACACGATAGTGCCCCCCATTGACAGTAACATGACGATCGTTTTCATCCACGAAAAAATACGGCCCAATCACACCTCCAACATGGAAACCGCACGGGTTTGTTGCTGACCACTGACGCATATTTTGCTTCTGGACAAAGCCATTGAGCCAGAAATAAGCCTCGTCGCTGAAGATGATTTTTCGATGAAATTCTTCATTTGCTTCAAGCTTTGTCAGAGCTCAATTGAAGAAATTTTAGCGTTTCGAATGATCAAGTGGCTTTAGTTCTTCAGTCAATTTGGTTTTGTAACCATGTAGGCGAAGATCTGTTCGCAAAATATGCCACAGTGCCGTCTGAGCGATGCCCAATTATTGAGAACGGCGTGGCTCATTTTGAATCAATGTACTTACGGCTGCGATATTTCCTTCGCTTCAAGTGGTACGACGTCTTTTTGGCACCTAAACGTCCAATAGTGAAAATCTGGACTCGAACTTATCCACTATAGCACGCACAGCATGTCGGGTGGGATTATTATTACGACCGAAAATTGGAATAAATGCTCTTAACCCTTAAAGTGCATTGTAGGTGCCTGACACCCAACAACATTTTCAAACATGCAGAGATCCTATAGTATCAAACAAAATCGGGAACGTATCGGCATCGAACATTAGTTCAGATCACTAACTTCAAGGAAAGTAACTTTGAAGGAGATATTTTAAAGTACTATACGTGTACATCCCATAATTTTTTGTACTAAAATATTCCATAGCGGCAGTACAAATCAGCATAGAACACGTCAGGGTGTCGGACACCTAAGTGTGCACTTTACGTGTTTCCTAAGAAATATGGACTTTAAGGGTTAAAGTTGCGACCATCGACTCAGAATTTCCGTAGTAATTTTTAATCATTTCCAAACGTTGCTGGCTCGTGAATTTTACTATTATGATAATGTTGACTTTTGCTAACGTTTTGACATTGACTTTTAATTAAAATTGTTTAAGAATGCGTTCATATAAAGATACGAAATTGTTATGTCCCAAATGGAAAATCCTATATATAATCCAATTTCCGCAATTTGTTACAAAACAGAAGCACCAGAATCAATAAAGTATAGTGTTTAATTTCATCCAAGTCAGTTCAGAAAGTTAGCCACCATAAAGTCAGAAAATATACTTTTTCAAACCACCGCCATTTCGAAATCTGTAAAATGAGCGGCCGGCCGATTTGGCTGGTAAGGAACTGAGTCAAGATACTGGTCCAAGACAGCTTTCCTGAAAATGTGATGCAAATCAAAACGAAATTGTGATCTCCCACACGTTTAAAATTTGGCTGATATCCGAATTCGACACAAGTGACATAACAGAAAACACTTCCTGTATGAACAAGCATATCCTGTTACACTTTGTGCCATGGAAGTGGATGATCAGGATTAGACAGGACATAGGGATGCATAGAAGCAAAAATGCAAACATGAACAGTGAGAAGCACAGGTGAAAAGCAACAGAGACAGAATGCTAGTTGAGAGATATGGCAAGAGTAATTCATTTTATAAATGAGACTAAGATTCTAGAGTGCAGACTCGGGAAGCTTATGCAAGACCGCTTTCCTAGCAACTTGTCTTACCTTGTATTGTTAACTCCGTTTCAAGCACCTATTTGTAATGTTTAAGCATAATCTACCATATATTTCAATGACTTCCGCCTTTGGTTTCTATTCTCCTAGTTCCGAACTTTAACCAATATTTCTACAATCTACATCAGTCTGAAGTGTTTCCATCATGACAGAAAAGCCCATTCATTATATGATTAAAATATATAACAAGGCGAGTTGAATGCACTCCTAACTGCCATTGACCAAACACCCCAATCATTCAAAGTAGTGTTAATACGATTTTCATACCTATTTCCAAACTTCATCACTTCCTCCACATGTGTACAATAAAAGAAAATTTTAACAACCTCAATTTTCAAAAGATCCCCAAGTGAATACCAAATCGCATTTCAAAAGAGCCAAAAATCCAGTGCAATCGCATTCCTCATGCATATAATTCAGTGAATTTACATAAACTGCATTTTGTAGCGAAACTGCAGCATCTCCTCACATGCATATTGCATGAAATCGTTCCGTGGAGTATACTAACCTTAAGAAATGTAAAAGATACTCAGCACAAGCACGTAGTCTTGAGCATTTTGAGTATGGAGAAACTTTTCTTGTATCTACTTTTACGCACTACTGCATTAGCCTAAACTAACTGGATTTGACAATAAAGTGAGAAGATCTAAAAATAGAGGTTGCATTCCAGGAAAGCCCTTAGCAACGTAAACAAATATTTCATCAGAAATTATTGGTAAAAAAAAACGCATGGAAAATTTTCTGACAGATTTACCCAAATATTTGGAACCACCTTCTTCGGATCTCGATAAAGTTAAATAAAATGATATAAAATTTAATTAGCACCTATAGACACGTCACGGTTCGTATGCTAGCATCAAGTGAATTTCATTAATAATTCATTTTGAAATTCGAATGAATCGTAAAGACGCAGATAAATCATTTCCACGCTTCACTTCATTTCAGACATACAGCAATAAAATCAGATATTCGTATTAAAATTAGTTCGTCTATCAAATCTATCTTTTAGCTTGATGGACACGAGTTTGAATAGAAAAGATACTTCGTTGAATAAAATAGTGACGAATAAAATGTAAACTTTCTACTTGACTTTGACGATATTTTTCATAATTGTGTAAATTGAGGCTACAAATTAATGCTAATGAGAAATTATTTGCGTGGCCACATAATGTACATGTAAATATATACTAATTAGCTACACTTTGTTGACATTTATTTGATGAAATCATTCAGTAAATCACGTTGGTACACGAAACATTTCCATTAATGGCCAAATAAGTATGTTATTATGACCACCATAGATATCAGTTGTGCCAGTTCTTGCCGGAAGCTTTAAATTTTCCGGGAAATTGTTCTTGTTTTTAGATCAGAATCCTTGGCAGCTCATTCATTGAAAACGTAATTGGTGTAAATTTAAGCGTCGTTCATTCCATTGTAAACTATCGCGTTTACAAACAAATGATAAAATTCATTTTGATATTTTCGAGATAATCAATCGTGCCAGCTTTTCTGCTCAGTCTTCCATTTCCACGCTCACTAGTCGTCGGAAACCCCAAAAGCTTCAACATGCAACGAAGAAGATAATGGAGATGATGACAATGATGATACCCGTGATGCGATATGTGATGTGATTTGGAGCCCGTGATTGTACGCTGATGATTCTCTTCTTGCTTGGCAAACATTCGCAAGTCACTTAATTTCGTGATTTATTGTATTATTATAGAATTGTCGTTTCATTTCAGTTCTGACTTTTATGTGGTCAATTATATTTTCATTCAATTGAAATTACATAATTGGAGAGCTCGTAGATTATCGGCTAGGCATACTAATTACTGTATTTAATCCGTCGGATAATGTATCTCCAAGCCATCAACATGGCGATGCAATATGCGCGCTTGGGAGGCTACGCCGTCTTTTCGCTAATATTTTCTTTAATCTATTCAAGATACGATTGCGGGATCATTATATGGGAGAATATGGTGATGATTGTGGTGAAGATCACACACAGGTTCATTAAAATCCTGCTTTAATTATGAGAGACGCATTAGCTGCGACTTAGTTGATTGCAATGGATTTTATATATATCTATCGGGAGCGTGATTGTAATTAATTGAAGATTTAAAAATAACGCAGAGAACTGAATTGTATACACTATCCAAAGTGTGAATACATATTAGCCGAATGATTTGCATTATTTCTTATTTCGATTGTCGAGATTTGGATTGGTCGTCATTTTGCATTAGGAGTGAAAGAAATCATTTGAATTTAATAGATAAAGAAAAGAATTGACAATTTTGCCAAAGAAGAGTTGAAGAAGATAAGAGATAAAGGTTTTATGCTGTCGCGATTCTTAGATTGATTATTTACCGTCATTGTATTTAATATCATAAATAAACAGAACTAGGACTAATTGATTCCTTATGTAATCGACTACCCATTCAGTTCCCATTACAGGTAATTGTAATCGAGTAATAAAAGTGATAAATTCCTGAGCAATCAGAATTGAAATTTTTCCGATTTTGATTTCAGTACTTTTAATGAGTAATGGTTTTCCCCCAATTACTTCAAGGAATTGAAAAATTAATGGGATGAATATAATGAGTAAATAAATCCGCACGCAATTACTCATTACAAATTGCAACGGACATTGAGACTCACTTTTGATAATGCTGTTGAATGGTTTTGATAATATGAAATATTCGGTGAGTGTGAGCATACAAGAGCACCATTCCATATAAATGCGGTAGTAGGCTGTAATGTGACGCCTACGCCCGGGAATCGGAGTGATTCCGATCCCGAACCCTGGCACCCGGCCAGATATGTATGATTTCGAAGTGCAAGCAGACTTCATCTTTCGTGCAGATATCATTGCGCCGAAAATATTTTTCTTCAAATATTTATATTTGTGGAGAAATATTTTCTGTCAATGTGATCCGCTGTAGTAAAACACTGATACATTTCGAAGCATATCTATCTGGCAATGCCGCCCCCAGTTGCCATCCAAACTTCGAAAAGGTACAGAAGGTGCGCGGTTAACTGTCCGATGAGTGAGAGTGAAGATTGTTCTAGACCAAAGTGTTTCATTTGTTTAAGCTTTCACTATATACAGAAAAGTGTGGTGATTTTCGACATTTCGGTGGTAGAAAACAAAAATTGCGAGCGAATGTTGTCCAAAATTATTGTTTCATTGATGGTTTTGCACAAATAGTCTTCTGTATGAAAACAACGGTTATTCGTAACAGTTGGACGCATCTTTCTCTAGAATCTAGGAATGGTAAAATCGGTGTGTTGCCGCATCTGCGAAGCGAGTGATAATTTACTATTCATTTTTAGAAAAGGAAACGAAGATGCTCTTTGCATGCTTCAATCGATTGCATCATCATCGATCACCTTGACTGACCGCCTTCCACATCATATCTGTCTACAATGCAACAATGAGTTACATGTGGCACACAACTTTGAATTGTGCTATGCGAGTACTTATGCCAAATTGACAAACATTCTGAAATTCTCGCCTAGACATGCTCTTGAATTTACATCAAAGATTGACACAATCAAAAATAAAGCTGACATCACGAAGAATTCTACCAATATCAAAAGCAATACAGACACTGAAGGCGGAGAAAGTGTGGCTTATGGGAATGCTAATGGAGCTGAGGATGATCCAGGTGACCAAGGAAAATCACTGCCGAGCTCGGTGGTAAGTGTCCAAAAGTACGTTTAATAACTCTTACAACGTTATGATCAGGGAATCATATCAAGAAAGCCGAGTATATTTCCTTTGTTTCGCATATTGTGGTGCGTTTACATGAATTTCACAAAATGCCACCATCATATTTCACTTTCGTTGTCAACTGTATATTCAATCCTTTCCAATGTAATTTTGACATGCTGTGATTATTAAAGAAAACGGAGTAAATTCTGAAAACATCATAATGAGAAATCATAGTAGAATATATCGGTTTCCCAAAAATATTCGTTAAATTTTAATTCAATTGTAACGTCCAAGTACTTAATAAGCTCTCCGTATGAAAATAATAAGAAAACTACTAAATTCAAATCACCCTAAAAGCCTAACTAGACATATGCTATAGAACATCAGCATCCCTAGTAACCGTGACAAACGTGCAAATATATAAACCTTATATAATCTGTCAATTGAAGCCAGATTTTAAACCAAAATGATAGCAAATAATAAATTTACCTGATTCCAAGCTAGATTTTTCAAATATTTTTCAATGCAAAATGGTTCGATCAACACACATAATTATAAACTTGGGTCAAAATAAATAATGAAAATTGTCCGAAAAAAAAATCAATTTAATTTGGTTGATACTAGGAAAATTCATTTATACTGGGATCCTAGGTTTGTACCATGTTTTAGAACATGGTAGACGTAAGTTTTATGTAGCATACTAGGTTCATATAGCGAATATCTGTCTAGGCTTTTAAGATGCTAATCTGAATTGTGTCATTACCTGAACGTGCTGAATCCAACCTCAAGGCTATTCACTTTTTGGATGTTTCACCTTTTTAGCTGAACGAATCTCAGTTCCAAGTTTTGTAGATTCCTTGTCACTATAATGATCCCAGTGATCATCAACTGAGTAACTCAAACAAAATTGTTTCGATTGTTATTTGATGTAATCCAGCTATAAATCATATCAAAAAGACTTGAATATTAAGTGATCAGATTTTAAGTGCAAGTGTTATCGCGCAATTCTTCCGATTACTTGGAGCTGTGACGCTGAGCATTAGCCTCCTTCCGCCTACTAAATTTTGAATTTCTTTTGAAATGGAGTATAAACCTATTCGAGAATTTCGTCGCTGTGTCTATATTCTTGTATTGCTTTCTGCATTTAATTAAAGGGTACGAAAGTTTTTCAATCTCGTAGTAATTGATAAAAATAATTACTAAAATCACACCATTTTCAAATTGTGGCCGAAAGTCGAACATTGAGATTTTCATGCAGTAACCACCCTTTAAATTACAAAAACATGAAATTATTCAAACTATTCTATGACTCTAAAAATTATGGTTCTTGTTAGAAATTGGCATCAACGGTGCAAGTAAAATTTATAAATTTAAAATAATTAATTTGAAAAATTAACTTTTAGAATGTGCACTATAATAAGAACTTTCGTTTAAAAAAGAAAATAAATGTAAGAAAATATTAAAAACGCGTTTAAAATATAAAGCTAATAATTTCACTCCGAAAAACGTCTTGATTATGTATTTTTGTATATTTTGGCAATACTAAATTACTTAATTTCGATTTAATCATTGAAAGTCGAAATTAAACAATCCTTTCAAGAAAAATCTATGGTTTAATCTTTGTTGTAAACAACTTTGTAAATGTTAATTAATACTAAGGAAATTCTCTAATCAACTATTTACCTATTATTAAGATTCTATAACAAGATTGATGTATTAACTCCTTAGAAATATTTTAAACACACTTTTGTCTATATATACCAGAAAATCTAATCCTGCATCTAGAAACTTGAATATAGTAAAAAAAAAAAAAAATCTATCGCCTCTCCCTATCTCTATTAACCCGCCTTAAGCTTGTAAACCTGATGACTGATTTTTTTTGTGAAGAAGTTTACCCTTAAATCGTTCTAATTCCTTCCTCCTTTCTGTAGCTTTGTAAATGAGCCTAAAATATCAACCGCATGAGAAACTTCATCCTGTGTACAAGATTGCATGAATTCTAATGTAATTAAATTCTAATGTAAACAAAATCAAACCACTAAAATTAGTCATTTTAGATCAAAAACAATATTGAAAATGAATCCGTCTTGAATATTTCAAAACCAAATAGATTTTAAACCTTATACCGACATGAAAGCAAAAGTGGTAAATCATTAGTGTTCAATTATTCATTATATTCATATATGAGTCATACTAATATATTTCTACTTATATACATGCCATAAATAATTACATATACATACTAGACATTTTAGCAATAGAAAAACAATAAATATACGTACAAATCATTTTAGGTTAATAAATAATATTAAATTTTAAGAGGAACAAGAAACAAGAAAAAAAAATAATCTACTTGTAATAATAATATAAATCTTGTAATGATTAATTCAGTTTAACAATTGAAGTACATTATTAATATGAGACCATGACATTGCAAGTATAACACCTGTTAGATGAGAAAAGTGTAAAATGCTGTAAAAATTTCACGTAAACGATAATTTTGAATGTAAATCTCTGAAAAGTAAAAATGAATTACTAAAGAAGCAATAAGCCTTTCCGTTCCGCATGCTCTTTCTTTTGCAGCGGAAGTGATGACCGAGGTTAAGTATGTCTTGAAGAGGGTTAGGTTTTCATAATCTGCGGATGATTGATTTCTAGTCGGTTACGGTCCGCGGTACCCTGGTTTGCGCTCGTTTTTTTCTTAGAGTAGGTTATTTTAGACTTGAGGTAGTTTAGCTTATTTTCTGGTACCGCGTCGGTGATTCGGTAACGCGCCTATGGTGATTTTGTATTGTTTTGATTTGAGATCTGTAGAGAGATCACATCCAGAACTAACGTAACGTAGTTTTCCCGTTCTGGATGAGTAGTTGTTGACGCGTTTGGAAATCGGGCATGTGAACCGGTGGCTGAGTTACGTAACTTGGACTTAGTCTGCTCGCGTAAGACCCGCGACCGAAACTCCTCTCCGAACTAGCTAGCCTACAAGCAGCCACCACGGAGTAGACTAAGTGTGACCGGACTTGTTGACCTGAAGGGTACAGTCCGTTGTCATTTCCAAGACTGCACGTCTCGAACCGATGAGAGGTCGGTTCTGATTGCGATCGAACGAGACGGAGAAGGAAACCGTTACAAGGCCAACTTTAAAAGCATATGTAAAAACATAAATATTTAGATTTAATTTCCATTATACTAACTTCTTTATAAGCGAATATTCGCTTTGACAATACCCTCATCTGTAAAGAACTTATATGAATGTCTAATTAGCACATCCAATGAAAAGCATCCATCATAACTTGTCTGAAAAACTAGCCGCCCAGCTGCCTCATTTATATCCAATGATCCTCTTGCATGCCAACACTTGGTGAACATTTCATATTACCAACGCTCTTGAACAAGAGCATCAAGAATATGTCTCAATTTCCACTATAATTTTAATGGGAACTGGAATACATATTAAATTACTCAATACAATCTCAATTTGTCAGTGTAAGTTATTACCACTTACCACTACTTTGATCGAAATGCACAAAATTTCGATTAAAATTACTCAGGAATTGAAAATTTTTATTTTTTAACAACAACAGCTTGTAACGGGAATCGAAAAGTAATTATAATGGATTTTGCTCTGTTAGTAACCTCAAGAAAGAAATGGATATCAGGAAACTTAACCCTTTATTATTCTTATGTACTGGTTGCGTTTATCATTTCCTTAAGGCTTATGAGAGAATTTGTACATAAGGCTAACCTGTACTTAACTCAATCAGAATCGGTAGTGCGCATATAATCGAAATTTGTTTTCCATTGTATTTGAAAAACAACTTTTTGCACGTGATTGCCTAGGCTGGCAATGCAGTAAAACCACCTAACCGCCAAATTATATCTGTATTTATTTGCTGAACTCAATGTTTTGCAGCATTTCACCCAATCTTGTTTTTTATTTATTTATTTATTTGTTTATTTATCACCAGTCAATTGATACTAAAGTACTAAAAGTTTGAAAATAAAATGGCCAGTAAAGCAGGAACCTCAGAAGCTTAATTTAAAATTGTTCGAGGTATATAGACCACTTAGCGAATTAAATATATTGCAATGCCCTTTTTTGGATCATTCGCTGCGATAATCGTCATCAGCATCATGTACAACGTGACAGCTTAAGTCGATCCTTGGCTTTCAGCGTTAATCTCTTCGAATCATCACGATACTGCGACCTCGTTAGCCAGTTTATCACTGTCAGCAGGGATATAGACAGCTTCTATCGTGTCTTCTCATCAAGTCCTCGGTCTTCTCGTTGGATATCTACTTTGTGCTCTTTCCTTTAATGTTCTCTTAGGTAGTCAGTTTTTCTTCCAGTCTTCCTACATGGCCCGTCCGATGCAATTTGGTAACTTTACGCAATAAGATATAGGTGGTTCGTCAAATAGTCCATGCAACTCATCGTTGAAATTTTTGTTTTCACTTGGCCGCGCTTTGCGTTCAAATATATCTACCGCCTGTTTGGATTTACTCATCAAGTTCCATGTTTCACTTCCATATAAAAGTACAGGTTTGATTAGTGATTCGTAAATACGAAGCTTATTTTGTCTATGTACAACTCTGGGCCTTAGAATGGGAAATACAGAGTAAAAGGTCTTATTTGTGGTGTTTATTTGGCGTCCAATCTCGTATTAAACAGCCAAAATATACCCACTTTCCACCGTTTGGCAGTGAAAGAAATATACCCGTCGACAACCCCGGCATGGTAAGCCTCCAGTGTACACGTGGTTGACTGAAACTGCAGCATTGCTCACTGCTAGCAAGATCTAGTGGACAATATGCACGAGGATCCGTAGGGTCTTGGCTACAAGTTAGTTATGCGGAAGCTTAGTGCCCTATGGATGCCTTGCATACGAGTATATGACGCGAAAAAGATGGACGACGTAGTGCGGGCACGTTTCCTCTCCCTTTCTGTCTTCATTGACGCTCTCCACAGTAAAACAGTAATCAAGTGTCCACTCGAGTGTCACACAGCCGAAACTGGAAGAGGCAGTCCTATCAATGACAGCAAGGAAGGCTCCAGGCCCAGATGGTGTTCCAGCTGAAGTGTTGCAACTTGTGTATCACTATTGCCCTGACTTGCTGCTCAGCACATTCAATGCTTGCCCACGGGATGGCGTTTTCCCGGTACAATGAAATGTGGCAAAGAAAATTCAGGATCACCGTCTGCATGCTGGCCATGATGATCATCAAAGCAAGACTCACTGACGAGATTCATCTGCTCGACAGTACAGCTTTAGAGCAGGACACTCCACCATTGATGCGATCGTAGAGTAGTGAGCGCAATCTTAAAAGTCTTTTGTTGGCATTCAATAGTAGGAACGCCTTCAATCCGCTAGATGAGTGGATATTGAAAGCCTTTTCAAGTTCCAGAATATCTCATGCAGCTTCTGAGGGACTGCCTGAAGGGCCTGCTTTACGGCACGACACAGAGCCAACAAAGCATGAAAGCGATATCGGGTGTTGCCCAGAGATATATCCTTGGTCCAGACCTGTGGAACGTATCTTACAACGGGCTACTGAAACTGGAGATGACAGATAAATTGCGCTTAATCGGCTATGCGTATGGTGCTGCGGCTTTGGTCACTGGACGCGCCGTTGAACAAGCGCAACTTAAGCTAGCTATGCTAATGCATCTAGCGAGAGACTGGGTGACTACTCTTGGTTTCAATCTAGCACTGATGAAAATCGAAGTGGTCATCTTGATAAAAAATAGAGTCCCTAGAGTAAGGATGACCAGTATTGGAGACATTCTAATCGAACTAAAGCCAGCGGTGAAGCATCTGGGCTACTGATCGACTCGAAGATGAGTTTCTCTGAGCAAATCAGAGTAACGGCTGAGAAGGTTTCTTTGGGTGTATTGGCTCTGAGTTGACATATGACAAATGTAGGAGTACCCAATCCATCAAAAAGATGCCTCTTGATGAGTACTTTAGGGCCAGCGCTATTGTTTGGAGCAGAAAATGAAGAGACGTTCTCAGTAAGAAGGTGTACCGAAAGCGCTTGGCAATGGTACAGAGAACAAGAGTACTAAGGATTGCATCTGACAGTCTCTGGTTCGGTGGTGAGAGTCATTGAAGGCGTGATACCTGTTGCCCTCCTCGCTGGAGACCGGCACACTATTTACTTGCGTCAAAGGGAGGACGTGAGGGAGGCGGTTGCCAGTGAGAAGACACAGAGCTCATTCAAAGATTGCCAGCAGCCTTGGGTGAATTGTACAAAGGGAAGGTGGACTGCCTGGCTCATCCCGAATCTGAAACCATCGCTAAATCAAAAGCATATTGAGATTGACTCCTATCTGACCCACAGTTTGAGTGGGCATGTATGTTTTCAGTCTTACCTGCACAATATTAGTAAATCAGTGGTCTCTGGACTGTCGGTTTTGGTCACGAGAGGGAGACGATGGCTGCCACAAAATGTGCAAAAAATATTACAAGCTGTGGTGGGATCTCTACTGGGAGATGGGAGAGCTCCCCTGAATAGTATTGTCGCAGTGATGCCTGGATCGGTTGACAAATGTAACCATATGACACATTATGTTCGGACAGTCCTAAAAGTTAAAAGGGCTTTTCCCTCGTCTCCTGCTAGACGAGGAATCTCCAAACTTGAAGACGTCTGATAGTGTAGCAAAATTAGATCTGACCCAAAGTAAAATGGTTCCAGGCTTGGTTTTTAAGTTGACTGGGAGCTGTTTAGTGCTTTTCCATTTGCTTGTGAGCACAAGAGCTCCAAACTCAGTGCGCAAATGACATTCAGCTTACAATAAAAACAATACAAATCTCTATTTCTTTTTGGTACCTCTTCTATTCAAGTTTGCTCCAAGATAAATAAAGTTATCCACACTTTCAAGATTATAGTCTCCTATGGTCGGATTTTTCTTGAACTGGAGGTTTCTTCCTCGTTTGATTCATGAGTTTAGTTTTTGTTTCATTAAGTCGTAAGCCAATTCAGTTTGCTTCGACATCTGAGTGTACCCGAGGTTTCAGCAGTTGCATTTATTATTCTATGTCCTTAGTTCAAGCCAGATTCCATTATAAACTGTCCATTAGTTCACCGTTTACCTTGACCGAGGATTCTATGTTTAACATTGTCAAGCATTATTTTGTACAGCAAATTTCTGTCGGCATTGTCCTATGCGTACTTGAAGTCTGCAAAGAATTGGTGCACGTCGGTGTTAAATTCCCAGCACTTTTCGAGCACCTGCTCAACTGAGAATCTATTGTAGACTGTCTACTACAAAAGCCTCCTTGATACTCTTCTATAATATTTTCAAAGTATGGCTTTAATTTTGGTTCTATGATTTTGAAGAGCCCTTTATAAGACGTACACAGAGCGATCCCTCAATAATTTTCACACCTTAAATTGTCTTCCTTTTTGCCACAGGACATATTATCTTGTACTTCTTCGTCAATCTTCTTGTAACTACTCCTCTGAGCATACTCTGCATAGTAGTTGGTACTTAAATGGAGACCCCCCCTTGGAGTAGTTCTGATATTCCATCTACTCTAGGTGCCTGAGATCTAATACTGGTGCATGTACTTCGACAAATCACTCAACTTGCCTTAAAAGAAAAGGATCATACTCGGCACGACTTTCTAAGTACAAAGTCTTCCGCTGATCGTAAGATTTCTTCACTTCTTAGAAAATAAATATAGTAAAGTTGGCACGATATTTTTATTTTAGAAGCTAAATATCAACCAGTCTAAGCCATTCTAGAAATACATACACTCCCTTAAATTTTTTTGCTGAAAATGCCATCTTGTCTACGTCCAAATGGTCGGGATGCTTCCTTTCATCAGGACGTGTGTAACCTGTTAGTGTCTATTTCTCCTCTCTCTTTCACTTGATCTTGTATACCGCCTGAGGAAGGTGAAAATTCTTATTGATGCTCTTGATGGTTCTTTAGGTGCTGGCTCTGATGGTGTTCCCAATCACTTCATTTAGTCTTTATCTAAATGTATGTCTGTTCTTTTATATGTTCTATTTAATGTTAGTTTGGCAGCCAAGGTCTCACATTTCTGTTGGAAGAGTTCATGTCATTAATTTTTACAAATGGAGACAAAACTGTTATTAATAATTATCATCCTATAACGTAACTGTTCTGCTTCTCTAAATTATTAGAGCAAATCGTATGCACCAAACATTTCAGTGCTATACATAATTTATGTTGCCTCCAGAGCAACATGGTTTTATGCCAAATCTCTTGGAATTTAGTAGTATGGTAATTGAAGACTTTGAGGGCGGGTTACAAGTGGAAAATTTGTACTTAGACTTCTACAAGGTTTATCGATTACGTAAATTATACGATTCTGTTAAAAAACTAGAACGATTTGGCATCACCGGTCACCTAATCCGCTGGCTGTCTTCGTTCCCCAAAGCTCCATTTTTTGTCCCCTCTTTTTTATTCCATCTGTCATTAATTCTCCCCGCTTTATGTGCGCAGATGATGCTAAAATCTGTAACGTAATTAATTCTTACAAAAACTATGACCTATTGCAGGCTAATCTTTAATCTTTGTCCCGTTGACTTCCTCTAAATATTTCTAAGAGTACACATAGGCTTTAAGTTCTTAATTAATAATAAATGTGTTGAGCGCTATGACTCATTTGAAACATTTGTGTATTATTTTTGACTCAAAATTTGATTTTGAGACACACATCTTTGAAATTTCTGCTAGCGCTTCACTGATTGCTGGCTTTATCATACGTTACTCCTATGTATGTTCTGATCATGCTTCTTGTGTTAAGTGATTTAGAAGTTTAGTTCGTTCTATCCTTGAATACTGTTTCATTGCTTGGTTCTCTTCTTTCCTTTATCTAAAGTCCTCTTAGAATTTCTCCTACGTAAATTTACGAGAACCTTCTTGCTAAAGTTCCGCATCCCTTACTGTTACAATGAATCTCGATTGACCCCATCTGAATATATACTTATTTTCGAAGGTTATCAGTCCTTCACATAGATCAAAACTTTACAATAAGTTTTCCCTCTCTTCACTATATAGGGTGGGCCAAATACAAGGAACGAAAATCGAATTTTTTTCTTGTATTTTGGCTTTATTCGCAAGAACAAACTTACCGTTAGTTGCGAAATACAAATTCATTCATATGGCTGCTACGGCTCGCGTGACAGTAGGCCATCCTCACAGCCCAATTATCCAAGATATCTCATCAATTGCCTGTGGATTTTTCGCATAACATCGATCTATCGCAGCGCACCATAAAAAGAAGTCCAATGGTGTCAAATCGCAGCTTCGACGTGGCTGATTACACGATTTCTGAATTTTGTGCGCAAAATGTCGATAGTTTGATGAGCTGTATGGCACGGCATGCCTTCCTGTTGAAGCTAAAGGTCAGTCAAGTCCAAATTCTCAGTCTCCGACCACAAAAAGTCGGTTATTATGCCTCTGTAGTACTCCCCGTTGACCGAAACAGCATTTCCAGCCTCATTTTCAAAGAAAAACAGTCCAATGATGCCACTACTCCAGAATCCAAACCACACTGTCATTTGATGAGGATGCATTAACTTCTCATCAATCACATATGAGTTTTCCGAGCCCCAGATGTGGCAGTTTTGTTTCTTCACATAGAGCCGCCGTGATGAAAATGTGCCGTATCAGAAAAGATGATTTTTTGAGAAAAATCGGCGTCCAGTTCGAATTCAATATTTCCTAACATTGTTCAAGCGTAAATCGATTCATTTTGTTGCACGGAAGGTTAATACTGACTCACTAACATAATTCTGAGCGGGAAACATCTGTCAGTGTCAAGATAATATATGTATTAAAAACAAATATACGACCCCCCTGGTAGAGTTCAAAGATATATTTGTGTATCTTTTAGTCAACTGTTCAACCCATAGTATACTCACATGTTATCTACACTCAATCTACCCTCCGGGAAAATCCGAACACAAGTCGAAGAGTGACCATAAACCTTCGGTAGAAAGTAGGTAGGTAAATACTGACGCGGGGATTGGTGCGAATATAAACATGTGCTTCGATGAAAAATGTCAGGATTAACAGATCTCAAAAAATCAATAACTTTGCAGAAAAACAAATTCGTTCCATGCAATCTTTTAGTTATTTATTAAGATCTGGCAGCACTGCCATGTTCTGAAATGTGTAAAAGAACACGTGCGTCGGAAATTCGATAAGCTTTTTGTTTTGTTTTTTGAATACGACAGGCTTCAGCTCAGTTGACGTACCCCGGCTCAGCTGAAAATTCAGAAAGAGTGCAAATGGAAGGTGTGGATACCCTTCTGACATGAGTGTAGGTCTGTCTACCCAACTAGTTTCAATTTTCTTTCAGTTTTTTGTTAAATGTCTCGAAAACGGTGCATCATAAAGAAAAAATTATTGTATTGAACTTAAAGTTGATTAAATTTCCTGTTAGATGGTACAACTATATTTACCGGTTTGTGTCTTCTCCAGCATATAAGCCAACAAGAATAGAAAACTAATGGACTTTTTTCAGTTTTTACTAAATACCTCAAAAACGATGAATTGTACGGAAAAAATTTTGAAAAAAATCCCTGTTAGATGGAGCTTCGACATATTTTTGCTTGTATCCCCTCTCTGGTATATGAGTTCGTGAGTATAGAATATGCAAGGGGCTCAAAACAACATTTTTTTCAGTTCTTGCTAAATACCTCGAAGACGGTGCATCGTTGAGAAAAATATATTAGCTTGAAACAAAATTAAAACTAATTGAAGTTTCTGTTAGGCGATACAAATATGAGCAAAAAATTAAACCAAAAGTTGAAAATAAAGAGAAATTTATTATACGTTCTACTTTATTCAGGGGTGCTTAAAGACCTTCCCCTGTTTTTTTTTTTCTGAAACACTTGAAACTAAAACTAAATGATGGCTAAACTTAGAATCTTAAAGATATGCATAAAACTTTATATAACAGCTGCTAAAAGATCACTTCATTTCTGACAGGTTCCCCTTCATTTGATGCACTCGAAAGATATCACTAGATCATCTTTTAGCTTTAACTAAAAGACGACTTAATTTAGTCGACATTATTGACGTTCTTTAGTTTGTAGTTTTTGTCTGGGATGTGAACTTTTTATCAGCCATGCTCTTACTTCTTCTCAACAAATTCCTCATTAATTGTGAATATGTTATTACCGATTCCCTAGCTGCCCACCGAAATATTGGGGCTACTCCGACTGAGGCTCCAGCAACCCAAACTAACTCACCCGAAGATTAGCGTGAGCGCCACTCGTTCGATTCTCCGAACCTCCGAGGGGTCATCCAATTCGTAATCAAGGTCGTCACTGAATATCGCTCTGTTTATTCCTCCGCCGGTTGCTCAAAAACTTCCAAAACAAAGAGAAAGCGCGCCAACCTTCCTGGGTTTGATAAGCTTCCGGGTTAACATTTTTCCTCCCGTCCACCGGGAAAACCATATTTTTGGAGTGGTTTTTTTCGTTTGTTGGAGTAGTTTCCCTCATAACAGGTTCCACTCTATGGCGATCCTAGTGGGAATTTAGTGCATTACGCGCTGAATGCATTTGACTGACAGTTCGAACTTTCAGTAATGTTTGTTTACATCACGACGCGAGATGAGGATTTCGACAATAATCCTCGGTTTTCCTTTTTTCCTTGAGCCGGCGCAAATATTTCCTAGTTTTTCTCGTCCCCAACAGTAGTTTAATCGCCGTGCCAATGCGTGGAGTGTCGTACGTTTATATATATCCACCAGTTTTAACTTATTTTGGTCGTCGAATCTCTCCTTGGGAATATCGCGATTTTCTTCATTTAGAATAACGAAAACGAGCAATGAAAGAGACGAAATACGCCGAAGAATACAGCTCGCAAATAAAATATTTTATTCAGTTTTGACGATCTTGAAGATCAGCTGCATCCACAAGAAAACAAAGCTCATAGTATACAAATCTGTGATAAGACCTGTGTTATGCTATGGGTGTGAAACATGGACCCTAACCCAAGCATCCGCAAATATATAGAACGCCTTTGAGCGACGGGTCCTGAGGCGAATAATCGGAGCGAAGCTAGACGGGGACCGATGGCGAATTCGATACAACCTTGAGCTGTATGAAATTTGTGACGAACCGGAGGTCTCAAGGATTGTAAGACTGTGGAAGCTGCAATGGGCTGGACACATGAATCGTATGGACGAAGGACGGATACCCAAGAAGGTATTCGTTGGGAGAACTGAAGGCCGGCGGCCAGTGGGGAAATCGAGGAAACGCTGGTCTGACTTGGTCGACGAAGTCAGTTCATCGCTGCTTGGATTTCGGAATTGGAAGACGCGATCAACGGACCGAGACAGTTGGAGGCGCTGTTTTGTTTGCAGGAAGCGAAGGCCCGAAAGGGGCTGTATTGCTGAAAAGAAGAAGAATTGTTGAAAATGCTTAGCTGCTTTCAGTTTCGCACATTCTTCCCGAAGACCATCGACTTGTTCTTCAAGAGTTCGCTTCTTGTTCTTGGACTCTCCCATTGATTCCTGCAATGACTTCATTCTGGCTTCATGTTGTGAGCTCAACAAACGGCATTCGCCTGAAATCCTTTTCATATAAGAAACCTTTTTGTTTTAATCTGTTTGTAACGCCTCCAGATTTAGACATCTTTGTGCGATACTTCTAGCTTCCGATTTAATTTTACTAATGCATAGTTGACCCACTGTGAATTCCTCTTAAACCTTACCACTTGAATCAGGTGTATTCATTTTCATATCTCTGGTACTACCCGTGCATAAGGCTTGTCCAACTTTCGACAGATCACGCAAAAGATTTGAGAGCATTTCATAAACTCGTTTCTATTGATGCGCTGACATATCTTTCAATTAATGCAACTCCGATGTAACGACATTCAATGTGACTTGTTTCTGTTGCAATTCCTCATTCATAGTATCAATATTTTTGTTTCCGGTCCCGATTTATTGTGATTTTTGATCGTAGTCAACAGCCAATTCACTTCTTTCTTAGCACTTTCGTTTTCTTATTGCTGCTACTTTTAATTTACGTTCCACCTCGAGTTCGCGCATTACTTGTATTTACTTGCCACCAATGAAGTGTTAAAATCACGAGTGTCTTCCTTCGGTACGTGTACCATTGCTGTCTCGGCCGCATCTCTGGCTTCGTTACTCGGCTAGTTTCTCTTTGGTGGCATGTATGCATCTCTGCTGGGTCTGCGTGAGTGCGAAGATGTTTGCGGCGGTGGATCATTAAGTTTGTGTCGTTGGCTGAAAGGAATGTCGGCCTTAACGACAGCTTTACGTTTAAACCCGCACTCAAAATCGTTTCCCTGTAAATTTCGACAGCACTCAGACTCGAATTTAAATTAATCGAATTATATACTGCATCAAAATTCATTGGGAGTCTATGTCAGAAAGTAGAATCAATGAAAACACAGGCAGTATGAAACCCCATAGCAGGAGCAACGATTCAAAATCGGATTTCCTCCCAGCGTTGCATGTTATTCTGTTTGCGACGCAATTCTGATTGCTTCGAGGGGTTATATATTTTATGCTGCCGCATATGCGTTTCGTTTCGAACTCGCGTTCGTTCTTGATGCTTTCGGCGCTTATTACTGCTCCCGTTATCCATAATGTGGCGTGTAAATTGGAAGCGACCTAGCAAAAAATATTATGTAGCTCGCTTTCCGTAATCGAACAAGTAGTCATTTTATGAATGAAAATTTAAATTATTTGCCGTTGATTATATTATCACGTTATCAAAAAAAGTTAATAAAGTACGGGTTGGTATTGCGTAGGTTCAAATCTTGCAAAATCGCATGTGGTAATGTTCGGGATGAGAAACACTATGAAATCTCAATGTTCACCCGTAACAATGTTAGCCTCTTATATTGAGCTTTTGCTAACGTTCATGCCACGCTGATGGCCACGTTGGGAAATGATGCCTATTAACCGAAGCTCGTACTACAGGGTATTTTTTTTAGGAGTATAGAACATTAAAATCAAATAAAATACGGATAAATTGCTTTGATTGCCATGAAATTGATTTTATTGGAACGATAATTCTCTACCATTTTTATTTGAATCTGCTTTCGGGCATGTGAGTGCCACGACTGGCGCGGAGGAAGCCCAGACCAGGGGGCCGACTTTCGACTATCCTAACCGATCTCGCCAATAACGCGGTGAATGTTGTCTTGCTTTCCATCCTATTCGTGATAAAATAGTAAACCAAATTAACCGTAGAACGCATGACTGCTGTCACAACATACGTAGCATTTAGAAGTGATGCTAACTTAAAGTTCTATATCTCTAAAAACACCCTGTATTATATTAGATTAATCGCTTTTGAGGGGCGATACTTGTCTGGAATGCATGCTTTTTGTCGAATTAAGCATATTAACAACCAGGCGGAAACGATTTATACATAAATCCTAAACTATCTTTGTTAGCATATTGCATCGTTTTACGAATTTTTGAATGATAAATAATCATATTTACATGCCTTACCATGTCAAATTCCATAAAATATAAGGTATGAGAATCATATTATGTGATTATTTGTTCAAAATATGGAAAGTAGATTTTCTATAAAATTAAACTGAGTTTTACACAAATCATTAAGAGATACCTACTCTTAAGATGTTAAAACTTCTAAAAACTGCCTTTAACATTTAACTGATTTTTTATCAATTTCAAAGTCAATAATACTATTGCTTCTTCCGATTTATGGTTTGTTGCATTGAACTACTAAAAATTTGTAAAACACTTGTCCTGAAATCATTACGTGAACAAAAAGCTGGAAAAAGTCTTAGAAACTTGAATACCACTTATTTCCCTAACTGCGACTACATACAAAAAAATTATCTCTTTTTTACCAAACAGAGCAAATGTGAGGTGAATGCCTGTAAGCAGAAACACGTACATGAGAAATAGGCATTGTTCTAGTCATTTAAAACGTGTACGTTTTGTTACCACATGATATGACTTAATTATTGTATTGTTTGTTACACAAGCTCCACTTATACATATTTGTGCATGCAGTATACAAATTGCATGAAAATATCGATGCCCATGTCTAATATTTCGTAATTTAGATGGGATTTCTCATGTTCGATACAAAGCATATTGCAATTTTTTGATACCTTGAAATTAATACAATTTCTGATAGTGTTTCATATAAAATTACATATGCAATAAAAACAAAGAGTTTTAATAAATCGTGTTCAGAATTATTTTAGTACCTTTAAGGTTATAGAAAATATTTAAAAAGTTGCGTAAGCAAGAAAGTGCTCCTACCAGAAGGGGTTGATAACCATCCTAGGGTTCAAAACATGTTTTCTGATAGCATGAATCGATGACTTGAATTATTCCTATAAGAAAAAGTTCAAATTTATACAAAAGATGCTGAATTTCTTTCATGAGCACATAATAGCTGCCATTTTGTTGAAGCTTAAATAATTTTTCTGAATGCTCGGCCAATCGAAAATATTCAAAGTAAACACTATTCCTTAAATTTTCATGATAATCCGAAGAAGGTAAGAGTGCCTAGGTCGATTTTAAATATATATCAACCATCAACACCTGTTATTGTTGTTGTAAATGCATTCAATTGAAATTTCTTTAACTTATTTGATTACGATTTGATTTTCATAAAATTTTGTGAGCGTTAAGATCTCATATTAGTTTACATAATTGTAAAATTTCAGCATGTTTTAGGGAACAGTTTTGATTTTATGGGAGAAAACATAAATCTGCAAATCATACTATTATTAACAAAGTCGATTGAATTTTGATTTCTTGAGTATTTTTTGTCATTGTACTCATAAAGAACCACCTCCGTGATTTTTTCAGATTTTTAAGGCTCAAAGGTGTCCAATCGCAAGGGGGAGGAATACAAAATGTTGGTACATTTTGTCTACCTCTCGACCCCCTGGTGCATAAAATGTCTTTTTTGTTTCAGGTTTTAAAACTCTAGTCAAGAGCTTTCATTTGATGCCCCACTCGACTACCTTCGATGAAAACAAGTTTTTAAGGGCTACTTCGATATTAGGGGAACTCCCCTTAAAAAAAATTGAGATGTTTGATAAGAACCTATCTTTTGAGAGACTACCGCGTTTGACCTTTTCCCAAAGTTTGAGCTTTCTAGCTTGTATGATTTCTGAGGAAAAGTGCTGTGACGCACGGACAGACAGGACCCGAAACTAGTACGTCTTTGTAAAAATTTTTTGACAAAGCCCTTGAAACAGAGTAGGCTAATAGCTTTGAACATATCCTAATTAAAATGATAAATACTTGCATGTACGTTAGAATCGGTTGTTAGTTAAAGTATAGTACCCATAAAAATGTTACACAGTCTTGACTTATTATTACGTGAACAATCAAATCATTATTATAGCATAGCATTTGAAAATTGAAATTACAAACACTAAATTATAGTAATAAACTTTAAAATCATATACCCAAATGAGAATTAGCGTAATTTATATGTAAACAAAAACGCTAAAGTACGAGTAATAAACACTCTCTCCATGTATTGAAATAACTGCATAACGTAAGCACATGTGAACATATGTATGTATGATTTTCATAGAATAATATTTGAGCGAATCACGTGTCCTCAATTTTCGCTCTTGGAGTTTGCAAATAGTATTAGAACATAGTATTGTCAATTGTATTGTATCGCCACATTCACGTGTTTCTGCTTGATGGAAAATTAGATAGCATTTTGGTTAGCAATTATGAACATCCAGAAAAAATACGTGACCTAATATCCAAAACAATTGATGAGATCAAATATTTATATTATTGTGGAATAGAAGTAGATCGATTGATTAATTCATAAAATCTGAGCTTCTAAGTCACTGATAGATCCAATATTATTTGAATGTATACGGTTTTCCATTAAGGTTATAACAATAAATAAATATAATTCAATAAATTGATTGTGAGGCGTCCTATGTGGCTAGTGGCATCGGCTTGTTAAAACCACACATCGTTGATGTCAAGTTCATCCAATTCTGGCCACAAATAATCTTCCAACATTACACGATAGTGCTCTCCATTGAAAGCAACATGACGGTCGTTTTCATCCACGAAAAAATACGGCCTAATCACACCTGCGGAATGAAAACCGCACAAAACAGAAATTTTTTGCGGATGCAACGGTGTCTCAAGAAGCACATGTGGGTTTGTTGCTGACCAATAATGCATATTTTGCTTGTTTGCTGAAGATAATTTTTCGATTATAGTAAATAACAGTAATTTTTAATAATTGTCAAACGTTGCTGGTTCGTGAACTTTACCATGATGAAAATATTGACTTTGACCAACGTTTTGGCATTGACAGTTCATTAAAAAAGTTTAAGGGTGCGTTCATATAAAGATAAAAAATTGTTTGGTTCCTAATGCAAAACCCTATATAAATAAATTTGAATGATGCAGAAACTTGAAAAAGCAAGATATTCTCTATTTATGAAGTTGCGACCCCGTTTGCCCAAACTTTTATTTGTTGATTTTCTATTTAAAACTCTATAATTTGTTATTTCTCGACGGTTATATACTTTAGGAGTAAGCTCTTCTCTCTCTCTCAATCACTTTCTGATCTTACAAGGCAAGTTCTAATTACTTAAAGTCAGATTACTTATCCTAGACCAACTAGACAGTATATTCAAAAAAATCAACAAAGTCTAAAAAATATTTCATTCACTACGGAGGAGGAAAACAGAAATCAAATAGATTTTATGGTCCAAAGAATCATCAGGGAGATGAGTGGTGTAGAATTCGACATCTACCGAAAATCAACCAATACACGGAGAATGATACCTGCGACATCGTACCACTCTTACGCAACTAAAATGCCAACCTACAATAACTAGATACACAGGATGCTAGCTACCCCTCTAACTAAGGAGCCGTATGATCAGGATCGAAAGTTCATACTTGATACGGCGAAAACAAATGGATACGATACGAAATTAGTGATCTCCATCGTAAGCAAAATGGAAGGGAGATTAAAAGCGGAAACTTTTACTACGTTATTCACACAGAACAAAACTTTTGAGAACACTCAGAGAGCAGCAATAAGATACTCTAACGTTTTTGGGCGGATCAAAAAAACGTTGAAGACGGTGAACATTGCGGCAGTACCTACCAGTAAAAACTTGCTTGGAACAAGATTAGGCACAACGAAGGACAAGAGGCTCAAGGAAGGAAAATGCGGAATTTATAAGATCACGTACCAAGTATGCCAAAAATACTATGTAGGGCAAACAAGGTGCTCAGTTAAAACGAAATTTAATGAGCATATCAAGGTAGCGGAGAAGTTTATTTCTAAGGAAGGACCTATCGAAGCTATCATATCATCGGTGGCGAGGCACATTGTATCGAATAACCATAAGATCGATTAGGAAGACCTGCAAGTCGAACAGGAAGGGAATAGTGCCAGAAAATTAGACGCTTACGAAAGTTATGGATATTGAGACAACCAGAAAGTCTACGGCTGAGTGATGATTTACGAAACGGCTACTCCAAGATGTTAGAGGTAATTAGGGATAAGTAATACCTGTTAAGGGTAATTAAAATAAAGTAACTTTTTATTAGGATAATTTCTACAAAGGTGCAACTTATGTAAATAGTTTAAGTGAGTGAAAAGATAATCAAATGATCTTAGATAAATATGTATGTCTTAAAACTAAATAGCGTTTTTAGGTCTTTGTAAAAATTTTTTTTAAAACACTACTAGTTTCGCGACCTGTCTGTCCGTCCGTCTGTCCGTGCATCACAGCTAGTTTCCTCACAAACTATAGAAGCTAGAATGCTCAAACTTTGTGAAAAGGTCAGAAGTGATCTAAAAATGTAAGGCATTACCAAAAATTTTAAAGATTTTTAAAGGGGGTCCCCCTTATAAAGAATTAGCCTTTAAAAAATTTTTTATCATTGGTAGTCGAGTGGGGTATCAAATGGAAGGTCTTGATTAGAACTTTGAGAATCTGAAATAAAAAAATGATTTTTTGAATTAGAGGTCCAGGGAAAGAGAAAATGTACCAAAAATTTGTGAATAATTCAAGTTATCGATTCACGCTATTAAACAACTTGTTTCTAAGCCTAGGATGTTTACAAAAACCTTCTGATAGGAACACTTTCCTACTTACTCAACTTGTTTTTGTTTGTTTTTAATATGCTTTATTGGGAAAATAAATTTTGTATATCTTTTTCAGAAAGCGCAAAAACCCCGAGGATTCAAATAATTTAGCCTATTTATTACTTAATTACTGTTGGGTTCTACTATCTTAGTATTACTTTAATTATTCTTTTTTTAGATATTATTGATTGGAACAACCAAACAAGTTGGGTAGACAGACCTACGCTCATGTCAGAAAGGTTTTGTACTCAACGTCTCAGAAATGCAATCACCAGCAGCGAATAAAGTCAAGAAACATGTCAAAGAGATGTGCACGTATAAAAGAAAATCCGAGGTTTTTCTTTTTTCAACGGTCGCCATTTTGTTGCAAACCAATCAAAATCAGTCAGATCATGAATTCGCAAAAATATTAATGCTATTGACCTTGTTTGAAAATTTCAAGAGATCATATCAAAAGTGCAGTGTCTGATTCGATGGAAAGTCCATAAAATACCAAAACCATGTGTCATTGTTGTTGTAATTGGAGAAATTTCAAATGGCTATAACTTCCCTGTATATCGTTCCATTTTCATCAAACTAACAAAGCTTAAGGATGTTTTGTATGCCTACTTAAATATCGAATTTCGTTCAGTTAAGGGTACCTACACGATTTTATTGGGGCAAATGTGAAATTCGAATATCATACTATTATTAACAAAGTTGTGCAAATTTGGACTTATAAGGTATTTGCTGTTATTGTACTTATAAACACCTACCTCCATAGTTTTTTCAGATTTTCCGAATCACGGGTGTCCAATCGCGAGGATGGGGGAACAAATTTTTCGTGTATTTCCCCTCCCTGTGCGCCCCTCGAAGCCAAAAGTATCAAATGTTTTGAAAATTTTTTATCAAGACCTTTTATTTGATACCCATATCGGCTACCTTTGATGATATTTTTTTTCGGGGGCCGCTCCCCTATATGGAGAGACCCCCCTCCTTAAATACTTTATACAGTTTTTTTGTAGATGAACTTTGATGAGAACGCCATTTTGCACCTGCATACAAAATTTGATGTTTCTAGCTTAAGTAGTTTGCGAGAACAAGTGCTGTGACACACGGACGGACGGACAGATCGACTGACAGGACGCGATTTTAGTAGGGTTTTGTAAAATTATTTTACAAAATCCTAAAAACGAACACTATTTCACTATATCTAGGAGGTTAGAGTATTCTGTTTAGGCATGCCTAATGTGGGCCTTATGGGGCATGTCTAGTGCGAGCCTAACGTGGGCCTAATGAAGCAATTTCGAAAATTTTGCATTTTCGTACAATGTGGAGAACGACAAAAATGATCAAATGAAAATTTTGGAATTTAAAGTGAGATTAGCGAGTTTTCATTTTTTGTCAGCTTGGGCATGTCTAGTGTGGACCTAATGGGGCCCTGATGGACATGCCAAAGTTATGCATGCCCAATGCAGGCATGCTGAGGCCTTAATTAGGCATGCCTAAACTTATTCAGTTTAAGAAGAAGAAGAAAAACCCCATTGGGCCCTAATACTGAACGGAACGCATTACCCCATCTATTCCTGAACACAACGTTTTTAGGCACTGATGGGGCTTTCCGCATAAGGGCCTAATGGGGCTTCATAAACAATCCTAAACAGAAAAATCTTGATTATAAAAAATGTGAAGAACACAAAAATTACCTAGTAAGAACTTAGCAGTTTACGAACATTCGGCAAAAACGATAGTTTTACGAAAATTAGTCAAAAACGAAGGTTTTACAAACATTCCTTAAAAACGAAGGTTTTACAAACATTCGTTAAAAACGATAGTTTTACAAACATTCGTTGAAAACGATAGTTTTACGAACATTCGTCAAAAACAATAGTTTTACGAACATTCGTTAAAAACGATCGTTCTACAAAAATTCCTCAACGATGATAGTTTTATGAATATTCGCCAAAAACAATAGTTTTAAGAACATTCGTCAAAAAATATAGTCAAACATCGTCGAACACGATGATTTCACGAACTTTCGTCAAAAAAGACATTTTTATAAACATTCGTCAAAAACGATAATTTTACGAACATTCATCAAAAACAGTTGTTTTACAAACATTCGTCAAAAACGATAGTCTTACGAACATTCGTCAAAAATGACATTTTATTTTGGGACATTCGTCAAAAACGCAAACATTTTCTTTACATCAAAGAAAAAAATTTCAATTCAGACGATGATTCCTAATTTAGGTGGTGATTCCTAATTTAGGCATTGATGGTGCTGTCTAAACAGTTCCTAAACAGAAAATTTGTTGTTGCGTAAAATCGAAACAAAATAAAATTTCTTGATAATGAATTACAATGATATGTAAAAGATGAGAATGCATAGCTTTAAATACTTTTAAATTCGGAGTTAATCACTTTTCCCCAAGTTAGATATGCCTAAATATTTCACTGCATAAATGTTACACCAGAGCCGTGTTGTTGAACTTATATACATACATATACATACATGTATATAAGTTTATCAAAAATGTATTTTAGGCCAAACGGGCCCAACAAATAAAAAAAAATTATAAAATATGAGCAGTATGCTCGCATAATCATTAAACTTTATTTTTTATCAGGGATTCGGTCTGTTCAATTAATGGCGCACATACTTTCATATTTTTTTCAATTTAAAAAATCTAAATAATGATATCTCTGTATTTAATTTGATCCCCTTTTGAATTGGCAACAGCTTATAAGTGATATGGCATGCTTGATAACAACTTTGACGTTTTCTCCGGCGGTCCTTTCCCCCACTCGGTGACTAAAACGTCTTTCAATGATCTACGGGAGGTAATATCGTACTACCAAATACGTCGATCTACCAGATCCGACAAATTCCCAATGGCATTAACATCTGGAGACTATAACGGTGTATGTGCCTGCTTTGGAATTCTATGAAGGTACCATTCTTGGAGACTTTGTGTTGGTAGTAGGTATGTTAATGTCCGTTAAGGACTGCAGCAATGGTCTGCTGCCTCAGCGGAAGAGGATATTGGGATCCGCTGAGATTGGCCTTGTCTGGGGACGAGTGAATGCGCTGGCACGCTAGCGCCATCGTGTCATGGGGCGGGTTCTTTCCACCAGGACAAGGACCCACTGCAAAAAAATTTCGCATCCACGAATTCCTAGGGTCAAATAATGGTCGAACGAAGTCTAAAAGAGGTAACCACCTAAGGGTTAAAAATTGCTGACTCAAAGGAGAAACCGGACCTGGGGAAGACAGACGGACTTAAGGGGACTCCGTCGTTACCCGACGATTCTTATGGCCCACGAATAAGAGTGGGGCATCCATATGGAGGTGGTGCCCCTCGTACTCGCCCAATCAGATTAAGATCCAACTGTAGACGTGGCCATATATTTCCCATTTGAGTGGAAAACTCATACAAACATAATTTGCATGAATTTCCCCATCAAATGAGAAATAAAGACGT
This sequence comes from Odontomyia ornata, assembly GCA_963969285.1. Classification (NCBI taxonomy): domain Eukaryota; kingdom Metazoa; phylum Arthropoda; class Insecta; order Diptera; family Stratiomyidae; genus Odontomyia; species Odontomyia ornata. The sequence continues at coordinate 293,420,168 of OZ017739.1, read as the reverse complement.
GGCCAATTTATGTTATAGAATTATGTGATGAAAACACATAACTTTATACCATAAAATTTTCAATAATCATTTGAATAAGATACTATTTTTAAACAATTGAAAGGTTCAAACATAAACGCTTCCTACAGCCAATACATAAGAAATACAATTTCCGATAAAAATAACTGTTCTCTACTATTTTGCTTTTTAAATTTTGCTATTTATTAAGCAAAAAACTAAAGTGTCAAAGATTGACAGATTATCACCAAAGAGTCAAAGAGTGACAGATTATCTCCAAAAGCAAAAACCCGATGTGTTTTGAAGGAAATATCTCTAATGTTTAAATAATCATCGGCATCGAAATATAGGGAAGTGAAAAGTTTGCAATGTATTTTTTCCACCATTTCAAATGAAACTTTTGTCATTACCAAGGTGACTAAAATCTATAATCGTAAAACAATACAAATATCGCAAAAAAAAACAAAATAAACTTTCCTCCTTCCTATCTCAATAAACTCAATATACAAAAAATATAAAAATGAATCAGATGGGAAAGTCTATCACGAATAAATCGTACAATGTATGAGTACATGTAGCTATAAATGAAATTTGCATTTGGCGCAAGATTTGTAATCAAATTCTTACGGATGGATTTCGTGCCAAATAAAATATTTAAAAAAATGCAAGCAAAGGTGTAGCGCCATTTCGGAAATATATTGAAATCTTCTAATCGCTTGAACGCGTCACGAATTTCATTAAATTAAAAAAAGACAACGCATGCAACCACAATTATTAAAATTACCTAAAAATATCGCTTACAGCTTTTTCGCTCGCACTAAATATATTGACCATAAAATAATTGGAATCCATCCAAATCAAAATACATAAATTTGTCAACTAACACACGTGGATTATATCGAATTGATACTTGTGATTAAGCTGAATTGATGCTCATGTTAACGCTCCTTCCGAAATGCCAGTTCAATTTACAAGCCATCCACTCTCTCCATCACTCTGCACTTCACTTGATTTTTTGTTGACGGCACACGATACAACACCTTTATCAGCAATCATAGCAGCTGCATTAATTCAAAATCCTTACGTTCATATATTGATCTTGCAACCGACATCCCCTTTAGCTAGCCAAAACTGAATTCCTTGTATGACAAGGAACTCCCGAATTCAATCACAGATTAGGTTTCGAAGCGAGCTCCCCTTTGACAGCCGATGAAACAGATGAAAATTGAAGTGCGGATCGCCTGGCGTTTTCCGACGAAGAGGGAGTGTGGAGAGTGATGAAAATGGATATATTTTTGAAAAACGCTAAATTTTATGCATCACGTCGCCTCAACGTCGAAAGAACAGTGGAACTCTAATCTTTTAAAACTAGATGAGCATGATGAAAATGCGTGGAGATCACGTAAATAAGACGTGCCTTAATCCGTGGTCAACATCGCATGTAAATGATGTTGAGTTCTCAAGACGCTTCCGATGTAAATGCATTATAATTTCCTTCACGCATTCATTTACCGCGATAATGTATCCGATTCGAACAGTGCGCAAATTTTGTAGCCACAGAAGTTGAAATCAAGCGTAGATAATATCTTGCAATGCTCCCGCTTCTGTTTCCGTTGAAAAACCGTAGCTACTTGCACCACAAAGTTGAAATAAATTCTGCGACCCCATTATTTAGTGAGGGCTTGATCACTTCGAAATATAACAATGCAATTTGATATAGTCCATCACTAAGCACTTCACTGTACATTTATATCCGTGATCGAATTAGGGTCATAATACGAACTCCACGAATAATAATGGCGTGTCTTCTCAGATGTATTCACAAGCAATAACACTTAAATAACCGAGAAATCCACTTCGCGGACACACAATCGTTTACATTGACAGACCGCCGGCTTTCTTATCTTTCACACTCCTCCACTCCGTTTCCATCCCATTCCATTCCCAATTTAGTACACCGGTAAGGTGTACCCGATCAACGTTCCTAAACTGCAAATTACGATTACAATAGAAATGATTACGTATTTTTTCTAAATCTGCCACGTAATTTGCAGTAGAGGGTAGGAAGGTTTCGAGCAGTTTGCTTGTATGACTGCTCGATTAATACAACTTCTCAAGAATTTTTAAGGACCTTTACCTTGCTGGAACATGAGAAGTGTTGTTTCGAAAGGTCTTTACCAGCAAAAAGTCATGGTACATTCAAGTTCTCTTGCCAACCAATAGATAGCGTTTGCTTATGTAGGCCATAAAAATTTCAAGTCATTCTAATTAGTACAAAACACATGGTAGCCTTCTAAAGTTAACAGGTGACGTTTGTTAAGAGCAATGGATAAAATCGAGTATCGTGCGGTGGTCAAGTACCTCTTTTTGTAAGGGAACTGAAAGAAGAGTTAGGCTCCATGTATGGTGAATCCTCGCGAAACATTGGGTGGCCGAGTTCAAACGCGGTGGCACAAGCATTTTTGACGGTGAACGTTCTGGACGTCCAAAAACTGTTTCAAAAGAAGATATCGTCAGTTTAGTGCACACAACCGTGATGGAAGATCGCCGATTAACCATTAAGGAAATTGCTGAGGCTTGTGGGATTCGCCGATTAACCATTAAGGCAATTACTGAGGCTTGTAGGATATCAACTGAATGAGTGCATAAGATTTTCCATGAAGATTTATGCCTGAGAAAATTGTCCGCGCGATGAGTACCGCGTTTGTTGACGATCGACCAAAAGCATGTACGGATGGACATGTCGCGCGAGACTTTTCAGCTGTTCCAAAAGAATCCTACCAAGTTTTTGCGCCGATTAATTACTGTCGACGAAACCTGGATCTATCCGGAGACTAAACAACAGTCAATGACGTAGATTGTGGTGGGGGAACAAGCTCCGAAGAACGCAAAGGCCTTTCTTTCTGCCGGAAAAGTGATGGTGACTGTTTTTTGGGACACTATTACGCTACGTTGCTGGGCCAATTGAAGATGGATCATAAGAACGCGAGAGTCCACACATGCATGGTCGCAATGGCAAAATTGGACGAATCAAAGTTCGAATTGCTTCAACACTCACCAAACCTGGCTCCGAGTGACTTTTTTTTGTTCACCAACTTGAGAAAAGTTCTGAGTAGGAAAAATATGGGTCAAATACCGAAGTTGAAGAGGCAGTAAATCTGTATTTTTAAGGTTTACCTAAAGTATTTTTTTCTGATGGCCTGAAGGATTGGGATAAGCGTTTGAACAAATATATTGACTTACGTGGAGACCATGACAATAGATAATTTTTTTTGGCTTGAATTATGTGTTTTTTTAAGCCAGAAACCTTTCAAATGACCCTCGTATGTTGTTGAAACATGGGTCTGTGCATAATAATTTGATAAAACTACCTCTCTGTTGAACTTTTTCAGGATCTAGACTTCCCGATTTTTATGTTATCATTTCTTATTAGCATTAGTCTAGTTATCGGCTGCAATAAAGGAATATAATTAAATGTGATAATGTCTACTAACAAATTCAAAACTCATCATTATTTGCGAAAATGCAACAAGCCTAAGACAACGTTCTACGGGAAGTCTACTAACAATTTCAAAACTCATCATTATTTGCGAAAATGAAACAAGCCTAAGACAACGTTCTTCTCATTAACATTAATTATGATTACACAAGAACTATTTGATATAAATATTTGACAGAACATACTGAAGTACGTTACTTTAATCGTTTTGTCTCGGTCCTCAACATGTGTTCTTCATGAATAATTTTATCCACAGAGAACTGCGTTTTCTAAAATCAGCCACTGCTTTTAGTGTAAACGTGGTAGACTTTTGAACTTATTAAAGGAAATGTAGAAAACATAAATAACAAACGTCCTTGTAGGCTAGGGCTAGAACCTTTTAATCAAATCACGATTCCATTCATACCGGAGGTTCAACGGCTATCTTCGATGAATACTAATGTGAACTGGCTCATAAAGCGAATAAATTAATATAAAAACACATATTGAATGTTAACAAGAATTTAACCAAAGCAGCTAATCGAAAGTGAATGTACTCGTATAATGACAACAACATTGTTAATTACCAACTTACACATGTCCTGACGCTAAATCCAAATTGATATATTCATGACTGATAAAATCATCTTTTTTGATTATTTACCAACGTCCTTGCTTTACAATTTGTAGGAGTGCATGCATAATGCAAAAACCTAATCTTAGTTGCCGGGAATAATGAAAACTACCCGTTACACGCTATGCAATATTGTTATAAATGGAAAAAAATTAAAACAATTTTAAGTTTTGATCATTATAAAAGCTATGCAATACAGACATCATGGATTTTTTTGCAGTGAGGCATTAGTTTTATTTTATTGTTGAAGATATCACAAATCCATTTAAGTGCATCGTTCTACTTTTAGGTTAAACAAAAATATATTTGTGCACTGTAGTCATTCTCTTCGAGAATTTGACAATTACATGAAATGTGGTCCTTAGGTAAAGGGCTTTCCAGAAAATCTTCCAAGCAGGTAACATTAGCAAATAGCTTATCTCATGTGGAATCTGGTTTTAGCTTCCACACATAGAGATAGGGATCCATTTCGAAAAAGTTCTCACTATTTGTAATTCCACTCAGCAGTACGGCTTTAGAGCAGAATGCTCCACCATTGATGCGATTGCAGTGATGGTGAACGCGGTCCAAAAGGAAGAGGCACATAGCCACCTCAAGCGACGGATCGTTTTGTTCGTGACACTCGACGTTAGGAACGCCTTCAACTCCACTAGATGAGTGGGTACGCTGGAAACCCATTTTCAATTTCTGAAGGACTGTTTACGACATGACAGAGGGCTAGCGAAGGATGGAAGTTACATTGGGTATTGTCCAGGGATCTGTCGTTGGTTCAGACCTATGTAACGTGTCTTACGCAAGACTTCTGAGACTGGAGATGCCAGATGAGTCACACGTAAGTGGCTATGCGGATGATGTTGCAGCTCTGATTGCTGGACGCACCGTTGAACAAGCGCAACTTAGGCTGGGTATACTAATGCTCCAAGTCTAGCACTGGAGAAAATTGAAGTGGTCATTTTGACAAAAAAGAGAATCTCTAGAGTAAGGAGATCAGTATTGGAGACATATTATCGTCGGTAAAGATGAAATATTCCCATGCCCCGTATATTTTCGCCAGGCCCATTTTTGTTTGCTTTGGCAATTTCAACCCTTAGTAGGTTACCTCGGCTTCGACACCTGTCAATCCCTTTTTTTATCTGTAAATTCGTGAATACGAAATTTTTTTGTAGTGGGCCCTTGTGCTGGGGAAAAGAACCTGCCCATGACACCGCAATGCTAGCCTGCCATCGCATTCACGCGTCCTCAGACAAGGCCAATCTCGGCGAACACCACCATCCTCTCTTGCCAAGGCAGCAGACCATCGCTGCAGTCCTTCACAGTCAGATTTATCCAGATTTACTGCAAATATTTTATCATTTATTTGACCTCAACCTTGTGAATAGCTGGTTGACGGATAAAAAAGCTGGCATTATTAAAAAGGAATTTCGACGTGAGGTGGCAGAATGCTTGTACAAATAAGACAGCGTAGTTACACCTAAATGAGGCTGACCAAGTCTGGTCAATATTAAGAATGAAATTCAACTACAGAAATCGAAAGGAGCAACGCGCTACATTTCCCCCAAACTAATACCCACTGATAAAACAGGATATTGGTGCCAATGCACTGAAAGTAGAAACAGATGCAAAACGCCGGGGTGCAAAAAACCAACATATATAATGTGTGAAAAGTATGGAGTTGCACTTTGTTTCAATAAAGGAAGCAATTTTTTAAAGATTTTCACGAATGAATTGTTATTGCCCCAGCAAAAGGCCTAAATATTTAGTTTAGTTTAGTTTATTGACCAAATAATTTACATAATTTGCTAATCATTATGCAAATTCCACAGAAGTAACTAGTATTACCTGTGCGTGGACTTGGTATAATGTTACTTAAAGACTAAGAGTGAAGTTAATTTGTGAATTCAAATTAAATCTTAAACAATTTCAATTAATGCTTATTCATGATGTTTTACAATCAAATTATAATTAAATTTCATCTAATTCTGTCAAAGTTAATATAATATTCATAAATTTAATGCAATCTTTACAAATTAAAGGCGACCCATTTTTTTAATTTTGCTCTTCTTAATCTTTCATTGTCATATGAATTTTTTTTATTTACAATGTTAGAACATAACTAATGATTTATTAATTTTTCGTAATTGAATTAAGATCAGAATATATGTTGTGATGTAGTCCGTGTGGTTACACCACTCATCCCGTAAGCCAAAGGTCGTTGGCGGCAACGAGAATTAGTTCGAGTAATTCTTCGGCCGGACTATAAGCCCGTTCATTTATGATACAAGCTGGCTTAAAACTAGAACGTATCGTAGCTGGGTGGACGGACACACAGCCAAAGTGTGATGCTGACCATATCACCTTGTGGAGTGCCGGCACATTCGATCATGATTATGAGATATGTAGTAATCGAGCAGTCACAATAGCAAACTGCTCAAAAACCTTCATATCTCCTAACCAAAATTTTAATAGCAGATTTCAAAAAAATATTTAATTATTTCCATTCATAATCGTAATTTGTAAAATAGTTTTCTTTCTTATTATTATTTTTATTAAATGCAATTTTAAGTCAATTTTCCTTTATATTAAATTTTAACGTTTCCATTTGATTATATTATATTCTTCATGAGATTTAACTTTTATTTCTATTTAAAATCCTTTTTCAATTTTCTTTACATACATAAATTTTTCTTGAGAAAAATTTAAATCTGCCAATTAAAATTAAGGATATGGGAACATTGGTACACGGGGGAAAAAAAGAACAAGAGGAGATTTGGACGGATCGAGGAGTTCGCTACAAACCGCCAAGCAGTGAGGTTCAGTTCAATCTTTGCTGTGCAAAGTTTCTCGTCGCGAACAAATTCCATTTAAGTGCGCATAGTGAGATAAATAAATTCAAAGGTGGTCGCCTTTGCGTTGAGTTCTATCTCTAGGTCAGGATTCAGCGTGATTAATAGCAGTCACAAAAACTTTAGCAAAAAAAGAAAATTTTGCAAAAAGTTCGATTCTTATGGGATGTAGCGGAGACTTCTAAAATGTCATTAAGTTCGACCAAGGACAAGTTCTGCATTTGCTACTCAGCAGTTTAAAGCTTTTACAAGTGCACGGTTTTGGGGCGGACGTGCTTATAAGATAACCTCCGGGAGGCAGCATGCAACTGAACCAGCCGATGAAAAATTTGCCAACGGTAAAAATAATGAATCATGAACCAAAACCGGAATAGAATTCACTGCACATCGTTGGCATGTAAATCTACGATGCTGTGGCGACAATCTTGTTATTTGTTGCAAAACAAGTAGCGAGCATTGAACAACCTATGATGCTTGCGCGTGCTTGGTGAACGCTAGAATTCACTTGGTGCCATAATCATTGACTCGAACTATGAATTGTTGTGTCCCCATTTTGAAGCCTAATAGGTATTCTTTCATGTTAGTATAAACTCGAGAAATACTGCGACCGCTCAGTCAAGCTGTTGGTGTAGCTCTTACAAGTGGGGAATGAGTGATGAAGTGATTGTCTTTAATAATCAATGATTCTATCCTGCGACAACTTGACATTTTTGAACATTTTCCAAATTTTGAACTTTGCTCTCAATGGTGCTCGTATTGCCTTCCACCTTTGCAAAACACGAAAAATGTTGCAGATGTACCAAAATAATTAAAATTCAAATGAACTTCAAATGTTTTGTTGTAGCGCTCCGATTGAGCAATTCAATTTACATGAAACAAACAAAAGTCGCGGTACCCATAGCAAAAGTTGCCCGAAATTGCGAGATCTTGCAACGAACAACGGTGCATAGATATTTAACACATGCATCAGCTGTATTCACTCCAGAAGCTGAAAGACGCCTTTCTTGAATGAGCGGAACATCTTGCTTTTCACACTTCACAATCTTTGCTCATATCGTGCGTGATATTATCCGAATGGACGGAAAAGTGAAGCACAGTTAAAAATAGCACAAGAAATCAGTGAGCCATCATCGTACGGACATTCATCCACCCAGTCGCCGCGTGTAAGCATTCAACAAGAACTGGTGCGTTATCACTTTTAAGTCAATTTTGCTGTAGCATAACATTGGGAGAAGTCCTTAGCCAAAGGCGTTCATATTCGAAGTCGTCAATCCGAAACCATTTTATTAATATCGAAATGATTGGATTGGCACGCTTGATTAAGGACATAAATCGGTATTAACGTCCCGTGGTTTTTTCGCGTCCGTATCCCAGACTCGCTTCAGTTTCCTGCATTGCGATGAATCCTAGTTTTACCTGAGGATAGGGACTTCTCAAGATCAAGCATGGCACAGCAACGCAATCAGTGAGAAGGGAGTAGTCAACCATAATTGTATAACCTTGCCAAGTACATGCATTAGAGCGAAGCATTTGCTGGAGATCATCATTGTAACTAGCCTTAAATTTCATTATAAAACCATTATGATTTTGGTAATGCGTGATTGCTCAGTCGTCAGATGCCGGAATCGTGTATCTTCGTATATGTGACGGTGCCCGAATAGACATTTTTTTAAATGAAACGTATTGGCGTTAAGACCATGGATTGCAAACATTTATATTTCAAATTGGTAAAAATCAACTCTCAGGCAGTATATCGCTAATTATACGTTCGAATTGTATTTGTGTTTTCTTTTGTCTATCGCGGCATGAGAGGATCGAAGGAGATAAATGCTCAATTATATAGGAATCAAAACGAAACCCGCAAAGGTATTACTAAAAATCATTCTGCACCGTGTGGAAATTCTTGGGCAATCTTCCATAGGGACTTAAGTTTCTACTGTTCTTACGAAAATCATCATTGCTCGAAACTGCGCTACTATCACTTCTTGAAAACGACATTACATTTGGCAGAACTAGAAGCGAAGTGAAAGGGTTATCAATGGTTTGTCCACTGCAAAAGGTATTATTGCCAAATTAATTGTCCTCAGGTCTTTCTTAAAAGTAACTTGGAAGATAGCTAATATTTTTGTCCTAAAAAATCTTCAAGTTGTACCAATATGTTTGTTGCTTTGCACTCCTAAAACAATATCTTAAGCATAAATTCGGGTTTTGTTGAGTCTAGCTTGGAACCCTGTTAAAATTTTCATTAGGCTGAAGTGTTTGATTGATGAAATTCATTCCTTGAATTTAACGAAAATAGATTTACAAACGTAGCATTTTCTAAATTACAAAATTTACATTTTTCAACACTGCAGCGAATTTCAGAACAACTTCAATTAAATCTTTTGAAACAAGAATAATAATGTAAATATCGTCCATAATAGCGATTGTATTTCACTTTAACATAGTTTAATGTCAGATCGAAAAACTTGTCAGTCCTCCTTTGTTAATATTAGTTGCCATTGAATTCCAATGAATAAAATGTATTGTTAAACCCTATACCTTTCGGTCTTTTCATTTCGTTTCACCTGAGCGGGTATAGGACCCGCGACGATGGCAGACTCCTCCTATAACATGGGCTGGGGTGTTAACAGCGGTTCTTGCCGGGTAGAGTGGCCTTCCGCTCGCGTGCCCTTTTATGGTATAGAGTTATGTGATTCCACTCAAAAAGGAAATATATGGCCACGTCTACATTTGGATCTTGATTCGGTTGGGAGGATGTGAGGGGGCACCGCCTCCATCTGGATGCCCCACTCTTATTTGTGGGCCATAAGTATCGTCGGTAACGACGAAGTCTCCGCAAGTCCGCCCGTTTTTGCTCGGCCCAATTTGTTCTTCGAACAAACATAGCAACCCTTAGTAGGTTACCTCGGCCTCGACACCAGTCGATCGGCATTTCTCCATATTTAACTCGTGTACGCGAAATATTTTTGTAGTGGGTCCTTGTACCAGAGGGCTAGAACCCGCCCCACGACACAGCAATAGTAGCCTGCCAGCGCACTCCCGCGTCTCCAGACAACGCCAATCTCGGCGGATCTTAACATCCTCTTCCGTTGAGGAAGCAGACAATCGCTGCAGTCCTGCACAGACATTCATATACCTACTTTCACTACAGATACTCTAACGATCTCTAAGCGAACGGCCGAAAGGGGCAGTAGAGCTACAACTCAATTCAATACCAAAATATAAACAGTTATAAACTGTACTGCATAAATTGACTTGCACTTTCCATTTTTAGGGTTTTGTACTAAAATACAAAACCCTATTGCAATCACGACCTGTGTCCGTCTGTCCGTCCGTCCGTCCGTCCGTCCGTCTGTATGTCACAGCACTTTTTCTCCGAAAGTATAGAGGCTACAGCCATGAAACTTTGTGGAAAGGTCAGAAGTGGTGACTTCTTGAAAGTTCAAGGGTGGAAAAATATTTCAAAGGGGTTTAAGAGGGGTCTCCCCATATAGGGAGGTGACCCCTCAAAAAAAAATTTTCACCATTGGTAGTCGAGTAGGCTGTCATTGGAAAGGTCTTAATGAGATCTTTACAAAGCGATTGGACACCTTCCATCCGAAAAATCTGAAAAAAATCATGAATGTAGGCCTTAATGAGTACAACAACAACAAATACATGAGAAGTCGAAATTCACTCAACTTTGTTAGTAATAGTATGATTTATCGATTTTATGTTTTCTTGAATAAAATCTAAATTCAATTAAATTTTGCAAACAGATGACTAGTTATAGGATTGATCTTTCCTGGAAGTTTCATAAAGATCGAATAGTATTTGACGAAGTTATAGCGATTTGAACTTTCCTGTATTACTATGGAACAATATGCCCTGTTTTACTATGGAAACATATGGCTATGGAGCCATATGCGCTTTTTACCGACTTAGACACTACAGCTTTGCTAGGATTTGCATGAAAATTGCAGGAATGATAGGCATCATGAAGTTGAGTACATATAATTGAAACAAGTCGATGAGGCAGGAGAGAGCTCCTAGCAAAAGGGCTTTATAACCATTCTAGGATTCAAAAATATAGGCCACGAATCGATAATTACAGTACAGAGAAGCGGCCCCTGGAAAAAAATTTCATGAAAGTTCTTAAACTGACCGTTTTTGCTTCAGTGGGGGCACAGGGGAGGAAATACATGAAAAATGTGTTTCCTCCCTCGCGAATGGACACCCGTGATCTAAAAAATCTGAAAAAATTATCAAGGGAGATATTTATGGGTATAACTCTAACAAATACCTCAGAAGTCAAAACTCCTTCAACTTTGTTAATAATAGTATGATCCTCGAATTTCACATTTTCTCCAATAAAATCGTCTTTGACATGTTTCTTGATTTTATTCGTTGCTGGTAACTGCATTTTGTAAGTTGAGTACAAAACCCTTCTGACATGAGCATAGGTCTGTCTACCCAACTTGTTAATACTACCACCCAACGGGCGAGGTATCTGATACATACAGCAAAAATCAAATTTTCGAGACATTTTGATATAATTGACGTGTTTCCATTATTTTTCCGGAATTCTAAATATTTTAAATTTTTTCATTCAAAACAAAAAATATGGTGCATTTCAGGTCTAATCGTTATTTCCACTGAGAGTTCGTGACTTCAAGCAAGGTACAATTACTTCCGAAATTGCAACAGAAACACAATGTAAAATCAATCAAGCAATATCCATACGAAATAATCTAACTCATAATTTTAACAATTAATATTTAATCGAGGCAAATCGTGACACAGCAATTTATTCACCAGATTTGTCGATAATCAATTCTTTGACTACCATCATCGTGTACTCTCAATCTCATTGGATTGAATTACGAATAATGAAGTTCTACACACTTAGCCAAATCAATAGTCCGCTTTACCATTGTTAGCGCGTGCAGATCGCAAGCTTTGTTTGTTTGTAACTTCGCTACCCAGTTGTTTTTGCTTCGAAGCTGGCTTACCGAAAGGTTCAAGCTTGGAACACCTATTGTTAACAAAACGATCTATATAGATGAACCTACATTGCGAGTAGTCGTACCTTTGGTTCAGCGTCATGATAGTTACTGCAATAAATATTCTCGAGGTCAGCCACTCGTAAGCAACCACATTCCGTGCACTTTGGAGAAGTGCTGGTATGTCGTCAAGAAGTATGACGACAATAACGTGTGAAGTATCTTTAGGATAGTTTCCACTAAACCATTAGCTTACAATTTCAACGAGTTACAACAATGACTATCGACAATTTAACTAGATAAACGGGAGTTTATCTGAATGCCTAGAACCGGTTCGATGACATAATGATATAAGGCAGTGCAAAACTATGGACAAATAGGTACCGGCGAATTATCTGATTAAAGAAGGTTAAACTGTTAATAAACATGGTATTAGTGGATAAGTAGAACCTCACAAGGTGACGATTAGTACAGATGAAGTAATGTCTACTATTATTTTTTCAAATAGGGCCAATTGATCAAAGAATGTGGGGAAGAGATATTTTTCATTATTTTTCAAACTGTCTTTGATAACCATTTCTGCAGCGATTCTTTGTAGAATTAACGGATTGTATACTTGAATGTTGAAGGTGTGAACATTCTCGAAAAAAAATGATGACTTGCTGTTCCAGCCTTTCAAAAACATTTCCATTGTCAATCATTTTAAAGTATTCATATATCACTGACAGAAAAAAAAAATTTTTTTTTTTTGGGGGGTGCGGGGTATGTGTTCTGCAAGAAACCTATCCTACCATGTCGAGGTAGTTAAAGAAAAGAAATGAGCATCGACACATGTTGAGGATTTAATGTTTTATTTGAGGCTTCTTGGCACATTAAGCTTTATTTTGCCAGTAGAAATTTTGAAATATTTTTAAAAAAAACTTAAAGCTTCCTTTTGTTTTGTTGAGGTACCAGACCCGATATGTGTAGCAGCTCACCATTATGTAATTAGAGTCAAACAAACCTTTATTTGCTGAATGCAAATAAAGGTTTGTTTAATATGTTAACATTTTTTTAACTATCCAAGACTTGCATCGAAGTAATAAAATTCATTAAATGTTAAAAAAATTATATTTGTTTTCGAATATAAGACATCAATTTAATGAAGATGTTGAGACGTCAGTTTTGGATTATTTTATTAGCAAGGTCGAGAAAAAGATGCCTCATTCAATTGAAAAATCATCGCCTTTGATGCTCTCGCTAAAAACTTCTTATTGAATTGAAGTCAACATTTTAAGATACTTTAAAGTTTTTGCTAGTCTCACAAAATTATGACAACTAGAAACTTTTTTTCGAATTAAGGGGTGGTGAGTGCCATATAAATATTGATAATCTTAATGGCATAAAAAAAAGCTGGTTCTCTTAAAGTGTATTAGATGAGTTCCGTTTCATTAACTCCAATCCTAATATTATCATAAACTTAACGTTCAGGTGAGGGTTCTTAAAGAGCCATTAATCCGTCAAGAGGTTGTTTGGATATTGCAAGAAAAAAAAAAAGATTTATGCAAGCGGGTTCACAAAAAGGCAGTCTTTGTTTTTGGGAGGTGAAAAAATATTAAAAAGTTTTTGTCGACGTTGTAATTCCCAAGCGTTAAAGGTGCATGAAATCATACTTTATGAGCTTTTCACGGATTGCTTATGCAGTAGTTATTTGTTTTTTTAGTTGACCCAATACTTGCATAAATTTTGTGCTATGAACTCAGCATATTTGTTTAGAAGAGATGACTCTCTTTTCTTCACTAATAGCTTCCACCATATTTGGGGAAAAATCCATTGCCAACAATAATGCAAAAACACTGCCACTGTATGAATTATCTATCTGAGAAATATGTTTGCGAAGTATGAAACAAACTAGGATTTGTAGTGTTTTGCAAAAAGTGTTTGATAATCTCCTTTAGGATTAGTAACATTCTGTCTGTCTTCCCGACCAACAAATTTCCCGGGGAACTACTGAAGCTAGATTAATTAATTTTTGTGAAAAGCTCAGAATTTATGGTCCAATTTTATATTTGCGGCCGAATAAAATAACTATATACTAACTGTAACTTCTCTATGTAATCATAACTAATAATTCAAATAATGGTCACTTATGAAAGTAAAGTCAAGCTATCACTATCACTTCCAAAATAGTCATGAAACATTCAAGAATTTATTTGAAATCCGAGCAGCGATGAATTGTCTTCGTCGACCGAGCTAGACCAGTGTTTCCTCGGTTTCCCCACTGATCTCCTGCCTTCAGTTCTCCCAATGAATACCCTCATTGGGGTATCCGTTGTTGTCCATACGATTTACATGCCCAGCCCATAGCAGTTTCCGCAGTCTCACAATCGTTGAGGCCTCCAGCTCGTCAAAAATTTCATACAGCTCATGGTTGTAGCATGGAGTGGCATATTTTCACAGAAGTCAGCCTGCTGCGAGAAAATTGAAAGAAATTGAAGAGCAGATGAACATCTCGCCTCTCAAACTTGAACAAGATGTAAGCGCTAGGTGAAATCCAACATATGACATGCTGAATCGACTTCTCAGGATGAAAGATGCTGTCGTTGCATCAATTGCAATAATGAGACCAGATTTAGATTTAGTTTAGATTGGGAGGTTGTGGAGAAGGCCATTGCCATTCTATCCATCTTTTATGGGGTGACAAATTAAGTCATTGGGGAAGAATATGTCTCCCCTTCAAAATACATAATGCTTTGCAAGCTTATGTTCAGGCAAATCGGAACATATTCTGCAGAGACCCTGAAAACAGAAACAATTCAAGCGCTTATCACTTCCTTATTAGTAGAGCTTCACTTTGGCGCCATTGAGAAAAACGTCTTGTTGAGGGAGGCAACAATCCTTGACCCACGCTTTAAAAAAAGTGGGTTCAGTTTTGATGCGGCTGTAGCTGATCTTAAATTAAAAATAGGCAGCATTGTCATGTCAAATGACGAAGTTACTGCAGTGGCTGAATTGGAGTAATCGATCAGTCAAACAAGCAAACTGCTCGAAAACCTTCCTATCCCCTATCCAAAATGTTAATGGCAGGTTTAGAAAAATAATTAATTATTTCTATTCATAATCGTAATTTGTAAAGTAGTTTTCTTTCTTATTATTATTATTGAATGTAACTTTATATCAATTTTCCTCTATATTCAATTGAAACGTTTCCTTTTAATTATATTCTTCATGAGATTTGACTTTTATTATTATTTAGAATTTTTTCGTTTTTCTTTAATTCAGTTAATTTTTTCCTAAAAAAATTTTAAGTCTGTCAATTAAAATTTTGAACATGGGAACACTGATTTAGTGCACCCCAACAGTGTATTACCTTACCGAACGCAAGCTAACTAGACTGAGCTCAACTGATGCGATTTACCGTATACACGGGATGTGAAAGAGGAAAGACCAATCAACTAAACGAATGAGGAATAATGTTTGAACGCGATGACGGAAAAGCTTTAAAACCAGAGAACATAGAAATTAATGGAATTCATAATAACCGTGCTGCTTGATCGCGAAATGTAATTCCCCATTTTGATCGTGTTTGAAATTTTCATTCCGTCCTTGGAGCTTGATTCGTAGCGCACAAAGAAAAACTAATTTTTCGCAAGGATTAACTGCACACTAGGATTGGATCGGGGGGAAAATTCGATGAAGCGAAAGAGTCGAATGCTGTGGATCGCGTGGTCTTTTTCGATTTTCATGCGGACAACTAGAGTGGAGCTTGGATATTTAGCGTAAATAATGAATAATATTCGAGTGTTAACAATTACTTTCGTGTGTAACGCTTTAGTTAGCGAGAATATTGCAAAATTTGTCCGAGTTAAGCTATTTGCGGACGCAATTGATTTTTTCATCTTGGTTGTGATTATGTACATAGTAAAATCCGGTTGTTGACAAGTCCAAAAGCATTCACATGTGAGAAACTGCTGTACAATAATCGAATAAGGGAGAGTGCTTCAACCCCGTATCTGTCAGAATAGAGATTCCGAGTCAGTGTTGTCTTCAGCGGTCGAATAATCAAATTAGCGGGTTGAATTTATTCTCATGACAGAGGCAGAATGCTAACCACGTGGATATAATTGTAACGAGTTGGAAGGGAGATTACTGAGTATCAGTCGCAAAATTTGAGCGTTGTTCGGTTAAACGAATAAGAAGAAAAGGAAAGAAAAGCTAAGATCACGTTGTAGAGATCAAGCCGTGTGCAATATTAACATCACGTTTTAGTTAATACTTGTTGGTGAATTTTTGCGAATGGATGGAAGGTTGAGTTTCCATAAAAGCAACTGCAGTGCAGTGAATCATACGGTTTCAAGACACAACTAACGACGAAAGGTTTCTCGAGCGCCTCCATAAGAGTGTGTGTAGAGGGTGCCTGCCATGCCGTCCTTGCTTATTGGAATTGTGGACTTGATTCCGTGAATTAACAAAACAAATCGAAGTTAATTTCTTCGTGAACTTGAAAAGTGAATTTTCCCCTTTAATGAACCGAGTGCCGTACTGTAGTTGCTGCGATTAAGTTAGGAATACCGAAATCGGAGTTTCCGAGTATACACCACTACGGGGCAACTCATTAGAAACTTTTGACGGAACCATATAAAGTTTCTTTGCAAATAGCTCTTCAAATTCTGATATTATTGGGAGAAGTCCTTAGCGAGGGCATGTTTGTTCGAAGTCGTCAATTTGGAAGTGTTTATCTGTGCAAGTGTGACGTTGACTGAATAGACTTATTTTTAAATGAAATTTAGTGGCGTTAAGACCACGGATTGCGAACATTTATATTTCCAATTGGTCAAAGTAACTCTCAGGCAGTGAATCGCTGATGATACATGCGAATTTTATTTGTGTTTTCCTTAGTCTGTCACGGCATGAGAGGATCGAAGAAGATAAATGCGCAATTATATAGGAATCAAAGCAAAACCCGCAAAGGTATTACTAAAAATCATCCGGCACCGTGTAGAAATTCTTGCTGAAGCTTCTTTAGGGACTTAAGTTCTTACTCTTCCTATGAAAATCATCATTCCTCGAACATGCACTACAATCACTTCTTGACAACGACATTTCATTTAGCAGAATTAAAGGCGAAGTGAACGGGTTTTCAATGGTTTGTCCACTGCAAAAGATATGATTTCCATGTTAATTATCTTAACGTCTTTCTTAAAAACAACTTGAAAGATAGCTAATATTATTGTCCCTAAAAATCTTCAAGTAGTACCAATAGTTTTTTTGCAGTTGCGAAACAATTATCACAAACAAATGACGCTATAACTTTTATAGTTTTTGTGATTTGTATTAGATCTAAGACAACAAATGAAAACAAACAACAGTTATATAATCATAATATTGCAATATTAGAGCGTAATCTCTGGCCAAGTCAAAAAATACCCCAGTTTCAAACAAATAAGTTTATTTTTTTTTTGTTTTCTTTTAATTGATAGAATTAAATGTTATTATTACATATTCTGATAGAGTACACGATCTATTATTAATAAAACCATGAATTGTTAAACACTATACCTTTCGGTCTTTCCATTTCGTTCTAGCTGCCCGGGTATAGGACCCGCGACGATAGCTGGCTCCTCCACTAGCATGGGCTAGCCATCGGGCGCGCTCCTCCGTTTTTCATTGTTTCCAGGGGCTCTTGCCGGGTAGAGTGGCCTTCCACTCACGTGCCCTTTTATGGTATAGAGTTATGTGATTGGGAGGGTACACCACCTCCATCTCAATGCCCCACTCTTATTTGTGGGCCATAAGAATCGTCGGTAACGATGAAGTCCCCTTAAGTCCGTCTGTCTTCTCCAGATCCAGTTTGTCCTTTGCATCAGCAATTTCCGACCCTTAGTTGGTTACTTCCGTTTCGACTTCGGTCGACCTTTATTTGACCCCAGAAATTTGTGGATGTGAAATTCTTTTGTAGTGGGACACCGCAACGCTAGCCTACCAGCACATTCACGTGTCCCCAGACAAGACCAATCTCAGCGGATCTGAACATCCTCTTCCGCCGAGGCAGCAAAACATGACTGCAGTCCTGAACAGACATTTTATCTATACCTATTTCAGTACAGAATCATTAACCTCTGTAGTCTCGAAAACTGGCTCCATTTGGGATCAACTCGATGAACATGTTTCGCATTTAGTTCCAGTGAACCCCATTGCTGCTGGGATTATTGAGTTCGACAAATACCTGCAAGAGCCACTAATAAACCAGCAGCTAGACCGTTTAAAGTGGTTGAAAGAGCGAAAAGCTGTATATCCTCGTCTACATACATAACGGGTATTTTCAAAGGCAGGCCTGACTTCAAATTAACGAAGAATGCGTCTGACAACTAAAAAACTATCGTAACTAGTATTCATCAGTTGTAATTAAATTAAAACAAATAAAGATATGTACATACAGAAACCCAAACCGAAAAAAAAATTGTGTAAATTAATATATACATTATAGTTTGAACGGGAACGGGAAAATTGAAGGAAACAAAAAATTTATCAATTAGCAACACCAGCCGGAAAGGTAAATTTCTCGTAGGCTCGTTAAGTTTGAAGAGAAAATTATAGTTTTATTGATCGGCATTCTGAACTGCATCGTTGAAAAATCTCTCCATTTGTTTATCTACTTTTAATACGGGGGCCACTGCAATATTTTTCGTAAAACGGAAATATTTAAATTTATAAATATCTATGTAATGATCAATCAAAATCATTGAGCACAGTTGATTTTTAAATGCTTCTGTCTTCTTCACTGAAGTTTGCTCTTCCTAAGTCTGCATGGGCCTTAGTTTGAATTTATTGGTTACAGCGAAATAAAAGCTAAATTAGTTACAGTTGGATCTAAGTAACATATAAAGGGAAGTAAACTTATTTCAATACCCTAAAAATGCCTAAATAAATGATATATATTTTGAGATATATTTACAATACACTTTGACGTACTGTTTTGCACATGTCTAGTTGGGTACAATGATACCTACAGATATAAATGGAGCAAAAGTGCTAAATTTCACTAATTCCATCCAACCACACACCTCAAGTGGATTTGATTTCAAATCAATGTTTTTAAACGTTTGTGAATATATTTATTTATTTTTAATTAACATTTATGTCGGGTGGCGACACTGACGGCTGAGAGATCGTTGCCTGCAACATGATCGAAGGGGTTCGACTACAAGAGCGTACCGCGAGCAGTCGTGACTTCTTTTCGTTCTTCTTAATTATTGAATTCATTCTTCCTAAATACTGAATTTTGTAACAAACCTTTTTTATTGTTCAACCTTTACAATGGGGCTCAACCGGGATGAGCATTGATCAAGAATCTAATTCGTTTGTGTTCCGAGCCCGGTATCGATCCGCGGCGCCATTTTGAAGTGATATCGGGCGTGTGTGCGAGCTGCTACCTGTCTAGAGAGACACAGCAATATTGGTGCGCGAACCTTTCTGATTGCCGAGAAAAGAGAGAGAGACGGGGAAAGAGGATGTCGCGCGCAAGATTGGAAGTGAGAGAGTGGCTTGACCGGTACACCAAAAATGGACTCGTGCGAGAGTGCTCAATGCGGGGTCTCGAAGAAAGTGATACGAAAGAAGAATTAGCTGCTCAAATTATGGAATTTGACGAACAAAATCCCGTGGTAACTGACATAATGTGTGAGATGGCGGACAATATCAGACGAGTCGTGAGTGAAGAGATAATCGTTGAGAATATTGTAGCAGGAATATCAACACCGATTCAAAATCTCACAGCGGCAGCGAGTGCGGGCCGGGAGCCAAGTGGGGTATACGCGTTCCGCGAAGTGGAAGAGAGCATTGAAAAATTCGGAGCGGAGAATGGACAAAGTATCTCCACGTGGATCGAAGAGTTCAAATGTATTAGTAAGAGCGTTGGTTGGAATGAACTGCAAAAACTCCTTTACTCGAAGAAGTTATTAACAGAAATCGCGCGGAAATTCGTGTTCGCCGAGAACGGCTTGGATAATTGGAACAAGTTAAAACGTGCTCTATGTGCCGAGTTCGACAGAAAATTCAGTGCCGTAGAAGTACATCGAAAATTACTCCATCGTACGAAGAAGCCAGAGGAAAGCTTGTTAGAATACGTATACGAAATGAAGCGCATAGCAAGGGCGGAGAAGATAGATGAAGCCACCATATGCGAGTATGTATCCGATGGTATAGCCGACGGCGCAGCAAACAAATCGATCCTGTACGAGGCGACAACGATCGCTGAGCTAAAATCAAAGTTAGATATCTATTGGAAGGTGACAGAAAAATCCAAGGCAAAAACCCATATAAAAAAGGGTGGCAGCGACAATAAACAACATGGACGTTCTTCGAACGAAAGTGCACGATGTTTTTCATGTGGCGGGACGGGGCAGAAAGCGAGTGATTCCCCGGATAAAGACAAGGGAAATAAGTGTTTTAAATGCGGAACGTATGGAAATTTATCATGACAATGCCCGCAAAGGAAAAGTGTGAACAACTTGATCCCTACGGTGAATTTCATTGAACGTTTCACGGGAGAAGCAAACGTTGTTAACGTGAAAGTCGGTGACCGCGGTAGAAGACACTTATAGTGACTTGAATTTGATTAGACATGGGTTGTGGCAGGGATTAGAAGGAACAGTTCCGAGTACGGTTCCAAGTAACATAAAAATTCGCGGATTCAGTAACGCAATTTCTCACACGATCGGGAGAGTAAATATGGACATTGAAAGCGAAGAAATATTATTTTCTATTGAACTTTACATCGTCCCGACAAACGCCATGAGTGTTATTATGATAATCGGTAGACAATTTTTGAAGACAGTAAACTACATTATTACGCCCAAGTATGTGAAGATTAAGCCACTCATAGAAACAGTTGAAGAATCGACTTCAAACGCGATCCACGATCAAGTCGACGACGACAGCTGTATGATGAAAATTTCATGCGACCACGGGGAAAACGATTGCAACGTTCGGAGCAAATTCAAAGACGTTGTGCAAAAATTGGTGGAAAGCTACACTCCGAAGGGGAAACAGAAGCCATGTATTGAGACGGTTATAACCGTGGTGGATGAAATGCTCATATACCATCGCCCAAGACGATTGGCACCTTTAGAAAAGGCCGTAGTTGAAGGTCAAGTAAAGGAATGGTTAAATGAAAGTGTAATACGGCCATCATCGAGTGACTTTGCAAGCCAAGTGGTCGTCGTCAAGAAGGAAGACGGGCCGCATAGGCTCTGTGTAGACTACCTAGCCTGAATAGTTATGTTGTAAGCGATCAATTCCCTATGCCGATCATTGAGGACCAGCTTGATCGATTGGCGTCAGCAAGAGTTCATACGACACTTGATTTGAAAAATTCTTATTTCCATGTTCCTGTGACCGAACCCAGTTGAAAATATACCGCGCTCGTTACGCAAGACGGCCAATACAAGCTCTGTAAAATGCCATTTGGTCTATATATAAGTGGCAATACGTTTGGGGGATTCATTAACGAAGGACGGAACAGTATTAA
This sequence comes from Odontomyia ornata, assembly GCA_963969285.1. Classification (NCBI taxonomy): domain Eukaryota; kingdom Metazoa; phylum Arthropoda; class Insecta; order Diptera; family Stratiomyidae; genus Odontomyia; species Odontomyia ornata. The sequence goes on along the minus strand of OZ017739.1, from coordinate 293,398,723 downwards.
CATTTTTAGATGACCGGATAAAACCATCCATAGACGCGAATGAAGGTGTCCTGAAACTGAAACGGGTGTTGGATGTGGCTGAAGAAAGTGGTGTTCAATTCAATTGGAGGAAATGCATCTTCTTCAAAGAACGTGTCAAATATTTGGGCTATGTAATCTGTGGCGGAAAAATCGAGCCATCACCATCGAAGATCGACAAAGTTATGAAGTTTCCATAGCCGAGAACATTATTGCAGCTGCAGGAGTTCTACGGACTGGCAAGCTACTTCTGGAAATTTGTACCTGAATTCGCAAGGCGAATGCACCCATTGAGTTCTATGCTGAAAAAGGGAGCTGCATTCGCGTTAGGAGAGGAGTAGATAGCGGCGTTCGACGACATTAAGGTTGTGTTGTCCATTAGCCTGGTGCTGAGTCTGTACGACCCCTGCGCTGAGATAAAACTTCACACAGATGCGAGCATTGAATGCCTAGCTGCAATCCTGCTACAGAGACAACCAAGCGATCAAAAGATGCATCCATGTTATTATTATAGCCGTACTACCAATGACGATGAAAAAATATATCATTCGTACGAATTGGAGTTTCTAGCGATAGTTGAAGCGGTCAAAAAGTTTAGGGTGTATCTGCTGGGAGTCAGATTCGAAATCATACCGGATTTTTCCGCGGTTAAGCTAACAGTAGCAAAGAAGGAAGTTCATCCTATGATGGGTCATTAGTCTATCAGAATTTACATACACAGTGGAGCATCGACCAGTGAAACTAATGGTACACGTGGACGCCTTATCTCGAGCAACAGTCATGATGACAGCCAAATATGTCGCAAGTAAAGTACGTGCGGCTCAATTTGGCGATGAAGGTATCAATGCGATTAAACAGGCTCTTGAAGCTTGGCCGTACAAGAGTTACATATATCACAGCATATTGTCCATGGAGGACGATCGTAGTACCTGAAAATACGCAAGCAGATGTAATAAAACGTTTCCATGCACGGGGGTATTATGGAATCAAAAGAGTGAGAGGAAAACGGAAAATTCAACGGTTTATCGCAAATTTTATAGAGTGCATCGTATGGATTAGGAGCACAGGGAAGCAGGAGGGCGTCCTTCATCCTATTCCTGAGAGGGAATTACCGCTCGATACGCTCTACCTGGATCACCTTGGACCAATGCCATCAATGCGAAAGTGCTACAATTACATTTTAACGGTCGTGGATGCTTTTACGAAGTTCACCTGGCTTTTTCCCGTGAAGTCAACATCAACAGAGGAGACGATCAAGAAGTTAGAAATATTATCAGCCGTGTTCCAAAATGCGAGAAGATTTACTGCGGATAGAGGACCCGCTTTCACGTCCAATTTGTTCAAAAGATATTGCGCGGACACCAACATAGAGCTTCATTTGATATGTACTGGCGTCCCTTGGGAAAATGGGCAATGCAAAAGAGCCAACGGTGTTATTATTCCTATCTTAGCGAAGCTGGCGAGAGAAAGATCTGATGAGTGGTTCAAACATGTCGAGAAAACTCAAAGATATTTGAATAGTACATTTCATCGCAGTATCAATACAACACCTTTCAAGTTGCTGACTGGCGTAAGGATGAAGCATCCAGAATATATCGAATTGACGGAGATTGTCGACGAAGAATTGCGAAGAAACTTTACCGATAAGCGAAGAGAAATGAAATAGCGCAACGGCCAGCGGAAAATTGAGGGCGATAAAACTGGCGTAGGAAACCTTGCCGGCAGTATGGTGTTGGAGCGTTCGTGGTGATAGAAAAGAGCCAGTTTGGAATTGGACAAAAAATGAGATCGAAGTATCGAGCCGAAGAAGTCCTTGCTCATGATCAATATCGACTCAGCAAGCAGGGAGATTGTGAAGGACCAATCCGGACATATTCAGTAGCGAACAAAATGAAGGCATGGCCAGGCTCTTCATCCGGGTCGGATGACAATCAGGAAGGGCCGTGTCGGATGGTAACACTGACGGCGGAGAGATCGTTGCCTGCGTCATGATCGAAGGGGTTCGACTACGAGAGCGTACCGCGAGCAGACGTGACTTCGTTTCGTTCTTCTTATTGGACTCGTTTTTCCTAAATACTGAATTTTGTAACAAACCTTTTCAACGAATAAAGATTGTTTTATTGTTCAACCTTTACATTTATTGTTTTTAGAAAACGTTTTTCTAAGTATTTCCATTTTTAGGGTTCCGTACGTCTAAATGTAAAAATAGAGCCCTGACAGTATCACTTGTGTGTCTGTCTGTCGATCTATCACCGCCAGTTTTCTTCAAGCCTACTGCACCGATTAAGTTCAAATGTGGTACACGTATGCATTCTTGTGACCCGAAGTGCACATATAAGCTAAATCAATGAACTTTGAATATGAGTGTCACTTTTTGGGTAGCTGGAGGGGGGTTGAAAAAAGTATTGTATTGTATTCTACCGTGTAACATATCACGTGAAAGGTATTGTTGGGAGGGTCTCGAATATAATTTTTCCATAATTTTCAAGTTAGTTATCACTTTCTTCTGATAATTGACCGAAAAATACTTGGTACATAAATAATTCATTTTACGGAACCCTTTCCAGGCAATTTCAACTCGGACTTTTCCTTGTGTTTTTACTTCCCATCAAATTTTTTTGGTTGGCCTCAATCGTAATTTATTTCGAAGTCCACCTACACTTTTTACTCTTCCCGGGGCCTACACATGTACCGTCACATACATATAATATTTGCGACGTGCTCTCATGTAAGCAAAACCCTAGATGATTTAAAACCCATTTCTAACCGCCTTCTTTCTCATAGTGTTCCAAATATTCGCTAGATAGATAGTATAAGTTACCAACACGTTCCCACAAAGTCAGCAAAACTCGTGCCAGATAAAAATGCATTGACCAGTTTAAATCAATGAGCAACAAGGTAGACGCTACATCAGCAGAAACATAGGATATAAACATTAATTGATACTTATACAGAATAAGTTTCGCTTGGATTGTAAATTTAATTGAATAAAGCTCGTGGAGCATTTTTTTTAGTAGAAACCGAAAAGAGTATTTTAACTGGCGCCGAACGTGGGGCTACTGATCGTGACACCGCAAAATTTCGCTAAGTAAAACACAGTAAGTGTTCGCGTAAGCATATTGGTCGATCAATAAGCCTTAAAGTAGATCTTTAAATCACTTTTCTGAGACTGGAAATGTGAGCCAAAACATTATCCTTCGGTATCACGGGAAAATAAAAAGTACCGTTAAAAACAAAGATAACGCGAATTGTGCACAAGTGTTACAAAATAGCAACAGCGATGTTCGTCTGAGTGAAGGAGGCCCCCAAAGTAGCCGTGAACTAGGCAAAAGGACGTCAAGGATTTAACAGCCGCCCTCAGCATCGATCTAGTAGCCAACCCAATGTGACGATGAAATCCTGGCAAAAAAGCAACGTGGAATTGCGAAGGAATCAGAGGAGTGACTCAACATGCATTTGAGCTTTGCAGCTATTATATTGTAAGTTAAAAATTAAATTTATAAAAAATCAAGTGAAGTAAATGAACTTGCGTTGAAACGCAAAAGAAACTAATTGAAAATTGAGAAAAGAGATACATTCGAAAACGAAAGTAACGGAAGTTATTAGAATTATTATATTTTATATTTTTTTATAAATAAAATATAAAAACCTGTATTGGAAACGATCACTTGCATCAAAAATTTTTTTATTACATTTTATTGCGAATAAATTTTTTTAGCCAATGAAATTGTGAAAAGTGAAGATGGTTATCTTTCCCTATCTTAAAGTGAAACCGATTATTCTTTCATATGTCCTGAGAAAACTATAGGACACTGTGATCTCTCCATAAAAATATACAGTGTCATTCTGTGTCGTTCTTACTCTACGGAAATTTTTATACCCCATCCAATTTTTACTCTCCATCCCAAAGATTTATTACTATCCCTTTTGATCTAGACATAATCCTTAAAAACCTAAAGGATGCCAACACGAAAATCAATTTGGATAAATGTGAATTCCTCAAGAAAGAAGTTGAATTTTTAGGCTTCATAGTCAGTGTAGATGGCGTCAAGACAAACTACAAGAAAGTCGAAGCGATCGCTTCATTCCCACTTCCAAAGACACTCAAGGATTTACGTTTTTTCCGAGATATGTCAGGATACTACCGAGGATTTATCCAGGACTTTGCAAAAATCGCTAAGCCCCTGAAATCCCTTTTCAGGGGGGAGGATGGACGTGTCTCAAAAAACTCGTCCAAAAATAAACCAATCTCCTTCGATAAGGAGGCAACAGCAGCGTATGACAAACTCAAAAACATTCTCATATACCAAAGCATCGTACTTTCACAGCCAGACTTTACAAAACCATTCGAGCTAACAACCGATGCGTCTAATTATGCGATCGGTGCCGTCTTGTCCCAAGACAATAAACCAATCTCATTCTTGTCAAGAACTCTCAGTAAAACTGAGGAGAACTACGCAGCGAATGAAATGGAAATGTTAGCAATTGTTTGGTCACTAAACTCCCTCCGAAATGATATATTTATATGGCTCCTGTCATGTACGAATTTTTACCGATCATCAGCTCCTTACATACGCACTCAGTTCAAAAAATACCAACAGCATACTTAAACTCTGGAAAGCTATTCTCGAGGAATATGATTATGAGCTACGATATAAACTGGATAAGGCAAATGCTGTTGCTGATTCTCTTTCCAGACCCCTTCAAACAATAAAAACAATGACTACCATGACACACGACATAAACGAAATAAAATCTATAACACCAACGGAATAAATTTACAACAGCTCAGCACAAAATATAATCCCTTCTGTAGAATCCCCAGTCAACGTATTTAAGAATCAACTCCTTTTTAAAATAGAAGAAGGGAACAGCTATCAGATTCTGAACCTCTTTGCAAACTATACCAGGCACATCATTATCCATTACTACGAAAGTGACATAATAAATATTTTTAAAAGATGTCTGAATCCGCACCTTATTAATGGACTCCTGACTGTCGAACCTACTATGGGTCTCATCCAAACTATACATCCCCACCATTTTAAAGACTACAGGATTTGCTTCACTCAAAAACTAGTAGAAGATATTGCCAACGAGGCGGAACAAGAAGAACGAATCCTTCGAATCAATAAAAGAGCACACAGTAACGCGGAAGAAAACCGTAAACAACTTTTAGAGACTTTCTACTTCCCGAAAATGGCTTCAAAAGTTAGGCAACTGGTTAAACTGTGTACCACATGCAAAGAGAATAAATACGACAGACACCCGAATAACCCATACTTAGAACCGACACCCATTCTGAGAAGAAACGCGTACTCACTGCAATTGACAAATTCACTAAATTTGTTCAAGCCAAAGTCAAACTACCAAAATCTGCTGAGGAGGTTAAAAGACCTCAACAGGACATGCTATTCTTCTAATGTATCCCCGAAATAGTGGTAATCGACAACGAAAGTGCCCTTAGATCCGCGTCATTAGAGTCGATGATAGAAGACGAGCTTAAAATTAAACTCTTTCGCATTCCACCGTATAAGAGTGAAGTCAACGGCCAATTCGAAGGCTGGAACTCCAGTCTGATAGAGATCATGAGATGCCTGAAATGTGAAAGATCTCCTAGACCTTTCGAAGAACTCCTTGAACGTGCAGTGAATGAGTATAATTTTCCTATTCACTCAACTACGGGTAAGAAGCCAGTAGAATTGTATTTGTGCTGAATACCTAACCTCACCCCCGATGAACTAGAAAATGCACTTCTGAGTAATATAGAGAAAATCAAACGCAAACATATGACCGACATGACCAACCACAACAAAAGACGGCAACCCATAAAGACTTACGCCACGGGACAGATTGTTTACGTCAAACAGAATGAGAACTAAACTGACCCTTAAATACTGACAAGAAATTGTTAAAGAGAACAGAAATACGACTATACTAACCGAATCTGGCAAAATAGTACATAAGGATAAAATTCGGAATTAATTTCTTTCAGACTCTTCGCCCACGCGACCAACAAAAACGTACAGATCCTGGACTATAAAAATTCGCAAATTATTTCCTTCTACCTGGGACAGATAAAGATCAAGGACGGAAACTTCAACATAATTCACATTATCAGCCTAGACCAGTACGAACGATTTGTCACTGACGCTCATTCCATCTTAAATTTATCAATAGTTCAACACCACCCACTCTCAAAATACCTAATGCACGAATTCCACCAAATTGAGACCTTAATTCAGAACCCTAAAACCCCGAAAGATGAAGAGACCACTAGATTTCCTAGGGTCGGCATGGAAATGGACTGCCGGAAGTCCTGTTCACGAAGACTTTTATATAATCAATATTCCGACCACAAGACAGGAAATATACGAAACTGTATTAATTAAACCTATAAAAAAAGAAATGTAATAACAGAAATACTTTTTGTAAAAATACTAAGAAATAAAAAGAAATTATATGGTGTAAAAAATGATAATTGTAAATATTACAAAAATTTGTTCATTTGTAAGCAATCGGATTTAGTAGACATTAGTTTAACCGATTGTTCGCCAAAATTGCTGCAAAGCTCAAACGCCACCTGTAATAGAATCAGCGGTCTACAAGTGCCTAACATCGAGGAAATTTCACCTGGCAATCTACTGCTAAATGCGTTTCATGGTAAAGTTGGAGTAGAAAATACCACACACCTTCTTAACGGAACACATTTAATCAAATTCCACAATACTCCTATCTGAATAAACGGACTAAACTTATGAAGCGCATGAAATATCAACGATCAACGCATTACCTGCAATACTCCAGCCTACTCCCGAGGGGAAACTATATGGTGAACATTTATCTCTCGAAATATTGGATGAAATGAAAATCAACAACACCGAAAAGATAGAATTGCTGAAATCGAGTCACGAAATTCATCAGTATACGACCTTTGCTCTAATCGCCCTCATGGTAACCGTAACATCAACCTATCTGATTTAAAGATCTGTCTCCAGCAAAGCAACACCTCATCAACGGTGACCTCGCCTATAACAGAGGTCAAAGTCGTACTATCTCCGATGCCATCAACAACCAGCTACCCAGTACAGTAGTAAGCCAAGCGCAGCCCAGGTTTAATAACCTTCCTTACATCTAACGATAGTGGACTATCGTTCTTAGAGGGGGAAAAGCTACCAACACGTTCCCGCAAAGTCAGTAGAACACGTTCCAGGTTAAAAATGCATTGACCAATTCAAATCAATGAGCAGCAAGGTAGGCGCTGCATCATCAAAAACATCGGATATAAACATTAATCGGTACTAGAATAAGTTTCACTTGGATTGTAAATTTAATCGAATAAAGCTCGTGGAGCATTTTTTTTAGTAGAAACCCAAAAGAGCATTTTAACTTATATATGACAAAATTCATGTTGTTTTGTGTTGTGTCTGAGGTATACTTAGTACCTTCAACGCTGTAAAAATCTGAAAACTCATATATTACATTGGAACTCGTTTTGAAATTTGTGCCCGGATTTGCTTCAAGCTCTTTTTACTTTCATACGAGTAGATGCATTCCGCACAATCCTGGTCGTTATGAGGATTATTTCATTTGAAATAAACAAAATTGGAAATAGTTATTATGGACTCCCAAAAATATCATAGCAGAAGAAATGGTAAAATCGAGGCAACGGTTGCCGCATCTCCAAGAACCTTTTGAACCGCGTCACGGAATGCATCTTTGTTTGTGGCCTCTGGCCCGAATTCCACCAGCAGGCCACCGGTTTGGGTTGGTCGAACTGCTTTGATGGCAGTTTTGGTGTCGTCTAGCTTGACCGCTCCTTTAATTTCACGGAGGACATCTGCGTAGGTTCGGCCCTTAGTGGGTTTAATAAGCAGTGCCTCTCGCAAGGGTTTGCGCTGCGGTTTGCTTTTTGTTTTCTGCGCTATATCGGGGGGTTCTATGTTCTTCTTTTCGTGGTTGAGCTCTTTGTCTGTTTTTTCTAGGAGTAGCTTTTTGGCCGCTTTTTTCGCTGCATTGTTTCGCACCACATGAAACTCCTCGCCTGGAGTGACAACTTCGTTTATGGTCTCGTCCTTCCTCCTTTTCTCACGATCGCCTTCAATTGGGCTACCGGCCATTCTTTTGCTGCTGCTAGGACCCACAGATGCCTCGAGGGAGAGCGTGTCTTTTTGGTGCTTTTCGGTTGCAAGCCACCTCCGCCTGTAGTGCTTTATGCGGCCAAAAAGCTCCTCCAGTTCAAAAATGCCATTCTTGACACTCTTGCCTATGTTTTTCTGCACTTCGCAGGCAGCCCTCAGTTGTTTGACGATACTCCCCGCTTTCCGAGTAAGCCACTCCTCTTCGGCGCGGTCAAAGGCGATTGTGTTATTTGGCGCCACCTCTTGGGAGAGGCCCCCGTTTCCTAGCCCTTTTGCTTCTATCGCTTGGGTGACGATTGAAGTGGCGTCGGCCAACGGCAAAACTTCTCCCTGACCCAGTCTTACACTGGCCTCTGTTGGTGTCGCAGCTTGATCCGGGTTGTGTACGTCTTGCACTGGACGCTCCGGGGTGCGCATAGTCCTTCTACTGCGCCCAAAGGCCGCAATGATGCCATGTTGCACAACACACTCTGCCTTCTTTCGTTCGTTAGTCCGTCTGTCGTCTGTTTCCGATGATTTAACCTGTGATGTTGACTTTGACAGTGTTTCTGGGGTTTGCTGCCTCCCCCCGCAATCGGTGACTTGTTTTATCGGTGTTCTTGCCAACAGCGGTGTTTGCCTGAAAGGGTTCTTCGTGCTAGCGTCCTGTTTGCTTGTATTTATATCTGTTACAGAAGCCAAGTTCACCACTTCTATAACATTGCAGTCGCTGGATGACGACGGCCAGGAGCCTGCTCGCTCACTACCCTCTGCCGCCGGTACTGGGGATCCGACCCCCTGCAACGTAATTTGGTTCCCCTTGTGGACCTGCATGGTTTGGTTTTCTGTCTGGGTTTCCGTTCCCATAGCATTTTACCTACTGCCAGGATATATGGATAATTGATGACGCCATATATTTCGTCATGTCACAGTGAAGATCATTGACACTCCGGTATTTGTCCTGAGACTCTCCCTTCACTGCCGACCATTGTCCGCGGCTGCTTATTGGTTATTCGCAGCGAACCTTTCGAGAAAGGTCTGCCCATATCCGCAACCCTGGGGACGCGTTTGGCTCCCCGGTCTGAGGGCACTATCGATAAATCGATAACCAAAAAAATCACAAACACTGTATCAAAATTATTATGTCATAATTGTCAAACAAGGTCATCATTCGAATAATATTTACCCTTTGAAGTCAATTTAATTAAATCTTAAAATATAATTCTATTATAACACTTCATTTCGTCCGGAAGGTAATTTGATATTTTATGTACGAAAATTTTATACACACAGAATATTAAGCTCGTATCGTCCACAATTCTACATAGCCTTTATTTTGACCTTCATCGATTCATCGCTCATCTTCGATTTTCTTCGAATTTTTAACATAGCAAAATTTCATTCAGACTATATTTTATAGTATGTTGGATTATTTTTAAAAGTCAAATATTTCTCCTATTCCATGGCTGTTTGGTATTACATTAACTACTAAGTCTACAACAGTAACTTCTAATTAAACTGCTCCATACTTTCAATTTAAGAGAATATATTTCAACTTCATGACCATATGTCCAAAAAGTCCTTTAATTGGAAACTAATTCGTGGCAATTTTTTATTACGTTTACCCCCGCAGCGTTTAATTCAATAACAACAAATAAAATCAAAACAGCATTGGAAGCAAATATTTGTGAAAGTTCCATCGATTCGATGTCACCGTTTCAATCATCCTCGAGGCATCAATTATATTTTAAGCTAATTACAGCGCACATGGAAAAAGAAATAGTATTAAGAGCAAAACTGCATATAAGTTTAAGTATGACAATAATTGCAAATCCGTGGTGGTTGCGAGCTTTACTTCGGCGAATCCAAGTATCTACGACGGCACGGAACTGCTGGGCGCCAAAAGCAGAATCTTAGTAGCAGTTGCAGATAATGCGATTGCGATTGTTCGATTCACGAGACGTCGAATCTCGTGAACAGGTCTGCAAACGAACAACGGCTCCGACTCCGGCGCAGCGGACTGGATCCGGCTTCGTAACGACTTCTGTACCAGGCCGAGTTGCATCTATGCTCCAGCTCCAGCACAGATCCTAAGTCGATCTCGAATGCTCCGTTGGAGCCCAGTTTGTCACGGACTTAAAGCTGCGCAGACGTGTATCGATTTTTGTATACGGAGTATCTCAGCTATCTGTGCAAAACGGCCAGCAAAATACTCGACTATCAAATCATGAACAAATCGTCTCTAAAAATTCATTGTGTGTGTTGTAAAATCATTAAATAGAAAGGAAGAATCGTTAGCGGTTTTTAATCGTCACTAAAACAACGAGATCCCCATTTCAGTGGTGATATTCGGTTTTGGGTTGGAAAAAGTCGCATCCGAGGTCGCGGTGGAGTCGAAACGCGTTTTTCATCGAAATCCTTCGATTGTGCAAAATCTGAGTAGTTGATTCAATACCAGCCAGTATTGATAAAGCTAACGAGTAAGTTAAATATTTTGTCACATAATTTCGTGGCACAATGCAAATTTCGGTCTCGAATGTGTTAGGAAAAAAGTTGACAATCGCGCAAGCTACGAGTAGATACCAGCAACACCTCGAGTGTGAAATGAAAGCAAAATAAAGCAAAACATGAAGTTTTACCTCAATTTAAATATGTAGTTCAAATTCTTAGAAGACTTAAACTAGGAAGACGCGAAGAAAACAGGGCGGACTGATTTATTGCATTATTTTGCTCAGAACCCACGACAAGTGTTTATCTTTGTCATAAATATACTTTATTAGGTATTCTCAAACTGAATGTTTTTCGCAATTTTTTTAAATATTTTTCAAAAAATTAAATAAGCTCCTATTCAAATATTTAGTAGAATAACATGTTTGGTTTCTGAATTTACGCTGTTTATTTATGCGGTTTTTTTATGTCTTTATTTTGCAGGAAATCAAAATGACGGCGGGATCAGGCTACAAAAACGACGCTTATGATGGCGATGCGCCAATGAAGGTAAGTTTTTTCTTGATCAATTAATTAATACAATAAATTCTGTTTTTTCTTCTGATTGTTTTCTCGAAACTGCTACGACACAACTCCGTTGATGCCGTCAGAAAAAGAGCTTTAACGTTTTTATTCTGAAATAAATTATAAACACTTTAATACCAAGTTTTTTCATATGCAACCATTAATACGGATATAAATATTCAATCTTATTTTACCGAGAAGAAAGGGAGATGAAAACAAAGCACTATCGACATTCCTTTGAACAGAAATGTTAAATTTTTATCGAGAAAGTTATTCATAGTATCGTACAATATATCGTAAATGCGCCGCAACGAAAATAATGTCATTTATTAAATTACCGCTAAAGTTATGTTATGTATGTTAAGTACATTGATTACATTACGATGTTTATTATTTGTTTTCCTTGAATTTATGAACGTGGTTTGTAATGAAGCGATCAACGGCGTCTGCGCAATGTCAATGTTCAACTGATTGTTTTGATATGTTTTCTCACGTTTATTTCACGCGAATCGATGGTCTTTGAAGAAGTAGTGTCAAAATTCAATGGAAGTCAGTGTTGAACTGTTAACCCACCATATTTTTGAATATCGCTTCTCAATGTATTCCGAATTAATGACCCAATTTCACGAAAATCCAATCATATAAAACTATGATACGAATAGTTTAAACCATTTCCAATGTTACAAGCTTCATGTACTCGTATAAGGAATTATTATATCTCATAAGGTTACGGCACGAGCTCGCCGCCTGGTACAAAGAAAAGTTTTATTCACAGTAGTACCTACCTGCCACATGAGTCGTTAGCTTGAATGATTTCATACGAGAACTTTGTTATGAGCTTTTGATCCGGTGTTTGATAAAACAATAGTGAAGACAATTTAGATAATAAACAAGCAGTCATCGGTTTTCTAATAATGAGAGACTCTCGCACCAGTGGAAACGTGCAAACAATTAATTTATTAAGAAAAACAGTTTATATTTGTTTTGAATTTGGAATCAAATATATTGTGAAAAACAGTACTTCTTCCTTCCTCTACGCATAAGCCAGTTGGCTTATAATCATGTATTTCGGTATTTTGATAACTGTTATTTTAACTCAAACTTTCGCCGAATATTTGTAAAACTTGAATACAACAGCGACTAAACTATGTTTTGGCAACCGCTGGTCCAGGTATATATACTTTTAGGGGGAAGTCCATTTCAGCCAAAACGTTCCTCTTACTTTCTGCCACTAGTGGATAGCATTTAAGTCAAACCCCATTTTCAATATTTAAAAAAAAATCTTGAGAAACTATGGAGGTCCATTTCCCAATACTTGGCATTTAGTGGTCTTCTCATCTATGAGTAAGAGTCATAAAAAATAGCTCATCTTGGCAATGTCCAAGTAGACACACATACTGCCAATTGAACTTGCAAAGCCAGAATTCAAAATTCCTTCCATATCGCGCTAAACTATCACTTGGGCTCTTCCCGTTGCCCAAATGGCAAATCTAGGCGAATACAATATGTTCTCTACGAAAATAATATTCAAACAACTTTCAATGATTTAACCTTTCTAAGATTAAGAGGCCAACTTCTATTTTAATCATTTAAAATACCTTTAACGAATAAATATGAATATTGATTATAAAAAAAGTCAAATATTTAAATTTCTTATTTTAAATTAACAAGTCGCGCCAGCCAGCCAGATTATAAAATCTGATGCACATAATTCAATCGATGAATATTAATTCTATTAATTACATTTTTGTGATTGATATCAGTTTAACTAAACTGTCAAGAAAACGCTTCAAAAGCAACAGTGGCAGTTGCGACGCATTTTTTGATTATGAGACCATTTTTTAGATCGGCTCAAACCTTCTTAAGGTAATATTCATTACATAGCAAACCACTAAACATTTAAGTACGATCACAGTCTTATCTCTCAATTTCCGTTGTGTACAATAATTAAACACATAGGCGAACTGTGCCGGGTATATAAAAACTAAACAATTTATAGATATATATATATATATATATATATATATATATATATATATATATATATATATATATATATATATATAGTCGAACTTGGATAAGTGAGGGTTCAAGGGACTGCAATCTCTTTTTCGCTTATGGAGGTTTCTCACAAATCCGAGTCTCTACCTTATAGAGGTACAGATATTACCATTATCACTTATAAAGGTTAAATAAATGTAACAGCAAATAAGCAGTGAATAAATGCATTGTACATATGTATTATACATATATGTTTGTGTACTACATAAATCTTACACGAAAAATGAAACAATAAATCTTCATATCTATGCATTTTCAAAAATCTGGTATTTTTTTCGTATTTACATGCTTTTCTTATTCGTAAATTTTATCGAAGACCGAATATTCAAAAAACTTATGTATCTTATCTAGTGCATTTAAAATGTCTTTCTTCTTTCGAATGTTCTCTACTTCTGTATCCACAATCTGAAATCGGTCGGTTTCATCTTCATAGTCATTTCCGTCAGTATATGTTGTCACCAAGTTCTGCACTATATCGTCATTGGTAAATTGTCCAGTGGTAGCCAGGTCGTCGCCAATTTGTACGAAATCTTTAAAGGTTGGCGTTAACATATCACTAGTAGATTCGTGACACACAAGCTTGATCCATTCCTCATTGCTAGGTTCAGCTTCAACTTCATTATCCTCTGGTGGAAATTCTTGTTTATCTGTGCTGATACAAAATCCCGCTTTCTTGAAACAGTCTTTGAACCATGCCCTCCTTGCAAATTGTTTGCTTTGAGGCACGTAAGAGTATATTGAACAACTTCTCTGCGGTAAAAGCGTTTGAATGTGTGTATGACACACCTTGATCTAAAGGTTAAAGCTTACTAGTGGTATTGGCAGGCAAAAACATGACTTTTACGTCATTAAATGTTAGTAGGTCCGATTGGGCAGCATAGTTGTCAACGAAAAGCAAGATTTTCTTATCTTTTATCTTCATTTGCTTGTTAACTTTTTTCAGCCATTCTTTAAATAATATCTTTGTCATCCAAGCTTTTGTGTCATTGAAATAATGAACAGGTAAATTCTTGATACCTTGAAAACATCTAGGCTATTTTGATTTCCCGATTATCAAAAGAGGGAGCTTATCAGTACCGGTCATGTTTACGCATTGAAGAATGATTAGACGTTCCTTGCTTAATTTTCCCCCATGACATTTTTCACCTTTAAATGTAAATGTTTTATCAGGAAGACACTTGAAGAACAAAGCAGTTTCACCCGCATTGTAAATATCGTCTTGATTATACCCCTTTAAGAGACTTGGCAGTTCTTTAGTCCATTGGTTACACACGCTTTGGTCGACAGATTTACTTTCTCAAAGGGCTTTCTTAAAACCGATGTCATAACGTATTTTAAAACCCTCTAACCAACCATTGCTTGCCGAAAAGTTCTGAACTCCCAATTTTGTGGCAGTCTTTCGATTTTTGTTTCAGCAAGGGTCCATAAATGGGAATGTTCTTATCAAGAGTTTATTTGATCCATTCTGAAAGGCAGTTTTCAATATCGGGAAACTCGTAATGTCGACCCCTCTTAATATTCCCATGTCCCTCAAAGCACTGAGGCTTTATCGAGTCTAATTTTACATTCCGGTACACCAAACTCACTTTGAATTTCATTTCGCGATTTCCCACACTCAAACGCATTCACGATTTTAAGTTTTTCACTTAGAAATAACACTTTGATTTTTCTAATAGACATGACGTATAACTGAACCTTTCTTCATTCTTGATATTATTCAACTGTGATAAGGGCCAAATGTGCGCAAAGACGATGTAAATTAGGTAGTTCCCCGAAATTTTAGAAAGCATTTGTTTCTGTTTTCTAAAATTTCGGGGAGCTACCTGCGTGTGCGTACATGCTCAACTGTCGCTTATAGAGGTAAAGATAACTAGCAATCTCAGTTATAGAGGTCCATGTACAAATATCTGAGGCTCCCCAACTCTCTCTAATAGAGGTTTCAATTTCTACAGAGGTTTTAGAGGCTATAAATGACGGTTACTGGCAATTTCTCTCACATGAAGAGTTTTCTCGCTTACTCAATTGTCGCTTACATAGGTTTGACTGTAATTATAGAAATTTATTTTGAAAATCAATTTCCAATAAAAAGCAGGCATCAAGCGTGCGTAAAAAAACATCGACCCGCCCGTGCGCTTTAGTTTAAGGCATGATAAATCAAAACATAAAATAGTGAACAAAATTTTTTTACGTTGTGTTTAGGTTGGTTTGAACAACATCAATTACACATACTCTACATTTTGATGAAGTGTACAAAGTTGACGTGATTAACTCAAATCTTCAGATACCTTAATTCATCATCATCTACCGTGCGATAGCACAAGCCGCGCCTTGGTCTCAAGGATTAATCCTCTCCAAGCATTACGGTTCTGTAACCTTGTGCGTCAATTTATCACTCCCAGCAAGGTTCTGCTGTCAGCATCTATCGTGTCTTGACATCGGGGCCTCGGTCTTCCCACCTGACGCCTACCTTGTGCTGTACCTTTTAATGTTCTTTTGGGTAGCCGATTTTCTTCCATTCTTTCTTCATGGCCCACCCATTGCAATTTGGGTAACTTACAAGTGGATCGTCAAATAATTCATACAACTTAACGTTGTATTATATTCTCTACTCTGTTCCTTGTTTCACTGGTCTATTGATTTTCCGGAACAATGTATGTAAAGTCACAGTAAATGATTGGATAATACGATGATGACTTGCAAAGAGAGGATTATATCTACATAAACCTGTCAACGGTCTAAAACGAACTCCTGTTAATCGTCAAAAAGACGTCAGTTTGCTCTTGCACACTTGGTCGCTAAAACAGTAGGTGCTTGTGCTATTCTCGGATAAGCGTAAAATCAAACTTCATGAAAATTATATACGTGGAAGGCGCAGAAAGTGAAAATGATTTGTACAGTCCTATATCGAAGAATGAGTGGCATTTATAGAATGTTCATTGGCTGTTTGAGTCAACATTCTTTTTAAGTGCAAAACTGAGTTTTAGATTGTATCCGGGTCTCGTTCGGGCACTCTAACAGCCCAAAGATACATCCAGATGATGCTGGGATAGCGTTTCGTGCCATGCGCTGATTTTGTAGGTGAAGGTTTCGTACTCATGCAGAAAAATACCCGTCCAACAATTATCGAAACAGTTATTCAATACCTGCGCGAGGTCGAAATTCCTGTTATGGAGGAGCCCTAATTTCAATTCTTTTCAACATCTATAAGATGAGTTTAAGAGAAGGGTCAAAATCAGGACTCAAACTGCAGAAAGTCTTCAGGGACCAAGGGCTGCTATCCAAGAAGAATGGAAAAGTTTACATGAAGAATTAATTAAAATTTCGCTTGAAAAAGCAAGGCCCGACAGCTTTTCTAGAAAAAAAATTTTGTAGTTTTAACTTTTGTTTTAAAGTCTGTAAGTCAAATATAATAAAATTGGATGACTGTTACAACACATTTAATGAAATCTTATTTTTTCTATTGGACAGAGTTGAAACATCTTTTTTACATTTTTAACTTATGATCTAATATATCCTCAAACAAAACATGCAGAATTTTTTCACGCAAATGTATTGCTTCCTTTTTCCGATTCAATACACGAATTTTTCGTAAATTTCGCCTAACGCTACACCCCTTTATGCAAGTGCTTCTAGTTTAAGACCTATTTTGAAGATTTCTCACCAATACCTTTCATTTGATACCCACCTTTGGTTCAAAAATTTTCTTCAATGTCGAGCAAGAATAATTTGAAATTCATAACCATTTTAAATTCAACAGAAAGCATCACTTTATCATAAAGCGAATCTTTTCATGCTTCCTACTTTATTTTTTATGAAGCTTACTAAAGGACGCTTTGCTAAATTACATAAATTTGTAAATACTATATTTGCAGCAAGTTGCCACAAATCTGTATAAGTCTATTTTATACTAGATCCATAGGTGAATTGCCTAAATTCATATCAAATTGCGGCTAAATCCATTGTAGAGGCGTCTGTTAAACTTAATTTATGCTCTCTTCCTCCCACCACGAGACGTATAATGTGATGCTATAATGATGAATTCAAATTAATTCAAACATTTCTTAATTTAAGTTTGAAATTGAGGACGTTGCAGTAAAAGGGGGGCAGATCCAAATTCTTATCAATTACCGTTTTTCGCCTACAATTTGAAAAAAAAAATAGAGTTATTGTTTGATGCATGAACGGGGCAGATCCGATTAAAAACAAGCGCGCTGTAACAAAATTAGTATTTGCCACCCTATTCCGTTTGGTGCAAGAAGGCAGCAGCTCCGGACCTGCCTATTTTTTGCAACCAACGATTCGATTGCATCATCTGTGACAATACAGTGCATGTTTCGAGTTCCGACCAAACGGATAAACGTTTTGTTTTTTATTTTATATATACTTTGAATGTGTTAAGTGTATATAAAATTTGTGAGTCTGAACCGTTTAGTAGTGGATCATCTGATATTTACCAGCATTCTGAACACGACTCAAGTTCAAGTGGTGATAGAAGTGATCGTGATTTGTCAACATTCCAAAACCAAACTAGTGCAGACAACGATAAAGGTATGAATATTTCGGACGAACGTGATGTAATCATCCATGCCCATCAACGAGTGGTGTAATCTCAAAAAAGGAAAAGCTGCAAATATTTCACTATGGAAACGCAATGTTATAAAGAAGGCTATTGCCACGGGGAAAAGCTATTTAAACTATAAAGGCCGTGAAAAGGGAGAAAAAAAACAGGACCGGGTTGCTGTTGCAAAAAGTATGAATGTTTTGTTCAAATTAATGAAGATATGCGAAAAATAATAATGATACATTTTAATAAATTGGGAGAAACTTATGTGCAAAACGTATATTTAGGAGGTCTTATTAAAACTGGAAGACCAAAAACTGGTACGAGGAAGAAATAAAACCATACAAGTTTGTCGAAATGGCTTTGCATCTATCCATGGAATCTCTAAAAAGCGAGTAGATGATATTTCTAAGGAGTATCATGACCCTACTGTAATCATACCAGCGAAATCTAAGCTTGGAAAACATCAAAATCAACCAAATCATATTTCGAGTGATTGGATTTCCAAAGTTGACTCTTACATTAGAAGTTTTCCACGACGCGAGCCTTACTACAGCAGAAATAAAAGCTCTTGTTATCATCTATCACCTGAGTTAAATGTTAAGAGGATGTACGATTTATGTTTGAAGCAGAATGAGCCTAGTCTCGAAGCATCTGCTAAGCCAATATTAGCCTTTGATTTTTACTACAGATACTTCAAACAAAATTTTAAATACAGCTTTGGATCACCACGTTCAGATACATGCAAGAAGTGCGACATGTTGAATAACAAATTAAAAAATAAGACATTAGATGGTGATGAAATTCGGCAAATACAGGTGTAAAAGAGTCTCCACCAAGCCAAGGTTGAAACTTTTTTTGTTGATATAAAATAAAAGAGTCAACTTGCTATTTCTAATGACGAGTGTGAGGTGTTAACTTTTGACTATCAGCAGAACATGCAATTACCTAAAATTCCAGCAGGCGAAGCATTTTACAAACGTCAACTTTGGGCATATCATTTTTTTATCCACTTAGCAAAAACAGGCATCGCTCATTTTTATTTATACGATGAAACCATGCTCGAAAATCACCAAACGAAGTCGTATCTTTCATAAATCACTACAAAGATAACATTTTACCAAACACAGTAAAAAGACTGTATTTATTCTTGGATAATGCAGCAGCACAAAGTTTCTTTATACTCTTATGAGGTGTTCATCTATTGAGAAGTTTGTTCATCGATTTCCTGAGCCAGGATACAGCTTTTTGCCATGTGAAAGAAAGACTACATTTTTAGAACTTCTGAATATTCCGATTGCGTTAAGCAAGCATCTAAAAATTTTAAAGTTGTGAATGCGGATCAAAACATGATTCTTAACTTTAGTAAACATTTTGAAAGTAATTTAAAAAAAGTTATAACAAATTTAGAGAAGATACGGTTCAAAATATCTCAATATCGAACTTTTGAATACACTAAAGACCATATTCAAAGTATTGCAGTTAGTATTACTACTGGAACGCCTATGTTTTATAATTTTTCCTTAATGAGAAATGTACAAGCCAACCTATCGGTTCTGCCTCAGCAACGGTTGTTTGATAGTGCATTGCCATTGAAAATGGCCAAGTACAAAGATATTATGTAGATGGTAAAGAACGATGTTCCTATAAATAAATTATAATTCCACAACGCCCTTAAAAATGAAGCTTTTGGACCGAATAACGACATTTCGCGCGAAGACGACGACGATCAAGCTAAATTTGACTTACTAATTTATAAGTTTTGTTAAGCACTTGTTTGTTTTTGTTTTTCTTTAAATTGTTTTATCTTTTACATGCTGAGAAATAGTTCTTGAATTTAAAAAAAAACCTTACATTTACATATGTATTTTAGTATCCATAATACAATATAGGGTAGTATTTCTCTTGAACTTTGGTGCAAAACGGAGGCAGATCTAAACTTTAAAAAATCGTAGTAATTCTTAAACTTATTTGTACATTTTAAAATCTTAAGTAATATATGTAAAAATGTTCATATTATTTGATATCATTAGCTCCAAAACATAAATGTATTATTCCATTTTTAAAAACGTATTTCTTTAATACCCAACAGTTTTGAAATTTGGACTTGCCTCCCTTTCGCTGCAAGTTCCTCAATTCCAGATTACAAGGCGAAAGTGCTTGCATTGAGCCATGATATATCTCATATGCAGTGACGGACAAAAGTCTACGACAATTCCTTATATTAAGATACCGGTTACTTGGAAGCTTTTATCAAAAATCCATTGATGCACATTTTTCAGTAACGTAAATATATTTATAAAAAGGTAAAAGAAAAACTTTTCATACCAGAATAAAGGAGAAATTCATAAAAACATAAAAAATTGAATGGACAAAAGTCTACGACAGTCAGTGCTGACTCAGTTCTACACAAAAAATTTCCAACTAAACGTATCTGAATGTCATCAGTATTTGTTTATTTGCACTTATTGTCATTCCGTATATGTGCTGCTGCAATTCTGTTTTAGTTTTATCGCTAGTTTCTAACTGTAAAGACCGCAAAATGTCATCGCGAAAAATATTTCTAGTGATATCCGAAATTTGATCGTACAGTATAAAAAACTCAATAAATAGTGCTCGTAATTCGCGAAATTACTGAAACTTAAACAAACTTTTATGTATACAATCATCAAAAAGTTTGAAAACAGTGGTTCCATTGAAAATAAGCCGCGAACTGGACGATCGGAAAAGATGTCACGCAGAGAGATTAGTTTCATTCTAAAAGAAGTGAACAGTGATCCTAAAATAAGTGCTCCAGATATGGCGAAACAAGTGGCTATGGAAAGAAAAAAGGATTTCCATGCACGAACCATCACGAGAGCATTAAATATTAATGGGTTTCAAAGCAGAACTCCACGTAAAAAGCCATTAATATCCGCCAAAAACCGACTTATGCGTCTACAGTTGCCAAGGCCCATATTTTCAAGGACTATGATTTTTGGAATCGCGTCACTTTCACCGATGAGTCCAAACTCAACATTTTCAGAATTGATGGTCGCAGTAAAGTATGGAGGAAAAAGCACACGGCCGTAGAGACCAACAATTTGGTTCCTACTGTCAAGCCCTGTGAAGGTAAGGTGATAGTTTGGGGAGCCATCGCTGCATCTGGGTATGGCAGATTGCCTTTTGTAGAAACTACGATGGACCGTTATGTTTACAAGAACCTGTTAGAACAACATTTGAAGCCATTTGTGGAGAAGTTGGGTCTTGGAGAGATGGATTTTCCAACAAGTCAATGATCCAAAAGACACAGCACTTTTCGCCAAGAACTGGTTGTTGTACTACGCTCCCAGGCAACTTAATACGCTTCCACAAAGTCCAGATTAAAGCCCAATAGAGCATGATGGGAGCTTTTGTAACGGAAAATTCGAAAATGTTGCATTTAAAATAAAAATTCATTGAAGGAAGCGTTTATTAAAGAATTGGAGAAAATCGGATCTGCAGAAACTGGTAATTTAGTCCACTCTATGCCCCAAAGACTACAAGCAGTAATTGATACGAAAGGGGGTCCAACCAAATATTAAGCCAGCAAAAAGCTTTTTAAAATTCCAATACGTTTAGTTGAAAATATTTTGTGTACAATTCAGCTATTACTGACTGTCGTAGACTTTTGTCCATTCATTTTTTTATGTCTTTACGAATTTCTCCTTAAGTTTGTTATGAAATGTTTTTGTCTTTTTTTTATAAATATATTCACGTTGCTGAAAAATGCACATCATTGGATTTTTGATTAAAGCATCCAATCAACCAGAATCTCAATATAAGGAGTTGTCGTAGACTTTTGTCCACCACGGTTTAGTAATCCCAAACTGAATTATCTACATAAAGCACATTCATTTGTTTGCTAGTGTGCGTAATGCTAATTGCTTTATAAGCCTAGCATAATTTACACAAGTTTCTGGTAGATTTTGTCTAGTGTGGTCTAATGTAATTTGCCTAAAGTTTTCCTTGTTCTAAAAAAATCTCAAATGAACGTGATGGTTTTACAACAGTTTGTTCTCTCTGTCAAAATTCATTTCAACTCATTCTAGGCACCTTCATTCAATTTCTCGATGACTCCGTAGATTGTGTCAAGAATACCTCAGTTTGCGTAATTTATCTCCATTATTTTGCGATGAAAAGAGCTGAGAAACAGGAATATCTCAATTTTATATCTTCTTAGAAGTAAAATACGTATATTTATATATCCCAATAATACAATCCTACTAACCACAAAAGGTTAACTAGTTATTGAAGTGAACTAAAAATTATTCCTTTATAACGCCAAGTGGGAAGTTCAATTGCTAAACACAATACGGAAGATAATTTTGGTTCCATGGAACTGATTTGTATTTTTGAACATATCTCAACAAAATTCAACTCTTCAAAAATTTTGAAAATCTTATTTAGCCTTGAATAGTCATAGTCATGGAGACTTTTACTTGTCCTACGTCATAACATGCTCACTGCAAAAAAATTATACTATCGTGGCTGCTGCATTCTGGTATATTGCAATTTAAATGACCAAATTTATTGTTCGTTTTTCTAAGCGATTTTTAAGATCTTTAGGAAATCTGCTTGATATAAATTATATAGAAAATTACAAACTTCTAACTTAACGCAAGTCTGAGGTTTCACCCATGATTAGCACTGCGATAGACCGCTAGAAACTATATTCCAAAATTACTATCGGTAAAGCAATAAAATTCGGAAATTATCACATAATCTGAAAATGGAAATTTTCTGGAACAATTTAAGAGAATCCATTACTGCGAAGACTATCCCTCAATCCAATATAGGGCTGGCTCTCTATCGCTCTAAATCACCAATAAGTGGTGATCTAACTTTTTGCCAATTTTTTTCCCTCGAAATTTGTCGCGCTTCACAATTTTCGCCGCCACAAACAATCTACCGCGACATGAATGCAAATTCATATAATTGATGAAATTTTGTTATCTTATTACAAAAAAACAGCTGAATTGATTTATCTAGCTTTTATAATGCCTTAGGATATTTCATTTGCATTATTTATTTCATATTTTTATTATAAATCTTAGACGATAAGCAATAGTGTCCCTTTAATCTTAAGACAATCACCAGCTTTTAATAATAAAACCCGCTTGGGGCTGTATTTTGAAACAGCACACAATAAAATCATTTAATCTTCATTTCTTCTTTGACTTGTCTAATTTCAATTCACACCCATAGTCTTCTCGCGTTTTTGCCTCATTTAATGTCGCTTCATATTGTTTAAATGAAGTGTATAATATACCAATTTTCAGGCACTCGCTAACAAAAGAAAGAAATGTAAATTTTGTATGCAGCCTTCCAGCTGAAACCCCTGAGCTAAGATACTGTGGAATGTTTAAATTAATTTTGCTAGAGACTGGTTTAAATTGATTCCAATCTTCTCCAATCATGTGACCAAAGTTACGAAGAAACGATAAACTGGAGCTTATCAAATATCACTTTGCAAATGCACTGACCACTACGTAAATCCGCTTTCCAACAATGCGGATACGAAGGTGGAATACGGTTTGGATTAAATTCACGCTTCAAACTTGATCTCGCGTCATATACGCGAAATTTATGCAGATCCAACAGACCAGCTGATAATTCAGACGAAGTTTTAGACGTTCATCACTTGCGCGACGTCTTTTCAGCTGTTCTTGATTTTAAATTTTTACTTGAAATCATGTATGATCGACTGCGACCTGCTCCAAAACACCAAAACATACCTCAAAGAGATTACCCTTTGCCAACTCTGTGCCAAAGTGAACGTTGAAATATTCAAGTCAAAGCTCACCAAGATGCTAACCCCGATAAAAACCTCTGCATAAAAAATTGAAAAAGTTTGATGGTGTATAAAAGACAGCTGAAGTGCCAAAGTGCCCTATATCGACTATATAGTATGTTGCTATAGTTTTGGCGCATGGGGAAATCTGATCTGCACAGCTCGCGCAGAAGAAATTCATTTGGCAGACCTACCTCAAAGGCATACTAGACCTGGCGCCCTGCTGTCACCAATCATTCGGACACGTTTCTTCTCGCAACCGGCTTTGAAAAAAATGCTCAAAACTAGTATAAGCGTGATAAAATCAGTTTTAGCCGGTGCAAGCCGGAATAGCTGTTTACTAACCAATCAAGGTACCCAAGGTAAGGCGCCATCTGAGCTCACGGATTCTCTTAGTCGCAAAGTCCAACTTTTATCTCATGTACGAGCTCACTACATGACTCAGCGCCCATCTCAGAGGTGGGTAACCTACGATTGGAGTATCGGTCGCTTCAAGGCATATAGTTTAATCAAATTACTCGCGAATTTCGCTAGATATTAGCGACATCAAGCTTACATATCCAAAAAAGCTATCTAGCAATCATTATTTGCAGCATTTAGCTCAAAGCCAAGATAAATTAAATTTAAAACAAATGAATTCGATTTCCATTTGACTATTGTCAAACCTTGTGGCAATACATTTCCAGATAATATGTAAAATTTTTCTGCCTTGTTTAAGCCTAATTAGGTGTACAAACATTTTTCCCCAAGGCATGGAAAAGTCGGTCAAGCTAATCAGGAGGTACATTTGCAAGCTTACGCGCAATTTACTTTTCTTCTACTTCTAATTAACAGAACGAATCGCCAATTTGTATACTATTACTACCGCACGCAAAATCCTTGAAATTAGACTGTAACTTGAAATCAATTAAAAAGAATTAAACCCGTGCTAAAAATATCTAAAAACAATCTTTTGAAAATAGATTCTGAGCTCTTCCATCTATTCCCCAAACCCTGGCTAGCATTGCAAGTTAATCCCAAAGTAAATCTTTGCACACCCAAGTGCGAAATAATTGTAAGATAGATGATAACTCGTTAAACAATCCACATCGCGGAGATTCATGGTAAATGCGGCATTATAGCAGCAATTCAGGTAAATGATAGCCCGTACTTCACCCATGCTCGCGCACGATTGTATTTTAGCTCCAGGGACTTCATAGCATGCAGTTTTACTTCTTCAACGAATTATCGTGGTTATTTTTGCACTGGTCAACAGTACTCGTATCTACGCGTTTTCTCGGTAACAGATATTTCGATTCTGCAGCAGGTTCCATCTGAAAGGCATTTCACGTCTATGTCCATTATAAAAATAGTATTATTGCAAGCCAACGACGACGTACAGGCGTTACGTTGCATGACCATGCAATTGTATGCATGCATATGTTATATGTTGCAGCCTTCCTTCCATAGATGGATGCAAGTTTTTAAGGTGTACAAGTATCTATTTACACCCAGCATGCTGATTGTTTGGATAATGTTTATATCTATTAAATATCGGAAAAACAGTTTTCAAGAAAACACTATTTTATTTTGTTAGAAGTACATATATAAAAATCGTGCGCAAAGAAGTTCTTGAACAATCCTTTATTGTAGGTTACATCGAATTATTTGGACTTGAATAATTTTTTTTATTTAGAAATTGTCACGGAAACCATTTGCAATTTTTTTTCTGCGGTCGTTAAAATACCGCTCGAGCCAAGGTTTAAAATAAAAATATTCAAAGGTTAAAATAATAAAATAAAAATGTTAAAAGGTTAAAATAAAAATGTTAAAGTTAAAATAAACAAAAACCAAAAGAAAACAAAAACATGTTGGGTAGACAGACCTACGATCATGTCAGAAGGGTTTTCTACTTACAAAATGCATTAACCAGCAACGAATAAAATCAAGGAACATGTCAAATATGATTTTTAATTCGAGGATCATACTATTATTAACAAAGTTGAACGAATTTTGACTTCTGAGGTACTTGTTATTGTTTTACCCATAAATATCTCCCTAGATAATTTTTTCAGATTTTTTAGATCCCAGGTGTCCATTCGCGAAGGAGGAAACACATTTTTCATGCATTCCCCCCCCCCGTGCCCTCACTGAAGCGAAAACTGTCAGTTTAAGAACTGTTTTGAAAAGCTCTCATAAAGAACTTTCATTTCATACTCAAATCGGCTACCTTTGGTGAAATTTTTTTCCAGGTGTCCATTCGCGAAGGAGGAAACACATTTTTCATGCATTCCCCCCCCGTGCCCTCACTGAAGCGAAAACTGTCAGTTTAAGAACTGTTTTGAAAAGCTCTCATAAAGAACTTTCATTTCATACTCAAATCGGCTACCTTTGGTGAAATTTTTTTCCAGGTGTCCATTCGCGAAGGAGGAAACACATTTTTCATGCATTCCCCCCCCCCCCCCCCCCCCCGTGCCCTCACTGAAGCGAAAACTGTCAGTTTAAGAACTGTTTTGAAAAGCTCTCATAAAGAACTTTCATTTCATACTCAAATCGGCTACCTTTGGTGAAATTTTTTTCCAGGGGCCACTGTAATCATCGACTCATGGCCAATTTTTTCGAATCCTAGAATGGTTACAAATCCCTTTTGCTAGGAGCCCTCTCCTACCTCTTGGACTTGTTTCACCTTTGAGTACTAATTGAAGATACTCATCTTCAGTCACTCATTAAATTGAATCAAGTGTTAAAAGCATCCACCTTAAACGTTGAAGTTGGGGAAAAATAACTCAAAATTATTCAATCTTCGCATTTGAAACAGCCACTTTTTTGTTTTACGATTACTGATACCACTAACTGAACCGATTCTCAAAGATATTCATGATACCTATCATTCCTGAAATTTTCATGCAAATCCTAGCGAAGCTGTAGTGTCTAAGTCGGTAAAAAGCGCATATGGTTCCATAGCCCTATGTTACCATAGTAACAAAGCGCATATTGTTCCATAGTAATGCAGGAAAGTTCAAATCACTATAACTTCGTTAAATACCATTCGATCTTTATGAAAATTTCAGGAAAGATCAATCTTATGAATAGTCATCCGTGTGTGCGTTTATTAAATTTAAGGGTACCGTTAAGATTTTATTCAAGAAAACATATAATCGATAAATCGTACTATTACTAACAGAGTTGAGTGAATTTCGACTTCTCACGTATATGTTGTTGTACTCATAAAGGCCTACATTCATGATTTTTTTAAGAGCTTTTCAAAAAAGGCAGAACTTTTCAAAAGGGCAGAGTTTGCTTCGAGGGACGCACAAGGAGGGGAAATACACGGAAAATTTGAGCCCCCCCTCGCGATTGGACACCTGTGATCCGAAAAATCTGAAAAAAATTATGGAGGTAGGTGTTTATGAGTACAATAACAAAAACTACCTTAGAGGTAAAAATTCGCACAACTTTGTTAATAATTGTATGATATTACATTTTCCCCAATAGAATCGTATGGGTATGCTTAAACTGAACGAAATTTGATATGAAAGTAGTCCTATAGAAGATCCTTAAACTTTGTAAGTTTGATGAAAATCGAATGATATACTCGTACACGGAAATTATAGCCATTTGAAATTTCTCCAATTACAACAACAATAACACATGATTTTGGTATTTTATGGACTTTGCATCGAATCAGTCACTGATCTTCTTGAAATTTTTAAATAAGGACAATAACATTGATATTTTTAGAAGTTCATGATTTGAGTGATTTTTGTTGGTTTGCAACAAATTGGCGCCCGTTGAAAATAGAAAAACAATGGATTTTTTTTAAGCGTGCACATCTCTTTGACATATTTCTTGACTTTATTCGTTGCTGGTGACTACATTTCTGAGAAGTTGAGTACAAAACCCTTCTGACATGAGCGTAGGTCTGTTTACACAACTTGTTTTTTTTACAGCTTCCTACCCACATTTCTTAACTTTAAACTACCTTTGCAACTTTCAATATTCTTTATTGTTTAAATTTACTGCACGATGTATTATCCTAGATACTGTAGCAATCACAGTATTCACCCAGTAAAATAGTTTCTGCTCCTACGAAAAGCTGATTCAAACCGTCTTTACTTAATTTTCATGAACGGTCTGTGAGAAAGGGCATCAAGGGTATGACGTCCCTGCAGATTGCCATGTAGAATGATCGACCCTGTATGTAACTACAAGGAGCTTTAGTGGTACAGTCAGCTCTAAAATCTCAGCTCTTTTTGAATGTCCACTGGGGTCTTATCCTCGTGGTTATTCCATAGCTTCCAAATGTGCGCATTTACTATTTTGTTAAGCTTTGTTAAGGTGCCCTACTATTCCCTAGCGTTAGTACAGCATTCTTTCTTAATCCTACTTTACGTTGCTTTTTGGTTTGAGGTTAGACCTCTTACATCTGTACCAGATTTTACTGCAGCTTTTACCTCAAGAGCCTTGGTATATCCGTCCTGCTTGTGACGGCTTCTCAGCCAGTGCTCGATGTCCTTCCTCTCAAGGTATAACTACCTAAACTTCTTCGGTATTATCACTCTGACTCTTTTTAGGGTTTTTTAAACATTTTTTTACAATACCCGTTAATATCGGTAGCCATCAGTGCTTCACAGCTGGTTTTCACAAGAACCAAAGAGGCTTTCTTGTGAACAGCTCAGAAGTTTCTAGTTAATGAAATTTGCATAGCCGAAAAAAATTTCGAAGACGTGACCCCAAAAAACATATGCGCCCAAAATAATCAAGTGGGTTATCAAATAAAATGTCTTGATGAAGTCTTTTGATATTCATTTTTAAAATTGCAATATTGATAACGGGGTGGACGAGAGGAGCGGAAGAATAAGAAAAAACGGTGTACCCCCTATTGGTTGGGCACCTGTGGACCGAAAAATCTGACAAAATCATGGAGGTTTCTCTAAACTTTGTTAGCAGTAGTATATTATGATTTTCCAATTTCCAATATTCAAGAAATAAAATAGTTATTAAAATTCAATGTATAGAGGGTTATTTATAAAGCCAATCGATCGTGAAAATTTCAGAAAGATCGATTTGTATTTAACGAAGTTATAGTGACTTGAATTTTCCTGCATTATAGCAACAGCAACAATGCAAGCGTTTGAGACAGTATGCACTTCGAATCAATATGCCGAATTTCGGAAACTCTAAAAGCTACAAAGACTAAGGTGGATGTAAAATGAAAGCCTCTTGAAATTCTTTCAAAGGTTCTTATAGAGAAGGGGACCCTTAAAGCATTCGTTTTACCAAAGACCCTAAACGACGGGTGTCAAATGAAAGATCTGGATAAGAGCTTTCAAAAACAGTCTTAAAACCTGGAAAAAGTCAAAGAGGTTAATCCTTAGAAGTACAACAATAACAAATACCTTAGCAGCTGAAATTCACTCAATTTTCTTAAAAGTATGATTTCGTATTTTCCTCAATGAAATCGTAGAAGTGCCCTTAAATTTAATGATATTTAATGAGTCCCTCACAAGGAGCTTAAACTCTGTAAGTTTCGAAGAAATCCAATCATACTCGTATTTGCGGAGTGTGTGAATCGAGCAGTTTACCAAGAAAACTGCTCGAAAACCTTCCTATCCTCTACTTGTGATTTTATGTGGCAGATTTAGAAAACTAATTAATTATTTGCGTTCATAATCGTCATTTGTAAAACAGTTTTCTTTCTCATTATTATTTCTAAAAGTAATGTTTTTATCAATTTCTCTTCATATTTAACATAATTCTATATCAATTTTCCTTGATATTAAATTTAAATGTTTTCCTTTAATTATGCTACATTTTTCCTGAGATTTAATTTTTATTACTACATAAAATTTTCTTCATTTTCTTTACTTCACTTAAATTTTGTTTTCTAAAATTTAAATCTGCCACATAAAATTTACAGTGTATATGTGCACCTTACCGGTGTACTAAAATTGGGGATGAAATGGAATTGGAACGGGGTGAGCGATTGTCAAATAATTTTTGTGGTTGGGATGAGTGAAGTTTTGCCGGCCGTGAGTCAGAAAGTTAGCTTTTACCACCGACTGAATACGTTTGTCTGAAGCGCCGCTACGCTACCGCATTTATTGTCAACATTATTGATCGGCCAGGAATAATCCTGTTTTATATTATTGTATGGAATTTTTGTTGCTAATGGGAGCTAAACAAAATTCTAGCATTGCAAGATATTATGTGTGCTTCATTTCCAACGTCGGTGGCTGCAAAATCTGCGCATTGTTCAACGTGATACATTGTCGCTGTGAATGGATGCGTGAGGGAGGTTATCGTGCATTGGCATCGGTGGTGCCTCGAAAAGTCAACATGGTTTACGTGCGATGTTGACCACTGATTAAGGCACTTCTTGTTTGCGCGATCTACACGTATTATCAGACTCAGCTAGTTTTAAAGGATTCGAGTCCAATGTTTTCTCGATGTTTGAGCTGTCAGTGTTCAAGGTCAGGAAGGATAAAGTACAAAGATATTTCCATTTTTCGTCACTCTCCTAGCTCTTTCTTTGTCGGAAAACACCATGCGAGAAGTGTAAAGTGCAGTTCACTGGCTTCAAGTGTAAACGGTTTTGTGCACCGAGGGCAGGTATTTTTTTATCTGTTTCCTCTTTATCAAAGCTTCTTCATTAATCCCATAATAAGAAGCAATTAACTAAACTAAATTGACTTCGAAATAAATAATTTCCTAGACAAGTTTGCGAACTTTCGCAAGACAAATGTAGGGGATTGTTTCCTCTGACAAAATTTATGCAGGCTAATAGAGGAAATTGAGACCTATATGGACAGTGAGCCTAAACAAACTCCCTCTCCCGAATTAAGTAGTTTCGATTCTAATTTAGAGGAAAATGATTTAGAGCGAACCATTTGCTGTAGATCTTCATTATAACTAGCCTTCTATTTTATGATAAAACCATTGTGATTTTGGGAATGCGTGATTGCTCGGTCGTCAGATGCCGGAAGCGTGTATCGGCGTTTAGGTGACGTTGCCCGAATAGACTTATTTTCCAATGAAACTTAGTAGCCTTAAGACCACGAGTTGCGAATATTTATATTTTAAATTCGTAAAAGTTAACTCTCAGCCAGTGAATCGCTAATTAACAATCCGAATTGTGCTTGTGTCTTTTTTTCTATCAATGCATGAGAGTATTGGAGGAAATAAAGGCTCATTACATAGGAATCAAAACGAAACCCGCAAGGGCATTACTAAAAATCATCCTGCGCTGTGTGGAAATTCTTGCTCAAGCATCCATAGAGACTTAAGTTCCTACTCTTCCTATGAAAATCATCCTTGGTCGAACCTGCGCTACAATCACTTTTGCCAACGACATTCCATTTGGCAGAATTAAAAACGAAGAAGTTGGTGGTTACACTGCAGCGAATTCAAGAACAACCACAATGAACTCTTTTGAAACATGCAATTTACTGCTAGTAGACAGTTATCCTCTTTTTCACCGATAGGAAATTTAATTGATGAACGATCAAAAACCTTAAATTGAAATCTAGTGACAGACTAAGAAAAATCTATAAAACACTATTTTGATTGCCATGCTTACAGGGTCTGAATAATAAGTAACCGGACTGACCTCAGGAAATTTTTTATTGGCAATATATACAAAATTTTTCTTTAGAAATCTTCAAAATAGTCCCCATTGGAGTCGATAACATGCTTATACTGGATTTTCCAATCCCCGATCCCCTGGAAGTCGGCAACCTCGATGCTGTCTAGAGCCCTCGTCGTAGCACGTTGAACGTTTTCCAGAGTCCCGAACCGCGTCCCCTTAAGGTGTCTCTTGATCTTGGGGAACAGAAAGAAGTTCGCTGGTGCCATATCCGGGCTGTAAGGAGGCTGTGGCAACGTCGCCCTCGACTGTTTGGCCAACTGCTCGGTTACGAGCAGGCAGGTGTGCGACGGAGCATTATCATGATGACCCACGAATCGGCAATCTCCGGACGGACGCGGCGAACCCGGGCGGTTAGTCGACGGAGCACCTCTCTGTAGTACTGGCCGTTTACAGTTTGGCCGGGTGGCACAAACTCTTTATGAACAATGCCTTTCACGTCAAAGAAAGAAATGAGCCATCGACTTCACCTTCGATTTGCTCATGCGCGCTTTTTTCGGTCGTGGCGACGCTGGTGTGTGCCACTCCGAACTCTGCCGCTTCGTCTCAGGATCGTATTCGAAAACCCACGTCTCGTCTCCTGTAATAACGAGGTTAAAAAACTCTGGTTCGGTTGCTCGATCGTATGCTCCATTTTCACTCCGACGACGTAACTGAACACGCACTCCGCTCTCGCTCGATGCTATCTCTCCCAGCACATGGAGGCAACTGCTGCAGCCCGGTTCCCTTTACCTAGACCCCCACCACCACTACAACACCAGATACTGGTTAGCAGACGCTTTGACGGCACGGGCAGGCTCAGTCCGGATACTTATTATACAGTCCCTGTATATTACATGGAATGAGAAAAGCAATTTACTACAATATATTAATAATTGTAATTTAGCCTTTAGTGCATTTTGCATAAAAACCATGCGTAGAGTATATACATAGATTATCAAAAATGAAAAGATTTCATTTTTTAAAATGATTGTTTAGAAAGTTGAGTTGTCATCTTAATTATTAACTCGGTATAATTTAACGCAACCATTTTTCGATAAAAACTCGAAAGATTTAGTTCATATCATTCATGCTTAACGTTAGGTCTTTTAGCATTTGCATACACTTCATTTTTATTGTAGCTACAATAATCCGAATAATTTCATATTTATGGTTAACTTCATTTTTGATGATCACTTACAAATTTCTTTAGGTTTAAAGTACTATTATCAATAATAAACCACAATATAACGTAATGAATGATTGCGGTAAAGTAACGCCAACCTATATCTTTTAAGAGAATGCTTTGTAATACTAAAATATATCCGCACCAATTTTAAGGATTGTTAGAATATAACATGAATTGTTGAACACTATATCTTTCGGGCTTTCCTTTTCTCTCTACCTGACCGGGTATAGGACCCACATCATTGGCAGGCTTCTCCGCTCATATGGTCTAGCCATCGGGCGCTCCACCGTTTTTTGTCGCTTAGCAGGGGCTCTTTCCGGGTAGAATGGGCTTCCGCTCGCATGCCCTTATTTGGTATAGAGATATGTGATTCGATCACATAATTCTATAACATAAATCGGTCTCGTCTATATTTCTCTTTTAATGGGAAAGTTCATGCAAATTATGTTTGTATGAGTTTCCCATTCAAATGAGAAATATATGGCCACGTCTACGTTTGGATCTTGATCCGGTTGGGAGGGTGCGAGGGGGTACCACCTCCATCTGGATGCCCCACTGTTATTTGTGGGCCATAAAAATCGTCGGATAACGACGAAGTCCCCTTAAGTCCGTCTGTCTTCCCCAGGTGCAGTTTGTCCTTTTTCGTCTGCAGTTTCTAACCCTTAGCAGGTTATCTCCTTTTTTCGACTTCGGTCGACTGCTATTTGACCCCGGAATTCGTGAATGCCAAATTCGTTTGTAGTGGGTCCTTGTGCTGAGGGAAAGAACCCGCCCCACGACACCGTAACGCTAGCCTCCCAGCGCATTCACGCGTCCCCAGACAAGGTCAATCTCAACGGATCCCCACATCCTCTTCCGCTGAGGCAGCAGACCATCGCTGCAGTCCTACACGGACATTTATCATACCCACTTTCACTACAGGATGTTATAGCAATTCGAACTATCATTAATTTTAAGTTATCACCTATCACTCTAAACATGGTGGTTGCCATTTCCCGTGTGTGTCTAAAGTGTGATTGCCTGATGAGACTTAGCACAATCATCGAACCTATCTAACATTTTTCTTCGCTAATAATTTTTCAGAAAAATTATTAATGCAACTCAATTAAGTAGCTACACACAACAAATGTTCCTAAGTTATATCTTTAAAATTCTATCCAATTAATTATATTATTAATACGACAACAAAACAGCGGATACTTAAAATGAAATAATAATGTTTTTGTTTTTGATGTGCATATCATACTCCTAAATTGAGTACAAACCTTTTCTGACAGAAGTGTAATGATGTCTAACTAACTTTTTTTATGGCAATCACTTTAAAATTCTCTTGGCGAGCTGCAGAATTCAATTTTTAACGTGTCTTTAAATATTTTTCTGGACCGTAAGAATCTCAAATCGTCTTTTATTATTTCCCGGCGCTTGCTGAGCATTTCCTTTTCAGAACGGTTTTCACATTCTCCCTCGTTAAAGCAGCGTCCTCTGTTCGTGTGTTAAGCCAGTTTACAACCGCTATAATTAAAAATGCAGACACTAAAGGAATTTTCCAACTCATTTTTATTCAAAATTAGATAAAAAATCTCCAGTTTCTTTCAAGGCCTTTCAGCATCTTGATCTATCACAAGAAATATGTATATAGGTCTTAATATCACCTTCCACATACCAAGCACGTGTTCACGCCAAATTGTTTATGATTCTAGCTGATAATTTTTAACGAATATTGGCGATATCAAAAGTACCAATCAAATAAAATTCTTGGTTTTTGTTTGTTCTGCTTTCCTACTGTTGTGTTAGAAGGTGATACGATTTTCATGGCTCTTTTTTTACGAGATTTACTTAAGAACACGTTTACATTCATTATCATAAAACACGTTAGACAAAAGCTCACTATAACTCATTTGGTAGTAATGTTATAGTTTTACAAACTGAAAGTGAATGAAAAAATGTTCATGTACTCATACTCGCAAGTATGAGCACATATCAATGATATTTGATTCAAGGTAATCTTATATGCGCTAAGGTGTAATGATAATAAGATTATTATCAATCCAAGTTGCAAGTTTAATGTGTTTATAAGCATTTAAAATGTGAAATATACTGTCTTGTTTAATATTTTTTTGATTGTTATACGTCTAAAGGTTGGCGGATGTATTTATTTTTTACTAACTACTCTTCGCTTTTTATTGCTATATCATTTAGAATTTATTATAGTTCGCCGTTAAGTTATTTATCCATTTAAAATACTATGGGACCACATAAAATTGAGTTCTTGACAAGTTTTAATTCCGCATTTTAGATATGTCAGTAAGTTTTATAGGGCTTTAAAAGAAGGAACTTCATAGGGTGGTAAATATTTATAGTGCTTAGTTGCTTTCTGAAGAATAATTTTTTAGTTAATATTAATTAGATGGAAATCTACTGTTTGTCCGGTTTTTGCGCATTATTTGGAATTCTACAAAGAAAATCGTAGCCTGGTAAATTTATGTTAATGCGCCTTTTGTTGTTGTTCTTTCTGCAAAGTAAAGATGAACCGCTAGGTCGCTCGTGAACGCTCAAAGGATAACATTGTACTCAAGGACCTCATCTTTCCGTAAAGGCAAATTTGCAAGGGCAGAAACCGAACGCTTACATAATATTGCATGTTTGTCTCAGCGTCACCAGTAAGGCCTGATACACATGAGTACCTAAGGCATCAGTCGTCACACAATTGTCAAGATTTTGCTGATAAAATTTCAAGTAAAAGAAACCTTTCTTTAAACATTTGGAATTTTTCATTAACTTCATTTTTTTATTTATTCACGCTATTTTATAGATCCTTATCAATTTAGTTACAAAATAGCTAATGAAATATAATAAATGCAACAAAAACAAACAGAACTACTTGAATGAAAAAAATACAAAATACCAATAAACTATTAGGAGCTAACGAGAATGTTATGTAGTATACTTTTAAAAGCGTTTAAGGAATGTGGCAGGGACCCCGCTAGAGTTCATTGTAGCGCCGTGATACCCGTATTAAAAAGGAATAAAAATAAATATCGGTTCGAGTAAAGGGCACAATGAATATGTCAGCTGAGCGCGTTCTTGCGATGGAACGTATGTAAAGCCTTTCCCGAAGGTTGGATGAAAAGTTACCATAATATATTTTAAATAAGCAACACAGGTCTAAGAATTCTCTCCTTTTTTTGAGTGTTGGGATATTAAGGATCTGTAAGCGCTCATCGTAGGAGCTGTGAGGGAGATTATATTTCTACAATAGAGAGCATGTGAATTTTCGCTGTACAGTTTCAACAGCATCCGATAGATTGGTATAGTGAGGAGATCATACCTGGAAGGCTTACTCAAGAATTGATCGGACTAGGAGCACAAATAGATAGACGCTAGTTAAGATGTTGAAGGACTTGCAGGAGAATCATAAAATAAAACCAGTGACACGCGAAGCTCTAGTGGTTATGCACGAAATAGGGATGTCAAATTTCAAACTTGGTCATATGCTACTCCCAAATCTTTAAATTTGTCCACAAGTGGGAGCAAAGATGATCCATAAATTATTCATATAATACTGAATGAATTTTGTTGGTGAATCTCATGTGACAACATTTTGAAATATTAAGAGAAGATTAATCATCTTGAAGGTATGAGCAGTCTTTGCTGGAGCTCATGGAACGATAAATTTTGAAATCATCAGCGTAAAGAAGACAATTAGAGAACAGGCATTGGGGAAGGTCATTAATGAAAATGTGAAATAGCAAAGGGCCTGAATTGATCCTTGAGGAACACCGGATTTCGGACTAAATGAGGCCGATGAAAAATTATTCCATGAAACGGTGCAAGAGCAATGGGATAAGATTTATAAGGTCCAAGAAAGAATTGAGTCGGAAATGCGGAACGATCGGAGTTTATTAGCCAGAAGACTATGACCAACTCTGTCAAAGGCATCAAGTTCTAAACAATTAGTTATCGTTGAACGGCCTTTATGGCATCGTATATTTTGTTATGCACAATTCGCTCAAGGAGCTTGCCAAAACAAAATTGTGAAGGAATCGGACGATAGTTCGATATTTCACTACAATTTTCGGAACTATAGATCGGAAAGATGTTAGTATTGTTCCAGCCGTCGGGAAAGCAGCAGAAAGAAAGACAATGTTGGAAATAATTGGCAGTGGGGTGGATAATTAAGAAAATAATGATTTTACGAACAGATTTGGTATTCAATCCGGACCCGGACCACCATTTATATCAAAAGTGAGCAGTACACTTTCAATTCCCAATGGAGAGGTTACGATAAAGTATACAATAGGAGAAGAAGAGGGACACGATGAGTATTTAGTGTGGTTTGAAACCTTAAATGTGGAGGAAAAAATTTAGTAAAAAGGTCACAGATAGCTTGCCCATCAGAAGCTTGGTAGTTATGCCATGAGAAGCTATGAGGGTTATGGGATGTTGTTTTCAGGGAACGGATGTATGATCAAAATCTTAGCGGAATACCTGCAATTATTTTCACTACAGGAATTCTTTAAGCTACGTTCGCCGAAATTTAACTATTCAAATCGCATGATTTCCACTTGTTAAAACTATTTTTTTAATTCTGATTCACGATTTGAAGCGTTCGCTAATCGAAGAAATGTGACTTATTCACAAAAGCAAAAGCGCACAGCGGATATATCGACGCCATCTCATTTTGAACTAATAGGTCTTAGATTTTACGAACTTGGTCATTATATTACAAAGACGACGCTATTACTTCATTTAACCATCCACTGTTCTCATTACTTGGTTAAGTTAATACTAGGCCAAGTCCACAGTACTTGCAATAATAGCTAGAACAGTGTCTGCTTGCTAAGAAGAGGGGATCTTCCAGCATATACACCGAAACAGTTGCTTTCCTAACTTTCCACCTTATTTCGTATCACAGAGGAGTTCCTACTCTTCTAAATACAATAGTCTAGTATTTTTTTAAAATATGTTGGAATCTTAAAAGTATATTCTGATACACCTCTATCCTCCCACCGGAATTTTTTCCCGTTTACAACAATATTGCTGCCTAAGATAGCTCATTCCCACACCTTTTCTGAATAATTCAGATTCTTTTATTGTAATACTTCTTCCTCTTCTTTTAACGTCAAGTATCGAAAGACTTCTCTGGTCTTAGTAAGTGCTCGTACCTGGCATTCATCATTTAAACGAAATTAATACAGGATTATTTATTACAATAGCCAGCAGTTTCTCAAGAAAATTCTAGGACTAAATTACTGCTGTATTGTGTTTATCTTGGATCCATGTGATTGTGGTCAGTCCTTGTCCTAGTTAAAAGGTTTGGCAACATCTACTTTCTGATCTGATACAGATGTTAAGTATCAATCTGTTTCTCCGATCCGCATTTCCTTTTAGTTCAATAACTATGATTATACATGATTTTCACTTCTTAATCCCTATTCCTTGTATTTAGATGTCCCTGTCATGTGCTTAATATCTTTTGCCAGATAATTTAAAACCTCACAAATGGGGCACATCTCCTCTTCTGTTTATTGAGACTTTTCTTTTGACATATGTTATTTAACCTACTTTTAATGTTACGATTCATTTGACACTTCCGTCAAATGTCCTTAGCTTCTTTATACGACCTGAGTCTATACTTTATAGTTTTGAAGTGCTAATGTTAATTTTTCTATTCCGTTTGCTCCTACGGTTATTGTCTTTTAGTTGCTTATTTACACATTAAAACCTAAACTAAACCAATCTAACTTATTCTATTCTTAGCCTAATTACATTGTAACTGTTCTTTGTAGTTTTGGTTGGTCGTGTGTTCTCTTCAAGCGTTACATCCAAAATCGCGTTTCAAATGAGGCTCAGTTCTTACCGACCTGATCTTCGGGATATACGGAAGTTTTTTTTTTATTTATTTAATCGGTTTCTTAATTATTGTTCATTTGATGTTGATTTTTTCTCGATGGAAATTCAAATTGCTTTAGCCCCTGTAGGTATTGGGGGACGGTGTGGCGACAACACAACGCATGCATTGCATGCATGCAATAGTAGTGTGCAACATTGTCCCGATGCTTCAGCCACCGCGATAATCATACGATATGGGTTACATGACCAAAGATCCACTCAGCATGTCTGCTGGTTGCGCTTGTGCGTGGTCAGCGATTGTGCTGCGATGAAGAACGCTCCGACGGAGATTGTATCGCGTCGATACAATCATTTGATACATTTGCATGCTCAGCAAATGTGATATGGATGCAAGCACGGAGTTGGGAATCTTGTTATCGCTGCGCGTGTGCATGCTCAGCAAATGTGGTATGAATGCATGCACGGAGTTAGGAATTTTTGTTATCGCGTCGACGAGACGCTAATCACTTCACCTAGAGCGGTCGTAGGAACGACATCGAAACGACAACCAGACATCAAAACGACATTCGAATTAATTTTTATCCTAGCGCGTATCGATTATATAGTAACCATTTAATAATCTGTAAATAATAAATACTTTTCTTATCGTTCTCTCGCGTTTGAACTTGTTGAAGGACCATAACTGGCGATCCTGCCTCCCGCGAGTGGAACATAGCGCCCGACGCTACAGAACTGCCAATCTCACGTGTGTAGTGCTCGTTTTCCCACGTCAGCGTGAATGGGAAATAAACCGGTGAGAGAGGTGACGGGTGAAGTTACGAACACCTTAGTGATAAATTCGGCGCTCGCGGTGCAAAGTGACCGTCTTGAGGTGACACTATTGTGCGTGCTCATCGTAAACATCGCGTCCCTAGTGTACATATTGTACAGGGACCACGTCCGCGGCGTAAAGCGGCGCGCGCAAGCGAATACCTCCCAACCTCGACCATAACAGTTAAAATGTCGAACGAAGACAAGAACAACATCCCGGCAGCCACGCACGATGGAGCGGACCCCGAAGCCGGCGAGATAAGCGGTGTGAAAAATGCCACCTTCCGGATTCCGCCGTTCTGGGAGGAGGACGTCGAACTTTGGTTCGAGCAAATCGAGGCGTACTTTGGGGCGAGCCGCATAACGGGAGACACAACGCGCTTCCAGCTGATCGTCGCCAGCCTAGACATCAGAGTCGTGAAGCAAGTGCGGAGTGCCGTGTCCAAGCCACCAGCGGAAGGAAAGTACGACAACCTCAAGCGAGAGATTATTAGAGCCTTCGCGGAGTCCGCCCAGCAGCGTATTCAGAAACTGTTGTCGGAGGTCGAATTGGGCGATCAGCGACCATCACAGCTGCTGAACCAAATGCGAACTCTCGCCGCTGACAGCATTTCGGAGGAGACGCTAAAACAGATGTGGCTTAATAGACTGGACATCACGTTGCGCAGCATTCTGTCAGCAAACGACGCCTCGCTGCAGAATCTAGCAACGATTGCCGATAGGGTCCACGAAGTGACGAAAGGGTCCAAGCCTTACACCATCGGATCAATCTCGAATCACGACTCTGCGGAAGCCACTCTGCCAACAACGAGAATCCTGTCAGAGCTCTCCAAACTGACGGCGGAAGTTGTGAGGCTGGCACGCCGAATCGACGAAGACCACAGGAGCATTTCACAAAGGACCGAGTGCACGTGCCCATGTGCCGGTAATTCAGGGAAACCACGATTACCATCGCAATCACGCCCACAGTCGCCCAAACCTCCAACCGAAGCTTGCTGGTACCACGCCCATTACGGATCAGACGCCACGAAATGCCGACCGCCATGCAAGTTCGGCAAACAGCAAAAAAACTAAAACCGTCCTCTCCGCAAAAACTGGCCGGCGCGCGATCAGTACATCGCTTATACATCCGCGATAACAATGGCACTGGCGCGCTTTTGATCGACACCGGCGCAGACGTATCCGTGATCCCACCTACCATCTGAGATCGAAGTAACCCAGAATCTGGCACCCGCTTATTAGCTGCTAACGGTTCTGCTATTCGCACCTACGGGAAGAGGAAGCTGACTTTAAATCTCGGCCTTCCGAGGCCCGTTACGTGGACTTTTATCATAGCGGACGTCAGCTCCCCAATCATCGGAGCTGATCTGCTCGAGCATCATGGACTACTCGTGGACATCAGAGGACGAAAACTCATCGAGCGACAAATTGCGAACGCAGCTGAGGTGAAGGCCACATCAACGAACCAACCACTGATACAACCATCGATATCCGCGACAATCGCCAGTGAATACGCTGCAATTCTGGCAGACTATCCCGAAGTCACATCAACAGCACCTCGCCGCAACGTTAAATGCACGACGACGCATCACATTGTGACAAAAGGCCCTCCAGTCAACGCGAAGGCACGCCGACTTCCTCCCGACAAACTCGCCGCTGCGAAAGCCGAGTTCGACAACATGATACAACTGGGAATCTGTCGACCATCCAAGAGTGCATGGAGCAGTCCTCTTCATATGGTACGTAAAGCCAACGGAGACTGGCGTCCATGCGGAGACTACCGAGCCCTCAACGCATGCACCGTTCCGGACTGATATCCAATCGGATTCCTGCAGGACTGCACTGCTGCTTTGCACGGGATGAAGGTCTTTACTGTGATCGATCTACAGAAGGCGTTTCATCAGATTCCAGTCGAGCCGAGTGATGTCCCGAAGACGGCGATTATCACGCCATTTGGATTGTATGAGTTCATCTACATGACCTTTGGCCTATGCAACGCGGGCCAGACCTTCCAACGCTTCATGCACGAGGTGCTAAGGGGACTCAGTAATGTATTCGTCTACATAGACGACATATTGGTGTTTTCACCGGACCCGCAGATACACCAACAGCATGTGTCGGAGGTGCTGAGCCGTCTACGCCAATACGGACTTGCAATCAACAAGGATAAGTGCCAATTTGGACAGGACGAGGTTCAATTTTTGGGGCACACGATTTCAACTGACGGATTGAAACCTTTGCCTGAGAAGACGCAAGGCATATCCGCTATTCCGAAGCCCAGGACAGCACTGCAGCTAAAGTCATTCTTAGGAATGATTAACTTCTACAGGAGGTTCCTACCGCATGCCGCTCAAACCCAACGCCCGCTCCAACAGCTGATAGAGGGAAACAG
This sequence comes from Odontomyia ornata, assembly GCA_963969285.1. Classification (NCBI taxonomy): domain Eukaryota; kingdom Metazoa; phylum Arthropoda; class Insecta; order Diptera; family Stratiomyidae; genus Odontomyia; species Odontomyia ornata. Next base: position 293,357,292 of record OZ017739.1, on the reverse strand, counting down.
AAAGCGCGACAAAACGGAGCTTCAATGGACCGACGAGGCATCGGCAGCATTCGAGAGGTGCAAGTCGGAACTAACCAGGGTTCCGTCACTCGCGCATCCTGATCCAACAGCCACATGGTCCCTAACAGTGGACGCATCGGACGATGGACTCGGAGCTGTCCTGCACCAGACAACGAGCACTGGAACAGAGCCTCTGGGATTTTTCTCACGCAAGCTGAACGACACCCAGCGACGCTACAGCACCTACGACCGAGAGTTGCTAGCGATTCACGAAGCCATCAAGCACTTCCGGTACATGTTGGAGGGCAGAGTCTTCACAGTCTTCTCCGACCACAAGCCATTACAGTTTGCGTTCCAGCAACGACCGGAGAAAGCATCACCGAGGCAACAACGTCAGCTGGATTTTATCTCCCAGTTCACAGTCGACATCCGCCACATTCCGGGCCGGAATAACTCCGTCGCGGATTACTTGTCTCGGGTGAGTACAGTTTCAACGACCGACATCCTTTCTCTCGCTTCAGGTCAACAAACCGATCCACAGCTCAAGGCTTTGCTGGAGGACCAGACGGACAAACTCAAGTGGAAGAAGCAGGAGCTTGCTACTTCCGACACGCCACTCCACTGCATAGTCACCGAAAACAAGGTTCGACCCTACGTACCGCAGCAGCTTAGGCAAACAATCATGCAGACGATGCATGGCCTAGCACACCCAGGCATACGAGCGACTAGACGACTCATCACCGACCGCTTCTTCTGGCCGGCCATGAATAAGGAGATTAATGATTTCGTACGAAGCTGCACGGCCTGCCAGCGCAACAAGATCGGACGTCACGTCAAGTCACCGCTCCAACGATACACCCAGCCGGACACCAGGTTCGAGCATATTAACATCGACCTCATCGGACCACTATCACCGAACGATGGTTACCGTTATTGCCTAACCATCATTGACAGGTTCACACGTTGGCCAGAAGCCGTTCCGCTCCAGAATATCACCGCAACAACAGTCGCCGAGGCGCTTATCAATGCATGGATAAGCCGCTTCGGAGTGCCGGCAAGAGTAACTACCGACCTGGGACGCCAGTTCGAGAGCCAAATCTTCGCCGAGCTGACCCGTATTCTGGGAATCAACCACCTGCGGACGACCCCATACCATCCTGCCGCCAACGGGATCATTGTGAGATGGCATCGCACAGTCAAGGCCGCCATCCGCTGCTACGATACAGCCGAATGGACGAAGGTGCTACCTCTCGTGCTCCTAGGACTGCGCGCCGCATTAAAGGAGGATATTAACGCCACACCCGCAGACATGGTCTACGGCACCAGCCTACGGCTTCCGGGGGAGTTCTTCACCGCATCGCAGTCCAAAACCAACGAAACAGACTTCTTGCGTGATCTCAGGTCACGCATGACGAAACTGCGACCTCGAGACACGGCACACCACACCACCACCCAAACTTTCATACACCGAACGCTAGGCAGCAGCTCACACGTCTTTGTACGCAACGACAAGGTAAAATCATCGCTCACACCACCATACGACGGCCCATACCCGGTCCTAAGCAGAAAGGACAAGTATTTCCGCATCGACATTAATGGACACCCCGCCTCAATTTCGATCGACAGGCTCAAACCCGCATTCCTCACGCCAGAACCTACTTCAAAGGCGAGGCCCCTCATTAGCGAACCAACAACAACCACACGCAGTGGACGTAAGATCCGGCCACCCGTACGCTTCCAATAAAGTATCGTGGCCAAGCCACTGCGAGGGGAGTAGTGTGGCGACAACACAACGCATGCATTGCATGCATGCAATAGTAGTGTGCAACATTGTCCCGATGCTTCAGCCACCGCGATAATCATACGATATGGGTTACATGACCAAAGATCCACTCAGCATGTCTGCTGGTTGCGCTTGTGCGTGGTCAGCGATTGTGCTGCGATGAGGAACGCTCTGACGGAGATTGTATCGCGTCGATACAATCATTTGATACATTTGCATGCTCAGCAAATGTGATATGGATGCAAGCACGGAGTTGGGAATCTTGTTATCGCTGCGCGTGTGCATGCTCAGCAAATGTGGTATGAATGCATGCACGGAGTTAGGAATTTTTGTTATCGCGTCGACGAGACGCTAATCACTTCACCTAGAGCGGTCGTAGGAACGACATCGAAACGACAACCAGACATCAAAACGACATTCGAATTAATTTTTATCCTAGCGCGTATCGATTATATAGTAACCATTTAATAATCTGTAAATAATAAATACTTTTCTTATCGTTCTCTCGCGTTTGAACTTGTTGAAGGACCATAGACGGTATATAATAGAAAATAGGTTTTAGGGGATTTGGTTGGGTTCGGGGTTAATCTGGAAGTCTTGGAGAATTCTTATAGGAGAGAGATAATATGGGTTTTCAGAGATGGGGGTACTATTGAAGAGGTCCCGCAGTAGATTTGATTCATGTATCTGGCATTTAGCTATTCGCTTTTTGCTTGTTTCAAGCATGTATTGCAGGATAGGATAGCTTTAGTTTCATGATAAAGAACGCTGTTTTTATAGTATTTTTTATTGGGGCGTCGGTATTTCGATATACATTTTCGGAGTATCCTCCTCTCAAATATTTGCAATTCTTCGGCTACTGTTGGTGAAATTGTCAGCCAGGCTGAGAAGGAGTATGGATGATCGCGCGAATTAGTATTTTATACATGAAGAGTTTCTTATTTGGGAAGACGGATTTTGAGGATAGGAGGGGTGAAATTAATACAACAGCTTCTTTGGCTTTGTTTATTGCTTTTCCTAAATGTGGGTTCATTTTGAACCTGTTGTTGAGGTTCACTCCCAAAAACCTAATGTTATCTTATGAGTTCGCCGTGTCCCCGTCCATAACTGCCCTTAGCAGTTTGCTTTGCTGAACAGGTAGTTTATGCCCTTCACCACTCGCGTTACGGAAGCATATTATTTTCGATTTAGCAGCGTTGATTTCGAGCCCCCAATCCTTTTAATTGCGTGCTATAATGTTAACTTCTCTATGCACCATTTCCATGGCGGAAATGGGAAGAGTGTGACTGGCTAGAATTAGAATATCATCCGCGGACACGATCATGTTCTGAAGATGTTTTGGATTCTGTTTGTAGCGGCGGTAGGTGGGATGTCGTGTAGGAAGAAGTTGAAAAAGTTTGGTCCCAATATGGATCCTTGTGGGATTCCAGACAGGATAGGTATAGGTGTTGAAGTTCGGTGGGATATTTCAGTTGTTAAATATCTATTTTGTAGGAAGCTGTCAGGGATACGCATGAGGGCCAGGGAACAGTTAGAAAGATGAGTTTAAATTTTAGCCCATCAGTCCAAACGGAGTCAAATACTTTTTTTTAAGTCTAGCGCACATGCGACTGTGCATTGTTTTTGGCGCATGTTTTTTACGACGAACTGAAACTCCGGAATTCGCTTAATTGAAAATGCTCTAAAGCTTCGTAGTATGAGTCTTTCCAGAATCTTACCAATATTGGAAAGTAAAGAGATTGACCTTTTACGTCTCCGTCGCAGTTTGGTTTAGGGATAAGGATAATGTTGCTCGTTTCCATCTTTCGGGAAAGTAACAATTGTTGATGCAATTGTTGAAGATGATTGTTAAGCTTTTGGCGACAATTGCGCCGGTTTTCCTCTGTACTTTATTGGGAATAAGACCAGCTAGTATACCTTCTACTTCTAATACGTAGGTGGGAAATTCTCCGAATGTTTCATGTTGGGGAGATACTGCCTTGTTGGTGTCAGAAAATATTATATGGTGTGACCCTTGGTAACCGATGATTCTAGTTCTTACAGCCGATATCGTTTTCTGTGCTCTTTCTTTCTCTGAGGCTCTTTCTCGGTACAGGTTTCCGTAGACTGAGGAGATAACTCGCAGCTTTTCTTCAGGTGTAGAGAATGGTAGCCCTCTGTGACAAGCTGCCCTTCTATCTGAACTATTATCCGTCCCAACACATTGATTGTGCTTTCTATCATGTTGGAAGAAGGCGAGCCTTGTGTTTCTCAGCAATAAGAATGGGAACCCTTACATGCCGTCATCTTATTGTTAGGCATACCTATACAAATAGTCCAGCAACTTAATAGGGGAACAGCTAATGTCACTGTTCGGTATCTCTTCCTGATGTGGCCTACCGAGTAAAAGCACGCAACTTCTGTTCAAGGCAATGCTCATCAAAAATCAATGCAATCGAATGCATATTACCTGACTGACCGAAGCTTGCTATGTGACATGCAAGAGCAACAGCGAAGAATGATCTTTACAAATGCTATTGTACAAGATTCTCGCCTCAGACCTATAAAACACCTCACATTACAGGCTATTGAAGCTACAGCTGCCAGATTAGTCACACTTATTCTGCTGTATCGATCAGGTCAAGGCTTTGGTCACCAGATGACCTGTCATACAAGCATAAAGTATATTGAGTATACTGATGTATCGATTGAGCAAACTGATCAACGACGGTAAACAAATACTAGGGTTGAAGGTAGAATTGAAGATGAGTTTCTTTAAACAAATGACTTCATCGACGAGTACTGCAAAATATTGCGATTTCTCCTTCTTTGTAGCTTTACAGCCCTTCTCGGGCCTTCGCTTCCGGCAAAAAGCGCCTTCAGCTGTCCCGCCCCATCGATTGCTACTTCCAATTTCGAAATTGGAGCAGCGATGAACTGTCTTCAGTGACTGAGTCAGACCATAGTTTCCTCGGTTTTCCCACTGATCTCCACCCTTCAGTTTTTGCAACAAATGCCTTTTTGGGTATCCGTTGTTTATCCATATGATGATTCACGTAGCCAGCCCATTGCATTTTCTATAGTCTTACAATCGTTGAGACCTCTAGCCCGTCAAAAATTTCATATAGCTCATGGTTGTATTGAATTCCCCATTAGTCCCCGTCTAGCTTCGCTCCGATTATTTAATAAAGGACTCGTCTCTCGAAGGCCTTCAAAATGTTTGCGAATGCTAGAGCTAGGGCCAATATTTCACACCCATAGCATAGCGGAGCGATTTGTATACTTGAAGATTTGTTTTCTTGTGTATGCAGCTGTTCTTCAAGATCGTCAAAACCAAAAAAAATATTTTTTTTGTGATCTGTATTCTTCGGTATGTTTCAAAATAAGGCCTAACCTCACGGTCTCTATAGACGGAGCTAAATTAAGCATCAGCCAACGATTAGCTGGTTTACAGCTAATCATTTTGACCTTAGGTTTTGCCTCCGCTGCTCGCGATAGCTGAAGTGGACACGGGTTTGATAATGTTTAGGCCTGTGAAATTGCATCTTCTTCCCTACTTTCTAAAATACCAATTGACTCCCAGTTTTAGTATCTTTTTCTTACCCAGTAGTAGGTGATTCAAGTCATTTTCAACTTTTCCCCTAATCTGGCTCGAACGAAGAAAATAAGAAGTAATTCATTAGATCTTTAATGGCAAAATGCTTTGAAATCGTTATCAATATTTTGAGTAGACCGACAAAATATTGCTGAAGTACAAAAATACTAGGCTATCAATTAAGTAATTTATTTTTTTATTTTATTTATCGCAAACATTAAACAAAATATGTTTTTCTCTATTGCAGCCACCAAAGTGCACAGATGACACAGTCTCAATCAGAGAAAAAGTCAAACTATCACGGAACGAAAAATGGAGAATTCTCAAGAATATCATTATCATATCATTCGCCTTTATGGTACAATTCACAGCATTCCAGGTACGATTCATATTATCTTAATCATCACCAAAGCAAGCTAACTTTCCTTATTTCTCACAGGGAACAGCTAATCTACAATCTTCAATAAACGCTGAAGATGGATTAGGAACAATATCACTTAGTGCAATTTATGCTTCATTAGTCTTATCGTGTATTTTCCTACCTACCTTAATTATACGACGATTGACTGTGAAATGGACATTAGTTTTTAGTATGTTATGTTATGCTCCTTATATTGGGTTCCAGCTATTCCCAAAGTAAGTTTGCATACATTGGAAAAGTAACTAGAAAATTATTTTAACTCTGGTTAATCTTCCTTTCAGATTCTTCACATTAGTACCTGCTGGTATTCTAGTCGGTTTAGGTGCTGCTCCTATGTGGGCATCAAAGGCCACCTACTTGACCCAAGTAGGTCAAGTGTATGCCAAAATTACAGAACAAGCCGTTGACGCTATAATAGTCCGATTCTTTGGATTCTTCTTTTTAGCGTGGCAAACGGCCGAACTATGGGGAAATCTGATCTCAAGTTTAGGTAAGCCCTACGCAATATATTGAAACAACAAACAATCTAACTGAATCATAATTTCAGTAATTTCAAGTGAAGGTGAAGGTGGTTCCTCAAATGCTACAATTAGTGATTTAGACTTAGAAACCTGCGGAGCTAACTTCTGTGCAGTTGGTGCCGGAGGACATGGAAATCTTGGACGACCACCAGCGTCTGAAATTTTCGAAATCACAATCATATACTTATCATGCATTGTTGCTGCAGTGCTCATTATCGCCTTATTGTTGGATCCTCTTTCAAGGTTTGCCACCATTTCATCTTTAGGAGAGGCGTTTTTGCTCAATCAAAGTTTAACTTGATAGGTATGGTGAAAAACGAAAGGGATCTCAATCTGCCCAAGAGCTTGCTGGCATGGAACTTCTCATGGCCACATTTAAGCAAATGAAGAAACCAAATCAGCAGCTGCTTATCCCGTTAACAGTGTGGATTGGAATGGAGCAGGCTTTCATAGGTGCAGACTTCACACAAGCCTACGTTGGATGCGCGCTTGGAGTCCACCACATTGGATTTGTGATGATTTGCTTTGGGGTTGTGAATGCTATATGTTCCATTCTTTTTGGATCGGTCATGAAATACATTGGAAGGATACCAATTCTCGCGCTTGGAGCTATCGTACATGGAGCCATTGTTATCGTGATGCTCTTTTGGATGCCCTCGCCTAAAAGCCCTCTCATTTTCTTTGCCATGTCCGGCTTATGGGGCGTTGGAGATGCTGTCTGGCAAACACAAATCAATGGTAGGATTAACTTTCAAATATTCCCAAGACTATCTTGACTAATATCTTAAATTTCTAGGTTTATATGGTCTTCTCTTCCGACGAAATAAGGAAGCTGCTTTCTCCAACTACCGGCTTTGGGAATCCGCAGGTTTCGTCATTGCCTATGCTTACGCAACTACTCTCTGCGCCAGAATGAAGCTTTACATTCTTATCTGCATACTTAGCCTTGGAGTTTTAGGATATATCATTGTAGAAATCAGATACCGAGCAAAAGTAAGCCCACAATCTCATCTCACTAGAGTCAAAAAACTAACCAACATTTCTTCCCAATTACAGCAACGAAGACTAAAGGCGTTGGAAGAAGATCCCAAAAAACAGATTGAAGAACGAGCTAACAATGTTGTGGAGGAAACTGATGACGAAAAGGATGACTTGGAAGAAGATATTATTGTTACACACCTTTAAATTATGATTTCTGGATATTTATCGTACCATAAAGCATTGATGAAAACTAAGCCACGAGCAATTCTAGGATTGTAAGAAAAAAATAGTAACAAACTCAAACGGAGATATTAGAAAATGAATACTTGTAAATCAGAATCAAGATAGTAATGTTATAAATAGGATCAAAAGAAAATTTACTCTTAAGCAGAGAAATGGCAGAATATTTACATATTCTGATCATTTAGCAATAGCTATTGTTTATGTGTATCGAACCACTTTTCGGTTCACCAACATACTTAATGATAGTCTCGAAAGAACTTGCAACACAAATACTTCCTATATTATTTATGATGTATGTATATGTAATGTTATTCGATTTTTTGCTCAGTATTATACTTTTACAAAATAAGTCACGCGCACACCTCATTTCGATGTCAACTGCGAAAAGCCTTATGTTTAGCTAATTTTTAAACAAAACCGATAATTTTATTAAAATCGGTAACTCAGAATTGTCCTGAGCGCCTGTTTAGATAGTGATTGACTTCAGTAGCTCGAGCTATTGATGTAAAATATTTTTGTTCTGTATGTTTTATTGAATGTAATGATTTTAGAATCTTAAGTAGATTGTGTTATAAATATATTTTAAAAATATGATTATGAAAATTTTGGAGTTTTTGTATATGCTAAACTTAGCATAGATACACGCTTATAGCAATGGATTCCTCTATAGCCAAACAAAATAAAGCTGTATTATTCAATTTTACCCAAGATTTCTTTCAAATAAGAGTGTTTTAAATGTGATATATTCAAATTCATTATTCTAACCCGTTAGATCGGATTTTGCTGGACTTGCATGGGTCTTGCTTTTCGCTTCCTTGACCATTAAGCTCATTTTCATTTCTTCCGGTGCGATTTTAAAAGTCCAGAGTCAAACCCTTTTTGGGCGGGGCTCCAAATCACAGTTACTGATTAAAACCTTGACCTTAGATTCATAAAAAGTTTTGTCCAAAGTATGCATTGCTTTGTAAAAATAATTTATAACAATACAGCTATCCACTAAAAATCTATGAAAAGCCTCTGTCCACCAGTTCAACATACCAAATATTCGTTAAGTTTAAGCAAGCATACAACAGTATTGATCGTAACGTACTGTACCAAATAAATAATGCTTTGGTATCTCAACCATATTAGTCCGCCTTACCAAAATGACAATAATGTCGGCAGCCTCCCAAGTCCACATCAATAACCAACTCATCGACCCGTTTGACACAAATATCGGAAAAAGAAGGGGAATGGGCTGGCCCCATTACTATTTAATTTGGCTCTGGAATATGTCATTGGAAAGCTAGCTGTCGTTACTAGAGGAATGTTATTATATATACAAGTCAAGCCAAGTGGTAGTGTCACGTTCGTTTTTTTTTGTGGTAGGGAGGTGAATGCTATTCATGCACAGAGTGTGAGACTCCCATGCGCGACTGGACTACCCACTAAACACCTCCCCTGTCAACCTGAGAACCCAGCCTGGAACCGTTTGACACATTACTTCGGGCCAGGTCTCGTTTTGTTACATCGTGAGGCGCCTTCAAGCTGGGGAGTCCCTTTCCTAGCGGGAGGGGAGAGGGGAGGAGGAAATGCCAGAAGAGCAATCCCACAGCCCCAGCGCCCCCGGCTGCTGTGAGCCCCTTTTATATTTTAGGACTTGCCGAGGATAATGCGCCACCTGGTTCCATTTGTCAACCGATTCGAGCATCACCTCGACTTATTATCCGGGGTGAGCTCTCCCGTCTCCCTGTAGAGTTCTCTTCGCAGCCCGACCCATTTGGTACACGCAAAAAATGTGTGACAGGCATTGCCCTCCTCTCCTGGGCAAAACCGACAATCGGGAGACCGTGACTTACCGATCTTATGCAGGTAAGACTGAAAACACCCATGCCCGCTCAAAAGCTGGGTCAGATAGAAGTCTGTCTCACCATGCCTTCGATTTAGCCACGGTCTCACATCCGGGATGAGGCGCACAGTCCACCTTCCCTTCGTGCAATTGACCCAAGACTGCTGCCAATCGTTGAGCGAGCGCTGTCTCTCTTCGCGGACAACCATCTCTCTCGCATCCTCGTTTCGGCGCAGGTAAATAGCGCGGCGCTCTCTAGCAAGGAGAGCGGCAGGTATCACGCCTGCAATAACTCTCACCGCCGAGTCAGAGACTGTTGGATACACGAATATGCGATTCTCAGTGCTCCTCTTCTCTGTACCTGTGCCAATCGTTTTCGGTATACCTCCTTGCTGAGAGCGTCGCCCCATACCTCTGCTCCGTACAGTAGCACTGACCCTACAGCACTCATCAAGAGGCGCCTTCTTGATGGGCTGGGTCCCTCTACGTTGGCCATAAGTCGACTCAGAGCCGATATTCCCGAAGCAGCCTTCTCAGCCGTTGTCCTGATTTGCTCAGAGAAACTCATCTTCGAATCGATTAGTAGCCCCATGTACTTCATCGCTGGCTTCGATTCGATTCGTAAGTCGCCAATACTGGTCATCCTTACTCTAGGGATTCTCTTTTTTGTCAAGATGACCACTTCGATTTTCTCCCGTGCTAAACTGAGCCCGCGAGCAGTCATCCAGTCCCTCACTCGGCGCATTAGCATACCTAGCCTAAGTTGCGCTTGTTCAACGGTGCGTCCGGCGACCAGAGCCGCAACATCATCCGCATAGCCGACCAAGCGCGACTCACCTGGCATCTCAAGTCTCAGTAGCCCGTCGTAAGACACGTTCCACAGGTCTGGACCAAGGATAGATCCCTGGGCAACACCCGGTGTAATTTTCATCCTTCGTATCGTAGAGCAGGCTTCAGTCCTTCAGGTAGTTCCTCAAAAGCCGCATTAGATATTCTGGAACTTGAAATAAGTTTTCCAGCGTATCCAGAATATCCACCCATCTAGCGGAGTTGAAGGCATTCCTGACGTCCAGTGTCACCAACAGGACGATCCGTCGCTTGGTGCGACTATATGCCTCTGCCCTTTGGACTGCGTTCACCACCTCTGCAATCACATCAATGGTAGAACGTCCTGCTCTAAAGCCGTACTGCCGAGGAGATAGGTCCCCAGCAGCACGAATCGCGTCAGTGAGTCTTCCCTTGATGAGTTTCTCTAGCACTTTCCCAGCCGTGTCTAGCATGCATAACGGGCGGTATGCAGACGGCGATTCCGGATTTCCCTTCCCTTGCTGATCAGCATGAGCCTCGACACCTTCGATCGTACCGGGAAAACCCCGTCCCAAAGGCAAGCGTTGAATGTGCTGAGCAGCAAGTCAGGACAATGGTGAAAGACGAGCCACAATACCTCAGTTGGAACACCATCTGGACCTGGAGCCTTCCTCGTTTTCAATGAGAGGACTGCCTCCTCCAGTTCCAGCTGTGTGAAGAGTGGGCACTCGACTGCTGTTTCACATGGAGCGTCAACACGGATGGGATGGGCGGGGAAGAGTCACCGCACTATCGCGTCCATCTTTTCCGCGTCATGTATACAAGGCTTCCGTAGGGCACCAAGCTTCCGCATGACCAGCTTGTAGCCAAGGCCCCACGGATCCTTGTTCACATTGTCATCTAGATCTTGCCAGCAGCGAGCCTTGCCACTGTTGATCAGTTTGCGAAGGAATTTCTTGGCCGACTTATATGCTGCCACCCAGTTGCATGCCTCGTCACGGCTCCGCGCCCGTTGAGCCTCACGTCGATGCTTGTGACACTCCCTTCGCTTTTCAGCGATTTCAGTTGATCACCGGTACACTGGGGGCTTGCCGTGCCGGGGTGTTCGACGGGGCATAGAAGCTTTGCAAGCAGTCGTAATGATGCTCATAGTAGAGTTCACCACGTCTTGAGCTGCCAGTTCTTCCGTCCTCTCCGAAGCTCCCTGCAGCGGCCCACCTGCTGTGAGCAACTCGACGAAGCTCTCGACGTCCATCCATGCGATGTTCCATCCAGTTGTAGAAGGCCGAGAGCACGGACGTCGGGAGACAGCATCACTTATCTCAAGCAGAATGCACTGATGATCACTGGCTGAGTAGTCCTCTAATACTTTCCAGTTGTGTATCCTCCGTACTAAGGACTCCGAGGTGAATGTCATGTCCGGTTTGGTTCCCTCACAGCCAATACGGTGGAAAGTCGGCATATTTCCGGTGTTTAGTACGACGAGGGCCGTCCTGACCGCCATTTCCAGGATTCGTTTTCCCCGCGGATCCATCTGAGGCATGCCCCATTTGATTGCTTTAGCGTTGAAGTCGCCCCCAATGAGCACTTTACCCTCTGCGTTCGAAACAGCGCCCTCCAAAGCATTAAGCTTGGCTTGGAAAGATGATATCGATTCGTTCGGCGTTAGGTACCTACTAAAGAAGGTGGTCCCTGAATACCGAACCCACACGAAACCAGCCCCCCGTCCACAATTCTCCGCTTGAAAGTCACTGTTCCGAACCCAGATGGCGGCAGTACCAGTTTCATCAGAATACCATAATGCAGGGCTTTTATTATGGTATTGCTCACTCAGCAGCAAGAAGTCGGCTTTCATGTCCCTCGCAAACTGCTCAAGCAGATTTTGGGCGGTTGAACTGCGGTGTAGGTTTAGCTGCAGGATGCGAGTCATCGGAGTTCTGATTTTGCCTTGGCTAGGGCTTCCTGGAACACCCAACGTATCCAAAATCAGGTTTTGGATCAGCATCCTTGCAAAGAATACAATTTGCCTCCTTCGTACACTCTTTTCTTTTATGTCCCATTTCACCGCATTTGTAACATAGGGAACTCCTATCGAGTCCTTTGCATACTTGTGTGGTGTGACCATAACCAAGGCATTTGAAACATTGAAGAGGCGTTGCTCTTCGCCGTATCCTACAGACAACCCACCCTATTCGTACTTTGCGCTTGTTCAGGAATTGTTCGGCATCCTTTTCTGTCAAGTCAACTATGGCCATGCGTTGTCCCCTGTTGTTTTCTGGTGTCAGTCTCGCTTTGATCCTTCCCACGCTAGGGAACTCCCTCTTGATGGCCTCTTCTACCTCGGCTAGATCCGTCACGCTGTCAATGACTCGTATTTCGATCGTTGCCATCGGCTCGAGCGGGGCTATAGTTGCGCTTTTGCTGAGGACTTTCTTTACTGCGTCACAGAATGCTTCTTTATTGCTGGCCTCTGCTCCGAATTCGACCAGTATGTGGCCTGACCGCGTTGGTCGTACAACTTTAATGGTAGTATTGGTGTCTTCGGGCCTAACGTTTCCCCTGATGTCCCGCAGTACCTCCGCGTAGGATCGGCCATCTTGGGGCTTTACGATCAGAACTTGCTGCCGGGGTCTTCGTCGGGGCTTCTGCCTCTCCTGTTTTGCATCAGGTCCTTTTTCTAATTGGGCGTCCGTGCGAACTTTACTTTCTGGATTTTTTTGAAGGAGTTTCTTTGCGGCTTTCTTCGCTCCTTTTGTAAGCACTGTCTGGAACCCGTGATCTGGTGGTCCACGGCCATCAAGTGCCTCTTCCTTCCTTCTTTTATCCCGATCTCCTTCGATTGGGCTAGACGCTATTCTTTTATTGACTTTTAATGGTGGAGCTATCTGCATGTCACCTTTAGATTTCGCCGCAAGAGCCTCGTTAGCCTTCTCTTCATCTTCGGCCCTTAACCAGCTCCTCCGATAGTGCCCTATACTCCTCCAGTTCAAGGAGCCTGACCTTTGCTGCTTCGCTGATTCTTGGGGAGTCGCATGCAGATTGTGTTCTTTTCAGAACATCTCCCGCTTTTTGGAGTAGCCTTTCTTCTTCGTATCGCTGGGCCGCAATTGTACCTTGCAACCATCCTTGGGAGAGGTTATCGCGTTCCGTTTCCGAGTGCAGTACTTCCGCCACATTTTCGACGTTGGCGGTACAATCACGCGGTCTTGGTCACTCGTTACTTTTCGTGCCGTAATCTCCTCGTTGGTTCCTGAATTTTTCGTTTGCGACCCTTGCATCGGTCGCTTCGGTAACGATCGCAGCAGTGACAATCGAATTTTTGGTGCTCTTTATATTATCTTCTTCCGAGGCTCGAACACCTGAAGCGTCCTGCAGAGTTTCCCGCTTTTCCTTAATAGGACGCTCTAGCGTTCGCATCATTTTTTTGCTGCGCCCGAACGCCGCAGGAATCTCAGTCTGAACCAGACTGTCTGCTATTCTCCGTTTTTCGTCTGTCTTAACTGTCATTGTGTTATTCTTCGCTTTTGTCATGGTTAGTACCGCTTCCGATGTACTGTTAACATCGTGGCTGTAACCGCTGGTTGCGTCGTCGTTATTATTTTTTGTTTCTTTTTTTTGGATGTTTTTAGTCTTTTGATTTTGTTTGCTCCAGTTTTGTTGGGTCCCCCTCGGAGCTGCTGTCTCCGTTCGGGAGTGTAGTCGCCTTTTTGGTCCCATGGTTATCTTTGCAGAGCAGGGAGGCCATGCGAGGGTTGGCACAAGCCCTTATGGGGACAAGTGCTCAGAGCCAGACCAGCGCTAATCGGGAGTCCGTCTCAACTGAACCTACACCACCAACCCAATGGTGCGAGCTTCGAACGTACTCAGAGGCCTGCCAAGGTTTCACTAGGACGGAGACGGTATGATAGTTGAATTGAAACCGTTCACACACGAGTTTCACCTCAGCTCAACCGTGCAAAGCAACTAGGTCCAAACCATCACATCCGCCAGCCCAAAGCGTCAATTCCAGTTTGTTGACCAAAGCGTAGTCCAGATCCAATCAGAGTCGTTACCTGTCATCCCAGGAGGGAACCTCACAGCGCCCCCCATATCCTCGGGTCCGTAGGGGCGGCGCTCCCCAAAGAATGCTAGCCTCACAGAGTGCTCTTGTCGACCGGCACTCCCCCTGCGAGTACTGTCACGGTCGTTAGTAGCCGCCAAATAACTTTTCCTAAAACTCGAGACCGAAGTATAACTAGTAGGGCTACAAATCGATGAAAATAAAACAAAACTCATGACGCAGTCGAGGGAAAATACCTCAAATACACTAAATATCACACTTGACGAATACAATATCGAAAATATGGGCGAATTTGTTTATCTTGGCGTCAAAATAATGAGAGCCGCCAATGAAAGCGACGGAATACGCCAAAGAATATAACTCGCAAATAAAATATATTTATGCTGTTTTTGCGATCTTGAAGACCAGCTGCATACATAGGAAAATAAAGCTCAAAATATCTAAATCTGTGATAAGACCTGTGCTTTGCTATTGAGGTGAAACATGGAGCCTAACCCAAGTATCCGCAAACATATTCAACGCCTTCGGAAGACAGATCCTGAGGCGGATAGTTGGATTGAAGCTTTGCGAGGACCAATGGCGAACTAACGCCTGCTTACTCATTCCCAGAAGGAAAGCAATTAACGAGCACGACGTCACAGCGGGAACTGTCAAAAGCTGTTGAATTGGTCGAAAAGAACAGGTTAATAGGTCTAAAAACCTGGTACGCATTGTAACGACATGCTTCCGGTTTTGAGCCTGTGTAAGGAGGCATTGACTCGATACAACTATGAGCTGTATGAAATTTTTGACAAGCCAGAGGTCTCAACGATTGTAAATGAGGGACGCGATCGACGAACTGGGACTTTTGAGGCGCTTTTTGCAGGTAGCGAAGGCCAGAGAGGCACTGTAGTGCTTCGAAAAAGAAGAACTGTTCAACTTTTTCAGCACATGTTTAAGCATATTCTGTAGTAAACGCTGCCGCTATTAGCTTCTACTTGAATAGGCTTTGAACCAAAGTCGCAGAAAAATGCGTAAAAACGTGACAGGAACTAGCAGCCAATCAGTCAAAGCCACTTTATTCAATACTAATCGTTATAAATTTTTCAAAGAATACATAGCAAATCCCAAACAATAATATGTTAATATCAAGCGACGGATCGTCCTGTTGGTGACACTCGAAATTGACTTCGTCTTTAACTTGTTGCACACTATGATTCTGGATAGCTTTCGATTTACTTAAAACGTTAAGCGCATATTCTATATCGGTATTATTCTTATTAACAATTGTGAACACAATTCCCAAAATTGCAATCACCTTACCTACGAAGATCGTCGTTCCTGCTAACACACAATCAGTTAATGGAACGTGTCAGCTTTTCTTGGAGTATTGGCAGGAAGAACTTGAGCGTTGTTTGACATTTTTACTTTTCGATGTAGCGAATGAAAATGATAAACGAGTTGAATTGATAAAAATCAAATTTAGGCGTACGAACGTTCGCCTGTGAGGCAGAAAAAATCGTTTTTTTACGATATCTCCCAAGCCGTTGCTACTATCATAGCCATCGCTTATGCCAACTCAGTATCCGAGTCCGAGTGTGTACGCAGAAGTGCATTAAGATCTGGTTTTGGGTTATTGAGTTATTCTTAACATATTTTAGGTGCCTGTGAGGCGAACTTTAGTGTTAGGTAAGGAATTTTTTCATATTAAGCGGGACTTAATTTTTGCGATTTTATTAGCAACGTTATTATATTTTAGCGGGATTACATCAGAAAAACAAATTCTCCAGTGGTTGGAAGAACTGGAGTCAGAAGAAAGTGATATCGAAGATCACCTGGAGAAAGAAAGCTATTCAGAGGAGAGTGGGGGTGAAACAGATAACCTTGTAAACTCAGATGATGACGAACAAAACATAATAAATAAGGAACTAACAGCGGTTGGTAATCCTGAAGCACTTAAAACGAATCAGTCTGATTTAGACAAACGGATATTAACGCCACCCGAAGCTGTTTTAGAAGGCAGGAACAACTTTGTGTGGAATTTAACACCGAATTCTGTTAGAAAATATACACAAAGAACACCAGCTCTACTTGGTGTTCTTATTTTGAGCGGTGCAATGAGAAATAATCATTTGCCTACCTCAGAACCCTTTGATACCACCCTTTGTGGATCCAAATGTATTGCGGCAATGAGCGAAGGTCGCTTCGAGTTTTTGCTAATCGTAGCACTCGCGAAGGTAGATAAAGATTAGATAAATTTGCACCGATTAGAGATATTTGGGAGTCGTTTGTCAAACAGTGCAGAGATATGTATAAACCTGGAACCTACGTTACAATAGACGAACAACTGCTTTCATTTTGCGAACGTTGTCCTTTCAGGATGTATATTCCGAATAAACCCGCTAAATATTGGATAAATATCGGCTCAATATGCGATATAAAAACAAAATACATGTTCGATACAGCAGCCTACCTAAAAGTAAAAAAAGAAAAGAGATCCCTTTGCGAACAAAAATAAAACACCTGAGTATCTACAAATGCACCTGTTTAGAATGCGATAAAATGTACCTTAAAAAACCCTCAAATTCATCTAGGCATCTAGGCGAGTTCCCTCCCAGTCCAGCTGCAACAATAAATTTTCTTGTGGGTCCTGACAATTGACTTAATATCGCGATGATAAACTCTTCAATTAAGCGATAAATTGCTCATCGCACAAAAACCCGTTTAACATAGTAGACCAAACACCGATTTCGTCAGTTTTTCTTTTTACGTCAATAGACGAAGCGGCCAACAAATGAAAAATAATCAGTTTTCTGTTGCTTGAAAGTGCGATAGCACATTCTATTAAATTTCGTTTTTTTCAAGTGGACACTGATCGGATCACCTGCAGCTACTCGACAGCCTCGTGGTTAAAAACCCACCTCGAAGCTGGCATAGTTCTCGCGGCATGCTGTAATGATTTTCAACTTTCTTTGCGAACGCGGAACCGACCTCTCATCGGTTCTAGACGTTAAGTCTGAGTAGTGCCAACAGATGGTACCAACCGGTCAACCAATCCATGCACCGTAACCCATTCACGCGGTGGCTGCTTGTCGGCCAGCGAGATCGGAGAGGATTTCGGTCGCGGGTCTCCGAATGGGTTACGCTCATTTACAATATTCAGCCACCTGTACACGCCCGTTTTCAAAACGCGTTACAAAAACAAAACCATACGGAGAGGAAACCTATTCTACGTTACTCCGTACTTCTTCATCAACCAGTCAAAAGTACAAAATCTGATTTTTATTTCGCGTTCCCGAATTTCCGACGCGGTACCGAAAAGTATGCTACGCTAACTCAACCCGACGGAAACTACGTTAAAGAAACTCAAAGTCAACTAAGGTACAGCGTACCGCGCGCAACGCGAAACCGACTTCAGCGGATTTTCTCAAACCCTACCCTCGCGACGGCATACTTACCCTGCACCTCATTTCCCGCTGAAAAGCAGAGCTACTGGAAAGGAAAGTCGTGTTTAATTAGCAATTCATGTTGTCTATTTTAATTATTTCAATGACATAAAACTTAAAAAAGAGTAGACAAATATTTTTCTCAACAGAAAATAATACTACCAATTTAAAACAATTCTAAAGTTAGTAATATTTTGGTTTCCACGACAATAGAAACAAAATATAATGTCTAACTGTGACTCCTTATATAATTCAATGTTATATTTACGTTCATTTCGGTATTCAATCAAATATTTTGAGTAGAAGCGTGTATGGTTAGTAATATTGTCACTAGTTTGTCTTTAGAAACGGATCCGTATTTATAGGGCTACAATTTCTTCTTCTTTGGGTTCATTCATGCTCGAGATCAGGGTTAGTTTCAATATCATTGAGAAGACCGGCCTCTTCCGGCTTGTGTTAATTTACTTATCTACATGGAAATTTGCTAATATTATTACATACAAGTTTGTTGCCACATGGTTAGTGAAAAAAGAGGGCTATGGGAATTAGTAGCTAGACGACAAAACTAATGACAAATTACGAGTAGTAGTCATGTAGAGGAACCATTCCAACTTGGATTTTAAATGGGGTTATGACAATGCTGCGCAGAGTTGTTAATACTATTTGTATTATTCTCTTGTTAGAGTTAAATATTCCTATAAATATATACTTATATCAAATTTTCAATGTCTAAATCAAAGTAAAGCCTACTGTTATCAACAAATACAAAAATAATAATGATAACGATGAGAGATGATAGCCGAAGAAAACTTTGTATACAGGAGAATAGAATATATAGAATGACTAAGTTATACATAATCATCTCTTCTCTTCATTTCATTTATAAAATTAATAACACCCACACCCAAAGGAATCTAAACAATAACTATTATAGTAATAGCGTAGTCCTAATGTATAGTATTATAGTCGTAATCGTATCTGTTAGGTAAATTAAAATATTTTCGTTTAGTTATAGAAAGAAAGAATTCTCCTATCGTTTCAATGTCGCCGACATTGCTATTGTGCCATGATGATGATTGCTATTGTGCCATGATGTCTCAACTTTTCCGATTCACTTCTTGTAATTTGCACTTGACTGTCGACACTGTCAATATCTATTTCACCGTCTCCAGCCAATCGTTCTAATTTTCGACGTTGTTGACATTAGTGTATATCACTAGGCATAGAATTACGACAAGTATGAGAGCTAACGTTGCACCACTGGCTATACTTGCTGTTTCTAACATGACACGTTGTCGAGTGGGCAAATATGATCCATCAAGATCGTTGTATTCACACCGTGGGCCCATGTAACCATCAGCACACTCGCAATTATATAAAATTTCATCACCAATTTTCACAGTAAAACAAGTTGCCTCATTTAAACAATACCAAGCTGCATAATGCTGGCGGGCATATATACGTGTGGAATGTTATATTTGGTCGTGGTGTAGTTGTTGGAGGGGGTCTTGGTTTTGGTGTTGTTCGACTTGAACATGCCTCTGTAACGAGTGATCCATTAGCATTGTTCCAAACATTTCGAACGAAGCACTTGGGGCTCACTTGGTACCTTCTAGCAGGTGTCGCTGCCTTTGGGGGCTCAACCGGGATATCCTCCTGGGTGGCGGCCACCACCTCACATCCACTTTTTAATTGGTGTTATGCATATGTACGAGTATGTTATGTTTTGATGTGTGCTTTTTCACGATACGATACGAGTTAATTGCACTGGCACTAAATATGTCGTTTTTACTGTATTTTCTTATAATTTAGGGTAAAATGTGCAGAAAATGTCTTAAATCTTCCTTGCTAAACGGAATTATCATTGAAACAAGAAAGGATGTATCGAATCATTTTCAACTAATTTGGTCGTTTGCTAAAATGAAAGAATTGGATGAAATTGAAGATGATACGCGCGCAATACCTACTCTGATGAATGAAGAAGTGTGCACAAAGGAATCTCTACAAGAAAGGTTAATGTAAGGAACGTCGTGTTTTACGTTCTCCTGCGAAAGGTAATTATAAGTCTCTCTGTTTTAATAATTTATCGTACCACGATTTTCACCATGCGAGTACATGGCAACCGCGCGACTCACAACCACACTTTTCGCCATGTGGCTGTCAATTTTTCCGGTTGACATCCCACGACAAAATTGACGTGGGATGTGCAACCGTCACAACCGACATGCGATGCCAAGCCACTCGGTGGCAAGGTGTGTTAGTGAGTCGCCAGCAGCGTAACAAGATTCATTACAATGTGATCTGTTTGGCGATCCGTTACAGACTCCCTTCTGCCTGTCACAACGGTGGTTACTTGGCGAGCCACTCATCAATCAACTGCAGTCTCCTTGCTACACAACGCAATTCGTTGGTAAGTTGCGTTAAAAAGGGGTGGCCGGGACCGGATGTTAATTGTAAATTTAAATATTTTTTGTTTTTAAATTTATAATTAAAATTAGATCAAGCATTATGTTGGTTTTCGAGCAGTTTGGCTAGACGACTGCTCGATTACTACACTTTAGTCAGTCGCCAATTTATTTGGACCTTGTTGCTTTGCGCAGTAGGCGCCAAGGTGACACTCGTGTGTGAATGGCTCCAATTCAACTATCATATCGTCTCCGTCCCGGGAAAACCTCGGCAGGCCTCGGAGTTCGTTCGAAGTTCACACCATTGGGCAGGTGGTTTAGGTTCAGTTGAGATGGACTCCTGATTAGCGCTGGTCTGACTCTGAGCACTTGTCCCCATAAGGGCTTGTGCCAACCCTCGCATGGCTTCCCTGCTCTGCAAAGATAACCATGGGACTAAAAAGGTGACTTCAAACACGAATGGGGATAGCGGCTCCGAGGGGGGACCCAATAAATCTGGAGCAACCAAAAATACTTCAAAAACCCAAAAAAAATAT
Source organism: Odontomyia ornata (assembly GCA_963969285.1). Classification (NCBI taxonomy): domain Eukaryota; kingdom Metazoa; phylum Arthropoda; class Insecta; order Diptera; family Stratiomyidae; genus Odontomyia; species Odontomyia ornata. The sequence goes on along the minus strand of OZ017739.1, from coordinate 293,336,708 downwards.
GATAAAGTAATAAAAAATAATAACAATGACGACGCAACCAGCGGTTGCAGCCACGATGTTAACAGTACATCGAGATTGGTACTAACGATGACAAAAACGACGAATAATACAATGACAGTGAAGACGGACGAAAAACGGAGATTAACAGACAGTCTGGTTCGAACCGAGATTCCTGCGGCTTTCGGGCGCAGCAAAAAAGTTGCGAACGCCAAAACGCCCTAAAAAGTCAGAGCGGGAAACTCTGCAAGCGCTTCAGGTGTTCAAGCGATGGAGGAACATATAAAGAACATGAAGAATTCGATGGTCAATGCTGCAATCGTTACCGAAGCGACCGATGCAAGGGTCGTAAATCCCGACATAATAAAGAACCATCCTGAAGTCAACGCGTTGATTACGGCAGAAAAAGACAGGAGTGACCATGCAAATAAAGCAACGTTGTGTGATTATATCACCAATATCGAAAATGTATCGGAAGTACTGTATTCGGAAACGGAAAACAATAACCTCTCCCAAGGATGGTCGCAAAGTACAATTGCCGCTCAGCAATATGAAGAAGAAAGGCTATCATGGGTTCACGGCAGTGCTTACAAAAGGAGCCAAAAAAACCGCAGAGAAACTCCTTTAAAAAGTGCCAGAAAGTAAAGTTCGCACAGACGCCCACCAAGAAAAATAAAACCTGATGCAAAACAGAAGAAAAAGAAGTCCCGACGAAGACCCCGGCAGCAGGCACTGCTCCTAAAACCCCAAGATGGCCGATCCCAGGCGGAGGTGCTGCGGGACAACAGGGGAAACGTTAGGCCCGAAGACACCAATACTACCATTAAAGCAGTACAACCAACGCGGTCGACAATAAGGAAGCATTCTGTGACGCAGTAAAGAAAGTCCTCGGCAAAAGCGCAACTATAGCCTCGCTTGAGCCGATAGCAATGATCGAAACAAGAGACATTGACTGCGTCACGGTTCTGGCCGAGGCAGAAGAGGCTATCGAAAGGGAGTTCCGTAGCGTGGGAAGCATCAAAGTGAGACTGACACCAGGAAACAATAGGGGACAACGCATGGTCATAATTGACTTCACCAATAAGGACGCCGAACAATTTCTGAACAAGGGCAAAGTACAAATAGGGTGTGTTGTCTGTAGGATACGGCGAAGAGCAACGCCTCTTCAATGTTTCAAATGCCTTGGTTATGGTCACACCACACAAGTATGCAAAGGACCCGATAGGAGTTCCCTATGTTACAAATGTGGTGAAATGGAACATAAAAGAAAAGAGTGTACGAAGGAGGCAAACTGTATTCTTTGCAAGAATGCTGATCCAAAACCTGATTTTGGACACGTCTTGGGATCAGGAAAATGCCGGGTTTTCCAGGAAGCTCTAGCCAAGGCAAAATCAGAGCTTCGATGACCCGCATCTTGCAGCTAAACCTACACCACAGTTCAACTGCCCAAAATCTGCTTGAGCAGTTCGCGAGGGACATAAAAGCTGACATTATGCTACTGAATGAGCAACACCATGGTAAAAGTCCGGCATTATGGTATCCTGACGAAACTGGTACTGCCGCCATTTGGGTTCGGAACAGTAATTGCCAAGTGGGTAATTGTGGACAGGGGGCTGGTTTCGTGTGGGTTCGGTGTTCAGGGACCACCCTCTTTAGTGTGTACCTAACGCCGAACGAATCGATATCATCTTTCCAAGCCAAGCTTAACACTCTGGAGGGCGCTGTCTCGAACGCAGACGGCAACGTGCTCATTGGGGGCGACTTCAACTCTAAAGCAATCGAATGGGGCATGCCTCAGATGGATCCGCGTGGAAAACGAATCCTGGAAATGGCGGCCAGGACAGCGCTCGTCGTGCTAAACACCGGAAATATGCCGACTTTCCGCCGTATTGGCTATGAGGAAACCATACCGGACGTGACATTCGCCTCGGAGTCGTTAGTACGGAGGATACACAATTGGAAAGTGTTAGAGGACTACTCAGCCAGTGATCATCAGTGCATTCTGCTTGAGATAAGCGATGTTGTCTCCCAACGTCCATGCTCTCAGCTTCTTCAACTGGATGAAACATCGGAAGGATGGACGTCGAGGTGCTCACAGCAGGTGAGCCGATGCAGGGAGCTTCGGAGGGGACCAAAGAATGGGCAGCTCAAGACGTGGTGAACTCTACTATGAGCATCATTACGACTGCTTGCAAAGCTTCTATGCCCCGTCGAAGACCCCGGCATGGCAAGCCCCCAGTGTACCGGTGATCAACTGAAATCGCTGAAAAGCGAAGGGAGTGTCACAAGCATCGACGTTAGGCTCAACGGGCGCGGAGCCGTGACGAGGCATGCAACTGGGTGGCAGTATATAAGTCGGCCAGGAAATTCTTTCGCAAACTGATCAACAATAGCAAGGCTCGCTGCTGGCAAGACCTAGATGACAATGTGAACAAGGATCCGTGGGGCCTTGGCTACCAGTTAGTTATGCGGGAGCTTGGCGCCCTACGGAAGCCTTGTATACATGATGCGGAAAAGATCGATGAGATGGTGCGGGGGCTCTTCCCCACCCATCCCGTCCGTGTTGACGCTCCATGTGAAACAGCAATCGAGTGTCTACTCTTCACACAGCCGGAACTGGAAGAGGCAGGCCTTTCACTGAAAACGAGGAAGGCTCCAGGTCCAGATGGTGTTCCAACTGAGGTGTTGAAACTTGTCTATCATCATTGTCCTGACTTGCTGCTCAGCACATTCAACGCTTGCCTATGGGACAGGGTATTCCCGGTACAATGGAAAGTGGTGAGGCTCGTGCTGATCAGCAAGGGAAGGAAAATTCCGGATTGCCGTCTGCATACCATCCGTTATGCATGCTAGACATGGCTGGGAAAGTGCCAGAGAAACTCATCAAGGGAAGACTCACTGATGCGATTCGTGCTGCTGGCTTTAGAGCAGGGCGTTCTACTATTGATGCGATTGCAGAGGTGGTGAGCACGTTCCAAAAGGCAGAGGTATATAGTCGCACTATGCTACGGATCGTCCTGTTGGTGACACTCGACGTCAGGAACGCCTTCAACTCCGCTAGATGGGTAGATATTCTGGATACGCTGGAAACTCTTTTCAAGTTCCAGAATATCTATTGTGGCTTTTGAGAGACTACCTGAAGGACTGAAGCCTGCTTTACAATACGACACAGGGCCAACGAAGGATGGGAGTTACATCAGGTGTTGCCCAGGGATCTATCCTTGGTCCGGACCTGTGGGACGTATCTTACGACGGGCTACTGAGACTTGAGATGCCAGATGAGTCGTGCTTGATCAGCTATGTGTTAGGATCGCTTGTCTGGCACTTCTTCTTTCCCTCTTCCCTCCCGCTAGAAGATGGATCCCCTGCTTGAAGACTTTTCACGGTGTAACAAAACGAGACCTGGCCCGAAAAAATGTGTCAAACGGTCCCAGGCTAGGATCTCATGTTGACAGGGGAGGTGTTTAGTGGGTAGTCCAGTCGCCTTCTTGCGAGCATAGAAGTCCCACACTCTGTGTGTAAATGGGCATTCACCTCTCAATCACAAAAAAATTGCAATTGGAGAACAAATCTTTAGGAAATATTTTCTGCTCTATGAACACCTATAATCTCAACCGTTTTAAAAAAAGTCATGAACAACTAGTGAGCACTTTGATTTTGATTGCTATTTCAAAATGATAAATTTCGCTATTTTAAATGTGTTCATTTGATTTTGTATGGTTTGTGCATAGGCCCGTCGCTTAGTCTCACCAAACACTGTAGCAAATATCGTTCATAACAGAGTTATAATTTGAGAGAATGAAAATCACCAATTTTTGATGAAAAACAGTAGCTAATAAAATTACGATACAAATTTTCGACTTTTTTATTTTATTTATCGTACAATCAAAAGACTTGATCTAATAGCGTACAATACTAAGTTTCATCAAAATCGGTTGAGTGGTTTGGTCATTAGAGAGCCTCCAAAATCTCAAAAAATCGCTTCTTTAAACTTTCACCATTTCGTAACCCCTTGTTATATGACTACTAAAATTGCAACTTCATTAGATCTTGATAACATCTAACTTTGTGTAAAGTTTGGTTAAAATCCAATAGAAATTGTAACTTCTAGAGGCATTCAAAATTTCTAGCTTTGACCAGCCGCCATTTTGAAGTTTGAGACTTGATCTCAAAAATTTTTATTTAACCGTCTTGATATCTGTTGTTTCTACCATACAACAAAGTTTCATCAATACCGGTTAAGCGGTGTGGTCACAGCTTTAATAACAATTTTCGCCCTTTGAACGGCCGTCATTTTGAATCTACTCGTACTACGTTCATAATACACCTCAATAAACTTTTATGTAAAATTTCGTCTAAATCGGAGCTATATTTTTTGGTCAAACTAGAAATCACGAATTATCGTCTAAAATGGCCGCCATTTTGTTTTCGCTCGAGTAATTTCGCTGGGTCATAGTCGAGATATTTACTTGATACCCCTTCCCGAAAAATTTGGTGCAAATCGAATAAAATTACGACCTCCAGTGTGTTTACAAATTTCGTTACATCCCATATATGTAATATATATACAGAGGTGGCCAAAAGTGATCGGACAATACAAGAAACAAGCAATAAAATACTTTTACGAGCATAAGCTTTGAAATGAAATAAAGATTTTTCCCTTATATAAAAGTCACTTGTATTCTCAATTAATTGCACAAAAAAATAAAACAGAAATAAAAAGATTTTCACAAGAAAATTAACAACTAATTCAAATTCACATTGCATCAAGTGGACAAAAGTAATCGGACGTTCAATTGTAATACTTTTCTTTCTGATGATTCCATTAGAACATAGGCTTTTAATATCTAGTTGCGTATCCTTTTTGTTTTATAACTTCTGTTAACCTATTGGGCATAGACTGTACCAACTTACGGGTAACGTCCGGAGTAATGTTGTCCCATTCTTCTAATAACACCGTCTTCAGTTGACTTTTATTAGTAATGTGATGGTTCCTTATTTTTTTATCCAGATGATCCCAAAGATGTTCGATGGGATTTAGGTCTGGGGATTGCGGTGGTGTTTTTAATTGACCAGGAGTGTTGAAAAGGAGCCACATACGAACATCATGAGCTGTATGCTTTGGGTCATTATCTTGCTGGAACAAATAATGACCATCAAGACCCAATTTTTGTGCACTTTTTTTCAAATTTTCTTTCAAAATCGACAAGTAACCTAGTTTGTCCATAGGTTCGTCAATGAAAACAAGTTCTCCTACACCGTTGGCAGCCATGCAACCCCAGACCATTACACAGCCACCTCCGTGTTTTACTGTATGTTGAATGCTTTTGGGATGAAGCTCACTATTTTGAGTTCTCCACACCAACAACCTGCCGTCGTAGTGGTAGATATTAAACTTACTCTCATCAGAGCATATTATACGAGTCCAAAAGTCGAGCGGCTTGCTTTTAAATTCTTTTACAAAGCATAATCTTTTCTTCTTATTAACTTTGCTAATTAGTGGTTTCTTTCGAGGTACTCTCGCTTGATAACCAGCACGGCTGAGAGCTCTACGAATAGTCCGGGCACTAACATTGGTACCATTTACATCTGCTAATTGATCCCTAATACTTCTGGACGTTGTAGTCGGATTCTTTTTAACAATTCTTAAGATTTTTCGTGCGTCTGTCTCTGTTAGTTTACATGGTCGACCACTCCTAATTTCGTTTTCCACCTGATTATTTTTTCTGAACCGTTTCACGATATCGAAAACTGTCGAACGACTTCTTCCAATTATTTTTGATATTTCAGAAAAGGATTTATTCTCTTTATACAACTTTATTATAACTTTTCTTTCATGTATACAGGTTTCTTTGCGATTCTTAGCCATGTTTAACTTTCTTCACTTAAAACTGACAAGTAAATGACTGATATCAGAAAAACACATATCAATATATAATTAGGGGAACTCCCTTTTAAACTCGGAAATGAAAAGAAAAGAATTGCTCCAAACTTCAATGACTAATTTCACACTTTTCAAAATGTCCGATTACTTTTGTCCACTTGATGCAATGTGAATTTGAATTAGTTGTTAATTTTCTTGTGAAAATCTTTTTATTTCTGTTTTATTTTTTTGTGCAATTAATTGAGAATACAAGTAACTTTTATATAAGGGAAAAATTTTTATTTCATTTCAAAGCTTATGCTCGTAAAAGTATTTTATTGCTTGTTTCTTGTATTGTCCGATCACTTTTGGCCACCTCTGTAGATAAAAATTGCTCCCCGCAATGGGTAAATTCCTCTCGAGAGATTTACCTAATAAATTACTCTCCACGTCCACCCACAATAGGTAAACTTCTATCGTGAAATTCACATTAAAAATTCAAATACGATCCATCATTATGTTGCTTTAGGGAAAGCCAATTCGCTATTTAATGTTCACTTATTTATCAAAGAATCGTATTCAAACCTCAACTCAAACAACCCTTTCATGTAGGTATCGATAATTTTTACTCTATTAAATATATTCATCATATCATAAACCTACCTAGAATAGAAAAATAACATAAACATATGAAAACATAAAAAGCACAATAGCTTGATCCGGCCCGATCATCAAAGACCAAACCAAACGAAATACACATTTCCACGTTCGCTCCGTGTAGAACCAAGCATTTAAGAAAGTTGCAAAGCGTTACACGGAACGAGAGAAAAACTGATAGCGTCCCAAAAAACAATAATGCCTGAAAATAACGAAAACATTTTCTTTCTCTAAAAAACGAAAAGAACGAGCACAACTGAAAGAACGAAAGCGCTTACGCGAAGCGATGAAACTTTCAGGAACGTTATTCGTTGTCTTTCCAAAATAACGCGTTCCATCTTCGTTTTGGACCGGGATGTAACGTTCCAAAATAACGTTCCTTAAGGAACATTTCATCTCTGGTTTGAGCAATCATCGGCTGGAGTGACACAATTTTACCCCCTAATGATTTATATCCGTACAACGCAGCGGAAATGGGACCACCAAATCGACCGCGACTTCCCGGACTAATATGTGTCTGATCAATAAATCAAAATTTTGTTTCCCAGCATGCATTCTTTGCAAGACCACATCAATTTAAATGTCCCTTCAATCAGATTTCACTCCTAGACGTGAGATGTTCTTTACTTATTTGGTTAATGTAACGATTTTAACTCCATATTAATTTCACGTTTAGCTGCCTTGGTTTTTTCCACTATTAGCGACTAGCACATCCTATTCAGTACCTGAATTGATATCTTGTTTAAGTTCAGGTTTCCTCAAAACTGTAGCAATTGTTTTGGATACTGTTGGGATACTTCGGAAGTGCTACATCCATCTGCTGTAATGAGATGCATAGTTGGTCTGATTGGTACAAATCTTTACATACATATGATTAAATATAATCTGGCAAAGTGAATGTAAATTAACACTCCATGCTTATAAAAAGTGCATATAAAAACTTAAACGGTTGATTAGAAACGTAACAACAAAATATTTTAATAATTTTCAAATTGATCATTATGCACGCCTAAAAACAGGCAAATGCAACAAGGCAGCCACCCACTTCAGAAAATCTTTCACCTATTGCACATATCCATCCATCTACAATTTGCCTCCATCGTACTCAAATTCCAACAGATGGAGCTAAAATACATTTTATTACTCAAATATCTTCCCAATTCATTACTCATAACACGCACTCAAGCTCAGTTCACTATCGTCGTGAATCATTATATTGTCGAATTTTCCAACTTCGCGAAGTGATATTCAGAAATTTCTTCTGATATTAATTATCAGTTGTGGAGCATTGGCTCAAATTGATAAAGTTCAAGTAATCCATCTTGTGAAGTGCAGAAGTGAACGTAATTAAAAGACATACGGCTTTATAGTGCAGTGATTGAAAAGTTATTTGTGTTAAAGAAATTTCTCTCCATAAAAGCCAAACATAAAAAATAAAAAAAGCAAAAGTCGACCAACCAGCTGGCGGTGATTCCCAGAACTTAGCTTCGCTTTGCGGCTTTGAGAAAGAAAGAGGAAATAAACGTAAGCAGGTTGTGCGTATCTAAAATTAAGACATCGAATATGCATGCAAATATTTTGTAATAGTTTATAAAAATAGTTGATTTCTCTGATCAAACACACAAAATAATGAATTTCGCTCAAAATCCGAAACCCACGAATTCTGATCGATACATACTTCCCACACCTACAGATAGTTCCTTGCAAAATACAAACACTATCTTATCTACGCACATTAACGATTTATTGATAAATGTGATCTTCGAATCAAGGTGAGATTTCACGTTCCATACATACATAAACCTCTAACCAGAATGAGTTTTAATTGAACAGGGAATAAACGATAAGCTTCGAAGAATATGCTATTTCCGGATTTCACGAGCGAAAAATTTAGGATTCAATTAAATTATTTTCGAAGCTTTGCAACACTCGCTTATCATTTCCAATTTTATTAAGATGTGAATAATCAAGTCTATAAATCACCTATCATTGACCAAATTTATCAATTGATGTTCACAGGTGATATGAACAAATTTTATTAACAATCTTTTTCTGGAGCATTATATGCAAATCACTGCATTCGAAGCATGCCTCGCAATAAATTGTTCAAAGTATGAAAAGAAAATCAATTTTAAAATAATTTTCTCTGTTGAGCTATCCATCTTATAAAATAAAGCGAAAATAAAAATTCCCTTGAATGCTCGAAATTATAAAATATTAAAAAACATACAGGAAATTAAAACAAGTCGAAGTAGCAGGAGAATGCCCCTGCGAGAAGGGTGATGTTAAGCAATTACTAATTTAAACAACATCTTCTGCATATCAGAACTTTACTTATGTACAGATTTCATTATTTGAGATCGAAACACTAAATCATGGTTACTATGTATTTAAATTCGCCGCCATTTTGTTTTCAGTGTGCTGAGAAGTCATAATAATATATATGTACATAAATCTTTACTTAATGGTAAAACGTTTCCTTTGGCTAAAATATTTCATTGTTTTTCCAGATACTAATATTTCAGAAGCAACACGCTTCCTTCTTCAATGGAATATTTGCTAACTTAAAAACTATTTCTAAAGTTCTATTTATTTAGAAAGCATACATTTTATTACAAGACTTTAATTAAATTTTAATAAACTCAACAATTTTGAGTCGTAATTACTTACCTAAATCTAAATTTAGCCTTAGGTTGCCAGTTATCTTATATTTATAGTTTCTTAAAAATCTAAATGGCTTGGTTTGCTAATTGTTTTAAGCGATTCCAAATTACCTTCATTTATTTTATGACCGGTTTCGATTACATGCTGCGCTACTGCCGATTTGATGCTACGATTTACCTGCTTCTGTCCATTTTTTGCTTCCCTTAAACGCTCCTTAATCCTAACTCCTATTAGCCGCTTAGTTTGTCCTATGTAAATTTTCAAACATTCTGGATATGTCGTTTTGTATACATCGCTTGATTCATCTTGTTCAATTGGGTCTTTCGGCATTCCTAGTATCGCTCCAATTGTAGCGTATTTACTTAAGCGTACTAAATTTATTTCATGCTTCTGCATCCTCTTTCCTAATTCATTGAATCTTGCTGATGCAGGGATGCTAATTAGTCTCATCGTTTTTCGCTCAAGACTTTTTTGCTGCTGGTATAACGTTTTCAATTGGTTTTCTCGTATTCTGTTTGCCTTTTTATTCAGTATGGCTTCTACTACTTTTTTACCGTATCCATTTTTTTCCACTACTTCAAAAATTCAACTAAACTCTTCATTATACATTCTTTGTAGTGAAGTAGGTATATAAAAATGTCCGTAAAAGACCACAGCGATGGTCTGCTGCTTTGGCGGAAGAGGATGGTAGTGTCCACTGAGATTGGCCTTGTCTGGGGACGCGTGAATGCGCTGGCAGGCTAGCGTTGCGGTGTCGTGTCCCCCTAGCACAAGGACCCACTGCAAAAATATTACGCATTCACGAATTAAGAGGGTGGAATGCCGATCGACTGGTGTCGAGGCCAAGGTAACCTACTAAGGGTTGACATAGCTTGTTCAAAGAATAAGTTGGGCCGAGCAAAAACGGACGGACTGGCGGAGACTTCGTTGTTACCGATGATTCTTATGGCCCACAAATAAGAGTAGGGCATCCAGATGGAGGTGGTGCCCCCTCGCACCCTCCCAACCGGATCAAGATCCAAACGTAGACGTGGCCACGTGTTTCCCATTTGAGTGAAAAACTCATACAAAAAGCACTTTGTATAGCTCTTTCCCTCAAATGAGAAGCACAAACGTAACCAATTTATGCTATAGCGTTATGCAATGCAATCACATAACACTATATGATAAAAGGGTACACGAGCGGAAGGCCACTCTATCCGGCAAGAGCCCCTGCTAAACAAAATAAAACGGTGGAGCACGCCCGATGGCTAGCCCATATCAGCGGAAAAACCTGCCATCGATGCGGATCCTATACTCGGTCAGATATGAAGGAATGGAAAGACCAAGTCTTAAGTTTTAATTATCCATTATTATTATTTATATACCGATGCTGAACAAAGGATTTCATTCTTTTATTTTAAATTTACGCTTCACAAAAGATTACCAAAAAATAAGCCCGTTTTTAACAAGACTGCCAACAAAAAGAAGGTTGATTCATCTTGTAGTAATTTCAAATAGGATTAACCGTTGAAATATATAGATTCCTTACAAAAAAAACATGTTTCTTTTGATGCGAAGGAATGTAAATCAGACAGAGTCATTCAGTTAATTTTATAATCGAATAAATAGAACTAATCATAATGATCCTTTCAAAATTTAGAAACAATAGTGAATTCGAACTGACTTGATTACGACGAATTATTAATGCAATTCCTTTCACGGATATTTAGCTATCCTTTCCCATCGGTATCATCTTATTTCAATAAATTTTATTTGTGTATCGTTACCTTCTTTTTACTTTACTTAAAGTTAAATTATTCATATGCTAATTACAACTTCCAGTCAAACTTCACTTCCTAAAAAAACAAGACGGGACTCTTATAGCTATACCTTTACGTTGGTATTATTGACTTGCAAATTACAAATTTTTACTTGCATTAAAATTTTTATTTATTTTTTTATTTTGCCAAACAAGACAAGACATATCCATATAATATAAAATTACTACACAAAAAAAACCTTGTAAACAATACATTTTCATGATACATTAATTTTTACGCACAATTATACAAATTATATTGAGGAATGAAAGGATTTTAGGATGGACGGGGAGTAATATTTACTAAACTTGTTGAATGCCTTACAACATCTGTTTATTGGCTCATTGTCCGCATAAGTAGTGTGATGGCGACCTACGGTAAGCATTGGTGAAAGTCTTGTGATTCTTAGGGGTTCATTCAGAGTAATTTTTTTTGTTATATACTGAACCTTAATATTGTCTCTGAGGACATCGAATGCTAGACATGCACACATCATCATTCTCGTAGAATCTAGTGATGCCATATTTAGCACATCGAGCCGATAGTTATACGATGGTAGGCTGTTGAAGTTCCTAGGGTCGTAACGGGATCTGATGGCAAAAAGAAGAAATTGTTTCTGGACCGATTCTTACCGGTCAGCGTGAATATCAAAAACAGGGCTCCAAATCAGGCTGGCATATTCAAGAATAGGGCGTACTCATGAGACGTATAGTAACCCAAATATTCTTGAATTCTTTAGCTCTTCGTTTGATGAATCCTAGCATTTTATTAGCCCTGGATACTACTCCATCATACTGAAGTTTAAAACTAAGCTTTTGGTCCAGAACAACACCAAGGTCCGCAATGTTATCGACTCTATTAAGTGTTGTGTTGTTGATGTGATAATCAAACAGAAGAAGGCTCTGTTTTCTTGAAAAAACTATCACCTGACATTTTTCCAAGTTTAAAGAGAGGTGGTTGTTGTAACACCATTCAGAAAGAATGTTAAGCTTGGACTGGAGAAACATCATATCGGATAGAGATGATATGACTTGGTAAACTTTAAGGTCATCTGCATAAAAAAGATGCGGTACATCATGTAAAACTGCTGAGAGATCAGATATGAAAACATTAAATAGAAGAGGCCCAAGATGACTTCCTTGAGGAACCCCAGAGAGGACATGAATTTGTATCGATAATCGTCCTTAAAATTTGACAACTTGAGTGCGGTATTTATGGTAAGAATAGATCCAACTGAGTAAACGACCAGTAACTCCAAAATTACGGAGCTTGCTAATCAAAACTTCATGATTTACACGATCAAATGCTTTGCTAAAATCTCTATGTATTGCATCAATCTGGAGACCCTTTTCCATCTCACACAGAATACTTGATGTCATGGTGAGGAGATTGGTGGTAGTAGATCTATTTTCTCTGAACCCATGCTGCTCTTCATTAAGCCGCGGCTCTATAATAGGGGAGATCTTGTTGCAAAGTATTTGTTCAAAAAGCTTTGGAATGGATGATAATATAGCAATACCTCTATAATTTTGAATACACCGTTTATCATTCTTCTTATGTATTGGTATTAAGTAAGAAGATTTCCAGTAAGAAGGAAAGATGCCACTAGTGAGTGATTTGTTGAAAATGATGGAAAATGGCCTGGTTAATTGGTCTTTGCATTTTTTTTTTTGTGGTAGGGAGGTGAAGGCATTTACGCCCGCCGAGTCTGGCAGTGTGGGACTCCCATGGAGGATACACTTGGACTACCCACTAAACACCTCCCCTGTCAATCTGAGAACCTAGCCTGGAACCGTTTGAGTCCCTTTCCTAGCGGGAGGGGAGAGGGGAAGAGGAAATGCCAGAAGAGCGATCCCCCAGCCCCAGCGCCTCCGGCTGCTGTGAGTCCCTTTTATATTTCAGGACTGCCCGAGCATAATGTGCCACCTGGTTCCATTTGTCAACCGATTCGAGCATCACCGCAACTATATTATCCGGGGTGAGCTCTCCCGTCTCCCTGTAGAGTTCCCTTCGCAGCCTGACCCATTTGGTACACGCAAAAAATGTGTGACAGGCATTGTCCTCCTCTCCTGGGCAAAACCGACAACCGGGAGACCGTGACTTACCGATCTTGTGCAGGTAAGACTGAAAACACCCGTGCCCGCTCAAAAGCTGGGTCAGATAGAAGTCAGTCTCACCATGCCTTCGATTTAGCCACGGTCTCACATCCGGGATGAGGCGCGCAGTCCACCTTCCCTTCGTGCAATTCCCCCTAGACTGCTGCCAATCGTTGAGCGAGCGTTGTCTCTCCTCGCAGACAACCATTTCCCTCGCATCCTCGTTTCGGCGCAGGTAGATAGCGCGGCGCTCTCTAGCAAGGAGGGCGACAGGTATCACGCCTGCAATCACTCTCACCGCCGAGTCGGAGACTGTTGGATACGAAGATGCAATTCTCAGTGCTCCTCTTCTCTGTACCTGTGCCAATCGTTATCGGTATACCTCCTTGCTGAGAGCGTCGCCCCATACCTCTGCTCCGTACAGTAGCACTGACCCTACAGCACTCATCAAGAGGCGTCTTCTTGATGGGCTGGGTCCCTCTACGTTGGCCATAAGTAGACTCAGAGCCGATATTCCCGAAGCAGCCTTCTCAGCCGTTGTCCTGAGTTGCTCAGAGAAACTCATCTTCGAGTCGATCAGTAGCCCCAGGTACTTCACCGCTGGCTTCGATTCGATTTGTATGCCTCCAATACTGATCATCCTTACTCTAGGGACTCCCTTTTTTGTCAAGATGACCACTTCGGTTTTCTCCAGTGCTAAACTGAGCCCGCGAGCAGTCATCCAGTCCCTCACTCGGCGCATTAGCATACCTAGCCTAAGTTACGCTTGTTCAACGGTGCGTCCAGCGACCAGAGCCGCAACTTCATCCGCATAGCCGACCAAGCGCGACTCATCTGGCATCTCAAGTCTCAGTAGCCCGTCATAAGACACGTTCCACAGGTCCGGACCAAGGATAGATCCCTGGGCAACACCCGATGTAATTTCCATCCTTCGTTGGCCCTGTGTCGTGTCGTAGAGCAGGCTTCGGTCCTTTAGGTAGTTCCTCAAAAGCCGCATTAGATATTCTGGAACTTGAAAAGAGTTTTCCAGCGTGTCCAGAATATCCACCCATCTAGCGGAGTTGAAGGCATTCCTGACGTCGAGTGTCACCAACAGGACGATCCGTCGCTTGGTGCGACTATATGCCTCTGCCTTTTGGACCGCATTCACCACGTCTGCAATCGCATCAATGGTAGAACGTCCTGCTCTAAAGCCGTACTGCCGAGGAGATAGGTCCCCAGCAGCACGAATCGCGTCAGTGAGTCTTCCCTTGATGAGTTTCTCTAGCACTTTCCCAGCCGTGTCTAGCATGCATAACGGGCGGTATGCAGATGGCGATTCGGGATTTCCCTTCCCCTTGCTGATCAGTACGAGCCTCGCCACCTTCCATTGTACCGGGAAAACCCCGTCCCGTAGGCAAGCGTTGAATGTGCTGAGCAGCAAGTCAGGACAATGGTGATAGACGAGCCGCAACACCTCAGCTGGAACGCCATCTGGACCTGGAGCCTTCCTCGCTTTCAAGGAGAGGACTGCCTCCTCCAGTTCCAGCAGTGTGAAGAGTGGGCACTCTACTACTGTTTCACCATGGACAGCGTCAACACGGACGGGATGGGCGGGGAAGAGTCCCCGCACTATCGCGTCCATCTTTTCCGCGTCATGTATGCAAGGCTTCCGTAGGGCACCAAGTTTCCCCATGACCAGCTTGTAGCCAAGGCCCCACGGATCCTTGTTCACATTGTCCACTAGGTCTTGCCAGCAGCGAGCCTTGCCACTGTTGATCAGTTTGCGAAGGCATTTCCTGGCTGACTTATATGCTGCCACCTGGTTGCATGCCTCGTCTCGGTTCCGCGCCCGTTGAGCCTCACGCCGAAGCTTGTGACACTCCCTCCGCTTTTCAGCGATTTCAGTAGACCACCAGTACACTGGGGGCTTGCCGTGCCGGGGTCTTCGGCGGGGCATAGAAGCGCAGCAAGCAGTCGTAATGATGCTCATAGTTGAGTTCACCACGTCTTGAGCTGCCAGTTCTTCCGTCCCCTCCGGAGCTCCCTGCAGCGGCTCACCTGCTGTGAGAACCTTGACGAACCTCTCGACGTCCATTCTTCCAATGTTCCATCCAGTTGTAGAAGGCCGAGAGCACGGACGTCGGGAGGTAGCATCACTTATCTCAAGCAGAATGCACTGGTGATCACTGGCTGAGTAGTCCTCTAATACTTTCCAGTTGTGTATCCTCCTTACTAAGGACTCCGAGGCGAATGTCACGTCCGGTATGGTTCCCTCACAGCCAATACGGCGGAAAGTTGGCGTATTTCCGGAGTTTAGTACGACGAGGGCCGTCCTGGCCGCCATTTCCAGGATTCGTTTTCCCCGCGGATCCGTCCGAGGCATGCCCCATTCGATTGCTTTAGCATTGAAGTCACCCCCAACGAGCACTTTACCCTTTGCGTTCGAGACAGCACCCTCCAGAGCATTAAGCTTGGCTTGGAAAGATGATATCGGCTCGTTAGGCGTTAGGTACACACTAAAGAAGGTGATCCCTGAGCACCGAAACCACACGAAACCATCCCCACGTCCACAACTCTCCGCTTGAAAATCACTGTTCCGAACCCAGATAGCGGCAGTACCAGTTTCATCAGAGTACCATAATGCAGGACTTTTATTATGGTGTTGCTCACTCAGCAGCAAGAAGTCGGCTTTCCTATCCCTCGCAAACTGCTCAAGCAACTGCGGTGTAGGTTTAGCTGCAGGATGCGGGTCATCGAAGCTCTGATTTTGCCTTGGCTAGGGCTTCCTGGAACACCCGGCATTTTCCTGATCCCAAGACGTGTCCAAAATCAGATTTTGGATCAGCATCCTTGCAAAGAATACAGTGTGCCTCCTTCGTACACTCTTTTCTTTTATGTCCCATTTCACCGCATTTGAAACATAGGGAACTCCTATCGGGTCCTTTGCATACTTGTGTGGTGTGACCATAACCAAGGCATTTGAAACATTGAAGAGGCGTTGCTCTTCGCCGCATCCTACAGACAACCCACCCTATTCGTACTTTGCCCTTGTTCAGGAATTGTTCGGCGTCCTTTTCGGTCAAGTCAACTATGGCCATGCGTTGTCCCCTGTTGTTTTCTGGTGTCAGTCTCGCTTTGATCCTTCCCACGCTAGGGAACTCCCTTTTGATGGCCTCTTCTACCTCGGCCAGATCCGTCACGCAGTCAATGTCCCGTATTTCGATCGTTGCCATCGGCTCGAGCGGGGCTATAGTTGCGCTTTTGCCGAGGACTTTCTTTACTGCGTCACAGAATGCTTCTTTATTGCCGGCCTCTGCTCCGAATTCGACCAGTATGTGGCCCGACCGCGTTGGTCGTACTACTTTAATGGTAGTATTGGTGTCTTCGGGCCTTACGTTTCCCCTGATGTCCCGCAGCACCTCCGCATAGGATCGGCCATCTTGGGGCTTTACAAGCAGTGCCTGCTGCCGGGGTCTTCGTCGGGGCTTCTGCCTCTCCTGTTTTGCATGAGGTCCTTTTTCTAATTGGGCGTCCGTGCGAATTTTATTTTCTGGCTTTTTTTGAAGGAGTTTCTTTGCGGCTTTCTTCGCTCCTTTTGTAAGCACTGTCTGGAACCCCCGATCTGGTGCTCCACGCCCGTCAAGTGCCTCTTCCTTCCTTCTTTTATCCCGGTCTCCTTCGATTGGGCTAGACGCCATTCTTTTATTGACTTTTAATGATGGAGCTATCTGCATGTCGCCTTTAGATTTCGCCCCAAGCGCCTCTTTAGCCTTCTGTTCATCTTCGGCCCTTAACTAGCTCCGCCGATAGTGCCCTATGCGATCTAGGAGCTCCTCTAGTTCAAGGAGCCCTTCCTTTGCTACTTTGCTAATTTTTGGGGAGTCGCATGCAGATTGTATTCTTTTCAGAACATCTCCCGCTTTTCGAAGTAGTCTTTCCTCTTCGTATCGCTGGGCCGCAATTGTACCTTGCAACCATCCTTGGGAGAGGTTTTCGCGTTCCGTTTCCGAGTGCAGTACTTCCGCCACATTTTCAACGGTGGCGGTACAATCACGCGGTGTCTGGTCACTCTTTGCTTTTAGTACCGTAATCTCCTCGTTTGCTTCTGGATTTTTCGTTGCAATGTCGGGATTTGTGACCCTTGCATCGGTCGCTTTAGTAACAATCGCAGCCGTGACAATCGAATTTTCGGTGCTCTTTATGTTATCTTCCACTGCTCGAACACCTGAAGCATCTTGCTGAGTCTCCCGCTTCTCCTTAACAGGACGCTCGGGCGTTCGCATAATTTTTTTGCTGCGCCCAAACGCTGCAGGAATCTCAGTCTGCACCAGACTGTCTGCTGTTCTCCGTTTTTCGTCTACCGTCACTGTCGTCGTGTTAGTCTTCGTTTTTTTCGTGGTTAGTACAGCTCTCGATGTACTGTTGACGTGGCTGCAACCGCTGCTTGCGTCGTCGTTATTATTTTTGGTTTCATTTGTTGGATGTTTTTGATCTGTTGATTTTGTTTGCTCCATTTTATTGGGTCCCCCCTCGGAGCCGCTATCTCCGTTCGTGTGTGTAGTCACCTTTTTGGTCCCATGGTTATCTTTGCAGAGCAGGGAGGCCATGCGAGGGTTGGCACAAGCCCTTATGGGGACAAGTGCTCAGAGCCAGACCAGCGCTAATCGGAAGTCCGTCTCAACCGAACCTACACCACCAACCCAATGGTGCGAACTTCGAACGTACTCCGAGGCCTGCCAAGGTTTTACCGGGACGGAGACGGAATGATAGTTGAATTGGAGCCGTTCACACACGAGTTTCACCTCGGTGCTACTGTGCAAAGCAACTAGGTCCAAACCATCACATCCGCCAGCCCAAAGCGTCAATTCCAGTTCGTTGTCCAAAGCGTAGTCCAGATACAATAAGAGTCGTTACCTGTCATCCCAGGAGGGAACCTCACGGCACCCCCCATATCCTCGGGTCCGTGGGGGCGGCACTCCCCAAAGAATGCTAGCCTCCAAGAATGTTCTTGTCGACCGGCTTTCTCCCTGCGGGAATTTCCTCGGGTACGTGGGGGCGGAACTCCCCAAAGAATGCTAGCCTCCAAGAGTGGTCTTGTCGACCGGCATTCCCCCTGCGGAGGGTCTTTGCATTGGATAAGAAAACTAGGAGGAATAAGATCGGGGCCAGGTCCCTTATTGGCATCCAAATTGGCAATCGCATGAGCAATTTCTTCCTCAGAAATTGAAACTTCGTTAATCAATGGCGTTGGAGCCATTTCCGAAACGCCACCATTTAACCAAGGTTCAGACAGTTTATCTTTTTTCTTAATTTTAGGTACATAATTTTCGACGGCGTCAAGAGTTATTTGTTAAAAACAGGATAACGCTTCTTCAAGATCTAACGTCGAAAGTGTACCAGTCCAATCAACAGTGACAAGATATTTATTGATACTTTCATAATCAGCATTGCGAAAGTCGTATACAATTGGTTCATTGTATGAAATAGGGTTAGAAATGTCAGGAGTGGAAATATCAATATTAAGTGCAGAGTGATGAAGGCTGTTACAAAAAAGGTTCTCTTTGTCATCAGTTTGATTGACCACTACATCGTCATATGCGTTAGTAAAAATCAGGTCTAACCAATTTCCATTTTGGTTGGGTTTCGGAGCAATTTGCTGCAAATCGTTGCCATAAAAAGTGCTCATCAAATTAAAATCCTGACTGTCAAGAAGTCTGATTGGGAGAAGACGATTATCGACTTCGTCATTTACGAATTTTAGATTCGGTCGATTAAAGTCGCCAGTGATAATTATTATATCATCTTCTTTAATAGATGCAGCTAGAGAAGAAATGGTTTCGATGACTTCGTTGAAGACGATTTCGGAAGAATTTGGAGGGACATAGTACACGCCAAGATAGAGGCTAAGCTTATTTGTAGATATATGAACCACTCTATGCTGGAATAATGTATATGAGGTGGTGCTTATGAGCTCACTTGATAGGGAGTTGTGAACTGCAACTAACACATGACCTCCTCTTGATTTTCCAGTGCTGCGAAAGTCTCGATCGTCTCTAAAGATGGTCCAATCACTGTCAAGAATCTCTTCATTTTTATGTGCATTATTTAGCCAAGTTTCTGTCAGAGATAGAATTTTAAAATGGCAAGATTTTGCGTCAAGGAATAATTGGTTTAATTTCGATCGGATACCACTGCAGTTGTGGTAAAATAATTTAAGGCTTTGCTGAACAGGCTTCTTATTGCGGACGAAAAAATTTGTTGTGTTGTTCCCTAGTCCTTTGAAGTGAGGAGATGGAGTTCGAACTTACATGCGACGCAAATGTTTCAAGATTTTCGCTTGATCTGCCGTGACTCCCAGCTCTTCATGGAAGCGAAAATACATTCCTCGAAGAGAATCAAAATCCACAGGGAGACCTTCTCTTTGTATTATGACCTTGAGACTAGTCTTTGTTTTTCCATCAATACATGTTGTATCGGGCGCTTTATGCATGTATGCCAAAAAGAGTCGTACACATTCACAGATTTTGTGATCTCTGAATCTCGACAATAGATACCTATTTTCTAAATCAACTCCAGAGTTGATCGTGGCCTTTACTGATGGTGGGCAAAGCGGGTCTAAAAAGGATTTATTGCTATCTTGGGGAACAGACTGTGGAAGGTGTATTGAGCCCAAAGAAGATGGTAGTTGAACCTCGCCACGGATGAAATTTTTATATTTCGATTGTCGTTGAGAAGATTTCTCCGCCATGGCGAGGGTTTCAATGGGTTTGGAGACATTTTGGTCATCGTCCGACTCTAAGTTAACTATTTTATGTGACACGCTACTATTGTTAGAGTCGTCTTGTGTTGCCAATGCTACCTTATTTGTAATAACAGCAGTACCTTGCAATGAGTTAGGTGTTAAGGATAGTTCAGAAATAATCATGGGTAAAGTTTGGTTAGTACAATTAGAAAGATTAGTGGATGTACATACTTTTTGGTATTTAAAGCTAAAATTAGGCGATGTTGAGCTGCTGATGGTTCTCCACTGCTTAAATACCATACCATTCCAGGAGTAGCTACCGCTTCTTTTCATCATGTTGGAGAACAACCAGGCATATCTCGATGGAATGAAAACTTTGAATCGGGGCTTACGTTTGTTCTTCTGAGGCATAATTTCAACTTTGCAACCTTTGATCACAAGGTCGTTTTCAATGATCTCCTGAATTTCAGTTGCATTCCAGTTTTTCGGAGCTTTCTGCATGAAGAAAATTCTGTACTGTGACTGACCATTTGTGGAACATAGGTCATTATTTGAGCTTACACGATTTAGCCGTTCAATTCTTTTCTTCCAATTTTCTTCCGACCACAAAGTTCCCAGTTTATACACAAATTCCGATTCTGGAGCGTATGAAGGTGCCTGTAGTGATTCTTTCGATTTAGTCGTTGTTTTTTCAGGTAAGTTTTCACTGATCGGTTCACTTGATGTCGTTTTATGTGAATTTCCAACAATCGTGTTATGCTGACTATATCGCTGCATCCCTTCTGCCATTTTGCTTAAACTGTCCTCAATCCTTCCCACCTTAGACAGAATCTCCGAATCTTCCTTCTTCGAACTTCCAACTGACGTCGCGATATTATTTAGAATCGCCTCATGTTTTTCTAACAGCTTCAACGCTCTTGCTTGATATAACGATGATTACTCGACATATTCATCCTTGTTGTGTTGTTGAATGGTAGATATATTTTCCCGAATTGACGCGATTTTTATTACAATTTGCGTTTCCCTCGCTGGAACAAAATCCTCAGATAAAATGCGTTGTCTTAATGAAACGCGTCGTTCACGTGACCCCAAATTTGAATCAGTCCTGTGTGTTTACTTGTTTTTGGTGGTCTCAAAGTAGGATTAACTATCGTGTTCGCTTATCTTGTAGTGAATAGGTAAATTCAAAGTCCGTAAAGGACTGCAGCGATGGTCTGCTGCCTCGGCAAAAGAAGATGTAAGTATCCGCCGAGAATGCCCTTGTTTGGGGACACGTGAATGCGCTGGCAGGCTAGCATTGCGGTGTCGTGGGGTGGGTTGATTCCCCCAGCACAAGAACCCACTACAAAAGAATTTCGCATTCACGAATTTCTGGGGTCGAAAAAGCAAGGCAACCGAAGTCGCAAAAATTGTAGGCAACTACAACAGAAGTAAATGACTTGTTCAGAGAACAAGTGAAACAAGTAAAAAGGGCGGAATTAGGGTAACTTCGTCTTTACCCGAAGAGGCTCATGGCCCACAAATGAGAGAGGGGCAACCGGGTGGTGATGGAGCCCCCGCGAGCGTTTAGGAGACCTCCGCCAACAAATCGGACGGAAGATTAAGGCCGCTGGACGTGCAAATGAGGCGCAGTACAACCTCAGGTCACGACCTTCCAATTTTAAAGAAGGAGATGTGGTTTTCCGGTGCAATTTCCGCCAAAGTGACGCCGCTGGGCATTACAATGCCAAGCTGGACCGGTGCTTCTTGAAAAGCCGTATACAGAAGATAGTAGGACCCAATCGTTATCTGATAATGGACCCATCGGGAAAAGAAGTTGGGATATACCACGCAAAAGACCTGTGCCGATAGATACTTAGCCACGTCTGTTCTGCCCGTCCGCACACAGTTTCAAGCACGCGCAAGGTTTATATACTTACGGCAAAACACAAACATACGTAGCAGTCTGTTCGTCTATCAATTGTGTTTTCTTTTATTGTTTGTCACTCCATATTCCGACGCCAAAGACAACCCATGCTATAATGAAAGATCCTTCAGCTCCTTTTCCGCAATCCTCGTCGCCTTGGGATCGCTAGAAAATTAGCTGCCCTGTGGTAATAGAGCAGTTTTTTAAATTTATTATTTTATATTTAAATTATTTAATAATTTTATATAAAATTTAAATTTTATTTTTATGTCAAATTTATATATTTAATATTTTATATATTCAATATAAATAAAAATGCTCGATTCGAATTCGGCGCAGGAAAAGGGTTAAAGAAAATTCATGCATAATATAGACCAGATCTACTAAATCACTACACAACCAGCAAACCATTTCCATATAGAAGATCCTACTATGACTTGAGAGTATGTAAAATACACATTCTCGCATTCCGCTCATCGTAATTCTAAACATACAAAATATACATAGTGAACAATATACTCAACGCAACTTGCTATTCCATGCATCCCATCCGCGGATGCACCTTTACATTCAGGCGTGTCGCACAAACCATCTAAGCTCCACAACCTGCCTCTATACATTTGCGTGCAGTTTGTATTGATCACATAATGACAATGTTCGATCCAATTCAACATCAACAACAGCTACAACAACATCAACATCATCCAGATCTACAGAGTCATGGTATGCTATTGCATCCTACACAGCAATGATGCTCGTCGTGATCATCGTCGTGAGCTGAGAACCTGCCGCGAGACATTTGGGGGATTTGAGTTCCAATTGTCGCGAAGGGGAGGGCTGTGTGGGAATAGCGCGAAGAGTTGGTAATGAAAGGGAATTCGTTTGATTAGTTCGATCCTTTGGAATTGTGTCGGAACAGTTTTGTGCGGATAGTTTGAGTGATTCGTGTATATCGTTTCGACATAACATAAACTACCTTATGGACTAAACGCCATTCAAATATTGTTGCGAGAAGTGGCTCAATCTATTTAAGCATGTGTATTTAAAGTTGAAAAGAGCTGAAATTGATGCGATCGTCAAGCGATCGCTGAAACTCTCAAAAGTACAATTTAAGTGGTGTAGCTGAAAGATATTTAAGATATCTTAGTTCTTTGTATTACCGTCGTAAAGTGTATTAATTGATACTTTTCAGAATAGGCCAAGTAATGTCAGCCTTTTTTGCTTGCTATGGGCGTCGTGGCATACGAAGTAAATTTTACATTTGGTCTAGTGTTGGTGAATAGAAGTATTCCAATTGGATGGGAGTGCAAGTGCATGTTCTGCTTGAACTGGTCCGCCGAGTGCATTCTTGTGTTGGAGTGAGTCAGGCGAGGGGGCCGACAGTGAAGGTGATGATAAAATGGTTAAAAAGGAGAAAAATTGAAGTGACCACCAGAGAGAGGTTGAAATACCGTTAATGACTAGTGCATGCATATCAACGATAAAGTGTGGCAATTCGTTGGAATTAAGGGGAATCGAAAAAATGGTGTAGAGTGTGTTGAGTTCAGATTAGATATGAATTAAGCTGCGGTCTTAGTGCTTAATACTTGACTCTCTAAGTTGGCGGCGCAACAGATAACCGGATAATGGTACTACATATGGGATGTTAAATAAAACCAGAGGATTCAGTTGGATTCAATGGAATCGATGAGGATTTATGTGAACGGGTCAACAGTAGATAAAGTTCTTCTTAAGTGAATCCTTCAGATGCGTACTATACAAAAAAATCAAATGAAAGTGAAACTTAAATTATTAAAATTTTCATTGAATCTGTCGTCACTCTATTTGTCTAATTAGGAGTAATGAGATAAAAATGAATGCATGAAACATTGTTTTAAAGAATTAAGTAAATCGAACAATATTGAAACACGACCTATAGTTAACTAATAACTCATTTTCGAGTGTTTAGTTCTTAGTCTTCAAAATCAGTTTTCAGTCATCACCACATCTTCAATGAGCGCTCGTTTAGGATACCGGTGAGTACCCTTTTGGTTTGTTTAAATGTAAATAAAAAAAAAAAAAAGAGAACATTTTTGTTTTAAATTATACTCGTATAAAAATTTCTTAAATCATATAACATTTTATCGTGTCATCTCTTTAAGATTAATTCTAATGTAAATTACAAAGGCTACGTTATGAAAGATTTGCCAATCACCAAATTAAAATTATATTTGATAACAAAACATAATTAGATGTTGAAATTGCTTTTTCGAATTAAATATCTAGTACGTACATAGAAATGACACACACAAAAATGAATGTTCCTTGCATTTTGTGAGATACCTTGTAACTTTATTGTTTGTATGAATGAACCTTAATATTGCGAGGGATTAACAGCCCGAGAAACGACAAGCAGTAGAATAGTGAACAGATCGCGTTATTAGCTATTTAAATGTTTTAATGGCGTTAAGAAATTATTCATATGGAATGTGTAAGTTGGTAGATTGTGATGGTGGAATCATAAAAATGTTTTACAATTGAAATTGAAATTTCGGTCTTTTGTTTTCATTTCTTCTGACCGGGTATAGGGCCCGGTACGATGGTAGGCTCTTCACACCACAAATGAGCCAGCCATCGGGCACCAACTAACCTCTTTTCGTTTCAGGTGACGTCGCGGGTTGAGTGGCCCGAGCAAGGTGCCTTTTTATGGCATAGGGTTATGTAATCGAATTGCATAACTCTATGACATAAATTGGTCACCGGGGTACTTCTCCTCTCATGGAAAGGCTCATGTAAGTTAATTTGTATGAATTTTCGACTCAGAAGAGAAATACCTGGCCACTACAACATATATGGATTTTGATCCGGTTGGGCGGGTGCGCGGGGAATCCATTACCACCCGGTTGCCCTTCTCTCATTTGTGGGCCATGAGCCTCTTCGGGTAAAGGCGAAGTTACCCTAATTCTGCCCTTCTTACTTGTTTCACTTGTTCTCTGAACAAGTCATTTTCTCTCGGTATGGTTGACTACAATTTTGGCGACTTCGGTCGCCTTTCTTTGTCGACCCCAGAAATTCGTGAATGCGAAATTCTTTTGTAGTGGGTCCTTGTGCTGGGGGAATGAACCCGCCCCACGACACCACAATGCTAGCCTGCCAGCGCATTCACGCGTCCCCAGACAAGGGCATCCTCGGCAGATACTAACATCTTCTTCTGCCGAGGCAGCAGACCATCGCTGCAGTCCTTCACGGACTTTTCGAAATATCTATTCACTACAATCTTCAACATCCAAAATGACCCAGTGCGGACTGCTACCATTCCAACACAACCGCGGATGATCGACAATTTTGTTCATTTTCCGATTAGAGACGCTGAGCGATTTCAAATTGTTTGCAACACCATGCAAATTCAAGAGTCATTCATGATTCATGATCAGTTCAGATTCAGGTCATTACGGTATTTGTGGTATATAGAGCCAAACATCCACTATCAGATTAAATTTCCCATTGTGGCGTTTTGTCAATTTTGCCGCACGTACACTCTCACCAAAAAGGAAAGGTTTCTGAACCAATTTCGAAATTGTGCTTCGCTAGGATGCACTGAAATAACACACAGATAACTTCAACCCGCGCCGGTTTTGTACTCCTAGTTTTCAAATTCAAATTCCACCGTTCAATTTCACAGTTGCTAACATAAACATAGCATCAACTCGAATTCAACCTTCTTAACACGTCATACTCTCGCACATGTTGTGTAGTAACTTAAATCCACAGATAACTGATTGTTGTTCTTTTTCGTTTTATTTTGCAATTATGTGCTTTTCTAGGTCCGAAGCCGAGTCAGCCACGTAACATGACGGTAACCGAGGTACTAAACGGGTTCCTTATTACCTGGCAATCGCCACTTGAGCGCGCTAACCTCGTCAAATTCTACACCATTAAGTACCGCACGGACGCGCAATGGAAGATATGGAATCGTGGTCAAATACGACCTGCGGAGCGGATAGATGAAACTTTTAGTTTTAAACCCAATTCCGATGACGACCGCCCCAGCATCCAATTACAAGGAGGGAATTTTTCTTTACGCATCAACCACCGTCAATGGATGAATGTCACGGCCACAAATGTACACCAGATTTTATTTTCGGCGAATTGCAAATAAACAAAACTGTCGCGTCATAAATTGAATGTCGTATCAATTTGCCAAGATCTCACACCATTCTTCACTTTCCAAAACGATATTCACACACACTCGGATAGAAGGTGGTCGAGAAATGTATTCGTTTGGGGTGTCTTGAAACCGTACGATTCACTCACAGCCGTTGCCTTTATGGGACCTTACTTTTTAATTAGATCATAAGAACTCCCCAACAAGTACTAATTAAAACGCGATGTCAATTACTTCACACGACACCAATCCAAATCGCGAAAAACTTTTCGAATTAAAAGAAAAGGTATATCCAACAAAATTTCGCCAAAATGCCGTGGTTCTTCACGATCTCCCGTGAACCTCTTTCCTCTTTTTTGCGTCGCGACTTGACCGACGTGAAGGTGCACAGTAGACTCCCGCGCTATTGTCAATCCAGGCGAGTCTGCCTCACACAACGGTGGTTTTCTCCGCCCAAGCAGATTTTTCTCTTATCTTGTCCGTCGGCCACCGTATCGTCACGTTGTTGCGATGGATGACGACGAGCCCCTTGCTCAGCCAGTGTAGATTGCATTTGGCAATGTAATCTGTGGAATGCTGTATTATAGCAGCGTACCGATACTCGAAATTCTATGTACAGATTTAAAATTTTTTAAAACAAAATTTAACTGAAGTAAAGAAAATTTGACTGAAGATTTTAAATAATAATAAAAGTTAAATCTCAACACGAATATAATTAAAGGGAAACATTTAAATTTTAATATAAAGGAAAATTGATATGAAATAACATTTAATAAAAATAATAAGAAGAAACAATATTCTACAAATTACGATAATGAATAAAAATAATTACATATTTTTTCAAATCTGCCACAAAATTTCGAGTAAAAGACAGGAAGGTTTTCGAGCAGTTTGCTTGTGTGACTACTCGATTAATACAACTTGATTCTATTAATTGGATACGTGATTAGACGGTGCACCATACCACGTGAATGATGTTATTGCTGTAATAACTAAAATTAATAAAGATGCGCTTTTAACTGATATCAATAATATAAACAGTAACATAAATTTTACTCTAGAAGAAGAAAGAGATAATAGAATAGCCTTCTTGGATCTTGAGATAGTAAGAGTTGGAAGCGGGCTTGAATTTGGAATACATCACAAATTTGCAGCATCAAAAAGAATTTTACCAGCGACATCAAATCATCCAGGAAATCAAAAAGTTGCTGCATTTGAGTGTATTGTGCACCGTCCGATGACGTATCCAAGAAATAAAAACAAATATGAAGAGTTAAGTGGTATTTTTGAAGTTGCGGGAAAAATGGACCAAAATACTAGAAAACCAATTGAAAACGTTATACCAGCAGCAAAAAAGTCTTGAGCGAAAAACAATGAGACTAATTAGCATCCCTGCATCAGCAAGATTCAACGAATTAGGAAAGAAGATGCAGAAGCATGAAATAAATTACGTAGGCTTAAGTAAACATGCTACAAGTGGAGCGATACTAAGAACGCCGATAGACCCAATTGAACAAGATGAATCAAGCGGTGTATACAAAACGACATGTCCAGAATGTTTGAAAATTTACATAGGAAAAACTAAGCGGCTAATAGAAGTTAGGATGAAGGAGCACCTAAGGGAAGCAGAAAACGGACGGAAGCAGGTAAATCGTAGCATCAAATCGGCAGTAGTGCAACATGTAATCGAAACTGGTCATAAAATAAATGAAGGTAATTTGGAATCGCTTAAAACAATTAGCAAACCAAGCCATTTAGATTTTTACGAAACTATAAATATTAAAAACGTAACTGGACACCTAAGGCTAAATTTAGATTTAAGGTAAGTAATTACGACTCAAAATTGTTGAATTTATTTAAATGTGATTAAAGTCTTGTAATAAAATGTACTTTAAGCTTTCTAAATTAAAAGAGCTGTAGAAATAAATTTTAAGTTAGTAAATATTCCGTTGCTTCCGAAACATTAATCAAAATTTACCAACAGCTTGAATCTCTTTCAGAAAGAATAAATAAGCAAGATCAAAAATTCAATTTCGTCTTTCAACGTTTAGGCCAACATGCTTCAAAATATTTTGTCATCCAGTCACATTTCCATCGATAAGCTTCGTCTCGTCTCGATCAACGTCAACTCCATTGTTACTATACATCGACGTGACTATCTCCTTGAATTCACTGTTAAGCAAAAGCCTGACATCATGCTTCTCACTGAAACCCACCTCGATTCATGGCATTCGTAAGAAACGATAGGGTAAACGGTGATGGGGGAGGTGGCGCCGGGATTTTGGTTAGAAGACCCTATTGCTTCCAAAATATTGAAAAACTCGAATTCAAAAACTTTGAATCTCTTGAAGTGTCCGTTATCAAGATTGTTCTGCCTCTTCGTTATCTCTGCCTACGCAACTGGTCGAAATGTTCTCAAGTTCAACGAGGAGCTCAATTTCTTGTTTGAAATACTCGAATTGAACAGGCTACACAGTTATTATATTCTTGCCGGTGACCTCAATGCCAAGAACACATCATGGCTGAAAAATAATCCCAGGGGTGTATTCCTGAAATCGTGGATAACAGAGAACCAAATTGAATACAGATGCAATCTATATGGGCCGGAGTTCCCAATCTACCCTAGCATTGCTGACACAAGACATGAATCCAGCTTTAATAGTCCTCAACAGAAATTGCAGGTGCTACCTTACGCTGGCGACCATAACGCAATCGTAATAGAAATCAATCATCAAAGGGATGATGCCTTCCTCATTCCAGTTCAAAATGAAAATTCTCATCTGAATTTAAAAAAACGGATTCGGGAAAGTTTCAAAAGAAGTTTAATCGAGAGTACCAGGAGCAATGTCCTCCCTCTGATGATGGCAACGCTTGCTCAATGGTTCCTAATGACAGGAATCTAACTAACGATGAAATAGATCTCTATTTGTCGAAGTTAGAGAAGCTGACGTTGGAAACGATTGAGAAAGTAGTTCCCAAGGTTTAACATTGAAACAATATGGAAGGATATGAAGCACCAACCATCACAAGATTAAAGAGATTTCAAAAGCTTCTTCTCACACGCGTCAACAATATTTATTGGCGATTTTTGGACTCAACCATCTCTCATTGGCTTTGTTGGAATAACACCTGAAAAATAACCGAAACTTAATCCGCTCAGACTTCAGGAGTGAGGTCAGCCATCAATGGGTGGAAAAACTGAGGGGTATTAGACCACTGGACCCAGATGGCGTTTTCGCGAAAGTAGATAGCATATTCCGTAAGAAGTCTCGAGTGAAGGTATCGAATCTTGAAGTCGCTAGTGATGAGGTAAATCTTCTCGATAGGGTTGGTATCAAAATTGATAGTACGATTCCGGATAGAAATGGAAACAGGATTATACGTAACGGATTACATAAACTTGCCCTAATTGGAACACATTTTGAATGGGTTCATCTACCAACCCTGAGAGAGGGAATCAAATACTTTCAGAGGTCATTGAAGCAAAAGTTTCCGACTTCAAATCAAGCCTGAACGGCGAACCAATTCTTCATTTCAATGAAACATTAACATCTGACCTCATACCGAGCTTTAATCTTATTGATTATTTTGTCAGCAATGAAGACTTGCGTTTCATATTTGGCAAGATAAACAACATGAAATCATGTGCTATTGACGGTATTCCAAACATTGTTCTCCGACATTTGCCTGAGGTTGCTATTAGGAATTATTGCATACTTTTCAACAACATGTTGAGCAATTCATATTTGCCAAATGTGTAGAAATAGGCCTAGGTATTTCCAGTCTTGAAGAAAGGAAAAGAATCTTCATGCCCTAAAAGCTATCGCCCGATCAGCTTGCTGCCTAACATCAGCAAGATGTTTGAAGTCATACCCAACCAAAGACATAAAGTAATGCACGCGAAATGAGCTTATTTTCATCCATACGTGAGTGAAGTACTTTTACTACATACATGCCTTCTTCTCGCATGCGAATTGCAATCCCCCTGCCTTTCACGCCGCTAGAAAATCCACACATTCAAGTGGCTCTCTAGTTGCTCTCACGAAAATCCCACTCCTCTTATACCTTAACCCTCGAATTGTCGACGAAATATCAACCATATGATTGAAAGCATATGATTTGTGAAAATTCAACATTGATGGGGAACGTTTAATCAAGTTGAACTTGAAATTGTACACAAAACAATTTTTTAAGATAAACCGTGTTGAATCTAGTGCAAAAGCGTTGCAAATGTGATAATTTAGCAAACTGAAAAGTTTGTTATGGTTCGCGAGTGTTTTTGTGTCGAAAAATGAAAAATGAAGTGACGTGTGTGGGACTGTAAAAACAGCTCTAGGCAGCATGTCAGGGACGTATCCTTCGTAGGGTAACTCATGTTCAATCTTTTATATCGTTCAAGTTAGAATACCCGCACGGAAAATTGATTTAGTTCAAGATGCGAAAATTAGTGGGAGACGTCACGTCAAACATATTTGAAATTCGAATCAACATCAATTCTCTCGATGCATTAAGTATCCTCTCTCTCACATCTATGTACTCAACAGAGCATTAAACGCCCACATTAAGAAATATGAGTTGATGTCGAATTGCCAATTTGGTTTTAGTGCCAGGCGTTCGACCACACATGCAATAACGAAAGTAACCTCAGTCATCTGTTGGAAACTAAGCAACAGAGAATGTGTTGGAGCATGTCTCATTGATATTGAGAAAGCCTTCGATAAGGTGTGGTTAGATGGACTAATTTTTAAACTCTTTCAGGACAGGTTCCCCAGACACTTTGTCGCCATGGTGTGCAATATGTTATACGGGAAATCATTTGTTGTTAGTGATGGAAATCTGACAACAATGCGCGAATTCAAGGTCTTGAATGGTCTACAGCAGGGAAAAGTTACTGCGTCTCTGCTCTTCTCAATATTCATTCGCAAGCTATTTAACGGCTTTGATTTCAACGTCTCGCCAACGTGATCATTCTAAATTATTCGTGTTTATTTTGTTGTTTTGTGTTTTCTGTTGCATTGTTTTGAGTTTCAGCTCATTATTGCTACATATAGTGTTGTTCTTAGTTTGGGTTAAAAATTAGGAATCGTTTTCAATATTATGGATGGGTATATGTTATGTTTATCATATTAGGTTTAGAGATAAGGTTTAACATTTAGGTTAGGAATATTTTGAAAGCATTTTTTAAGTATAAGATAACGTTTTTTGATTGAATTTTATTAGAATTAGGCTATAACATTTTAGGTGGAATTAAATACAAGCACTAAACCCTGATGTTGGGGAAAGTGAAAAAATGGAGCTTATTCATGCCAGACAGACAATCAACGGGAAATGGTTACACATTATTTAGCTAGCAAATACGTCAACATTGATTATGGGTCATGTTTTGTAAAGGAAGGCTTGAACGTTACGATATAATTTAAGTGCCAAAAATACTCGTACATCCATAAAACGTCGAAATGCAAAGGAGAACAAATCTGCATGAAAGGTAAAGGAATGCAAAAGCATACATGAGAAATGTTACAATTGTATGGGTAATAATACGAGTAAGAATGCTGATCACTCACATAGAGCAGACTCGTAGGAGTGTCCAGAGTATCAACGATGGATTGTAATTGCTAGGAGGAGTACTGACTAAAATTTTGATGATGTTACAACTTAATCAAGCGCAAGCGAACTATCTATTGTGCCAATATACGACGCCTACGACACAAGTTGAGTGATATCCAAATTTATCTGCAGCAAAATCCTGAAACGAATTTGACTATGCTAAACGAAGTATGAACCTGCCCTGAAAAAGCAAAGTATTACAATATTCCGGCATATAGCCCCGTTTTCTCCTGCTGGTCTGGAAGAGATGGGGGTACAGCAATTTACGAGTATATAAAAAAACAATTAATTTCGTAACAAAGAGAGTAAAATCCGACATATATAATATAACAATAACAGAAATAACCTGCGCAGGTAAAAAACCCAAAAGCGGTACTTACTATAATCCCAATCGTCTCAATGCGCACGACTTCCGCACAGTAATAGATACAATATACTTTCCGAAAAAAATGTAATCGTAGTTGCTGACACAAACATAGACGTGATTACAGAATCTCCTGAATCGAGGATGTACAAGGATACCCTGGAAACAAATCGAGCGGTCATTGTGAATGAGGACAAAATTAATCGCCTGACTTCAAGTACCTGCCTGGATCATATAGCAACAAATTACAAAAAAAAATCGCTGAAAACATTAAATTCACACTTGAAGACTGGCCGGAGTTAGATAATCGTGTTCTAAAAATTGTCGCCCATGATCAAAGTTTCAGAAAGCATAAACCTACTCACAAAATATTGAGATGTTTAGACAAGGATCTTTTCAAATCGAAATTTCAACAGTTGCTAACAAACCGAAAACCTGAAAATCTAATGGAGCTCAAAAATATGACCACAAAGGCCAAGCATGTCTCTAGCATTGAGAAAAAGATTAGATGTCGCCAACATACATGGATAACCAAGGAAATTATGGAGGCTAGTGTTAACAAAAAAGGCGCTGAAGATCACGCACTTAAATATCTGTATAACCAAGCTTTAAAAGCATCAAACGTCTCATCAAAAAAGCCAAATATTCAAGTTACTCCGAAGATTGGAAACAGCGGCGGACAACTAGCACGAAAAATGGAAAATAATAAATGAAGTAAAAGATAAT
Source organism: Odontomyia ornata (assembly GCA_963969285.1). NCBI lineage: Eukaryota > Metazoa > Arthropoda > Insecta > Diptera > Stratiomyidae > Odontomyia > Odontomyia ornata. The sequence continues at coordinate 293,304,158 of OZ017739.1, read as the reverse complement.
TCATCACACTGGAGCATGTCATCAAATACTGAATTTGTTTGCATGGACTCTAATAATGCAGCGCGCCCTTTTGGAATAGCAAACTCATTAAACTACTTTTTTTCAACAGTTGGTGAAAAAATTACCAAAGGGCTTGGGGACAAGTCAACTAGCGATTTCAATTTCACAAATAGCCAAATAGCCCACCTAAGTCCATCTTTCATATGCATCAAATGAATAAAAGAGAAATATTAAAAACAATCCAAGATTAAAATGCAGCACCAGGTATTAACAACATCACCTCACATGAAATAATTCTAGTCAAAGAGAAGATAGCTGAACTTTTGGGGAATTTTATATACGAGCATATTAGAAATGGAACATTTTCGGACGGAGAGAAACTGGCAAAAATAATTCCAATATTCTAAGGAGGAGATCATCGGGACCCAAATAATTACCGCTTGGTTGCACTTTTGACAGTATTTAGTAAAATGTTCGAAATACTTGTAAATAATCGTGTAAAATATTTCTTAATGGACAATTCTATCAGAAATCTGAAGCAGTTTGGCTTTCAAAAGAACCAGATTACTTTTGATGCGTGACTTTCTGTCTCACGGTATATCAACGAAAGCCTTGATAAAGGAGATTATGTTATTGCAATTTTCGTGGACCTGAAGAAGGCTTTTGATACGGTTGATACTGACCTGTTACTTCAAAAACTTGAATCGTATGGTATTCAAGATGAACGGAATCAACCTTTTATAAGTTATTTGGAAGGAAGATGCCAAAGAACATCAGTTAATAATATCTTCAGCAATCTAGCACCAATTAAATCCAAGGCTCCATACTTGGTTCAACCCTGTTTTTGCTATACACTAATAATTTGAATATATGTAAACTGAAAGGTCACCACACATTATATGCTGATGATACTGTCCTACTTTATTCGGAACAGGATAAAGTTACCATGGAGAATATCGTCAACGAGGATCTAGAAAAATATCGTTCATGACTTATCAAAAACAAGCTAGCATTGAATACTACAAATAAATTGCGTTTCAACAAAAGAATAAAGAAGACATAAAAGTTGACCTAAAAATTAGCGGCAAAAAATTGCAAAGAGTGCTAGAAATTAAATATCTCGGTCTTACCATAGATCATCGTTTGACATGGTTGCCACACAAAAAATAATTTGAGGAGATAACTAGCACCAATGATAGGTATGTTGAGAAGATATGGAGATTTTCCAAAGCATATAAAGAAACATGTATAAAATCCATTTGTACCGACAAACCTACATTACGCGGTGGCCATTTCGAGTCAATCGTCAAAGCAAAACCTTAATATTATATCCAGGATACTAACTAAGGCCTATAAAAATATTCAAAATCTTCCAATTCTCACTCCAACAAGACTAGTGTATCAAGGGACCAATGGACCTTCAGTAAAATCATTGCCACGGAGAAAGCTAAGTCTGTCTTCAAATTTCTAAAATCCAGTGAATCGGAACTAAACCTCTGTAAAAGTTTACACAAATAAATCTATATAATTCAAGGAATGCGAACAATTCTGTAATACGTAATGTAACGTAACGAATGATGCTCTGCGTATAATTCACAATCTATCAAAAACAAAAAGCAAACTCATTATTGGTTTTAAAGAAAAGACAAAGAACAACAAATTAATGATAAATCCTGAGGATTGACAATGCAGTATCTAGGGTATTTAGACGACCCTATCGTCGAAATACTTAAAGACAGCTAGTGTTTATACACTCAGTTTTTTTTTACTGCGTCGTATTATAATATTTTTTTTATCTCTGAATACTTTTCACGAATTGAACTATACTAGTACTTCACATCATTTTGTGTACCCCCTTATACTGATGTTTTAACATTGTCTGGGAGGCACATGTAAGAATCGACCACGTGTGAAGTGCAGATCGCACGAGCGTTGTGCGACGCTGAAAGAGTGATGGAGAGAGTGGCAGGGAATAGAGGTATTGAAAAAAAAATACTCTACGCTAATCAAAACTGTCAAACGCAAACTATGGCACCGCGTACCAAGCCGAGCGGACCGATCGTCCGTGGATTCGATAAAACCCCCCTCTACACCACATACCTACCTTCCGTTTTCGCATCCTCCTTCAAAACGAAATATTGAAAAGCAAAGATTTTTTTTTAATTTCTTCTTCTTTGTAACACTACAGCCCCTCTCGGGCCTTCGCTTCCAGCAAACAGCGCCTCCAACTGTATCGGTTCATTGACCGCGTCTCCAATTTTGAAATCCGAGCAGCGATGAACTGTCTTCGCCGACTGAGTCAGACCAGCGTTTCCTCGGTTTTCCTACTTGTCTCCGGCCTTCAGTTCTCCCAACGAATACTTTTTTGGGTATCCGTTCTTCGTTCATACGATTCACATGGTCAGCCCATTGCAGCTTCTGCAGTCTCACAATCGTTGAGACCTCCGTCTCGCCAAAAATTTCATACAGCTTATGGTTGTATCAAATTTGCCATTGATCCCCGTCTAGCATCGCTCCTATTATTTGCCTCCGGACCCGACGCTCGAAGGCGTTCAAGATATTTGAGGATGCTTGGGTTAGGGTCCATGTTTTACACCCACAGCATAGTTCAGGTCGTATCACAAATTTGTTTACTTGGAGGTTTGTTTTCCTGTGCATGCAACTGGTCTTCAAGATCGTCAAAACTGAGTAAAATATTTTATTTGCGAGCTGTATTTTTCGGCGTATTTCGTCTCTTTCATTGCCCATTTTCGTTATTTTGGGGCCTAAATACACAAATTCACTCACATTTTTGATACTGTATTTTGTGTAGGTATTTGAGGTATTTTTTCTCGACGTGCTTTGCTCTCGAGTTTCAAGAAGAGTTCTTCGGCAGTTGTTGATGTCGTCCGCAAAATGACAACATGTTGATGTCGCCCACATAGGCTACCACCTGGCTCGACTTTATAGTAATATGCCTCGTGTATCGACAGGTAGCTTCCTAATGACATATGTACTCCAGAGCCAAAAAAAGCAGAGGCGCAGTAACTGTTCCCTGCTGTAGACCATTCAAGACCTTGATTTCGCGCATTGTTGTCAGATTTCCATTAGTTACAACAAATGATTTCCCGTATAACATATTGTACATCATGGCGACAAGGGTTCTGGAGAACCTTTCCCGAAGGAGTTTGAAAACTAGTCCATCTAACCACACCGTATCGAAGGCTTTCTCCATATCAGTGAAACACGCTTCAAAATACTCTCTGTTGTTTAGTTTCCAACAGATGTCTAAGGTTACTTTCGTTATCGCATATGGTCGACTGCCTGGCACGAAAACCAAATTGGCAATTCGGTATCAACTCATATTTCTCAATTTAATGCTTTGTTGAGTATCACTTCAAACACCTTGCTGATGTTAGGCAGCAAGCTGATTGGGCAATAGCTTTTGGGACACGAAGATTATTTCCATCATCAGAAGGAGAACATTGCTCCTGGTACTCCCGATTAAACTTCTTTTGAAACTTTCCCCAGTCTGTTTTTTTTTTAAATTCAACCGATAATTTTCATGTTGAACTGGAATGAGGAAGAGATCACCCCTTTGATGGTTGATTTCCATTACGATTGCGTTATGGTTGCTATCATAAGGAACCACCTGCAGTTTCCGTTGAGGACTATTGAAGCTGAATTCAAGTCTTGCGTCAACAATGCAGAGGTCCAAACATGAATTTGTCCTAGGGTATGTTGGAAACTCCGACCCATATAGATTGCACCTGTATTCAACTTGGTTCTCTGTTATCCACGATTTCAGGAATACACCTCTTGGATTATTGGCGGCGTTCAGCCATGATGTATCCTTGGCATTCAGGTCACTGACAAGAACGTAATAACTATGCAGCCTGTTCAATTCGAGTATTTCAAACAAGGAATTGAGCTGCTCCTTGAACATGAGAACATTTCGACCAGTAGCATAGGCAGAGATAACGAAGAGGTTATCCCCACCTGGCAGTGAGATTTTGATAACGGACACTTCAAGAGATTCAAAGCATTTGAATTCGACTTTTTCAATATTTTGGAAACAATAGGATCTTCTCACCAATATCCCGGGGCCACCCCCATCACCTATTACCCTATCGTTTCATACGAATTCAAAATCCTTGAATGTCATGGAGTGCCATGAATTGAGGTGGGTTTCAGTGAGAAGCATGATTGCAGACTTTTGCTTGACCAGGAACTCCAAAAGACACTCACGTTGATGTAGACTCACAATGTAATTCACGTTGATCGAGATGAGACAAATCCTATCCATGGGAATGTGACTGGATGACAAGTTATTTTGAGGCATTTGAAAGCCCTAAACGCTGAAAAAAAAGTTAATTTTAGAATCCTGTTTATCGATTCTCTCTGAGAAAGAATTTAATTGTTGATAAATTTTGAGAAGCAGCTCATTATTGCCACTTACATTATTTATTTATTTACGTTGGCTGCTGGGCCTCTAGCAGCAAGTGCAAATGTTTATCGGCATTGACTCTCTTTATCTCAAAATCACCTAACTTATTTTCGGCTGCCAAAAGCCGAACTATTTCTTTGCCTATTTGCCCAAATACATTGATTGGTGGGATTGTTTCTTTCTTTTGATTAACGTTAACAGAGGGACCAGCAGACAAAACTTTTGGTTTTTTCTCCCTACTTGTAATTTTTAAAAATTCTATGAACCCATTATCAGGTTTAGCAATACAATTTTCATAAGTTTTGTTACCTGTATCCTCTTCAATACTCATAGAATCGTCTAACCCAGCTAGCGCTGCATAATAGTTCGTGCTGCCGTTTACTCCACCTGCGCTGAGGACATCCTCTTGATCAGGTTCTTGTTGCAGTTTGTTAGATTTCTTTTCTTGGGTCGCTTTTGACTTTTCTTCTTTTTCTTTCTTGCTGGTTTCTTTTGCTTTGTTAACCGTCAATTTTCCAATTAGTTCTTCTAGCGATTGGATTCGAAGTCTGAGTTCATCGTTTTCTTTCTCAACCTTCTCAGCTTTCTCGTTAGCTTTAATTAACTGCTCGATCTCGATAACTGACAAAAATTTTCTTCGTTGCTATCGAATCTTCGTTTTAGTTTTTTCACCCGGCATCGTTGGCGATGGATAAAATCGTTCTGGTTGATGGCTCTAGCTATCGCACTCCTCCATCTCATTGCTTTTGCTGCGAGATTAGAGGAAATGTTCATAAGCCTGGACTTCCTCTGAATGTTTTTCCGCTTTTTGCTACTTCTTCAGGGAATAGATTTCAGGTATTCGATAAATGTTCAAATAATTCGAGGGTGATGGTTTTCAATTAGAAAAATTACTTTCAACTGACTTTTGTGAGCGATTACAAACACGTCTACATGCAACAAGTGCTAGACATAGAATCAAACTAAGAAATTAAAACGAAGCAAAACTCGAGTAAATTGCTTGTACACTTTGATAACAAAATAAATGAGTTTTTCTCAACCCCCCTAGATTTTTCTTTTTTCATTTTCCAGCGTCATTACAGATTTCCTTATTTTTACTTTTTTTATATTGCTAATTTTTATTCTTATTTGACTCAGTTTTCTGACTTAAATACATATAATAAGTCATAATCAATAGTATTATACCAATCAAATATAAAATTTCAACTTGAAACCATTTAATTATTTAATTATCATGCTTTTAAAATTACTTTAAATCTCTTATCGCCATCTACTTTATTTCTTCTGTCTTTGCCATAGATTTGGTTTGATTCAGCCATGTTTGTTTTCAAATTTTTACTTTTGTTTTCTTATAGTTCTTTTTTACAAACTTTCAACTACACATCATTCTTTGTATCTTAACTTACTTTCAATATTATTGCATTCGACTTGAAATTGTTGATTAGATGTGGCACTTGCCTTAGAATATTACTCTCTCGACTTCAAGATCCCTTTTTTCGCAAAATAAATTAACAATTTAGTAAATATCCGAATTCTAAAGGGATTACTTTACATTATGGTTTGATTTTAATTAATAAAAATATTCTTGAATTATGAATTCTAAAGTTTTGCTTTCCCTGCGGATATTGTAGAATGACCTACTTTTAAATACGATTCGAGCCTGGCGTGCATACGATTCGGAGCTAATGGCGAGGATACTCATATCGATCACTAATTGAAAAGGATTTATTTTGGTTTGTGAAGGGCTTCATAATTTTCAGTTTCGTTCGAATCCAGCGAACTAAGCTCATGCTGAGCGTACGGTGAAAGCGGGAACATGCAAGAAAATTAAGCAAAAAGCCTGATTGATGAGGCCAGTTGTTTGAATTTGCACGGAGGTTGGTTTCTGTGGTATAAACGTTTGATGTTGAATTGTATGGATGTTTTCCGTTGGGTCAACGTACGCCTTCCCAATGAAATATTTACCCGCAGTTTCAATATATAATGGACACTGCGCCGGCCACTTTACGCATGAGTAAATTTTAATTGACATTTGGCTAACACTTTCTATGTCATTCATTGAATCTTGATAACACCAAAAATATTTTAGAAAAACAAGTAAAAGTTTGCAGTGAAGTTTTTAAGAGCTATGATACTGTAGTTTGAAAGTTTCTTCCCTTAAAAAATGTACAAATATATGACGGACTTTCAAACTCGGTAAAAAGCAATCCACAGCTTTCTTCCTCTTACCCGGATCCCGGAAAGAGATTTGTCATTCAGGCACTTACCAACATCTGATTGGGACTGCCGTAGTGCTGAATGCCACACTCCTCCCCAATATCAAGTCAGCAAGTAATTACAATTTGATACCATACATCACAGTCTATTCTATCACATACCGTCACAAGTCGTTGACTTTCCAACTCTGAAGCCACCTGAATATTTCCCATAACGTTGTGAGCGTATTTTTTGATTTTATCTTCAAGAATCTTGGTGAATATTTTGTAGGCTATACAAGACAGTGATATGCCTCTGTAGTTTTTGCACTGTAACTTATGTCCTTTTTTGTGTATAAGGAAAATTGTTGATCGGCTCCACTCCCGCGGCATTTGCTCTTTGCTCCATATTTCATAGATGACTTTCTGGATGGCTTTTGACAAGCCGTAACCGCCATATTTAATGAGCTCCAGTGGAATTGATCTCTGGCGCTATATTATTTTTTTGTGTTTTCACAGCAAAAATGGAGGGTTCAGTTGCATTTCTTATTAATGGCTAATGTCTCCGGTGCTTACCAGCAGTACGTAAGGTTTTTTTTTGCTGTTGGGAGGTGAATGCCATTCACGCACTGAGTGTAAGGCTCCCATGCTCGCGAGCGATTAGACTAAACACTAAACACCTCACCTGTTATCCTGAGAACCTAGCCTGGAACCATTTAACACATTACCTTGGACCGGGTCTCATTTTTCTATGTCTTGAGGAGCCTTTAAGCTGAGGGAGGATGAGGGAGGAAGAGGGATTGCCAGACAAGCGATCCACCAGCCTCGACGTCCCCGGCTGCTGTGAGTCCCTTTTTTAGGGTTTTGTAAAATAATTTTACAAAACCCTACTAGTTTCGCGACCAGTCTGTCCGTCTGTCCGTCTGTCCGTCCGTCCGTCCGTCCGTCCGTCCGTCCGTCCGTCCGTCCGTCCGTGTGTCACAGCAGTTTTTCTTGGAAACTACTTAAGCTAGAAACATTAAATTTTGTGTGCAGGTGTAAAGTGGTGATCTCTTCAAAGTTCAACTTCAAAAAAAATTTATAAGGTATTTAAGGGGGGCCTCCCCATATAGGAGAGTGACCCCCCGAAAAAAAAATTTCATTGAAGGTAGCCGATATGGGTATCAAATGAAAGGTCTTGATGAGAACTTTTCAAAACAGGTCTTAGTTTTGCAAAATTTGCTTCGAGGGGCGCACAGGGAGGGGAAACACACGCAAAATTTGTGTCCCCCCCCTCGCGATTGGACACCTGTGATGCGAAAAATCTGAAAAAAATCAGGAATGTAGGCCTTGGTGAGTACAACAACAACAAATACGTGAGAAGTCGCAATTCACTCAACTTTGTTAGTAATAGTATGATTTATCGATTTTATGTTTTCTTGAATAAAATCTTAACGGTACCCTTAAATTCAATGAAATTCAGTACGTGGATGTCTATTTACAAGATTGACCTATCCTGAAAGTTTCATAAAGATTGAATCATATCGAGCGAAGTTATAGCGGTTTGAATTTTCCTGTATTACTATGGAACAATATGCGCTGCATTCATTACTATGGCAACATATGGCTATGGAACAACATGCGCTTTTTACCGACTCAGACACTACAGTTTTGCTAGGATTTGCATGAAAATTTCAGGGATGATAGGTGTCATGTATATCTTTGAGAATCGGTTCAGCTAGTGGTATCAGTAATCGTAAAACAAAATAGTGGCTGTTTTAAATGCGAAGATTGAATAATTTTGAGTTATTTTACCCCAACTTCTACGTTTAAGGTGCATGCTTTGAACACTTGATTCAATTTAATGAATGACTGAAAATGAGTACCTGCAATTAATGCTCATAAGTGAAACAAGTCAAGGAGGTGGGAGAGAGCTCCTAGCAAAAGGATTTTGTAACCATCCAAGGATTCGAAAAAATTGGCCATTAATCTATGATAACAGTACAGGAGAGTGGCCCCTGAAAAAAAATTCATCAAACGTAGCCGATGTGAGTATCAAATAAAAGTTTTCATGGGAACTTTTCAAAACAGTTGTTAAACTGTCGGTTTTTGCTTCAGTGGGGGCACAGGGGGGAAATACATGAAAAATGTGTTTCCTCCGTCGCGGATGGACATCTGAAATAATTATCAAGGGAGATATTTATGAGTATAACAATACCAAAAACCTCAGAAGTCGAATTCGTGAAACTTTGTTAATAATAGTATGATCTTCGAATTTCATATTTTCTCCAATAAAATCGTCTTTGACATGTTTCTTGATTTGATTCGATCTGGTGACTGCATTTTGTAAATTGAAGACAAAACCCTTCTGACATGAGCGTAGGTCTGTTTTCCCAACTTGTTTCTTTTAGGACTGCTCGAACATAATGTGCCACATGGTTCGATTTTTTGCACGCAAAAAATGTGTGGCAGGCATTGCCTTCCTCTCCTGGGTAAAATCGACAGTCGGGAGACCGTGATAACCAATCTTGTGGAGGTAAAACTGAAAACATCCATGCCCGCTCAAAATCCAGGACAGATACCCGTAGAAGTCGGTCTCACCATGCCTTCGATTCAGCCGCGGTCTCAGAACCAAGGTGATGTGCGCAGTTCCCCGTGCGAGTCATGTAGTATTTCCAGTCTCAGTAGCCCGTCGTAAGACACGTTCCACAGGTCTGGATCAAGGACAAATCTCTGAAAAACACCCAATGTAACTTCCAACTTGAAAAGGATTTTTCAGCGTTTCCAGAATATCCACCTATTTAGCAAAGCTGGAGGCGTTTCTAACGTCAAGTGTCACCAACAGAACAATCCGTCGCGTGGTGTGGCTATATGCCTCTGCCTTTTGGATCGCAACCGCATCAATAGTGGAGCATCCTGCTCTAAAGCCATACTGCCGAAGAGATAGGTCCGCAGCAGCACGAATCGCGTCAGTAAGTCTTCCCTTGATGAGTTCTCCAGCACTTTCCAAGCTGTGTCTAGCATGCATAACGAGCGGTATGCAGACGGCGATTCGGAATTTCCCTTCCCCTGCTTGATCAGAACGAGTCTCGTCACCTTCCATCGTTACGGGAAAACCCCGTGCCGTGGGCAAGCGTTGAATGTGCTGAGCAGCAAGTCAGAACAATGATAGTAGATAAGTTGAAACACCTCAGCTGGAACACCATCTCGGCCTGGAGCCTTCTTTGCTTGCAATTATAGGACTTTCTCTTCCAGTTCCGCTCGGCACTCGATTGCTGTTTCACCGTGGACAGCGTCAACATGGACGGGATGGACTCGGAGAAAGTGCCCGCACTATCTCGTCCATCTTTTCCGCTTCACGTATGCAAGGCGTCCGTAGGGCACCAAGCTTCCACATAACTAGCTTGTAGCTACACGAATCCTGTTTAACGTTGTCCACTAGATCGGACCAGCAGCGAGCTTTGCTATTCTTAATAAATTTGCAAAGACATTTCGTGGCCGACTCTTATGCTGCTACCCGGTTGTATGCTTCATCACGGTACCGTGCCCGTTGAGCCTCACGCCGAGGCTTGCGGCATTCCCATCGCTTCTCAGTGATTTCAGTCACCCACCAGTACTAGCTGAGTAGTTATTTAATATTCTCCAATTGTGTATCCTCTGTACTAAGGACTTCAAGGCGTATGGTTCCTTTGCAGCCAATACGGCGGTAGGTTTCGCGTTATTACATTTTAATTTAGCTGACTTTTCCATGTTTTCTGACGATGAATGAAACTTAAGTCCATTAGTATACGCCTATGTCCAATAGGCAGTCTGCAGAGTGGTAAGAAAGCCACAAAGGCCAACCAAAGTGACAAAAAGACCAATAATCGACCGGGAAGATTATGGCCTCCATTCTTTGAATACGCATGGAATAATCTTCATTGATTACCTCTAGAAGAGAATAACAGTCACAAAATAGTATTATGCAGTGTTATTGGAGAAACTGAACGACAAAAAAATAAAAAACAGCCACATATGGCGGAAAAAAAGTTTTGTATCATCACGATTACGCACCGTCACACGCATCCTTGAAAGCGATCGCGAAATCTGACCAATTATGATTCGAACTGGTTGCTTACCCACCGTATTCTCTAGACTTGGCCTTCAGCGACTATTATCTGTTCCCAAACTTCAAGCGGCGGCTCCAGGGAATGAGATTTAGATCAAATAAAAAAGTCATCGCAAATACCAAGCCGTATTTTGAAGGTTTGGACATTTTGTACTACAGAGTATCGAAATACTGGAAAATCTCTATACCAAATATTTCGCCCTCGAAGAGCAAAATAATCAATAAGATTCAAGCTCGGTATGAGGTCACATGTTAATGTTTCATTGAAATGAAGAATTGATTCGCCGTTCAGCCTTGATTTGAAGTCGGAAACTTTTACTTTAACGACCTCTGAAAATATTTGGTTCCCTCTCTCAGGGTTTGGTAGATGAACCAATTCAAAATTTGTTCCGATCAGGGCAAGTTTCTACAATCCATCACATATAATCCTGTTTCCATTCCTATCCGCAGTCATATCGATTTCGATGCCAGCCCGAGAAGAATCATCTCATCTCTAGCGATTCGATACCTTCACTCGAGACTTCTTACGGAATAAGCTATTCATTTTCGTGAAAACGCTTTCTGGGTCCTGTGGGCTGATACCCCTAAATTTTTCCGCCCATTGATTGCTGACCTCACTCCTGAAGTATGAGCGGATTAAGTTCCTGACATTCTTCAGGTGTAATTTCAACAAAACCAATGAGGGATGATTGTAGTCCAAAAATCGCCGATAAATATTGTTGACGCATGTGAGAAGAAGGCTTTGCACTCGCCGGCGGCATGGACGTCTTTACACTTCACACATCTGTATTTCATGGCACAATTGGCAGCCGAATGATCGAATCTTTGGCACCTAGCACTGGTTAACGTCGCCCTTCCAGAAACGCTCCCACCTTACCACTCGGAAATTCAAGCACCTTATTTTTTGAAGGGCGTTTGGACTACTTTTGCTCGAAATTTGGACTAGGTAAAAATGCAAATTTGTATGTTTGACAAACAATCTCCTTGTTGCGATATTTTTAGTTGCAATAAATTCTGTTTCTGGTGCAGCTGAAAGAGATTTACTGTGTCCTCGCAGCAGTCCAGACCCTACAACAAAGAGGTCTGGTTTTTCTCGCTACTTTTTTCTTCATTTTTCTCTTTTTCATACCTTCATTTTAACTGTTTCTCGCCCGTCATTATTGGTGATCGACGTGATAGTTCTATTGATGGCTAAAGCCATTGAACTCCTCCATCTCATTGCTTTTGCACCGACATTCGAGGGTATGATGTTTTTCAATTAAAAAATTAATTTCCAACTGACTTTTGTAAAAAATTATTTAATTTTTGAAAAATTTTGACAGGAGCTTTTTAAAACACGTCTGTTCGCATTAAATGCTAGACGTAGAATTCAGAGAAACTGCTTCGATACATGAACGGACAGACGTGTGTGAATTAAAAAAATACATAAAATAAAATTTACAAAACCTAAAAAAGGATATTATTTCTAAATAGACGAAAATATATAAGCACAATAATTAACCAAAATATGTTTTTCTTCCACCAGATAATTTGTCAACTAGAAGTACCCAATAATGAAAGTTGAAGGGAATGAAGTTCCCGATTCGACGGATGAAAAACCAAAGACTGTACCTTCAAGCAAATACACAGATAATCATTCGCTTTTCACTGAAACAGTCGTGGACAGCGAAAGTTCAGATGAAGAAGTCGAAAACCTCTCAATCAAATTAGGAAGTCATAATAGTAAAGTTCAACGTTTTTGATTCAAATACAGACTTATTCATTTTTATCTCCTCCAGTTAAAAATGACATTGTAACCAGTTCTAAAAACTCAGACATAGTAAATAATGTAAACGTACTTCAGCATGTATTCAATGCTACAAACAGTGGACAGACATTAGGGAACGTTTTCATTGAAAGATCAAATGGAGTTCATATTGGGAATATAACTTATGTTACTGGTCCGATCCATATTACTCAAACAGGTTCAAATACTACCGAAACGACAAATGCTGCAAAAGAAACTCCAACTTCAAGCAGTACAAAACCTGCAACTCCGCCTAAAAAATCTCCAGCAAAAAAAGAACAGAATGCATCGCCCACAGTCCCGCCCGAAGTTTCCAAAAGACTTGATTTCGATGAGGAGGAAGTAGAACGTGAGGAAGTTAATCGAAATGATGCATTTATTGGAAATATACGTAAGAATGTCCGTTAAAGATACCTATCTATTGATTTTAATATTTCTAGCTATTCAGATAGAGCCATCGATGGTAATGTCTTGCGGATAGTCAATCGGATGACTTGGTTGGCTCAGCGACCTCTGGAGCCTTACGATTATCTTGATGGACCTGCACAATTTGTGATAATATGTAAGTATTAGAGAATTTTGACTTTTTACGTATTTGTCAACCTTGTATTCAGAAAGACCAGCCTCCATGATAAAATATTCTGGCTCAAAGAAGGGACTAATGTTTTCTGTGCTTTTTGCAATATCTCATCCACTAACGTTACTGTTTCAAATTTTAAACGATAATCAAAACTGTTCATTTGGTACTTCATTTGATTATATCTGGTCAAAAAATTGCGTAAGGGTCATGCCTGCATATGGGTTGAGACCTTCAAAAATCGTTGAATATTTTTGCAAGGCAATAAGTTTTATTAGACTACTAGATGGTTGAAGGTTCTGTAGTTTCTGAGAAAACATGCTGTGATGCACGGACAGATGGAAAAACTAAAAAATAACTAAAGAGTTTGTCCATGTCTAAGAAAATTAGTTTATAACGCCCATAAAAAATTACATTTCAATAAATTTTATGATTACCACTAAGAACGTTCAAATTCACCTCCTTACCAAGAATCGGATATCAATTTTTCGCGTAAACTTAAACTCAGAAAACTACATAAACTCTGTAGAAATATCAGAGTTTTTGTCTTTAAAAAAATCCAATTTTTCTCAGGAAGCCTTCTGAATATGAAAATGACCTTAAGCAATATTATAATGTATAAGCTAATCAAAAAGAAAAGAAAGATAAGATCTTGGCAAGAACTCCCAGAATGAGGTCTTTAAACTTCAATACCAATACATATCAAGTGAAAGAACAACAAATATTTCTTATGTTAAAAACGAATCAACTTTGTTTAAAGTAGTCGGATTTTAAAATTTTAAGTGTTTCTTAAAACTGTGAGACTGCCCTTTAACTCCGTTATTTAACTAATGCTAGATGAATCCCTGTGTCCAGAAAATTTCATAGAAATCTAACATGTGGTATTGATATGGTATATGCTTCCAATTAGCATAGATACTGAACTAGCATTTTAATGCAGTTTTTTTGGATACATAAGTTTTGGACTTCTTGAAGCATACTAATTTCATGTTGATTGCTATAAGAAATGGTGGTTCCATTTTTTTTTGTAGTGGTAAAGGTTACTTACGAGTATCCCTTCCAGATGCGAAAGGCGTCCGGACTACCCACTAAACATCTCTCCTGTCAACATGAGAACCTAGCCTGGAACCGTTTGATGTATTCCTTCGAGCCGCGAGGCGCCATCATGTTGAAGGGACCACCATTATAGCGGCATGGGAGAGGCGGAGAGGGATTGGTGGAAAAAATACTCCCTAACGCTCCCGACTGTTCAAGTAAGCCCTGAAAATAACCATGCCCGCTCAAAATCTGGGTTAAGTAGAAGTCAATCTCGCCATCCCCTCGATTGAGCCACGATATCAGATCAGAGATAAGGCGCACTGTCTACCTTCCCTTTGTGTAGTTCATCAAGGACTGCTGCCAATAGTTGAGTGAGTGATGTCTCACCTCGTGGGCTACTGTCTTTCCACGAAAGTAAATCTTACGGCACTCTCTAGCAAGGAGAACGATGGGTATCACGCTTACAATGACCAGCACCACCGAATCAGAGACAATCCGAAATGCGAATCCAATCCTCAGTGCTCCTCTTCTCTATACCTGTATAAGGTGTTTTGATACAGCTTATTGATGAGAGTGCCATCCCATATTTATGCTCCGCACAGCTGCACAAGCTGTCCGGCACTCATTAAAAGTCACCGATACGCCTCAAACAGCCGTGAATTGGAATTCCTTCTTCATCAACCTCCACATTGAAGATTGTATTGATAAGCTCTATCTGTGTTTCCATCAAAGATGTCTAAAGGTGCTCCTTGGTTTAATTTAGATGTTGCCATAGCAATTAGAGCTAAAGATACTGACCGCAGAAAATGTCTATCCAGTGGGTTTCCACGTGGCCTGGCCTAAATTCGAAGAGCTTTGTGCCGCGGCCAAGAAAATTGCCGCCACTGCACTTCCTGTATAAGTTAACGACGTTGAAACTTCACTCATGTCGAATCAAACTCTTGTATTCTGGTCGTATGTCAAATCTGTAAAAAGCTCACGGCATTCCCCGGATAATTTCAGTCTTTCAGTTGACCACCAGTACATTGAAAGCTTGCCATGAAGAGGTCTTCGACGGGGCATAGAAGAGGTGCAAGCAGACGTGAAGATGCTTTTAGTTGAGTTCACCGCATCTTGATCAGTTAATCCTTCACTCCCCTGCAAAACTTCCAGCAGTATTACTCGTGCCGTGAGCACCTCGACGAACCACAGATGCCAAAGGAGCATTTCTGAGTCTAAAATCTGAAGCAAACTAAATAGGCCTACGAGTTAATAAAGCTAAAACTGAATTCATGACTCAACGAGGAAGAACATTCTGGTTTAACAATACCTGGGCGCAGAAGACTACAACCTTGAAAGTGTGAATAACTTTATCTACCTTGGGGCCAACCTCAATAGATGAGGCGCCGCAAAGGACGAGATTGGATGCCGCATAGACGCAGCAAATAAAGCCTTATTACTCCGTATTTCACATTCTAAGGCCCAAAATTGTGCGCACGCGAAATTAGTTCCATATTTACAAATCATAAGACAAATATGTGGTATTATATGGAAGAGAAACATGGCCCCTGACGAGCGAATCCGAAAAGGCAGTGGACATATTTAAACGCAAAGTGCTCTGGAAAATCAACGGCCCAGTGAAACAAGCAACAAAGTGGAGACTGCGTTACAACGATGTGTTGTATGAATTATTTGACGATCTACCTGTATCTGCTTGCGTAAAGTTACGTAAATTGCAATGTGCAGGCCATGTAGGAAGAATGAAAGAAAATCGGTTAACCCAAAAGAACATTAAAGCTTAGAGCACAAGGTAGATGTCCAGCAAAAAGACCGAGGGCTCGATGGGAAGACATGATAGAAGCTGACAGCAGATCCTTGCTGCGAGTGATCTACTGGTGAACGAGGTTGCAATACAGTGATGATTGGAGGAAATTAATCCTGTAAACCAAAGCCCGGCTTGGACTGCCGCGCCATAGATGATGATGATACCTGAAAGTGTTAAATTTCCCTTAAATTATCTAAATTATCAACACTCAATTAATTTTGTTGTTCTTGGCTTATTGACGTATACTTTTTCTTTTAAATATCTCCAGAGAAAGAAGACCAACGGTGTCAAATCACATGATCGTGGCGGCCAATTAACATCGCCACAACGTGAGATAACACTGCCAATGCATTTCTCGCGCAAAAGAGCCATTGTTTCGTTGCCTGTGTGGCAAGTGGCACCATCCTGTTGGAACCACATATCCTCTAGATCCATAACCTCAATTTCTGGCCACAAGAAGTCCGTTATCATCTCGCAATAGCGAACACCAGTCACGGTAACTGCTTAGCCGTCCTCATTTCCGAAGAAGTACGGCCCGATGACGCCGCCAGCCCATAAACTGCAACAAACAGTCACTCTTTGTGGATGCATCGGCTTTTCAACAATCACTCATGGATTCGCGACAATTCTGCTTGTTAACGAATCCGCTGAGGTGAAAGTGTGCCTCGTCGCTGAAGATGATTTTCTTTGTAAAGTCACCATTCCCTTCTGTCTTTTCTACCAACCATTTGGCGTATCGCCGACGCTTGAAATGGTCAGTAGGCTTCAGCTCTTGAGTCAATTGAACCTTGTAAGCGTGTAAATTCAAATCTTTATTCAAAATTCGCATCAGTGATGTTCGTGGGGTGTTCAATTGTTAGACACGACGACGAGTCGAGGTTGACGGCACTTCTGCCACACTATCGCGAACAAAGGCAATGTTGATTTTACATTTCCTACAGACCCGGTTTGCTGAAATTTGCTCTCAATCCTTCCGATTGTGGACACATTTGGTCGATTATGCTGACCAAAAAAATCACGAAGTGCACGAAATGCATTTTGATTTGAACGACCATTTTCATAAAAGTCTTCAACAACTTAACGCGCTGCTCAATTGTGTACCTCTCCATGGTTGAATTTGTCAAATACTGAAACAAAGAAACGTGAAATTAAGTTGTGTCGACAGGTAGCTTTCTTCATGACATATTCCTCGATTATATATTAATATGCCTCTTATATCAGCAAATAACATTCCTAACAGAGCAAAATTGAATAACATTGCTGCAAGCGCAATTTGTCATTGGAAAAAGAAAATGTTTCAATATTTGTATGTATAACCGATCGTCTTACTCGTGTTTTTTATTTTTTAAATACTAGGAAAATCTCCCGTCGATACAATAAATGACGGGCTAGAAATTGAATCTAAATGTCTAGCTGTAAATGACTTTCCTTGTCTTTTTATGGATAGATGTATACAGATGAACTAGATGCATGCCACACATTTTTTCATGCAAAAAAGGTGCAGGCTGCGGTGGGACCTCTACAGGCAGACGGGAGAGCTCACCCCAGAAAAAATAATCGCGGTGATGCTTGGATCCGTTGACACATGGAACCATGTTGCACATTATGATCAGGCAGTCCTAAAAGATAAAAGGGACTCACAACAGTCCTGTCTTTCTAAGCGGGAGTTTAAAAGCCTATTGCAAAGTTCGGGCAATATGACAAACATATGCTTTCGAAAATTTAAATATAAACGCAAAAAATTAAAACACAATCTTAATATAAATCGATCTTTCATTTCAAGTTTTTATTTCTAGCTCATACAGGATCAGAAGAAGGAACTACACAAGCGGAAAATGTTTATCTCGTTCGCAACATACAGGTATTCCTTTTAATTTAATAAGATTTGAAGTTAACCAAACTAGAAACTAATTCCTTAGTGTTTCCACGTCGAATCTAGAAGATGGAATGATATTGCATATAACTTTCTAATTGGCTGTGATGGAAATGTTTACGAAGGAAGAGGTATGTTTTAATTTGATTCTTCATTAACTTCTATACTTTGACCATTTAATGGAATAAAATAACAATATGACAAGGGCAAGAATGTATTATCTTCTTCTTGCAACATATAAACAAAGAAATTTTTATCCTCATTGATATTTCCATAATGTTTGGAACGTTGATACCTATACCGTTACGTAACACGCAAGTGCTCGCTTTGTAATTGCAGAAACTTTTACTGGCTGTAGCTTAATCAATTCTGATCGATTTTTTAAAAGCTTTAAATGCGTATAATAATCTTATGCTTCTGCGTGCTCTTGCAATATAACTAAGCAAAACTTAAAATTGGAATCGTACCAACAATTTCTAATGAGCTCTAACTTCTTCTTCTTCTTAGCACTACACCCCCTCTCGGGCCTTCGCTTCCTGCAAACAGCGCCTCCAACTGTCTTGGTCCGTTGACCGCGTTTTCCAATTCCGAAATCCGAGCAGCGATGAACTGTCTTCGTAGATCGAGTCAGACCAGCGTTTCCTCGGTTTCCCCATTGGCCTCCGGCCTTCAGTTCTCCCAACGAATACCTTCTTGGGTATCCGTTGTTCGTCCATACGATTCATGTGTCCAGCCCATTGCAGCTTCCGCAGTCTTACAATCCTTGAGACCTCCAGTTCGTCAAAAATTTAATACAACTCATGGTTGTATCGAATTCGCCATTGGTCCCCGTCAAGCTTCGCTCCGATTATTCGCCTCAGGGCCCGTCGCTCAAAGGCGTTCAATATATTTGCGGATGCTTGGGTTAGGGTCCATGTTTCACACCCATAGCATAACGCAGGTCTTATCACAGATTTGTGCTTGGAGCTTTATTCACCTGTGTATGCAGCTGGTCTTCAAGATCGTCAAAACTGAATAAAATATTTTATTTGCGAACTGTATG
Source organism: Odontomyia ornata (assembly GCA_963969285.1). Classification (NCBI taxonomy): domain Eukaryota; kingdom Metazoa; phylum Arthropoda; class Insecta; order Diptera; family Stratiomyidae; genus Odontomyia; species Odontomyia ornata. The sequence goes on along the minus strand of OZ017739.1, from coordinate 293,285,330 downwards.
TATAAATAGCAATGGGGCCAGCCCATCTGCCTGCCTTAGTCCGGTATTTGTGTCAAAGGCATCGGTGAGTTGGTTATTGATGCGGACTTGGGAGGTTTTCGACGTCATTGTAATGTTGGTAAGACGGACTAATTTGGCTGGGATGCTAAAGCAAAGCATTATTTGGTACAGTACGTTACGATCAATACTGCCGTATGCTTGCTTGAAGTCAACGAAAATTTGGTGTACGTCTATGTTGGACTCCCAGCATTTTTCAAGTACCTGCTTGACTGTGAAAAATTGGTCTGTTGTTGATCTACCTGCCCTAAAACCACCTTGATACTCCCCAATAATACTGTTGGCATATGATCCGATTTTATTTTCGAAGATTTTAGAAAATATTTTGTACGCCGTACAAAGTAGTGATATGCCTCTATAATTTTCGCGCTGTAGCTTGTCGCCTTTTTTGGATAGGGAATATAATTGATTGGCTCCACTCTTTCGGCATATGTTCTTGTTGCCAAATGTACTGGCTGACTTTATGAATAGCTTGATGAACACTACTGCCACCATATTTGATGAGCTCCACTGGAATTTCATCAATGACCAGCGCTTTATTATTCTTTTGGGCTTTGATGATGGAACAAACTTCATCCAGAGTTGGTGGGGCCAACGGAAGTTCTCCGCAGACATCTATAGGCTCCGATGTTCTGGATCTGTGCGGAGGATTAAGGTGGTTCTTGAAATATGATGCCCATCTTTCCTTAATCTTGATTTCATCAGCGATTATATTGCCGCTGTCATCACGACAGAGCGTGGTTTTGGGCTGATAACCACGTTTCAGGCTTTTCACTACTTTATATGCTTGTCTTGTGTTGTTTCTTTTCCTAATCCTAATAATCTTATTCGCTACTCTTCTGAAATTTTCATAGTGTTCTCTCTTCGTCTGGTTTTCCTACCTACATATTCTTTGTACGCCTGATTCTTTTTATCTAACGCATTCTGGCACTCATCATCGAACCAACCATTCCTCTTGCGCCGGGCTTGATGACCGATCGTCTGCTCTGCCACGGTCCTGATATCCGCTTTCACTTCCATCCAGAGCTCGTTGCTCGTCTTTAACGATGCGTCTAATAAGATGGGAGCCAGCTGGTTGTCGAAATGTTTGGCCACAGACGCTGTTTGGAGCCTTTCGATGTCAAATTTTTGTAGCGGGCTGGTCTTCGCTGATATGCCGTTGACATACGACATCGATAGATTAATTTGTAATGATCTGGGTTACAATTGGCTCCTCGGTATGTACGGACGTCAAGTATGCTCGAGGCCCAACGTTGTTGGATCAGAACATGATCGATTTGGTTTTGTGTGTTGCCATCCGATGATACCCAGGTCATTTTATGAATGCGTCGATGTGGGAAGCAAGCCGAACGTATGACTAGATTTCTGGTACATGCAAAGCCAATCAGGCGCTGGTCGTTGTCATTTGTTTCATCGTGGAGGCTATATCCTCCAGTCGTTCCCCGATGAGATAGCTCATTGCCAACCTCAGCGTTGAAATCACCCAGAATTATTTTTGTGTCGTTTGTGGGCAATGAGTCGACCAGTCTTTCCAGGTGATTGTAAAACTTTTCCTTCGTTTCTTCGTCCTTTTCTTCAGTCGACGTTAATCAGCCAGATTTTGAAGATTTTTGCTTTTACCAGATTGCAGTCCAATTCGTTTCCTGGACTGCCAGTATTTTTAATTGATATTGACTGGCCTGTTGTAAAAGGTCCTTAACAGCGCCAGGGTAAATGAGTTATCTGACATTCCAGGATCCAATGCCATAGTCCTTTTTTCGTTTGCGAGGTCGTTGCCGTGAGTCCAATCCATTCGAAACAATTAAAGGTTTTCCAGGGGCGGGGAGTTAGCCCGTCGCCCAACCTCCATTCCGGCGGCATGGTTATTACGTCGATTCCGTTATCGGGCGCAGAAGATTTGCCTGCACCCTCTTACGTCCTCACAAAGAAGGTGTAAGTAGGAGCTGTATTTACAGTTATAAGCAGTTCTCGACATTTTATGTTAAATTATTGGGAAACCAGTAAACCCAATGTGCGACCCCGAGAGCATTTACTACAATTTAATTGGGGGGGGGTTGGGATGAGGAATCATGGAAGCTATGGGTTGGAGAAACAAGGGGCTCCCTCCTTCTTTCTCAAACGGATTTGGGACCGTCTATGCCGGAGTTGAGCTCTAACTAATTAGGTATAATTCTGATCATGAAATATCTGCAAGATTTTTTTTCAAATTTTTGAACTCACGAGCGTCTCTTGATAGTTCTACTACCTCTAACCAAAGAATTTAGGAAAAAGCGCTGTAGAGTATTATTTGGGAGCATTCTAGGACAAAAATTTCCTCGTGCTCATAGGTGCAACATACAACAAACATGTTCTATTGCTCCGCAATATCTCCACTGGTCTTCTTCATTAGGCTTGAAGATGCATTCCCGCTACATTAGCGTGAATCGTCATGGTCATGAGTTGTAATGTTTTGTTAGTTTTGCATGCGATCATTGAGCACCAGTTATTGATAGGTCTTTATCCAGACCATATCTCCTTCTCTGATTGTCTGCACTTTCATTAGAACTACAATCTTTTCTCGTACAAATTTTTGTCTCGTAAATATATTTGCTTTTATTATAGCACGCAAAAAAAACCGTTTAGTGCCTTCAGAAAATAATATGGTTTTTCCATAAAACCTATTAACCGGCCATTTACCTATATAGAGTTTTAGAGATGTAGATCCTTAGCAATAATGAGAAAGGAAATGAGAAGTTATTTTTTCTGGTAGCACTGGAAAACTGTCCTCATCGATTTGCTATAGACGAAAGTATGTGATAGTAGTAGCATCAACCTAGGTTTCGTATCTTCGGGAATCGCAACCCGCTGCCAATAAATCTCATTCATGTCGAGAATCCACGTTATAACATTTTTGAACAGAGTAATGCGGCTCAAGTGCGGAGCGATTGTAAAGATATGGTTCGGGACACAAACACAATGGCGCTTGAAGGTGGTTTCGAACAACTAAACAGAACTTCAAAAGATATGAAAAGGAACGATGGCATGATGAGAAGAGTCACCATGATGGGAAGAGTCAACGACTTTCGTCAGACTTTGCCGATAGTACTGAGGGGCTTCGAGCAAACAAAGTAAAGGCTTCCATGTCCACTAAAACCTTTTATCTAACTTCAACAATATTATTCTCAAATCCATACTATCCACTGAATCAATCTATTCGATATTCAATAAATAAATGACCATTTAAGTACAAATCGGGCGAAAACATACTTCTACCAGACACGAATTTGGCTGCTTTAACTATATTTATACCCAAACACCATGGGGGTTGTTACTGGTAGGTACAGAATTTTCAAACTGCCTTGGCGATCCTATTATTCTTCTCGTGCTTACTGGGTTATTAGAGCCTTCCAAAAACTTGGGACTTCCATCCGGGGGAGTTACTGTTAGGCTTAGCAAATTCACTTTTTTCATTTCATTTGTCAATTGTCCCACCTGACGCTTTTTCTCAGAAATTGTTTTTTCTATTATGGAAACCTCCTTTTTCAGACCTTCAGTTGCCTTACTTGCGCTTTCAGTGTTTGATATCGCTTGACCGATTTCAGACTGCATTCTTTCTACTTTTCTTAGGAAATTCTTCTCCTCTTGTTTGCGATTATTTTTCGGTCCTTTGCTCTCATAATAACCTAATTTCATTTTATTTTTGCTCACATAGTAAATTAGATATCCAAGTGTGATATGATTTACCACTTGACATGCCGGAGCTGCGGTTCCTACCCCGTGCAATTCACGCTGCCAATGACCTTCCTAGCGGCTGATGGGGAAGAAGAGAAGTTTTCGCAAACCCGGCAGCGAGTGTGGTATTGCCGCCACAATGTCACTTAACTGCTGTGCCAGATTCTCGGGCGAAGCAAGCGACGAGAGCTGTATAAAAGAAGGCGAAGGAATTTTAGTGGAATGTAATACCGATCACCTTCTCACGACCTTCGCGACTTCTTTTGGGCAAAATCCCAATTGTGACCACTTGCTAATACAATATTCCCAGTTTAATTGTGTATCTTCACCAACGTACGAATTGTCAAGCTGCCGACGAGGATAACTTCAAAGGCTGCCGGGACTGCCAGCACATATATCAAGGGCGGCTACAAAACGTGAATTCAATGATTTTCACTTCCGAAAAAAAAGTTGGTTAGACAGACCTACGCTTTGTCAGAAGGGTTGTGTACTCAACTTACAAAATGCAGTCACCAGCCACTTATAAAATCAGGAAACATTTCAAAGGCGATTTTATTGGAGAAAATATGAAATTCGAAGATCATACTATTATTAACAAAGTTGAACGAATTTTGACTTCTGAGGTTTTTGTTATTGTTATACTCATAAATATCTCCCTTGATAATTTTTTCAAACTTTTTAGATCATAGGTATCGATTCGTGAGGGAGGAAACACATTTTTCATGTATCCCCCTCCTGTGCCCCCACTGAAGCAAAAATTGTCAGTTTAAGAAAACAGTTCAGCATCCCATAAAAAACGTTCATTTGATACTCATATCGGTTGTTCCGGGGGTCACTCCCCTGCTGTACTTTAGTCATCGATTTATGGCCAATTTTTTCGAATCCTAGAATGGTTACAAAGCCTTTTTGCTAGGAGCTTTCTCCTCGCTCCTAGTCCTGTTTCTACTATGAGTATTCATTACAGGTATTCATCTTCAGTAATTCATTAAATTGAATCAAGTGTTCAAAGCATGCACCTTAAACGTTAAAGTTGGGGGAAAATAACTCAAAATTATTCAATCTTCGCATTTAAAACAGCCACTATTTTGTTTTACGATTACTGATACCACTAGCTGAACCGATTCTCAAAGATATTCATGATACCTATCATTCCTGAAATTTTCATGCAAATCCTAGCAAAGCTGTAGTGTCTGAATCGGTAACAATCGCATATGGTTCCATAGCCATATGTCTCCATAGTAATACAGCGCATAGTGTTCCATAGTAATACAGGAAAATTCAAACCGCTTTAACTTCGTTAAATATCATTCGATCTTTATAAAACTTTCATGACAGATCAATCTTATAAATAGTCATCTGTGTGTACTGATTTTATTGAATTTAAGATTCCCGTTAAGATTTTATTCAATAAAACAACATCGATAAATCATACTATTACTAAAAAAGTTGAGTGAATTTCGACTTCTCACGTATTTGTTGTTGTTGTACTCTTAAAGGCCTACATTCATGATTTTTTTCAAATTTTCGGATGAAAAGTGTTCAATCGCGAAGGGGGGAGGGATACGCGAAAAGTTCGTACATTTCCCCTTCCCCTGCCCCCCATGGTACTGATAAGGCAATTTTAAGATTTGCTATGAAAAGATCTCATTAAGACCTTTCCAATGACACCCTACTCGACTACCATTGGTGAAAAAAAAATTTTAAAGGGTCACCTCCTTATATGAGGAGACCCCCTTAAACCCCTTTGAAAAATTTTCACCCCAAAACTTTCAAGAAGTCACCACTTCTTACCTTTTCACAAAGTTTCATGGCTGTAGCCTCTATTGTTTCGGAGAAAAAGTGCTGTGACATACAGACGGACGGACGGACAGACGGACACAGGTCGTGATTGCAATAGGGTTTTGTATTTTAGTACAAAATCCTAAAAAAGGATAAGTACTAATATTTCGAAATCTATCTTACCGCGAATTTTCTTGTACTGCTAATTATTGCGCGTTTACATAACAATTTTCCCGCAATCGCCACAACTGACAGTGATTAACCTTTACTCGTACACTTTTTGCGGACAGAACACTCACACTCCCGCGTTCTTTCTCTACTTCGGATGTCATTTATGATATCCGTTCCGCTCTCCCGTGTTGAACTTCCGGGTGTTTTACTACAGTGGTTTTGTGCAATTCCTTTTCCCAGCAGCTCAGCACAATGATTCTATTACAATATGTTTCTTCAACATATGGGTCTAGGTATGAGTGCTTCCTGTGCATAACGGGCTGGCCCAATTATCTTGGAAAACTAGAATTATGTGTAGTTAGAAAAAGACGCCTAGCACATGAGCACTAAAAATACATCATTACCAGCTATGTTTATTGTTTCTGCCCTAGAAAACACTCCATTTTGTCACAGCTAAATGATAGAAGATAGGCGGTATATTTTCAATAGTCTGCATATTGTGGTTAGAGTGCTCACTGCATAAGCCGAAGGTCCCTGGTTCAATCCCGTTGGTGACAGCGAGATTTGTATCGAGTGTTTTTTCGGACGGACTATGAGCCTGTTCAGTTATGATACGTACTGGTTTGAAATCAGAACGTATCGCGGCTGGAAGGATGGACACACGGCCAAACCGTGATACTGACTATATCAGCTTCTCAAGTGGTAATGCATACGATCAGCATAAATAGTACTCTAACTATTTCTAAGGGAAGGCTCGAAAGGGGCTGTGGTGCTAAAACAAACAAAATATATTTTCCTGATTTTTTTAATCTCTATATCTTATAAAAGCCTTGAGTGAAATTTCTGAAAATCATACTCTCTTTTGTATGAAAAACAAACAGTAAAACTCAAGCTAGCAACGAAAATTTCAATCCATGAATAAATGTTCCTACAAAGCATACTACTGTAAAACAAGGTTTCTAGCATCAACACTCTTAAGCTGATCAAGCAAAAATAGGTAGGAAATACAGAAATAAAACAAGTTGAGTAAGCAGGAGAGTGCTCCTACCAGAAGGTCTTTGTAAACATACTAGGGTTAGAAGCAAGTTTTCTAATGGCTTGAATCGATAACTTGAATTATTCATCCAATACTTGGATATGAAATCGTTCAAATTTATAAAAAAGATGCAAAGTTTCTTTCATAAGCACAGTGCAGCCACCATTTTAATCTAGCTTAAATGATTTTTCTGAATGCTCGGCCGATTAAATATGTTCAAGTTAAACACTATTCCTTAAATTTTCACGAAAATTGAAAGAAAATAAAAGTGCCTAAGTCAATTTTAAATATATACGAGTATAGGGTTTTCCAATAAGAGGTGTTATTTTGAATAGATTTTGTGATTTAACACCTTGCGACTTCTTCCTTTGGAGCCACGTGATAGAGAAGACCTACGCCAATAGCCCAGCGTCAATTCAAGATCTCAAAGATGAAATTCGTGAGGCTATCGAGGACATAGGGCAGCCACTTTACGATTTGGTTATGGAAAATTTCATGAAGAGGTCCTGTAAGCGTGTCGTAGTGATTGTTTGCCTGATGTTTATTTTTGCTATTAACGGCATATCTTCTTCTTTATAATGAAATAAACATCCGATCATTTATTTAAAAAAATGGCATTTGTCTTTTAATGTCAAAATAACACCTCTTATTGGAAAACCCTATATCAACCATAAACACGTGTTATTGTTGTTGTCATTCCATACAATTGAAATGGCTATAACTCACTTGATTATGATTCGATCCCAATTAAATTTTGTGAACATATATATCTTATGTCAGTCTATACAATTGCAAAATTTCAAGAAGTTTAAAGGTACCGTTTTGATTTTACAGGCAAAAATGTAAAATCTACAAATCATACTATTATTAACAAAGTTGAGCGAATTTCGATTTCTAAGGTATAAGTTGCCCTTGTACTCATTTAGGCCCACGTTCGTGATAATTTTCAAAATTTTCGGCTGAAAGGTGTCCAATCGCGAGGGGGGGGGGGGGGGACACAAATTTTGTGTACATTTTGCCTTCCCCTGGACCCCCTAATTCATAAAATGATTTTTTTATTTCAGATTCTAAAAGATCTAATCAAGACCTTTCATTTGATACCCCACTCGACTACCTTTGATTAAAAAAAATTTTTAAGGGCCAATTCATTATTAGGGGGGAACCCCCCTTTCGAGATAAAAATCACCATGAAAATTAGTTTCATCCTTTTTAGGGCGCTTTGAAGTCGGTTTCCTTTTTTTCTGTTTTATTTACGCGAACTATTCATTTAATTTGTTGTGAAATTCAGTTTCTTGACCAGAATGTACCATAATTCACTTTGTAGTACACTTAGCTAACTAGCTTCGCTTTACGATCGCGTACGCGTGCTTGTCGGCTAGCTATTTGCGGGGTCATATGGAGCGGTTTCTTTGTCACGCCACGAAGTTGCAGCACAAAATATAGCGTACTCTACTCCACAAGACATTTCGATCCATTTTTATTATCTTTAGAAATTTTCTATTGTGTCAATTAAGCTACTCTACAGTAGTCAATTATTTTATTTATTTGATATCCACAGGCCAATTCTCTTTTTTCATGTCGGCCTTGTTTTGTTTTGTGAGTCGTAGGATGGGTCATGCAGGTAGTTCTCAATTAGCTCAGGTACTAAATTAGGTCAGGTAGAGGGATATTAAATTTTTAGGGTTTTGTAAAATAATTTTATAAAAACCTACTAAAATCGCGTCCTTTCTGTCCGTCCCTCCGTCCGTGTATCACAGCCAAAACTGACGATAGATACAAGCCATATGGCAGCAGCGCTTACTACCACACACATGACCATTAGTAGGCCGACTTTGCTGGCTAACTTACATGGCGTTATATGAAGAATTGTGGAGGTGCCAACAAAAAGTCGAGGTTTTGTACTGTTTAGAGACAGATTTCTACAGTGAAATCCAGATGATCCGCGGAGAACACAATAGCGCTCCTAGTGAAGTGAAAATTATTTCAGTTCTTATACCCGTTTAGATTTTATCGCCTTCCAAAGTGAATTTATAGGAGTTTGTTTACATCTCAACGCTGAGCTATCAGTCGAAGGTGCAAAACGTGTGCTTCATTTGCTCGTCTTGGAAAGTTTAGGAGCACAATGGGCTATACAAGGTGAATTTATAGCATGCACGGAATGCGTTCGGAACGTTTTTTATTCGGAAAATAGTATATATGACGAAATATAAGCATTTGCTAATGCCGCAGTTGGGTGACAGCTACCGGAAGCTTGTCCATAGTAGGCCGACTTATACATATGCAAATTGCTACCATATGGCTTGTATCTATCGTCAGTTTTGATCACAGCACTTTTCCTCGCAAACTACATTAGCTGGAAACATAAGATTTTGTAAGTAGGTGTAAAGTGATGCCTTCTTCAAAGTTTCACCACAAAAAAAATTGTATAAGTTGTTAAAGGGGGGTGTCCCCATACAGGGAAGTGGCCCTGAAAAAAAATTTCATCAAATGTAGACAATATGGGTATCAATTGAAAAGTATTAATGATAACTTTTCAAAACAGGTCTTAAAAAGCCAAGTTTTGCTTTCAGGGGTGCAGGGGAAGGGGAAATGTATGAAAATTTTGTGTTTTCTCGGAGAGTTCGGTCTAGTACTGAGAAAATACGTAGGAATTGGTAATAAGTTGTTCGCTGATGATGTTACCATCTGTTTTTCTATGGTTATACATATATTTCATGCCTTTCTAGGATGTCAAGTCTTCGTTATTTGCTTTGTTTTTGTAGCAATTCCGTAGAGTTTGTCAAAGCGTCAGGCTCGTGTGCATGGTTTTGTAGGTGCGTCGCATTATTGGAGTCTGCCTTGTTGAGTAAGAAAGATCGTAAGTGCTCTTTGTTGTATCTTGGCGTTACTCTATAGTAATTTAAATTTTTTGTCTCGTTAAATTTAAGAATGCAGAAATTGTATAAAAAGCAACCGTGACTTTCCCTGAAGGAAGGTTGTTGCATTAAAAGGGGAATGTCAAACCTAAAGATGTTAAAGTGGCTAAAGTGAATAGCTCATCTCTGCCTAATGATGGAAACTTGACAGATTTAGTTGCCGATTACCTATTAAAACAACAAATTAAGCAGATTCGACGGGGTGACCAGTTTTTCTCGTCAAGAGTAACCACTCCTGGTCACCACGGGGCTGTTCGACAGCTTAAGTTTTCTTCAATTTCATCATCTATGAAAATTACGCTATTATGCCCCTTCGTATAGGCAGCTGGTGTGTATATTTCATATGATCGTATATTAAAAGCTAATTTCTCGACTGGGGTACACCATATATGACTGTTAATATCTGCAGAGTCCTTCGTTGGATTAGAATTATGTTCCGAAACATTTTAGTCAAAGATATTGTCTTAGCCACAAAAGTGAAATTTTTTGTTGTACCAGAAGCTGTGCTTTACCTTTATTCGATTTTCTTCAAATACTTTAGTGGAAAAAGAAGTCATCTGTCTATCCCCGTTCAAAAATTATGCCTGCACATACATAAAAAAAAGATACGAATGAAAATTATAACCAATTTTCCTATAGAAGTCGGTTAAAAAGTTAATCACATTTTATATGAATGTTTGCTTAACCCGTAAGAAGGCGCGCGTGCGCATTTTCCTCACGCTGAAGTCAGTCAAAAGCGAAGGCAACGTTTAGAGCATATTTTAATTGGTGCATAGAATACATTTTGTGTCTTATTTTCGACAAAACACTTGATATACTTAATTGACATTCTCTTAATACAGGTGTTTTTTCAATATTATAATATTCTTGATAGAGTAAAAACACACCTGAAATAGCGCGACCATTTTCCTCGCTCCCTGTGACTACTTAACGCATGCCTTCGAGTGGGTTAAATTCAGTTTTTTTAACTTCAGAAAACGAAACGTTCCTGTTAATATCTCCAGAATCTCCAGAAGATTGCAATTCCGTTCCGAACCGTTATAGGTCCATATGTTGTATATCATTATGCAACTTTAATGATGAAATCAATACATTCATCGATCAGTTATGTCGCAAAATCAGATCTAATGTCGGATTTTTGTTTTGTTTATTTGACTTTCAAGCACTTTAAATGGGACCTAATGGAAATCCAACAGAATGCAACAGAACTTCTCTATTATCTCCATTCAAAAGTTATGCCTGGACATATATTAAAACTATTTCCGTTGACATAACAACGCTCCAGTCAGAATACAATACACAGTCACCAACAATGAATAAACTCATGAAACACTTGAATGAGGGGTACATGTTTAAAAAAACCATTGTTACTCAATTTTTAGTGGCCCTCATTTTGTTACAATGTAACAAAAATCATTCACATCATCAATTATCAAAGATATTTATGTTATTCGTCTTATCTGGGAATTTTAAGAAGATCAGATCATGGAAAGTCCATAGAATAGTAGCATCGTGTGTTATTGCTTTAATTTGAAAAAATCAAACTTAAACAGCTTCCGTAAATATGTAATTCGATTTTCTTCAAACTTATAGAGTATAAGTGCCTTTTATGAGGTTACCTACGCATCAAATATCGTTGAGTTTAACGATTTTATTGGAGAAACTGTGAAATTTGAAACAAATACTATTATTAACAAAGTTGGGAGACTTACTCGTACTTGCGTGATTTTTTCAAAGTTACTGAATCACAGGTGTCCAATCGTGAGGGGGGGGGGGGGGGGACACCGATTTTTTTACCAGTTTAGTGTCTATAGCTGCTATATAGTTTCGGAGAAAAACTGCTATGACACATAGACGGACGGACAGACAGACAAAGCCGATTTCAATAGGGTTTTGTAAATAGTACCAAACCCTTAAAAGGCAACAAAAATATACGGATGAATTAAAATACTAAAAATAAAGTTGAAACAAAAATGAGTTATAAAATAAATGTTAAAATGTATTGCGCTTTAACTTACCCGATTAGGTTACAACCCCTCCTAGAAGCTGACAGATTACAATGTTTTATATTCCAAGTAGAGTTAGCATCCTATTTTCAAGTTTTTCTATGTCCAAAAGTACAAAAGTAAGAAACCAATAAATCATATTTAACTTCTGTATTAGTCTGTCATGGAATGGATACCTTTTTGCAAAAAATTAATGTCAAAAAATAATTGGAAAATTAGAATCGAATCAATTCTCAAATGTTACAAGGAAGAACTTCGATTCCGCTCATTCAGCTTTTCCACAATAAGTCATTTCCAACATATCGTACTATTTTTCGATCGATTGATAGACTACAACTATTATCCACGTTTGGAACTTATTAAAATTACCAATTTCTGCCCAGTAATCACATTAATTTTTTGAATTCGATGTAAATACTATAAAGATGTGATTAATTATTATATGATTCTACTTTAAATTTTATTTTCCAGGATGGAAAGTCATTGGTGCGCATACATATGGATATAACAAGAAATCCGTCGGTATATCATTCATTGGGTGTTTCATGCGTGACAAGGCACCTGAAATCAGTATAAAAGCATGTAAGCTGTTGATCAAAAGGTTTGTAGATTTGCTTGGCGAGTTTGTTTACAATTCTTTCAAATTCACTTGTTTTCCAGAGGTATCGAAGAGGGTCACATACGCCCTGACTACATATTGCTTGCACATTGCCAATGCAGTGCAACGGAAAGCCCTGGACGAATGCTTTTCGAAGAAATCCAAACCTGGCCACATTTTTCATCCAACCCAACTATTTAACACTAATCCAGTAAGCATTCAATTTGTGATCGCAGTAATTCAGGTTGTAAGAGAAAATAAAACTAATTTACAAAATTTAAAATCATTTGCGTCATTATTAATTTATGTTCACAATATATAGATAAATTATAACAAATTTATCTTCAACAATAAATATACCAAATACTCTATCGGTATAACATTGCAAAATATCACATATCAATAATTTATTCTAACTATCAGTATTATCTGATATCTATGTATACTATGCTCACCAAGTACCAAAGCTAAATAAATGATTTATTGCTTCCTATGAACATTATTTATCCTAAGTGATTCGCGTACCAACTTTTGGTTTTGGCAGTATACTTTACCCCAGCTTTTGTGTTCTGGCTCTCAGTCGTTCACACTTTACGCAATCAAGTATGTTATCCCAACACTTCTGATGAAAGCATGTTCCACAATTATCACAACGTTTAACTCTGTTCTGCCATGGGAAGATAATTTGCTTTTTTGGGCAAATTTCACATATAAAACCGCGTGCAGTGCAGAGCTATGAAAAAATATCTTAGTCCTCATTTTCGCCAAACACCTAAAAAATCTTACCTCGCAATTGAAAACGTGTTCTTCACATTTTGATATTATACTAGAAATAGTCTTTGGAAATGATCCTTCTTTCGTGGCCAGAAAATCAAACATTGACCATTTGTCAGGATCCATTGTTATGTAAGCAGCTATATTGTCGAACAATTTCTTTTCTCTGTAAAATTTTTATTTTATGTTAAATCAACTAAAACTTTCTCAAAAAGATACTACTTACTCGAGAGCAAATCGACATGTAATGATGAAATCCTGAATGAATTTTAATTGAATTCTTTTAAATCTACTAATACTCAAAGTTTTGATTTTGGTGTAGAGCGACGGATTTAAATCAGGCACATAAAATAAAGGATATGTCCAAATTTGCTCCAGAAGCCTGTAAGCAAAAACGCTGACAGGATAATAACAAAAATCCCACCTGAAATGAGTAATGAATTTATAAACACATATGGCAGCCAAACAACAAATGGGATTCACCTCTCTAAAACCTTAGCCGGAATTATCGACATTTGATTTCGATGACAACCGGTACAATGAAACTTTCCGAGGTAGGTGCAATACCGAAAGCGATTCATGTATGAGCGCGACACTCTCATTCCACATCCAGTACATCGGAAATTCTGTTGTTTCAACAACTGTTTACGACTGTTGGAATAAGAAATTATTAACTAGAAGCTTATAGAATTATTAAATTAAGCCAAGGTTCGCGAGGCGCTTGAGTGATACAATGATGATCATTAAAATTAGCTTACTTTGGATTTGGATGGTTTGTAAAGATAATTTGCTGTCGTGGTGGAGCCCAATCTCTAGTTCCCCTCAGAACGGGAGGAACATAGTTTTCATCGGGGTCAGCTGATAGACTACTCGGCATAGGAAGAAGTTCCTGTGGAGCATCCTGTACGAAAAGTTTTAGGTCAAATTAGAAATGATTAATTTGAATTTCTTACCTTTGCCGAAACAAGCCACCTCAAATCGGAAGCCCTCGGTAACTGATAGTCACTAAATTTTGATATAAGGGATAGAGCCACTCCCTCCGCCGAAAGAGCGTCTCCGTCCCATTCTGCATATGCTGTTAAATCATTTGTATTGTCATTTGATTGCATAAGTTCCTGTTAGAAAAAAAGAAACATACAAAATAAATGAATGATAAATATATGAACGAACATGTCAAACGACAAAAGCTAGGTCGAATTGTAATTGTTTTTGTTAATGTGACCTGATTTGTATGCCCAGTTTTATTTTCTTGGAAAAGCCGTCGGACCTTGCTTCTTTGAGTGAGCAGACGCGACGCGGAGGTAAATAATGTTATTTTCACTTTGGGCTAAGTTTCAATTTCCAGCTTTCAGGTTTATTCGGTAAAAGGACCGATAACGACAGGGACTGTGTAATCTGCTATTTTTGTGGATAATAAACAAAAAAAAATCTGGCGAAGAAAATAATCATTAAAAATTTGTTTTTGTTTCTCCCTTTCTCCTAACTTTCACTTACACTTTAAATGCAATCACAATGAACGGCAAAAAATATATAAGCATCGTTCCCTTCAAAGGAAACTTAAGTGCACAAGTCCAAGGAGAGCGATCTACATATTAACATAAACAACGACGGGTTGAATGTATGCAGTTATTAACTGTAAATAAATCTTGTGTAAAATGAGGTTTTCTTTTTCTTTGGACTTATTATTAGGAGGGTAATTACTTGATAATATTTAATTACGTGGTTATTCATGTCAATAAAAAAAAGGAAGAAAAAAAAACGAACTTCATATCAAAAGTTCGGACGCTCACAAACAGTCATAGACATTAGTATACCTCCATACATATTTTATCGCTAGAAGCCACTCTGAAAACATTTTAAACATTTTCGCGGGCGGGAGAAAGCAGCGACGGTATTCCAACGATGTGGGTAATGATGGCAGATGCAATTACAGATACAGCAGAAACGGGCTTAGGACATCTTAAGATACGGACAGTAAAAGAAACAAGCACAAACAGTACGGTCAAAGATGAATTCAGGCAAAAAGAAGCAATACATTACCCTCCAACAAGAAACGACTAGCCATTAACTAGAAGATTGCACAAATGAATGAGCAGATGACGCTTAAAGAAGCCAAATTACCGTATGCCTCAATCCCTCCAAGAGGGATACACACCGCGCACGAGACTGTGTGAAGACAGACACAATAATATATTATTTGGCAGCCCGATTGGAATTAAAAACATATAAATGCAGTATTTCTAAAATATCTTTATATTTTGCACAACAACTACTGGGGCTTTGAGCATTCGAGAGACTTAACAAGATGTCCCAGGCAGTCACACCAACAACTGAAGGTGAGATAGTCATTCCTTTGTGGCTTTAAAACAATACTCTTGGAGTAGACGGAATGCCCGCAAAGCAACATAACCTCACAAACTTGTTAATATGAACTAGATGATTGGCGAAAAAGTATACCTGTAATACATGAAAAGAGAGGCAGGCCGCAATTTAAAAGCTACAAAGGAATCGCCCAATTGTACGCATCAGAAAAAGTGCTCAACAAAATCCTTGAACCAAAACTGAAGCCCTATTGTGAAAACATAATCCGAGAGTACCAAGGTGGGTTGGAAGATGATGGTCTACGATGGAACAAATATTAACTAAATGCTGGGAATAGAACATTGATGTGCATCAGCTCCTAGTAGAATTCAGCTTCAAGCAACCATACAGGAATTTCGATAGGTTATTCTACAAATCAAACACTTACTAGCGTATGCTGACGATGTCAACATTATGTCTAGATCAAGGAAGCCTTCACCACCTAGATCCGAAGCAAACAAATCCGGCCTCATGGTCAACGAAACTAAAACTGGACTAATAACTCATTTTGATAGAAATGGCAAAAAAAAGGACGAGATATGCCACAGTATGAACTCAGCAAACAAAGACTACTACCTTGATATTACCTAGTCTAAGGTTTTTTTTTGTGGTTGGGAGGTGAATGCCACCTCCCCTGTCAACCCGAGAACCCAGCCTGGAACCGTTTGACATATTACTTCGGGCCAGGTCTCGTTTTGTTACGCCGTGAGGCGCCTTCAAGCAGGGGATCCCTCATCTATTGGAAGGGGAGAGAGGAAGAATAATTGCCAGACAAGCGATTCCCCAGCCCCAACGCTCCCGGCTGGTGTGAGTCCTTTTAATCTTTTACGATTGCCCGATTCGAGCATCACCGGAACTATACTATCCGGGATGCGCTCTCCCGTCTCCTGCTCCATTTTGTGCACGTAAAAAATATGTGGCAGGCATTGTCTTCCTCTCCTGGGCAAAATCGACCACCAGTACACTGGGGGCTTGCCATGCCGGGGTTTTCGATGATGCTCATAGTTGAGTTCACCATGTCTTGAGCTGTCAGTTCTTCCGTCCCCTGCGAATCTCTCTGCAGCGGGGCACCTGCTGTGAGCACCTCGACGAACTTCTCGACGTCCATCCTTCCGATGTTCCAACCAATTGTAGAAAGTCGAGAGCACGGGTCGGGAGACAACATCACTGATCTCAAGCAGAATGCACTGAAGATCACTGGCTGAGTAGGCCTCTAATACTCTCCAATTGTGTATCCCCCGTACTAAGGACTGAGAGGCGAATGTCACGTCCGGTATGGTTCCTTCGCAGCCACAGCCACGAGCACCGTCCTGGCCGTCATTTATAGGATTCGTTCTGCCCGCGGAACTGTTTGAGGCATGCCCCATTCGATTGCTTTAGCTTTGAAGTCTTCGCCAACGAGCACGGTGCCGTCTGCGTACGAGACAGCGCCCTCCAAAACATTCAGCTTGGCTTGGAAAGAAGATATCAATTCGTTCGGCGTTAGGTACACACTAAAGAAGGTGGTTCCTGAGCACCGAATCCACACGAAACCATTCCCCCGTCCACAGCTCTCTGCCTGGAAATCACTATTTCGAACTCAGATGGCGGTAGGAACAGTTTCATCAGGGTACCATGATGCCGAACTTTTATCATAGTGTTGCCCACTCAGCAGCAAAAATCAGCTTTCATGTCCCTCGCAAACTGCTCAAGCAGATTTTCGGCGGTTGAACTGCGTTGTAGGTTTCGCTGCAGGATGCGGGTCATCGAATTTCTGATTTTGCCTTAGCTAACGCTTTCTGGAAAACCCGGCATTTTCCTAATCCCAAGAAGTGCCCAAAATCCGGTCTCGGATCAGCATCCTTGCAAAGAATACAGTGTGCTTCGTTGGTACACTTTATTTTTCTATGTCTCATTTCACCGCATTTGTAAAATTGGGAACTCCTATCGGGTCCTTTGCATACTTGTGCGGTGTGACCATAGCCAAGGCATTTGAAACATTGAAGAGGTGCTGCTCTTCGCCGTCGGCGGGACTGGAATTGATGCTTTGGGCTGGCAGATATGATGGTTTGGACCTAGTTGCTTTGCACGGTAGCGCAGAGGTGACACTCGTGCGTGAACGGCTCCAATTCAACTATCATACCGTCTTCGTCCTAGTAAAACCTTTGCAGGCCTCGGAGTACGTTCGAAGTTCGCACCATTGGGTTGATGATGTAGGTTCGGTTGAGACGGATTCCCGATTAGCGCTGGTCTGGTTCGAGCACATGTCCCCAGCGGCTGCAGCTACGATGTTAACAGCACGTCGGGAGCGGTAATAACGATGACAAAATGACGATGAATACAATGACAGTGAAGACGAACGAAAAACGAAGATTAACAGACAGTCTTGTCCAGACAGAGATTCATGTGAACGACAGAGCGTCCTTAAAAGGAAAAGCGGGCACATGTCCCCATAAGGGGCCTCGCATAGCCTCCCTGCTCTGCAAAAATAACCATGGAACCAAAAAGGCGACTACATACACTAACGGAGATAGCGGCTTCGAGGGGAGATCCAATAAAATTGTAGAAACCAAAAACCTCAAAAAAGAAATATTTAAAACACCAAAAAAAAAGAAAGCAAAAATAACAACAATGACGACGCAACCAGCGGCTGCAGCTACGATGTTAACAGCACGTCGGGAGCGGTAATAACGATGACAAAATGACGATGAATACAATGACAGTGAAGACGAACGAAAAACGAAGATTAACAGACAGTCTTGTCCAGACTGAGATTCCTGTGAACGACAGAGCGTCCTTAAAAGGAAAAGCGGGAAACTCTGCAGGACGTTCCAGATGTTCGAGCGGTGTAGAAAAATATAAAGAACACCGAGAATTCGATGGCCACTGCTGCGATCGCTACCGAAGCGACCGAAGCAAGGGTCGTAAATCCCGAAATAATAAAGAATCACCCTGAAGTCCCCAAAGAGATTACGGCAGGAAAGGACAGGAACGACCAGACAAATAAAGCGCCGTTGTGTGATTTCATCACCACCGTTGAAAATGTGGCGGAAGTAGTTTACTCGGAAACGGAAGCCGATAACCTCTCCCAAGAAAGGTGGTCGTAAAGTACAATCGCCGCCCACCGACATGAAGAAGAAAGGCTCATCCGAAAAGCGGGAGATGTTGTAAAAAGAAAACAATCTGCATGCTGTTAAAATTACGTTCGAACTGAATTTAAATGGGAAATTACCTGTGTCGTCTAGCCTGATAATATCTGGCCAAATTTTGACAAAACACCGAAGGTATACTTCTATGCAGCAAGAAACTACTAAGTTTGACCGAATTGTCCAGCCAAAATAACTTGAACAGAAAGTCTAACATTGTGCTTCCAATAACGTCAGCCAAAGTGTTATTCCATGGCCGAATCTTTATTGAGTTACGGGTCAGAACCTTCTGATCCCGAATCTAAAATTTCTTGCAGTATTTATACAAATTTCTTAAAACATAAAATGCTTGATTTATTGCTTACTGCCCTCATTAATCAGTACTCTGTTTGTGTGGTCTCGTGACCACAAATCGATTAACACATCATATGTCTTCATATGCGTTTGCTACTCAATTTTCAATAAACCACACAATTGCATATGTTACGTAACCTTTCTGTAGGTTATAAATTTTTACCACTTTAAGTGCGTGTACAATGACATAAGAATGCATGCACGCACATGGCAATATTTTTGTTTACCTTTCGGGATGCAGAAGAAAGTGAAAGCGAAATTGTTGAGTGCTGATTAATGAGGTTCTACATTTCAAGTGTGTTCCACTTATTGGTTTGTATGTACATAGATTATAATGAATGATTGCATGTATGTTAATTTGGGTATAATTTAGATTTAATGTATTTCATATTGAATGTTTCTAATATATTGAATGCATAATAGAATGAATGTATTAGATTATGTGTGAATGTTTCTAATATATTGAATGCATAATTGAATGAATGTTTTAGATTATGTGTGAATGTTTCTAATATATTGATTGCATAATTGAATGAATGTTTCAGATTATGTGTGATCATTACAATGCGACTCGCCAAAAATCAACAACGGAGTAAAGATTCGGCTCCTTGAACTAGAGGAGCTCCTAGACCGCATAGAACATCATAGGAGGAGCTGGTTAAAAGCCAAGAAGGCCGAAGAGCAGCAAAAGGCTAAAGAAGCGCTGAGGGCTAAGTTTAAAGGGCACGCGCAGATATTTCCACCATGAATCAATGAAAGAATGGAGTCTAGCCCAATCGAAGGAGATCGAAATAAAAGAAGGAAGAAAGAGGAACTTGGGCGAGGATTAGGGGTTCCAGACAGCGCTGACAAAAGGAGCGAAGAAAGCCGTAAAGAAACTCCTTCAAAAAGTACCAGAAAGTAAAGTTCGCACGGACGCCCAACAAGAAAAAAAGACCTGATGCGAAACAGAAGAGAAGGAAGCCCCGACGAAGATCCCGGCAGCAGGCACTGCTCGTAAAACCCCAAGATGGCCGATCCTACCCGAAGGTGCTGCGGGATATCAGAGGAAATGTAAGGCTCGAAGACACCAAGACTGCCATTAAAACAGTACGACCAACGCCATATACTAGTCGAATTTGGAGCAGAGGCCGACAATAGGCAAGCATTTTGCGACGCAGTAAGGAAAGTCCTCGGCAAAAGCGCAACTATAGCTGATGGCAACGATTGAAATAAGAGATATTGACTGCGTCAAGGATCTGGCCGAGGTAGAAGAGGCCACCAAAAGGGAGTTCCCTAGCGTGGGCAGGACCAAAGCGAGGCTAACACCAGAAAACAAAAGGGGACAACGCATGGGTATCATTGACTTGACAGAAAAGGACGCCGAACAATTTCTGAATAAGGGCAAAGTAAGAAAAGGGAGGGTTGTCTGGAGGATACAGGATTCTAAGGTTTAGAAATATACAAAGCAAGCTTTGCATATGCAAACCACTCATAAAACATGTACCCTTGTATGGATGCGAAATCTGGACTTTTATAACTGTTTCCGAAAAGGCAGTGGATATATTCGAATACAAACTGCTTAGGAAGATTATATAGTAGCATTGTACGTATAATATGAATAACGACCAACCTGTTTTTGTATGTGGAAAACTATGCGAAATGTAATGAGCAGGGCACATGATTGGAATCGCGCCGTAGGACAACCGAAGAAATAGTAGGAAGACTCAATGAATGGTGAAAACAGGTCCCCGCTACTTTGAGGTGGCGAACGAAGTAGCATATCCGCAATAATTGAAGGCGAAGGGCCGACATGGAGCTATGCTAAAGATAAAATTGACTTTTCTTTAAATTTTACTAGAGGGTGTGATAGTTCACCTCGTCGTGGCCACATCTCAGATATAACAAAGATGTCTATATTATTACTCAAGGCCAAGACGAATACTTCAATATTTCTTTATGCTTTGCGTATTTCAGTGGTGTTCTTAATTATTAATAAGAACGAACTTAACCACCAGCTTAACTATTAAACTGTTTCGATGAGTTTTTGCTTTACAAGCCAAAAGATTCTCTATAAGAACCTGAGAAAGTAGTTAAAAGTCTTATTCTCTTGAGCTTGAAGCTGGCGTAATCTTCTAAATATCCAAGAAAAGATCTTCTGTTTTTGACATTAATCGAATTCGAACTAATTTTCAATTCCCTTAAAGTCGCATCGATTGTGATGCATGTGTTGTTGAACGACGGTTCGCTATCGTTCCAATGGTTCACTTGGAGGTCAGCTTAAAGTACGAAGCAGTAAGCAGGAGACAAAATCAACAAAAGCTTGTGTCGATAGCCAAACCATCTACTATTTAGACAATTGTTGCGATGGCTGACTTCAAGCTGCATGTAGCGAACAATCAATGCCCTTTTGTTGCCTTTTACATGTCACACCTCGTTCAACCTGGTTGTCATAACTGAAATCTCTGAAGTTTTAAGTCCAAACTGATGTGTTCAGAAAAGTAGTAAGAGGATACTGCTTCCTATATAACTCTTACCGATATACTATACTAACCGCTTCCGCGAAGGAAGCATCAAAAGCTGAGCCCCGTCTGGCTAGTTGGTCCGACAACTCAATCCCCTCTATGTTCCTGTATCAGAGCATCCAGAGAAGAGTTACTAAAAACTGCCTGCCGATGGACTCCTCCCGATACTGTCCTACCAGCTTAGAGGATGTTATAGCCAACGTAAGAACCTTGTTAGTAGCCTGGATATTTGAGCATATAGCAACGTTCTTCGTATATCTGCAAGACTGATTGTCCAATATACCGTATGCCTCTTGAATGGTTAGTACATCCATCTCGAAGACACTAACGTAGTTAGGGAGGCGAAAGGTTTTAAAGACATTATCGTTTTCGCAAAAACTTCTTTCCCAACTCCGCATTCTATTTTCAAACTTTCGGTAAAGATTCGTAAGTCGTAACTTTCTAATACTTCATACTTCCTCCAGTCTACTCTAAATGGAAAACGCACTGCGAAATTTTTCAAAGGCTCAGCTTAGGGATCGTTTCATCAGTCGCCGTCGTGATCACTTCCTTTGAGAAGCAATCTAGGATAGCGTTGGGGTCTTATGGCTTGGCTAACCAGCATCAAAACTTCTTCAGCATGAATACACTTTGCGATGTGGTTTTCAATGTAAAGGTCAATGGAAAGGGGTTGAGAAATACGTTTAGAGCATTCGTAGGAGTTGGACGCAAAGCATCCGTAACCAAGGTTTATTTCGAAGATTCTGTGCAAGTCTCGTCAGGCTTTTTAAAGAGAGAGACAAGATCTTGCTAAGCCTAACTTAATCCTTGAGACTCTTAAAGCATTTGGAGAGCCGGCGCGCAGCCATTTTTGCGAGCATCAAGGAGAGTGTCACCCCTCGTGTGTCTCTCACCTCACCGCGCGTATGCCGACAATCAACGTCATTGGTGTTAAGTCATCGGTTCTATACATCAGATGGTATTGTTGTCTCGTTTCTCTCAGTGGTCTCGGCATTTCCATGTCAACATGAGCTAAGTTCTCTAAATTATAAGTGCTTAAAAATTTAAATACATTTTGAATTTTTTTTCTGAAATCTCAAAAGCCGTAAAATATATTCTAGCTTTGAATTGAATCTAGTCTCGCGACATGATAAAATAAAATCATGGCATAACGAATTAAAATTCAGGGATTATTACGCAAGCGTATTGTCATTGGGTATTAATATCGAGATCAAGCGTAACGATAAGTTAAATTTTGTGAGACTGATAACAAAGAAAGTCTTCGGATTATGGACTCGAATTGCGTTAAATTGTAATTCTAGGTTCACGTGCTATCAGCGAGCGGATTCCTCTGTTCGTGATCGGTGGTTTGATAGTGGCAGCGAAAACATAACAAGTATAGGAATCAATAGCAGCAAATTGCTTTGTTAAGAATATCAAAATGATATTACTTCACTAAAATATCTCCCTACAGATATTAACAAACTTTGACAAGCTGATCATAATCCTTTGCCATATTATTTGTGGTACGGTTTCCTTTTGCAACTTCACTAATAATTTGAATTATCACCAACCAAATCATAATGGAAGACCTTAATGAAGCTCAAAATCATCTCTTAGCAAAATTGAAAGGCTTAGGGAGAAAATACGATGATCAGGAACCCTCAGAAAAAAAAAATTCTCATTGATTAATTTTAGAGCTAGGCTTCAATTATATTCAGATACTTTTCTAAAAACATATGAGATAATTCTTAAAAATAAAAACAAAAAAACCGCAGAGGATAAGTATTTCGTGGAGGATATTCCTTCACAAGCTGAAGAAGCCTATTATAGGACAAAGAATAAATTTGATAGACTTTTAGCTGAATCCACGACCGATGAGGTTCCTACCGAGTTAAATCAATCAAGTAGCTCCCAACAACACATAGTACATTCGACATCACGACTACCTGTGATTAATATTCATGAATTTTCGGGAAAGCAAGCCGATTGGGAAAGCTTCCGCGATTTAAATTGTTCTGTTATTCATCAAAATGAAACATTGAATAATGTTGAAAAATTCCACTATTTGAAGTCTTCCTTAGGGAGAAAGCAGTAGATCTTATAAAATACAACGATGTTGCGAGCGAACACATACAATATGCTCGGATATATTTCCGGTTCATAACTGCAGTAGTAGCGAGCAAACAACACCTATGTACTCGCACTTCGCGAATGAAAATTAGCCAAAGAAACACATACGCAAGTAAATAAGCGAGCAGTAAAGTAAACGAGAAAGTTCAACCCGCAACGATATTCACATCGTGAACGAACAGGGTGCTTTGAACAGAGGTAAGCGGAAAGGAAAACCGAAAGTTCCGGCATAAACACTCTTTCGCTCAATGTACCCAGTTTCGCTAGTTCAGCTCGAGATATCGTGGGAAAACCGAAAGTTCTGACTAAAACACTCTTTCGCTCAATGTCCCCAGTTTCGCTATTTCACCTCAAGAGATCGTGGGAAAGCCGAAAGCTTAAGCTGAAAGCACTCTTTCGAAGTCGAAAGCTTAAGCAAAAAACACTCTTTCGCTCAATTTCCCCAGTTTCGCATATTCACCAGCCGAGCAAGCGAGACGAAGCGAGGAAAAAACGTTCGTGGAACGAGAGCGCACGCGTTCGGCTACTCAGCACCTTTAAAGAGAATTTAGGTTGAAAGCTCACGAAAGAACGGTATTTATAGTTCTTGAGCAAAGCATACCAGTCAGTCTTGTTCAAATCCAAAAGGGAGCGTGCTGCTACCCATTCTTCATCTACATCGTTCAAAGTATTCGCAATTAAAATTTAGCCGAAGATCTTGTCCTGTGTACGAGAAAGTGGTAAGGGGTGAGGTGTTGGCTTGAGCCGCGATCCTCCATCGGCCCTTTGGCGTTTCACGCCGCGTGGCCACCCCGATCCACAAGTCTTTTTAGTTCCCTCTACAGGCTGGCGCTCACCTGTGTTAAAAGCGATTTTCCTAATATTGTTAGTTAGTTGATTAATCAATTTGGTGTTAATATAAGTTTTAAAAAATGAACAATAAAATGAAAAGTAATTCTTTAAAGTGAACTCTTGCCTTTGTTGATTTGGTTTAAATGGACAGAGTAGCAGGTAAGTGCTGTACAGCGAGTAATCTTTCCCCGGGAGCCTTGATGATGTATATTGGATACACATCAAATGAGCTTCCAGTTCATACCAGTATACATAGGGTATACTGGTTTGTAACAAAATAATCTCTGCGAATAATTATCGCACTGCATGGGAAACCCTAACAGCCTTTTACGAAAACAAGCGACGTTTAACCAACAAATATTTCTATGATCTTCTATCCGTTAAGCCTATGAAAGTCGCTACATCTTCCTCTTTGAGCAAATTACAAAAAAGTATGATAGATCCTATCGAATCACTAGCAAAAATAGGTCGTACAAAAGAGACGTTTAAAGACGATTTCGCAGTGTACCTCACGTCAAGTAATTTTGATGCTGCAACACAAATAGATTGGCATAAGGAGTTAGGTGATACGATTGAACCTCCTACCTTGCAGCAACTACGCAAGTTCGTTCAAAGCGTATTGCGAGATTAGAGTCTACTGAACTCACGCCGCACACAAATCATGCTGACCCCACTCCTGTGCCAAAAAAGGGCTTCAAGTCAGGCCCTACCAAGACCCAAACCAGTCATACTACTAATGGTAATAATGAGAGGACCTCTTCAGATGTGTTTCTTTTGCAAGCAAGGTCATAAATTGCATCTATGTCCTTCGCAGAAGACCGTTGATGTTAATGAATGAAAAGACTTTATTACTAAACAACAACGTTGTCTCAATTGTTTCCGCAAACATCTAATTAAAGCGTGTACATCAAAGTATAATTGCCATTGTTGCCATAAGAGGCACCACTCATTGTTACATATCCAGAAATCTAAAGGCCAGCCCGCGTCAAAAACACAACAGTCTTCAGTTGAGGATTCGGATAAAAACCGTGAGCCTGAAAAATCACAAGATGTAAGGGACGTCGCGTCTTCATCATCAATCACACGGGAATCAAGTACTCGCACAATGCTACTAAATTCGCTGGCGTTTTGCTAGCTACAGCCCTGATACGAGTAAAGGGGAACAATGGGTTCGAAGTTAAAGCTCGAGCTCTCATCGACCCATGCTCCCAAGTCTCACTTATCGCAGAATTTTAATGTTAGAGATTGCATTTGAAGACGACGTGCGCACATACCTCTCAAGGTCACCGGAGGCTCTCTTGCCACCATCATACACAAATCGGCTGAGGTTACTATCAAACCTCATTTCACTTCATCTTATTCAAATAAGATTGAAGTACTCGTAATTCCCAAGGTATTGTCTTACATTGCCCCTCCAATGCACACTTCTCAAGTGTTACCTCATCTTGAGGGACTTATTTTAGCAGATCCGCAATACATGGATCACAATCACATTTATATGTTATTAAGTGCATCTGTTCACGCTGAAATTGTGGAAGGCACTTTAATAAAAGGACAACGTAATGAACCTATCGCCACCAAATCAAGATTAGGGTGGTACTTATCGTGCGATACTCCGAGCCCTCGTAATACGTCTTCGCACGTTACCTCTCTCCACATCTGCAATGATGTTGATCTTGACCAGACTTTACAAAAGGTTTGGGTACAAGAAGAAGTACCCAAGGCACCCATGCTTACGCCTGATGAGCAAGAGCTTACAGCTTACTTCGAGCAAACTCACTGTCGTACTGATGAAGGTCGATATGTGCTGAAATTAACATTTAAAAAGTCAGTATCTCACAATGAAATAGATTTTACTCCTTCGTACCGCACATTTGAGAAGATGTTGCAGAAAATGGAAACTCGTTTTCAAAACAATCTGAAACTCAAGGAAATGTATCATAGCTTTTTGAATGAGTATGAAACCCTGGGTCACACGACCAACGTATCATTTGATACGTCTCTACAACGTAACTTTGTACCGCATCATGGTATTTGGAAGGAGAAAAGTACATCCAATAAATTACGTACGGTGCTTAACGGATCTTCGAAATTAAACTGCGGTGTATCATTGAATGATCTATTCCAAGTAACTTATGGCTTAGCTTCATCGCCTTGTCAAGCTAACTTGACTATTAAGCAACTAGCCAAAGACCACATGATAGACCATCCATGGGGTGCATCAGTTCTTCAGGATGAAATTTACATGTATAATGTTTTATCTGGTGGGCATACTCTTCAAGAAGCTAAGGACAAACAGAATGATTGCACTGCAATTCTACTTAAGAGAGGTTTTCCTTTGAGAAAATATCAATCGAATAATCCCGCAATTCTTCAGGGAATCGTTGATAATTATCTTGCTGAAAGATCAAAATCATTCGAAAATTTCGAAATGCAAACCTCAGTTTTGGGTCTGTCATTTTACTTCAATGTTTCTAGTTTGGAAACACCCCAAAATTGACTAAACGAGTTATTTTATCTCGCACAGCTAAGCTGTTTGATCCACTTGGATGGTTAGCTCCCATCATTATCCATGCAAAAATATGAACGCAGCTTTTATGGCAAGAAAAGAAAGGATGGGATGAAGAAATTTCATTTGAACATCAAAATTTTTGGTTGAAATGGGAAGCTGAGTTTTCTCAAATAAATTGTATTAAAATCCTACGTTGGAACAGCTACTCGCCTCAAGCAGAAATCGTTGAAATTCGTGGGTTTGCCGATGCGTCTAAGCTCGCATATGGCGCTTGTTTATATCTCGAGTTGTGCATGAAAATCAATCTGTCGTAACACTAGTAACTGCCAAGAGTAATCGCTTATTTATTGTCTATCTTCATCAGAGTCTTCATTTTGCTGAAGTGTTTCTCTACTCATGCCGTTTACATTGAAGTAGTTCATTGCATTTCATCGTTTCACATCTCGCAGAGGCCAATGCTCTGAATTACTAATGACCAGGGAACTACTTTAGTCGGCGCTGATTCAGAGCTCACCAAGATGTTTCAAGGTGCCTTAGAATGGTCCGAAAGGGCAAAAAACCAACTATCCATAAGTGGCAATAAATGACATTTCAACCCTCCAGACGCCCCTCACTTCGGTGGTTTGTGGGCAAGTGCCGTGAAATCCATGAAGTACCATGTGTACCGAATGGTTGGAGATCTAGTTTTGACTTTTATCGAATACTCTACCTTGCTTTGTCGTATTGAACGACCTCTGTTACCACTCAGTGATGACATAAGCGATTTAAATCCATTGACCCCAGCTCATTTTTTGATACAACAATCTTTGTATCTTATCCCTGAACCTAACCGACGCAATGATAGGATCCCAGTGAGTAAACGCTGGGAGTTATTAACTCAAATAACCCAACATTTCTTAGATAGATGGTCAGCTGACTATCTAACTTCACTTGAAAATCGTACTAAATGGACTCAAAGGCAATATTTTATTCAGGTCGGGGATTTAGTTCGTATAAAGAGTGATACAACCTTCCCTGGGAAATGGCCTTTAGGAATTTAAAAAAGTACATCCTGGCACCGATGGCCTGGTTAGAATTGCTACGATCAAGATCGCCGACACCGAGCTTAAGCGCCCCATCGACAAGCTCGTGTTACTGGAACGCGCGGTTTCGAGTAAATAATGCACAAGCTCAATAATTATCTATAAACTATTTATGAATTTATCACACTAGTTAAGATATTCAAGAATTGAAACTATGAAATCAATTTATTTTAATGTACAATCATCTTTATGTATTACAACTATTAGTCCTAATAGTCGAGTTCTCCCTCACCTATAGAATTTTAGAGCCTTTAATTTTTGTTTTTGTTTATCCTGCGACGGCTGAAAAGGGGGAGAATGATCGAGATTTTCATAAGGCATTTTTATTACCGTGCCTGTAAATCATTTAAACGAGAAAAGCCATCTGTGCGATTCCTCTATGTCAAGACACGAATAACAGCTGTTTGACGTTTGCCTAAGAAGAAACTTCGAATTGACCATCCCTATACATATCAGTCTTGCTAACACACCGTAGCACGTAATAAACTACATAAAAATACAGCCACGTTATTTCATTTGCATTAGTAATGTTTACTTCTTACCTTTTAATCCTAAGCACAGACACTTTAATGTAAAATATAATAAGCATCCTTCAAAACCCATGCAGTCATTATTAGCAATAGTGAAACTAAATATCGTTTTTTTTTTTTTGAAGAGCCGTTGGGTCTTGCTTTTTGGGTCTCTTTGAGTCTTCTTCGGACATTTCTGAAGATGACTCAAATAGTCGAAATGCGTCTGCTCACTCAAAAAAGCAAGGCTCTACTACTTTTCAAGAAAAAAAGAGAACAGATCGGCGTATATAAAATAAACAAACTAACTGACTAAATATTAATCCCCTAAATGCACGTGCATTCTTTTTTCTGAATATATTTATTTAATGTACATTCTATTGGAGTGTTTTTTAACTGTATTGATTAAGGGTTTAGGAGGAATGGCTGCAGTATAATAGAGTTAATAGAGGCTAACATTGAATGTGAGTGGTAGAGGTCGTGTTAGAGATGAGAATACGATTTTAACGAATACTTGCGCAATTCCTTTTGGACTCAAGCTTACGTTGACGTCTAGAATTGATTATACTACCGACGTATTGAACTAATTTATTTGGCAATTATTTCTTAAATACTGTATAGCTTTGTAAACTAGCATAACTATTTTAATTTAAGCTGCTAGCGGAAGACAATTTTTTTTGCTTAGTACTTTTGTACGAGTATTAAATGTTAAAAAATCATACAGTTCTATAAACTTAAAAGAGAGAAATATACAAACAGAATGTAGGAAAAACATTCTTCTGAAGCACATACTTGCGCACTATCGTGAATAAAAAAAATCGAATTACAATTACCTACCTTCATTAAATCATCGCAGTGATCATCGACACTGCAATCAGTCAATAGATCTGAGTCTTCAAATGAGTCCTCGATTTCAGAAAATGATGAAGCACCAAAGCTTGACTGGCCTAAATGCATATCAAAATTTTAAGAAGCATCTAGCATACACTATTGTATTCAACTTACTTTTATTCCAACTTCCCGCCGGTCTTTGAATTGAAATACCACTGCCCCGACCTTTACTCCGTCCAGGCCTTTTTTGACACTTTTCACTCTCCAAAGTTGGTCTTTTACGCTCCACCCTGGAACATTTCATTTTTTCAATCACGCAAATAATCGCTTCCGACATATTGAAATGTGCATTTTCACGCTCAAGTTCCGTATTATTGTGGGAATACTTCACAGATTGAAGAAACGAAGCTAAGTTTTGTCCGTTGGCTGGCAAACGCCGCTCTAATAAACCTGCCGGATTTTCTTCCAAATCTTCGAAAAACGAATTGGACAATCTCTTTAACTTCTTTCCTTCTTGTGGAAATAACGCACTCATGAAGTCATTGTTATTAGAAAAACTAGACGAAGCTGATGCGGTTTGATCTTTCGCGGAATAATCAGCGATGGAGAAGAAATTCGAGGAGATACACGAAAGAAAATGTATAGGACCGGCGGGTTTCGGTGGCGAGTCGTATTCAATAAGTGCTGGTCGCTCATCTGGGGACGCTTTTTTGTTTTGGTCACACCCTTGATCAAAATGAATCTCAATATCGTCACATTTGACTAAAGTTATTGGCCTGAGGTTGTCAGGATCCAATTGCCTGCTGGTACTGGGCATTTGGCGATTTGCAGCAAACGACGAGTTTTTGAGGGAGAAATTTGGTGAAGTGTAACAAGATGTCGCCAGCAATGTACTTAAATTGGAGCTTGAAGATTCGAGATCGTGGGTGCTAGTTGGTTGGGAGATCGTTTTGCTGCGACACCTTTTATGTAAATGAACCACCTGGATATTTGGTAAGCTTTTCCATTTCCTAATCCTAAATAAACTTTCACGACGTTTTATAACTCGATCTGATGCGCTGTCCAGTGCGTCATCTTTTAGGAAGGATGCTTGCGAAACATTTCCCGGTGATATTGAAAAGTGCGGATGCGAACTAGAACGTTTATGCTTGGCAATAGCTGCAGCATGCGCCGCGTACAGCGTCCTATCAATCTGACTAATGAGACTCGACTGATTTAACTCGACAGCTGATAAGCAAATAAAGAGAGCTGTTGCATATCTATCATTGCTCAAGAATGCATCATCGGCGTAGAACGTTGTCAGCAATTCCAAGTCAGCCACCAATAACTGCAGTCTAGCGCAAAGAGTTGACTTTAGAAAATTGTCATAAATCCAACTTGCTAGTGGATCCGTCAGATGAATTGATGGGAATCTGCATTCTTTCGAATCACCATAAACAGAAGGCGTGAGCCAATTCAGCTGAGCGATAAGATCTGAGCTAGTCTCCCCCTGAATCAAAAGATAGTAACAAATATAAACCAAAACAACTTTCGCATTACCTCTGTACCACTATTATTGCACAACCCATCCAAGAGAATGTTTCTTATTGACAATAATACACGGAAGAAACTTTCACTATTGTCTAAATTTTCGTCTAAGCAATCACGACGACTCAAGAACCACAAGTCCACTGATTTCTTCAATTCATACAATAATTGTCGATGATGAACAACAGCAGATGGGTGTAAACTTTCGTCGGACTGCATAATGGCAACATTCTCACACCACGAAAATTCTAACGACACACTACTTTCGAATTCTTGAAGTAATAGTTGATTAATTGACAAATTAATTGAAAAAGCGACGTAATCAAGAAAAAATTCAGACAGTGAAGGTAAAATACCACAAAGCAATAACGTCAGAAATATACGACAGCTGATGACTGTATTCATCTGAAGTTAGTCAATTTGTGTGAATGGAAGGTCATTAGTGATGCCATATTTGTTGATTAATTAGATGAAAGAACTATATATAGTGAATTGTGAATCAATTTCAGTTGTTGCAAATTGCAAATTTCATAATTTAAGAAAAAAACATAATTGCGGTTATATTTTAAACATAAGACCATGTCTTGGCTATACTAAATGAAAAATCATAATCACTCTTCCTCAGAAAAAACGCTGATCGATATTAAGTGGAAGATCAGGCGATTATTAAAACGTCCACCAATGAAAATGTAACATCGCCCTTTAATTTAGAAACGGATGGGATGAAGGATGAGTAGAATATCATGAGACTAAATTGAGATAACCTTGACTTTTTATAAATGGTCTAGAAGACCAATATACAAATGAGGAATTAAAGAATGAAATCCAAACATTAAATCCCAGTCTAGGTGAGCGGGATAAAATGGAACTCGTACATGCTAGGCGGAGAAAAAATGGAAGGTGGTTGCACATCATCCAGGTAAATGGGAGCATGTATAAGAGGCTTGCAAATAAATACGTTAATAAAGAATATGGGTCATATTTTGTGAAGGAAGACTATACCGAAACGAGGTGTTACAAATGTCAAAAATACAACCACAAAACATCAATATGTGAACGAGCAATCCTATGTGAAATGTGGACCTAAGGACCGCAAAAACACACTTGAAAAGTGCTGCAACTGTATTGGAATCAATAACAATGCAGATCTTTCCTAGAGAGCTCCCTCGATAGAGTGCCCTCAATTTCGACGTCGAATCTTGATCGCCAGGAGGAACACCGACTACAACTTCGATGATTGTTAATCTTACAAATCAAGTGGAACAAATTTGACACTCATATACTCGTACGCTATTATAAGAAGCTTAAGACACAAGCTAAATGATGTTCAGATTTACCTGCAGGAAAATCCTGACATAGATTTGATTATTTTCAATGAAATATGGATCTACCCAGAAGAAGCATGGTTTTATAATATTGAAGGATATAATGCGGTATTCTCCTGCAGGCCTGGAAGAGGGGAGGCACAGCAATATATGTGAAAAATATATAGCCCGTTTTAAACGCGACTAAAATGCAACCATACGGAAAAGAAACCTATCTCTATTTTATTCCGTATATACCTTCACTTCAGTCAAACAACAACCAAAAATTGGATCTGATCCTGCATTCCCGAAATTTCTTTCTCTTTTTTCCGATGCGGTACCAAAAAATACACTACTCTAATGCCAACTTCCAAATATCCTAATCTAATAAAAAAAACCAAAACAACTATGATACCGCGTACCAATCGCGACGCGAAACCGACAATCCGCGGGTTGCAAGAACCCTACCCTCTTAGTGACATACTCACCGTTTGCCGACATTCCTACTCGAAAAGAAGTGTTTAGCTGGAAAGGAAAGGCCTGATTAGCCTAGCAGTTCATTTTAATCATTCTTGATTCAGACATACGTAAATCTACCATATGTTTCATAAATGCTAATTTTAGCTGATCGAACCTATAATTTATTTTAAACGACTTATTTCTATTAAATTATAAATACTCAATAATTGTAAACAAATTTTTAATCCCACTTAAACCCCTTTTACTACTTTTCATTTATTTGTAATAACGAAGTTAATCTTTTTCTTTTGCTAAGAAAATTGATTTCTTTAAAAAATTTGTGTTGAGGCCACAATTTCGATTATTATATCTTTTCTGTAATTTTTTCTTACTTCAAATCTACAATGAATGTTGTTAAAGGTAAAATTTGGGCAGTTATTCTTATGGTTTTTTAATGCGTTTTTAATATTATTTCTCAAGACATATCTCTCCAAGCTTACGGCTGAGCTATAATTTTTTTGATTTTCTTCAATGCTATTTAAGCGATCTTTCGATTTAACGTACAATATAACGGTCATATTTCAACTGAGTATTTTTATTATGGCACGTTGAAGTTTTTTTTTTTTTTAATTTTTAAGATCCCTTTTAATGGTTTCACTAATAGCAGAAAATTTAGTTCGTAAAATTTTTATTTATTAGTCAAGCTTAAAAACTAAGCTTGTGTTATTTCAGGTGAGCTTACAAATACATCTTTTGTCGAAAGCATTTTTGATTGCTTTCTTGCTTTAAATTATCGCTATTCAAGATAGTGTTTTCAGTAGACAACGAAGCATATAGATTTTATAGTATGATAGAAATATTTTATAATATAAAACAAGGAAAAATATGGATAGTAAAATAACGGACATGCAAATTTTGATAAATAGTGAAACGAAACGTGTGCTCGTGATGCTGTTGTTGGACTACTAACTAATGCCGTATCTACTCGTAGGATTTCTTGAGTCACATGATTGTTGAACTAAACCCATAACCAAATATAAAAGAATTGCGTGTACCGGAGTAGTCGCGATCAGATCAGAATATAAAACTTTAATGTAACACACAAAACACCTGACATCCGTACACAAAATTTTAGTTCCATAAAACTGCAATTGCTCATGCGACAGCAAACGAATCGAAAAAATCACCTTTTCAACGCGGCTACCATCTAATGATCAACGATAATGCAATGAATCGTTGTTTTTTCTTTCCTGTTGTCTATGACCCGACCAAAAATTTGAAAATAAATTTAGCTAGGCAGGTTGGATTGGAGAGCAGAAATTAAATAATCGATTGTTATTTTTGCCAAAAGTTACTCTCATTTTCTAAAGTCATGTAGACAGTAATCAACTTTTTAACCTTACTATAGTATCTTTTCTTCCAACATTGTTTCAATTATTCTGTATAAATACCTTAAATTCTTCTTAACATATTTTCTTTCAACGATGCTACTTATTTGTAAAATTAGGTCATGCTTAAGTATGAAAATAAAAGGAATTTGAATATATTAAAAATGCCGTAATCTGTGTGGGTTTGCTTACTCTACATGTGTCCAGTTGTGAAATTCTGGGTCGGCATCCAAGTATTGATGATTATCAAAATTTTACTTGCTCCATGATTTTAGATTCCATTACGTTGCTCCCATGCTATAGTGTGCGATTTTTGGTTGTACAAGTACAGTCCAGCTGGTTGAAAAAAAACTTTTCCGATAGGGCTTGCAATAAGCCCCACAGATGCTTGCATCGGCACCATAGTTAGGTAAAAGGCTGACACTGGATGCATGATTTAGTTCAAAAGCCCATACAAAAGGCCTTCCCATCCTCCATCGTCTCTGAGATCCCAAAAATTATTCGATGATTAAAGCTTACACTAATATAATGTCCAAGCGAAAATTCGGCAGCTTGAAGATTTCGGCTTCTCGCTGTGAAACGTAGACATGTTTTCCGTCCACCTCCTTCTCGTTGGGGAGCCGCCGTTGGTGGAAGCTCCTCGCCACTGCCACTGGGTTTGAAAATAATTAAAAGCCGTATTAAAAATCTACTATAGAACTTACTTGCACGGGATGTCCGGGAGCCCTCAACTCGAGGCGACTGCCACTGACACTCGCGTTGTTTGTTTTTCCTTTGTTAGGTTTTCGTTTTCCTCGCTAAGCGTTTTGATATCTTCTCGAAGCGCACTATCATTTTAACTAAGTCCCAAAGATGTATTAAACGATGGGTTCACTGCTAACCCCGAATAGCGTGATTTCTTCACTTCCTTTTGACACATGTCAAATCGTGGTTCAGTGGCAGCGAGTGGTTAAAAGGTCGCTCCCGAAAAGTTGATGTGAATAGCGTAGGATACATGGCTCTGCTGATCGGCGTCAGTGGCGTAGGGCTAATTTATTATAACTGGTTTGTACAGAAAGCCTCAAATGGATTGGAAGCATTATATATCGAATGGAAGAATTTATCAAACTGCTAGTGACAAGAGTCGATATCTTCATATTGAGACTTCTTCGGAAACATATCGCAAGATCTGTAACTGTGAGTGTAAACCCTCGGATTTCACCGCCGTTCCACCCTACAGATGGGTATTTTGCGACTTGCCTCGCTACTGGCATTTTCCTCCAGAAGCATTCGTGTATTTGGACATGAATCGATGTGTTTTTGATCCTGATGGTGTCCCAATCATATATCACATATAACATATAGGCGGGCCTCCGATAAGAAAATAAAATATCCTCCGAATTAGAGTTCACGAGGCCAACAATGCCAATAAAGATACTCATTTGCTAGATTCGTTGAAGCTAATCAAGCTGAGACGGAGCAATCTAGGTATTGGTGGCTGAATGACAATGTCTAAATTTCTCGTGTTTATTTTCAGTTTTTGAGTCTTTCGTGACCTAGTTTTTGAGTTTCAGCTCATTATTGCTACATTTAGTGTTGTTTGTGTTAAAAATAAGGGATATGTTAGGTATATGTTATGTTTATTTTACTTGGTTTAGAGATAAAATAAACGCTTTGGATAGGCATATTGTGATATAATTTTATAGTATAAGATAAAGTTTTTGATTGAATTTCACTAGAATTAGGTTAAAACATATTAGGTGTAGGATTAAAGTTCATTGTTGTGTTAAAACTATAAACAATTTTTGAATACTGTTGGTTGATTTTTTCTCGTTATTCCAATCGAATCATGAAATTTGTAATAATCTTAATTAATATGAATTTGCTATGTTTTTTTTCATCAAATGTGTTTGACTGATAATATATAAATTTGGAGAGCCATTTTGGCCATTAAGTTTTTGCATTGTTATTGTTTGGAATTTGCTTTATATTCTTTTTAAATTTATAACGATTAGTATTGAATAAAGCGCTTTTGACTTTGATTTGGAAATGCGCAAGATTCTGATACATTATTCTCAACTGAAAAAAATTTAATCAAGTAGCGGTCTCAAGCATTGATGTACTAACAGAATCACCAGAATCACGGTTTTACAAGTATACCCTAGAAACGAATGGAGTGGTTATCATAAACGACAACAACTCGGCCAGTTTCAAATACCTGTCTGGATCATATAATAACCAATGATCTAAAAGTGGCTGAAAACATGACATACACATTTGAAGACTGGCCGTAGCTGGATCATCGTGTTTTAAGATAAGTTATTCAAGGCAAAACCCTGAACAAACAGAAGCCGACATACAAAACGTTCAGATATCTAGACAAGGAGCTCTTTAAATCAAAACTTCAAGAATTATTGAAGAATCGGAAACCAAATAACCTTACTGAACTCAAAAATGTCATCATAGTTGCTAAACAAAGCTCTGCTATTGAGAAAAAAATTAAATGTCAACAACGCACTTGGATAACAAAAAAAGTAATTGAAGCAAGTATTAA
Source organism: Odontomyia ornata (assembly GCA_963969285.1). Lineage (NCBI taxonomy): Eukaryota > Metazoa > Arthropoda > Insecta > Diptera > Stratiomyidae > Odontomyia > Odontomyia ornata. Next base: position 293,248,851 of record OZ017739.1, on the reverse strand, counting down.
AAACAGGAAGGCATAAGAGTACAGGAAGAACAATGGAAACTAAGCGCTCAAGTATTTATATATACAAGCGTAAAAAGAATCAAAATGACTGATGAAAGAGGCAAAATTCTCATATTTCTCAAGAAGAATGGAAACAGCAACTGACAACTCCCATAAAATATGGCAAATTTCACAGAAGTTTCACCTGAATCTTGATGGCCCCTCTAATACATCGTACCCACGTGTCGAAACAAACTCATTAAATAAATTTTTCAACAATTTTTTGGGAGAATCACCAAACAAATCTGAAGTGTCTAAGGGCTCATCAGAAAGAAGAGGCGTAGTTACTTAATAAATGATTTTGGTTTATTTGGCGGGATACGTGTGCATCTTAGCATGGCTAAGAAGATACTGCTGTCACCACGTTCATATTTACACCACGCTACTAAGCATAGATAGCGCGATCTCTGAATTACATTTAATCTAACAAATTAACCTCAAGGAAATACCAAATTAAATTTGAGTATACAACGTTCCTTCCCACCGTAGCTTTTTATACAACGCTGCAATGCAAACTTTAACAAATTTAATGCAATAATTACTTAAATTACAGAATTTACAAAAAGAGAAAAAGGCATTGATTTAATATTAAAATAAGATATTGAATAAAAACAAGAATATTAAATTAAGTAAAGCAAAAATTCTTTAAAAAAATTAGAGCTATGTAATGAATCAGCCCTACGCCACTGCCAATAATTCGCAAGTCGTTATTGACGTCGATGGTTCGGAATGACCCTTTAACCACTCGCTGTTGCTGAACCACGTTTTGACAGTTGAGAGGAAGATGAACGTTTTGGTAGTGGAATTGGAAAGCGGAAGACTCCGGGAAAAATCGCTGCACTGCCATGAGGATTTTTAGGTGTTATCGGGCTTTGGAAATTAAATAAAAATATCCACGACCGATTATAAAAAAAAATTCTGCAAGGACCAAATTTCTTAATGAGAGCGTCATTATTGTGAAATAAATTAAGAAAAGTTGTGATTTCTTTGCTGTAATCGTAAGAAAATTGTGCAAGAAGTTGAACGTAGCAATAGAGAAGACGGGGGGGAAAATTTCTGTCCAAGCTTGCTAAGTGCCGACGTCGTGAATTAGAAAAAACAATACGAATGCGCATGCAAAGAGCATCGATGAATCGGAGAACGGAGAAGCTTGGAAAAGGGTAGAGTACCCAACCACAAATTAAAACAAATGAAGTTTAATATTCGACCACCCATATTACATTAGTAAGCAAATCATGAGATTTCAATTACAAAATTAAAAGGCGTACCTTTTCCCAGCTTCTATCAGTGCGGATCCAACACCGCCGGTCGCCAGCAAGCACAAAAGTTTCAGTTCTCAGCCCCGGTCGTGAATTATTTTTGATGATAAAGGAGGAAGTGAACGGCGAATGCAATTGAATTCAGCAATACGGTCATCGTTGAAGGATGATGCCGTTAGATAGGATGGAGTCAAACGATCAACATATTATGTTAGTATATCCAAAACACGATTAGATACACATTTATGCGTCACATCATCTTCATCAAATCGTCAATATAGGACTAGGGAAGCATTAGCATGGACTCCTCCCGCATCAGTGGAAGGTGTAATGATTTTCACCTTTTTAGGTCCGAACGCGGAACCGACCTCTCATCGGTTCTAGACGTTAAGTCTGAGTAGTGCCAACGGATGGTACCAACCGGTCAACCAATCCGTGCACCGTAACCCATTCACGCGGTGGCTGCTTGTCGGCCAGCTAGTTCGGAGAGGATTTCGGTCGCGGGTCTCCGAATGGGTTACGCTCATTTACATATTTTCAGCCACATGTACACGCCCGTTTTCAAAACGCGTTACAAAAACAAAACCATACGGAGAGGAAACCTATTCTACGTTACTCCGTATTTCTTCATTAACCAGTCAAAAGAACAAAATCTACTTTTTATTTCGCGTTCCCGAATTTCCGACGCGGTACCGAAAAGTATACTACATTAACTCAACCCGACGAAAGCTACTCTAATAAAACGACAAAACAACAAAGGTACCGCGTACCGCGCACGACGCGAAACCGACCTCAGCGGATTTTTCTAAATCCTACCCTCGCGACGGCATACCTACCCTGCACTTCCTTTCCCGCTGAAAAAAGAAGAACCACTGAAAAGGAAAGTCGTGGTTACGGTTAGCAATTCATTTTTAATTTATAAAATTATTAAAAACATTTTAGAATAATTTGTTAAAGTATCAACTAATTTTCATTATCATTTATCATAACCAATTGAAATAGTCTGTTTATATTTAATTATAAAATATGACAACTTTTTAAAATTCAAACGATTTTTTTTTGAAGCGTATAAATAATACAAACTACATATGTGTATACTTCATTAAATACATGAAAGGAGACTCGTTTTTCAATTCTATCGCTAATGTGCATTGTCGTTGGCATTTTAATATTCTTCATAAGTGTAAATTACTGGTTAGTATACTACGGACAATTGATTTTCATATTTACGTCGTTAATTATTCTTATATTTCATTTCATAGCGTATTTACTTGTTTGGCTATTTATATGTTTGTATCTACTTAAAATGTATCTCAAACAGCTACCACAGATCTCCAGTTTGTGGATGTAATCGCTATTCCTAGATATTTACATGCTAGTGTAAAACTGAATAGAAAATTTCGTATTTTAATGAAGGCTAGTTGTTATGTAACAATTTACTTTTGGCAATTTTTTTAAGTTTATTTCGCAACATTGCAGTTAATGTCTATAACTTGTGCACACAAATTGTTTTTAATTCCCTCTTCTTTTTTGGCGGTTTTTCCTTTCTCACCTATAAAGGCCGTTAATTATTTGGTTAGGTAATCGTCGGACCCTATCAGTAAGTACGTCTAGTCCGTGAGAAGCAAATGTCTGAGAAATATTCTGGCGAGTAATAATGGCCTTCGACTAATCTTTCCTATTTACTAACGTTTTGTATTTTTTTTTTTTAAAGGTAGAACAGCGGGGCATATCTAAAGCTCATCAAAGCAATGATAGGTTTATGAGTGTGATGAAAGGAAATAAAATTGCAGAAGAAAGAAGAAAAGGGAGAAGAAGAACTAAAATGCCTGAGCAAATAGACGTATGTGTAATTATAGTACATGAATTCTTACCCTCGATTGGCTTTCTCATCGAGTTCGCTAAATTTTTTCTTTCTTTACAGTTTTATTTCTATTATTTATTTTATGGCCAGTGAGTTGCAAGCATACCACATTCAGAAGCTTTTACTGTATAATATTTGCATATAAAATATCATTCATCAATTCACAATCGCGCACTCACACATTCCTTTTAGCGGGATGCAACTTGTAAAAGTCGCTGATTCATTCACATGGGATGCTATCTAGTAAATATGGACAACATATCTTATGGAAAGTAGCCAATCTAAAAACTAATGGAAATTAAATTTATTATATGTAAGTTAACGAAAGTAATCGCACTTTACTTAATACTATAAGTGTGTATGCGTGTATAGTACCGCTTGCAAAAAAAATTAATTGCGAAATGTACAGGCAACGTTTTTCTTTTGTTTTTCGGGTGGTTCAGTCCAGGGAGCAGTCTGCAATATCGGCCTTATTGTTCCTAATCACTTGGGATTTTGGGTGGTGGTCGTTGACATCACATCATTAATTAGCTGAAGCATTAGTTCAGCGGTTTCTTTGCTCTCTTTGATCGAATATTAATGGATCGCGGCTAAACGTACGCTTGACCTCTGGACCGCGGCTCCTTTCCTTGAAGTCGTTCAATGAGCATTCGCCAACTGACCACGGTCTTACTCGAGTACAACCAAACGCTGGACGTTACTCCGACAAGCATTGAACACAAATATTTCACCATATATACTTGAAAAATGGGTCGAGTCTCACCATTGGGATTCGGCAACGGACACGGTATGGAGAATACCTTGCACATATCACAATTCCATTGAACCATCCACTCGTCGAAATTGTAGTATTCGTAAAAAAAAAGACACGCGAGATAGCCCAGCGCCGGCAATATGAACAATCCGCTGAAAAATCCTATACGTATCATCAATCTCTCAAGTTTATCCGTTCGTTTGCCATCCTTTTTTCATCACCGTGCGAATCCGGAAAAGTGAAACAAAGCCAGCAAGCAGGAAAAGTGCTCCAACCGACAAGTAAATGCACAACGGCAATAACAGGAAAATGCCCAGGGAATGAGTGTCCGGTTGTCCAACAAAGCAAACTCCAGAAGGGATGTCACCTTCAACTTTAGCCAACGCAAGAACTGATATTGTCTGAAGAGCTGGCATCGTCCATGCAGCCAAATGAAAGAGATGAGACTTATTTTCTGGCTTCGTGTTCCCATTTGAGTCCTGTTGAAGGATGAAATGCAGTCTGTCAAATTTACGTTGCAAACATTTATTTGTGGACTTTTTGAGTACAAGTTTCCCCATTTGAGGCCGAAAAGTTTTTATTAAGCCAATCAGTCAACATTGATTTGATCTACTTTACTCTGAATTATCTTACTAGTGTTTAAAATGCTTTTGGTTTAAATCGTATTTAATATAAATACATTTTTGTAAGCAGTCATGCATCTTTGATGAATATCAGAAGAACTTACCGAGACAAAGGAAATTGTGCATTAAGTTTTACATTTTCTTCACGACGTCGAGTAACTTTGAATTTTCTTCGAAATTTTCACGATAACACTTTTGTTGTCACTACATTTTAAGCTCACGACACATTAATGCAAAATAGGCGCCTTAGTTATAGTGAAACACATAAACTTTGCAAAAAGCTGACATGGACCAAGACTCTTTGAAGGTTATCTCCGCATGACACTTCCACCCAGTTTCCACGTTTCTATCTATTCGATGTTTTGATGGCAACTGTGGGGGGCATTGCCAGATAGATATGCTTCGAAATGTATCGGATGGTTAATTAATATTATTTTTCAAATGTTTATATCCACAGATATAAATATTTGGAAAAAAAAATATTTTCTGCGCAATGATATCCGCACGAAAGATGAAGTCTGCTTGCACTTCGAAGTCATACATATCTGGCCGGTTGCCAGGGTTCGGGATCGGAATCACTTCGATTCCCAGGCGTAGGCGTCACATTACAAAGGTTCTAACCCAACGTGTACTGATGGCACACCCAACTTTACGGAGTCAAGTTCTAGTGGTGAATTAGCAATCTCCGAGAACTCATCACCGTTAAATCTGCCTAGCTCAGATCGACATAAAGCTACTGTTGAGGATACTCGGAATTCACTCAAATCCGAAATGATAAGCACATCTAATGTCAATACGGAACAAACATCGAAAACTGATTGCTCAAAGCTGACAAACGAAGCAACTGTTTAATCCCAACCCGACATCCGAAAACTTAAGTTGCATGCATTTTATCTAACACTAATATTTAAGAACTTTTCTTTCTATTTATCTTCCTAGAATCAGCTTTAACAAACTTCTTCCTTTTACTCACTATGACGAGAAGTGTAAACATCTTCATTGCAGAAGATCTTTCCCTGAAACAATTACTTTGATGCTTATTTAAATAGCATCAAACTAACTGTAGGTCTAACGAAGCAAACGTAAAATCAATTAACCTCACTATTGCAAGTGCCAAATACTTAAGAGTTAAGAGTCCAACCTTCCAGTCACACAACAATTTTAGTTTACTCGTTAATTGTTTAAGGAAAACTATTTTTGCTTGCTTGGATTCTGTAAAACTGTTTATAACGTCTCTCGTATCATAACAAAAACAAATGCATGAATACTCGTCTAAGGCATACAGACAATTTATTTTATTCTACTATTTATTCTTAAGATAATAACAAATCCACATAATTATGTATTTTTATTGCGAATGTATAGGAATTTAATTAAGCATGACTAATGAATGGAGAACATCCAATATACAATATTCTATTTCTTCTGTTCAAATATTTTATGAGGGAACTGCATATTTTCACAATTTCTGACTTTTTGTGCTTGTAGGTCGAGATCATTTATAAGAAGAAAAAACTTTAAAATGTTAACTGAATGGAAAGAAAACAATTAGGACTTACAATTTGCGTTCATTTTTGAGCTAGCCTTAAACAACGCATTAAAATATAATGACTTTTTGTTAATATTAAATATTCAGAACATTAAATCTGTCCGCAAATGTGTCTTCAAAAAAATGAAAAAACAATAATTGAAAAATAAATAAAAGCAACATGAATTGCTAACCCAACAAAGACTTTCCTTTCCAGTAACCCTTCTTTTACCAGCAGGAATGGCAGCGAGTAGTCAGTATGCCGTTACAAGGGTAGGGTTTTATAAATCCGCGGATGGCCAGTTTCGCGTCACGTTCGGTACGCGGTACCATAATTTGCGTTTTTATTAGAGTCGAGTTTTTCAGGTTCGAGTTAAAGTAGTATACTTGGGAACGTGGAACTATATACATTTTTAGTAGTTATCTGGATGAATTTAAGAAAGACGGAATAAAGTAAGGATAGGTCGGCTCATATTTCCTTCGGGAAATCTCGAAGTTCAAGTGATGTTAAAACGAAAATCATTGCAGCCTTCATAAACCATTAGTTGATTTAGACTCATTCAAGTCTCAGTTCACCATCCTCACACATCTCCGTATCTTGAAGGAGGTCCGCAATTGCGTTTAGGCCTGCTTTTCTTTTCTTGCGTTTTTGAAATTCTTGGGGAATTTACTTGTTCAGCTTCTTTTGTCATTGTATCTACCTCCCTTTGCACGTGATCAACTATTGTCGCATTTTCACCATCATATGTTTCTATATTACGAGGCTGTTTACCTCCAGGTTCTAATTTTTGCCCTTGTGCACGATGTGAGTCTGGAGCGACGGATCACAGGGAATCTCGGTGATCATGGGTATTATCTATTATCTTTAATCACGCTGCTTTCATGACTCGTAACCAGTCGATCAATGCTCCTCGTATGTTGTACGCCTATCTCTTCTGTTACTATGTACAGACGTGCACATAGTTTGAGTTGATGACTCCACGTGACTATTTGGGTTTATCCCTCCGGTAGTCCAGGAAACTTACAGTTTAATTAACATCGTATTTTGGGCTGTTTCAACTTCTTGTTTGGTATGATTGGCGTTTGAATTTTCACGTTTTTGGTAAAAAAAGCTCTTGTGGAGAGGGGCTTGAGCTGGCAAGTTTGGCTGTTCTAATAGCGAACAGAACTCTGGCTAACCTTGCTTATTTGTCGGCTATTTCTTGGTGCTTATACCACCGAGTTTTGAAGCTGCAAACTGTACGTTCTGCCACACCGTTTGATGGTGCATGAAATGGTGGCAAAAATTTTATTCGTGCTCCATTTTTCGATAAAATCTCCGAAAATTCTGCGGATCTCAACTGGCAACCATTATCCGACATGATGAGTAAAGGCACCCCATAGTCTGCACACATTTCTTATGAGCTGTGCGGATGCCATGGAAGCATTTTTTTTAATAATTGGAAACCTGGAGAAAGTTTCGGCAGCAATTAGTAATATGTCACCCTAGACAAGTCCTGCGGAATCCAAATGAACTCGTTCCCACGAGCAATTGTATATCGGCCTTGAGAGTGGAGTAGCTGACGCTGGGATATCTCAATTTTCTTGGCATCTCTAGCAAGTGTTCACCATAGCTTCAACGTCTTTGTCTACCTCTGTTTACCAAACGTAACCCCTTGCTGCCGCTTTAATTCACACGATACCATGATGAGGTGCGTGTTTGCCTCGAGTACTTTCTCATGGAGAGATTTTGGTACAATAGCTCGATCGCCTTGCAGTAAACAATCTCTTTGTTATGAGATTTCCATACGAACATTCCAAAATGGCTTTAACTCAAATGACACGCTGTCTGGCCATCCCTTACAAATCATTTGACGAATCTGGCTCAGATTAGGCTCTAGTTCAGTCACTGTGGCAAATGGCCATTCAATTTACAGGTCCAGATTTGACTTCCAACAAGTGAATACCCATTGGCTCGAAACTGATCACTTGAGCCATCCTGCAGTGGCAATCACGAAAGTGCATCTGCGTCACCATGTTGATCGCCTTTCCAGTACATGAATTGGTAGTCTTATGGCCCAAGTATCAGCAACAAACGAAGCATACGCGGCAAGATATGCTCTGAAGTAACGGTTCCTTTCTTGAAAACTCCTACGAGTGGCTTATGATCTGTAACAAAGAGAACATTAGGGTGGCCAAAAATGTATTTATGGAATTTCAATGCTTTAAAAATGAATGGCAAGGCCTCTTTATCGATTTGAGTGTATGAGATTCAAGATAGCGTACGTGACGCGAATGCAACTGGTCTTTCTGAGTCGCCACCCATGAGATGAGCAAGAACCGCTGATATCCTGTATGGTGATGCATCGCAGGAGAGCAGCAGTTTTTGATTTCCAACGTAATGAGTGAAAATTGGACTTGTAGTGGCCACGTTGAATGCGTCGGAGTGAGCTTCAGTCCACGTTCACGCTCAAATACTGTAGCTCGGTCGTGGAGGAATCTGTAATGGAAATTGATTATTCCTAAGAGCGTTGCAGCTCTATTTTGCTGCAAGGTGTAGGGGCATCCAGAATAGCCAAAACCTTGTCTTTTAACGGACGAACTACTTGAACATCTATTCTGTAGCCCAAAATTTCATCACTTTTTGCGAAAAGCTCACACTTTTCTTCTTTATTTTTAAGCCTTATTCAAATAAGACGCTAGGAAAATTCTTCAAGCATTGTGTATTTTCCTCTTTAGTTCGGGCTGCCACAAGAATATCGTCGATTAGCACTGCTACTCCGTCAATGTCTGCCAACAAATTTTCGATTAACCTTTGAAAGATTCCAGGTGCAACGGATATGCCGAAGGGTAACCACTTCACAGCGAAGATGCCTTTAATCATATTTATTGTCAAGATATGTGAAGCTCCTTCGTTGGCTATCCGCTGCGTGAAGGCTTGATCCAAATCCAATTTAGAGAAGATTATCTCACCTGAGGGTTTCACGAATAAATTGTCAAGAGTAGGTAGTGGGAACCGGTCAGGCCTGAGAACTCGGTATATTGTAGTTGTAATGATTTATCCGTCTAACTTCACGAACGAAGTCGGAACCGACCTCTCATCGGTTCTAGACGTGAATTCTGAGTCGTGCCAACGAATGGTACCAACCGGTCAACCAGTCCGTGCACCGTAATCCATTTCCGCGGTGGCTGCTTGTCGGCCAGCTAGATCGGAGAAGATTTCGGTCGCAGGTCTTAAGATGGATTACGCTCAATTATGTATTTCAGCCACCTTTAACGCCCGTTTCAAACGCGTCGAAAACACAAACATACGGAAAAGAAACCTACTTTACTTTATTCCGTATTTCTTCATTATTCCAGTCAATTAAAGTTTATTATGTTGTTCGGTAAGACTATAATTTAAAGCTTGTTTCTAATGAGGAGGAAATTTTAAATTATAGAAAACCTTACATAAGCGGTGAGGCCACAGATAGTGTTGGCCACATACTCATACTATCTATTGAGTACTTGCCGTGCTGACCTATTCCTGTGCAAGGATAATCTTGCGAGGATTAATATTTTAGGCGTTTGTATAACTCGAAGATAGCGGAGGCGCTACGAAATTGCAGCGAAATAACATCCACAAGAATTCTGGTTCAGAATTGAATTTTATTTTTTAAAAACATTTCTTTTATACCATTCTTACAACCTAATTTTTTACAAGTTGCTTACTTTTAAAAGTGCATGAAAAAGTGCATGCATTTACACACTCAGCATGTATTCCCATACCCAACGTGCCACACGCATCGAGAAATGCTTTGTCGCGTGCCGCTAGTTCACATGTTAATTTTCCCATGATGCAAGTGCACTTGGTGAAAGTGAAAGTACACATGTGTAACTTGATACGTATTGGGAATGTGTGTCAACTCGATTATGGGTTTTGTATGCTAGGTGAGTGTAGTGCAAAATGATGATTCTTATTATTTAATTTTACAGATGATAGGTGAGTGTGTTGTATGAATTAATTTATAGGAAAAATGGTAAGTATATTATTTGATATACATTACACAATTACAAAAATCTCATTTCCATTTTGCGTTCCCGAATTTTACCGATGCAGTACCGAAAAAAAACTACATTAACTCAAACCCAACGAATGCTACGCTAAGGAAGAGACAAAGCCAACAAAGGTACCGCGTACCGCACGCACGCGGCCTCAGCGGATTTTCCAAAACCCTACCCTCTTCCCGGCATACCTACTATGCACTCCCACTGCCTCTGAAAAAGAAGGTCCACTGGAAAGGAAAGTCGTGGTTTCGTTTAGCAATTATTTAATCAGTTTTAATTTGATTTCTCATCAGTAATTTTGGACTTAATAATATTTACTAATCAATACAATCTAGTAGCCTTAGCAGCATGTTTCTGTTTCTTTTCCTTCTCTTTTGTTGTTTATATTAATGTGAATCAATATATGAAAATAATATTATATTAACAAAACGTCGAAAAACTTTTAACATAATTGTTCAATTAATTTTGTTTGGTTGTTCAATTCAGCATAACATTTACAAGTCCTTTGACAAATTTGTCGCAACTTAAATAAATTATGTTACAAAAAAAAACAACGTTGAATTTTTTTGTTGTTATTTTTGCCCATTTAAAACTGAATCATACAATAAATTAGAAGTGATAATTTGTGAATCGCGACTAAATAGTAACTTTATTAGAATTATTTAATTCATTCGTTTTTCGCATAGTAAAAAGATCAACGTAATTTTTTTTACCATTTACAATATTTTAATTTTTGGTTCGCCCTACTATGTATTGTTAGTTGGTTTCGCTGCTCGATCGATCGAACATAGTGAATAATTAACTTTTTGTTTATCAATTTCCAATGTAGTACCCTTTTTCATTGCCCTCATAAGAGACTTGTATATATGATTACTTTACAATTCCGACACATTTTGATAAAGATTATTCTGTTAATTTTTTGTTTGCATAGGAACGGAATCATTAAATATTATCAACAGCTAAGCTTATTGACCATTAACATTTATTATGGCACAAAAGCACAAATAATTCGCGAATATCCCTTTTCTGGAAGAATCTTGAATATGCAATGTTAAAATTATATTTTCTTAGTTATAAATATTTGCACGTCTACTTTGTTGCTATTTTAATGTTTGACTTTAGGTACAATACCATTTGATTAAGAGTGAATCATACGAAAAATGAGTATAGTTGCGTTGCCAGAAACTTCGGTTTTTTTTCGTTATCAGGAATTTAAATCGGACATGTGATGATTTGATATTTGCATTTCAACAGGCGGCGATCATTAATATTGGATATCAACTAGATTAGGCAATTCTATTTTCATTTGAACTATGGAAGATGCCCTATTAGCACCATATCAGCAGAAAAAATAAAAATGTGAACATCACTGGCTGTTTCAGATGCGCATGAATGAAATATCAATTCTGATGGCAATTTGGTACAATGTATATTTTCCCGAGCAATCTTCCATAATATTTTAGCCTTCTGCCGATGTTGCCCGTGAGTTCTTTGCTACAGTCGAATTTTGTTTTTATATCTCCATACTGTAGAAGATTGACACAGTTTTTTTATAATGCTTCATTCGCATGCATCGTAACTATAAATAATAAATATAATATAAAATTACACGTTTATTGATACACGATTCATTTATCTTCATGTTATATAAAGCAAAAAATGAGACTAATTATATATATAAATGTAGCAGATAAATAGATAGTATTTTTTTTCCTTTTGGTCATAAAATATGTTTAAAATTTTAGAAGAGATCACCACAGATAGGTAGAGTGGTTTTTTTCTTGTCGGCCATAAGTTCATTACATTTATGATTCTCCTTTTATTTCATACAGTGCATATGTATTTAATATATACTCGTACGCAAAAAAATGTATCGCACGAAAACGTTTATCTACGCTTCGACCTACCTACGTACATATGTACGTACTTTTCCGCTTTATGGGAAATATATTACTTTTTTGGTAACAAGGTAAACCGTTATTGCTCGTATCATTGCATCTAGTTTTATGTCTTTAAAGCAACTGCTTTGATAAGATCATTCACTGGAATCATGTTCTTTTTCCACTACTTGGTTTATAATCACCTTGTAATACAATGCGTCGAAATTACCTTTAAGATACTCCATTCCGATGCACTTTTAAACAGAGATCGGAACTAATTTATCTACTTATCTAACCTGCACGTACCTGGTTCAAGTGGCAATCTAGGAATGTGCGATGTTATTTGATAACTGCTTTGCTCAGAATTTCCACAAGATGCAGGGACCTACGGTTGAGAAACTTGAACACACTGCTCGATATCAAGCATGTCACAACTAAAGTTTCACAGAATCCTCACTTTCGCCAAATAACTGCAGAAAAATTACTAGTTTTCACGGTAAGCCGCCATGTGTTCTATTCGCGGGTGATACGGCTGAAAATAGGATTTCTAATTAAATGAATGTCTTCGTACAACTTGAATCAAATCAGATACCGGATGGATCTCTTGGCCTGTTGTTTTAAGCAACTTCTAGATTTCTACACAATACTCCCAATCACTATATACTTGAACACAAATTTTACAGGTGACTGGTTTAGTTCCGCACACCTGAAACTCTTTCACGACACCAGCCATGTGGCTATCAACTCGACTTTGACATCCCACGACAAAACGGACGTGGGATGGGAAGCCGTCGCGACGGACACGAGATGGAAAGCCACATGGCAGCAAGGTGTATTCGTACTGGTCGCCAGCGGCGCCGAATGATTCATTACATAGTTTTGTAGTCCCCGCAAAACTGAAGGTTTCCATTGCATTTGAGAACTACCACAATAGGCGTAGTCCATTTGGAATATGGAATCGCTTCCAAAACGCCACATCCATCAGACGTTGAATCTCTTCGATCATTCTATTTTGCAAAGCGTAAGGTACAGGATGGCTCCTTAAGTATATTGAAGAAGCAGTGGGATCAAAATCTAGTTTAATTGCAGAACCTTAAAATTCTCCTAATCCTCGGTCGTCGTTTGTAAGCGCTGGGTGTGTAAACTCGCTTAACTCTGGAATAACCAACTTTGAAGAAATTGCGTTTATGCCTTCTACTGACAGATCCAGTGCTTTGAACCAGTTACAACCTAGAAGCGTGTGATCTTTGCAGTTGTCTACTATGAATAATAGTGGGAGGGCTACTCTGCTGTTCAAATTCACTTTGACAACCCTCGTACCGAGAATACGAAGTTCTTGTTCATCACAAGAAAAACAGTTAGCATTTGCCTTTCGGTCCCTGCGTGCACGTGGAATAAGCCAAAATGAGCTTTTCGATTTGCAAAAATTGGTGCGCACACCGTTATCTCGTAGACCACACACTAGCTGATTGCACTTCATGCCTTCTAAAATGCTTCCGAATACACTATCAGATGCAAAACGTCTCAGCTCTACTACAAATTCTGCCACTGTCTGCCCGATTTTCTGACTGCAGAAATGAAAACGGTAGTAAGCTGCCACTTTGTTCACCTGTGGATTAAAATGAGCAATTAGTTTTGCTATTAAACCATCGTGGTCAACTTCGTCAGACTTTGAAGGGTGTAGCAGGTTACAATGAGGTTATACATGTCCTCTCCACGGGAAGTGAAAAAATAAGCACGCCTCTTAAATGCGTCTGTAATACGCATGGCTGTAAAGTTTTAATTTAATAATGTTACCCATCAAGCCCACTCTGTTGGGTGGCTAATATAGAAGCTTTTTATACGTTTTAACGTAGCAACTACAGATGGCGTGCTTGGTGCAGTCTCCGTGTCTGAATTGCCCATTTTTACTTCTTCTTCGTAGCACTACAGCCCCTCTCGGGCCTTCGCTTCCTGCAAATAGCGCCTCCAACTGTCTCGGTCCATTGACCGTATCCTCCAATTTCGAAATCCAAGCAATGATGAACTGTCCAGCCTTCAGTTATCACACAAATACCTTTTTGGGTATCTGTTGTTCATTCATACAATTCATGTGTCCAACTCATTGCACCTTCTGCAGTCTCACAATTGTTGAGAACTCCAGCTCATCGAAAATTTCATACAGCTCATGGTTGTATCGAATTCATCATTGATTTCCATCTAGTTTTGCTCCGATTATTCGCCTCAGGACCCGTCATTCAAAGGTGTTCAATATATTTGCAGATGCTTGGGTTAGGGTCCATGTTTCACATCCATAGCATAACACAGGTCTTATCACAAATTTGTATTTGCCAAGTGTGACATATTGTGTATTTGAGGTATTTTTCTTGACTACGTCATGAGCTTTGTTTTATTTTCATTGATTTGTAGCCCAACTAGTTTTGCTTCACTGTCGAGTTCCAGGAAGAGCTCTTTGGTGGTTGTTAAAGCCGTGATAAAATGTTGATGTCGTCCACATATGTTACTACTTGGCTCGACTTGTATGGTAATGTACCATGTGTAGCGGCAGGTAGCTTCCTTATGACGTACTCCATAGCCAAATTGAATAGCAATGGGGCCAGCCCATCTCCCTGCTTTAGTCCGATATTTGTGTCAAAGGCATCGGTGAGTTGGTTATTGATGCGGACTTGGGAGGTCGTCGACGTCATTGTTATTTTGGGAAGACGGACTAATTTGGCTGGGATGCTAAAGCAAAGCATTATTTGGTACAGTGCGTTACGATCAATACTGTGGTATGCTTGCTTGAAGTGAACGAAAATTTGGTGTACATCTATGTTGAACTCCCGACCATTTTCAAATACCTACTTGACAGTGAACATTGGTCTATTGTCGATTTACCTGCTCTAAAAGCATCTTGATACTCTCCAATAATACTCTTGGTGTATCATCCGATCTTATTTTCTAAAATGTTTGAAAATATCTTGTACGCCGTACAAAGTAATGATATGCCTCTATAATTTTCGCACTGTAGCTTGTCACCTTTTTTGTAGATAGAAAATATTATTAATTGGCTCCCCTCCTTTGGCATATCTTCTTGTTGCCAAATGTGCTGTATGACTTTATGAATAGGTTTATGAATAATGCTGCCACCATATTGGATGAGCTCCACTGGAATCCCATCAATGTCTGGCGCTTTATTATTCTTTTGGGCTTTGATGATGAAACAAACTTCATCCAGAGACAGACAGAGCGTGGTTTAGGGCTGATAATTATGTCTCAGGCTTTTTACTACTTTGAATGCTTGTCTTGTGTTGTTGCTCGCTGGAGTTACATCTATGCTCCTCTACTTTCCTTAGGTTGAACTAAAACCTATTTCAGCCAAAATGAAATTTCGATCAACAATTTTGTCGAGTCGCCGCTATTTAACTTAAATAAGCTGTACGCTTCCTGTCTTGAACGATGTGCACTTGATTTTATGTAGACTCTCTCCTCTATTTTTGCCTTACTTACGTGTCTCAACGTCGAAAAAAATGGGCGTTAGCAACTGGTGCAAAAAGTTGCGTAAGTCTACGAATTACATATTTCGCAAGAATTGGGTTATACACATAAACTTATTACACAGAGTATGAGTTAAACTGGCCATTTGCTGCGAAAATAACGCAATTCGTTTGGAAGAAGGGTTAACTTTGATTATGTGAACTGCACGTTATAACAATACCAGTCCACTCCGAAATACTAAAACATTGTTTGACATCATTCTTAGTTGAAAACTCTATTTTAAACCAACATCAGTTTGGATTTCAAAAGAATAAGATTACTTTAGATGCACTACTTTCTGTCACACGTTTCATCTATGTAGGACTTGACAGAGGTGCTTATGTCATCGCAATTTTTGTAGATTTGAAAAAAGCATTTGACACAGTTGATCACGACCTATTACTTCGTAAATTTGAACCGTATAGTATTCAAGGTAGTCCTAAGCAGCTGTTCAAAAGTTACTTGGAGGGAAAATCGCAGAGAACTTTAATCAACAATGTCTTGATCGACCGAGCACCAACAAAAACAGGGCTTCCCCAAGGCTCAATACTTGGTCCAAGTTTGTTCCTGCCATACACAAATAATCTAAATACATTTGGACTAACAGGATATCACCCTCATATGATGACGGCACAGCACTACTTTATTCAGGACGAGACAAATTTGGCTGCTGACCAAAGCATATAAAAACAATCCCGTTGGCACCACCAGCGAGGCAAATTTCTCGTAGGTACCCTTAGTTTTAAAAGCAAATAGTTATTTCATTGGCCCCCACTTTGGTAGTCAATCACTATTTAAGGTTAGAGTAGCAGGAGAGTCCTTCAAACAACGTCTTCTGAATATCATAACTTGACTCACATGAATTGAGCTCGGAAAAACAATGTATGATTATTATGTATATTAATGTGGCACCATTTTATTTTCATTCTGTTTACCTCAATGTTTGAGTAGACATGATAAACAATGAATGTTTTAAAATATTCCTCAAATTTTCATCAAAACCCTTACACATCTGTAGTGTTTAGGTCTTTTGCAAACGCATATTTACACAGTATCACGTGTAATTGTTGTTGTAATTGATAAATTTCAAGCAGCTATAATTAACTTTTGTGAAAGTTTTAGAAAGTGTTTTACATGAGAAAATTGAAATATAAATTTTTAGCAAATTTAAGGGTCATCCTTTGATTTTATAGATGAAAACGTAAAATTCATCAAATGTACTATTATTAACAAAGTTGATTGAATTTTAACTTCTGAGGTATTTGTTGGCCTCGTACGAGTACTCATAAAGACCTACTTTCATGACTTCTTTCAGATTTTTCTGTTCAAAGATGTCTAACGGCGAGGGGGCAGGACACAAATTTTTCGTACATTTTCCATCACCCTGCACCCCTCCTTGGAAATGCTTCTTGTTTAGGACCTGTTTTCAAAAGCTCTCACCAAAACCTTATATTTGACATCCATATTGGCTACCGTTGGTAAAAAAATGTTAAAGCTCCAAGTATACAAATCTTCGATAAGACCTGTATTATGCTATGGGTGTGAAACATGGGCTCCAACCCAAGCATCCGCAAACATATGCGATACCTTCGAAAGACGAGTCCTGAGGCGAATAACTGGAGTGACACAAGATGGAGACCAACAACCATGAGCTGTATGAAATTTTTGACTAGCCGGAGGTCATAACGATTGTAAGACTGCGGGAGCTGCAATGGGCTGGCCATGTGAATCGTACGGACGAATAACGGATGCCCAAAAAGGTATTCATCGGGTGATCTGAAGGGCAGAGGCCAGTGGGGAAACCAAGGAAATGCTGGTCTGACTCGGTCGACGAAGACAGCTCATCGCTGCTCAGATTACGAAATTGGAGGATGCGGTCAATGGACCGAGACAGTTGGACGCGCTTGTGTAGGAAGCGAAGGCCCGAGAGGGGCTGTAGTACTACGAAGAAGAAAGAGAATTCAAATTAACGATGGACTCTGCTGAATTATTATTCGGTGAATTATATTGATATGGCGTTTTCACTAGTTTTAGTTTTTGTTATCGATCATTCTCGTCCTTTCCTAACGGTCTTTGCATTAGGGTCTATGTGCATATTATTGTCTTCCACGGGTAAGGAGGCCCTTTAATATCTTCAGCATTAGCCATAGGGCTAACAACTGTACTGAGTAATAATAAGAAGTCAAATTTAACAAAGTGTGAAACTCGAGATAAATTTTTGTTTGCGAGTTATGAAAAGCAATGCACTAAACATAGTACACAGACCAGTGACTATCACTCACGAGGTTTGAAAAGGGAATACTACGGATTGATTTTCAAGGAAAAACTAATGTTTCCAACAAGTGACAAGTGACAAACCGAAAAACATAACTTTCCATCAAATTTTTCTCTGCAAAAGTTGCAACTTGCAGAGTACACATTATTACTCTTAATTCCTTAGCAAAAATTTTGGGAAATGTGCTTTCAAAACCTCGGTATTCATTGCGTTCGTCCGCTTGATATACGGCGCATAAAGCACGGCTCAGATATAGTTTTTATCATTTGTAAGTGTCTGTATGCCTTAATGTTTTGTTTATCTCCCATATTCCGTGTTGTGTTGGCAGTGCCTTTATTACCACGTGCGATGAACCATAAACCTGACATTTCTACAAACGTACTCGTAAACTGCTGATAGTTGTCAATATTTAGTGATGATTTTAAGAGTATCCTCAAACAAAATTACATTTCAACAAACATGACTATACATGAGTCAAGTTTACGCTATGATAACAAGGTAATTCTGGCTCCCATGGTCAGGGTTGGAACACTACCTATGCGACTTTTGGCTTTGGAAATGGGAGCTGATTTAGTATATTCTGAGGAGCTGATTGACTGGAAGTTGATGAAAGCGAAAAGGAGAGAAAATCGTAAATAATATCAAACTCAAACTTATCTAACTCAATTAATTATTACAATTTATATCTTAGCTGCTCTCGGAACAGTGGACTTTATTGATTCATGTGATGGGACCATCATTTTCAGGACGTGTAAACAGGAGGAGGGAAAAGTTATTCTTCAGCTCGGAACAGCGGAGCCAGACCGTGCTCTGATTGTTGGAAAACTTGTAAGACGCATCTTAGAAAATGGGTTACCGTTGTTTATAAACCCATATTTTCATGACAGGTCGAAAATGATGTGGCTGGAATCGATATTAACATGGGATGTCCGAAAGAGTTTTCAATAAAAGGAGGTATGGGGGCTGCACTTTTATCTAAGCCGGAAAAAGCAAAAGAAATTCTTAAAACTTTGGTTGAAAACCTTAAAAAACCAGTGACCTGCAAAATACGGTAAATTAATACTCCGTGCTGTTCATCATTTGTATAATTTTCTTGGATAGAATTCTTCCAGATGTGAATGAAACGATTAAACTAGTGCAAAGTTTCGAATCTGTTGGTATAAGTGCTATTGCAATTCATGCTCGGACTAGAGATGAGCGCCCACAACACACCCCACATCCAGGTAAGAAATGATTGATCATATAATTATAATCAATTCTTTAGAGGAGAATCGGTCATATTTCGATGCATTTGTTACTGGCTTATAATCTGAGTTACTGAATAAAAAGGCGGAAGGCTCTATGCTATTTATTCTGTTCCTTATCCTCACTCTAAAAAATAAAATAAAGCTACCTGTTGTTACAAGAGGAAATATTTTTATAAGGTGTGCTAAATCCTAGCTCTACTCTAACTTTCTCTAAGCGAAGGCCCGAAAGGAGCTGTAGGGTTACAAAGAAGAAGTGATTCTAGCCTATATAGACGGTAACAATAACCTGAAAAGAACATTCACGATTGCTAAAGAAAATCTGTTGAAACTCGTCGAAGAAGTCAAGCAAGTAGCGCTTAAAATTAGCAATACGAAGCTTAATACATGATACGTTTTTTTTTCCTTCAGCCTAACCTATGGCTTAAGCGCACAAGCCATCGATATATCAATTCATGTCCTCTCGGGACTTACGGTAGTATAGTGCTTTTTTCTGGTTTTTCTTTACTGGCTTTGTGATTTTACTGTTAGTGTGTTGTATTCGTTTGGAATGGTTATGATGCATTTGAGACAAAAATCACCCAACTGACAGAACGTTAAAGTCTTTCAAATGCAGCAAATAAATCGGTGAATTTAAGTAGTTAGGTGAAAATTTGTGAAATGCATCTAAAAAGTCATCGTAAAATTTTTTAGTTTTTCGATCATGAAACTATACACTGGAAACCAAGCATCATACGGGCGTGAAATATGAAACATCATTCAAGCTTCCCAAAACACTTTGAACGCCTTTAGAAGTGGGTCCTGAGGCTAATAATGGGCAAACAAGTAACTGACCAATAGAGCGGACAAGATACAATCAGAAGTTGTTTGATGCATTTGATGGGCCAGATGTTTTCATAGTAATATAATTGCGAAAGCAACAATGGGCTGGTCATAGGATACGAACGGAGGAGTAACAGTTACTTAAGAAGATATTTTTTGAATAGCTGAGGGACAGAGGAAAGTGTGAAAGTCGAGAAAACGCTGGTCCAACTCTGTCAAAAAGTATGAACCGAGACAACTGCAGGCGCTGTTGTGGAAGCTAAGGCCTGTAAAAAGCTATAGTGCTGCAAGGCCTACTATTATCCTCCATGGTAGTATAAGCTATTGAAAAAATTGAAACTGACATTATAAACTAAATAAAACAATAACTTAAAAAAAAAGAAACCAACTTCAAAGTGTCCTAAACAAGTTGGGTGGATAGAATTATGCTCATGTCAGAAAGGTTGTGCAGTCAACCTATGATATAACCTACCCTCCTATGGAAGTCGGTTAAAAAGTAATGTGAATAAATAATTTGAAAGCCTAAGAAAAGGTTTTTGAGGAATGGGAAATAATTTGGAGCTATATAACAGTTGATTTTGTGGTCTCGGGCCTGGGTCCAGAATCAGTATGTAGGGCTCGCCCCAGCTGAAAACTTCCTTCGTAGCTTAATAAGGGCTGAAACTCACCCTAGAATCGCTAGCGTATTACTTCAGGCATTGCTTTGCAAGGGTTGTACTCACCCCGACGTACAGGATTCGTCCCTTTTCAGTCTCAGAATAAACAGCGAAATTAGCCGTCGTATTCTCCGCACATTTCGACCGAAAAGTTGTTTCCAAGATAGACACAGGGTTAAGCTGACCTATCATAGAGGGAAGAGCGCTTCTCTGAAGAAAAGCACTTGCACACGAAGAATGTGTGGAGTACGCTGATAACTTTCACTGCGCAAAAGCGACAAAACCGAAATTCTACTACAAGATGCTTTCTTAGAGGTATAGAACTTCGAAATGAAATAAAATGCAGATATATTGTTTTGATTGCCATGAAATTAGTTTTATTGGAAAGATAATTCTCTTTCACTTTTTTTTTGAATATGATTTTTGGCATGTGAGTGCCACGACTGGCGCGGAGTTAAGTCCAAACGAGAGGTCCAATTTTCGACTACTCTTACCAATAATTTGGGCCGTGTCTCGCCAATAACGCGGCGAATGTTGTCTTTCATTCCATCCTATTCATGATAAAATGGCAAACCAAACTAATCATAAAATGCATGACAGCTGTCACTACATACGTAGCATTAAAAATGTTAAACTTAAGCTCGGATGCAGAAGTATGGAGTTGCTTATAAACATTACTAGTGGTCGCGTTGTTCCGCGAGGGCCGCACACATTCACCATCACCCTACTCAATTACCTTACAAGTTTGGCAGCTTCATCACATGCCTCATGGATGTTATCTTAATAGATCAGCTTGCTATCTAGGGTCTCTCCCAGATAGCAGGCTGACGTGCTGGGCTCAACCTCGACTAGCAGACTGTTATATGAATGACAGTTGATATCCTCTGCTTCGTCAGTATGACAATTTCGGCTATTGATACCGCTAGTTGAAGCCGTTTACCGTAACATCACTTCGTTCTGAGTTGTGAAAGGTTAACAGATTTGACAGTGCTAACTTCTGCGACGCCATCAATGTAGCCTGAAAAGTTGGTCATGCGGATTGTGCGGGCTGTTTTCGCTACACAAATCGTTCTTGTTGAAGCGATCCATGATGAAACTCCAGCGGATTGTCCACTCTTTACGAAGACCGAATTGGCGGAAGCAGTTTTGTCCATGAAGGCAAAAAATGTCCCAGGGCTGCTCAGTACGTTGAATTCCTGGAGTGCTGCAAATTAGCGAGGCTCGTGCTGATCATCAACGGGAAGGGGAACCCCGAGTCGCCGTCTGCACATCGCCGGTTGTATTTGCTAGACACTTCCGAAAACTGCTCGAAAATCTCATCAGGGGAAGACTCGCTGACTTGAGCCATGCTGCTGGGAACCTATCTCCATTGCAGTATGGCTTTGAAGCAGGTCGCTTCACCATGGACGCTATTTAGGAAGCAGTGAGCGCGGTACAACGCGTGGAGGCACATAACAGTTCCACCCGACGAGTTGTCCTGCCAGTCACTCTTGACGTCAGAAATGCTTTCAACTCCGCTAGATAGCCGGATGTTCTTGCAGCTCATGTGGCGCTATTAGCGAGGGCTCTGCCAAAAGCGGTTGGCGCAGGTGTAGGAGCACGTGCGCGTACATATCGAATAGTGGCCGGGTCGGCAGTGTTAGTGATAACAGGGGGTGGCACCCATCGCCTTCCTTGCTAGAGAGCATACAAACATTTACCTACGTAGAAGCGAATTAGTCGCACGTGCGGGTACATATCGAACAGTCTGCGGGTCGGCAGTGTTAGTGATAGCAGGGGTAACACCCATCGCCTTCAATGCTAGAAAGCGTACAAGCGAATTAGTCGCAATGGAGGAGAGACAACGCACTCTCCGATTGGCAATAGTCCTGGGAGAGTGACACAAAGCGAAGATAGACTGCAAGTCTGATGCTTGAATTGAAATAATGGCTCGATCAAAGCCATGATGAGATTAACTTCTGCTTAACCCAGCTGCACAAGATTGGTAAGTCACGGTGTGGTAAGTGCTTTCCGTGTCGCCACTAAATAAAGCCCATGAAAGAAATTTCAAAATTGTGTAGTGAAAGTATAGGAATTAAATGTCCGTACAGGACTGCAGCGATGGTCTGCTGCCTCGGCGG
This sequence comes from Odontomyia ornata, assembly GCA_963969285.1. NCBI lineage: Eukaryota > Metazoa > Arthropoda > Insecta > Diptera > Stratiomyidae > Odontomyia > Odontomyia ornata. The sequence continues at coordinate 293,226,245 of OZ017739.1, read as the reverse complement.
AAGAGGATGTTAAGATCCGCCCAGATTGGCCTTGTCTGGGGACACGTGAATGCGCTGGCAGGCTAGCGTTGCGGTGCCGTGCGGCGAGTTCTTTCCCCCAGCACAAGGACCCACTACAAAAAGAATTTCGCATTCACGAATTCATGGGTCACAAAAAGAAAGTCGTCCGAAGTCGAAAAAAGGAGGTAACCACTAAGGGTTACAATCGCTTGTTCCGAGAAAGAGTTGGGACGAGCAAAAACGGACGGACTTACGGAGACTTCGTCGTTACCCGAGGATTCTTATGGCCCTATTGAATCTAATTAAAAATCAAATGTAATAGCTGAAATAATGTGAAAGAACTTTCTTGTTTTTTCACGCGATTAATACGGCAATATTTCGGTGCACTTGTGTTGTTCATCAGACATTTCACGTATATCGCAAAATTTCAAGAAAAGCACGGGAGGTGTGATCATGGAATCATTTTTGCCGGGCCCGAGACGTCTCACGTAGTTTCGCGGTTGGTTTGTGCTGGATGTCATTGGCAAGGGAAATCGTCGACAAATCACAACTATCCTGCAAAACTAACCGCGAGCTCGTGAAGCGAATTAAAGTGGTCACTCGAGCGTCCGTCAACCCGACTTTTTGTTCATTTTAAGCATGCTATCCAATATAAAAAAAGAAAGACACTGATATTTTCCTTGAATTGAAATTGAAATAACAATTGAAGGCAAAACAAAAATTTTATTAAAATTTTTTTAATTATGTATTTTATAAATATAACGTAAAAAACTCAAAAAACACGAAAGAAAGGAAAGCATACAATAATATAATTTTTAAACCAATAAAAATATGAATGGGTAAAGTAAAAAGAATTCTACCTTCTTCTTTCGTTCTTCGAAAGACCCCGCATCGATGGGAGAAATCTCCGCTAACGCAGCCATCGGGTTGTGGTCTTTCTTTTTATTGTAGGGGTCTCGCCAGGGGGTGGAGATTCCTTGCATTTGAATTCCGCTATCAGGACCTTATGCCCGGTTGGGAGGGGTGCGAGGGGGTACTAATTCCATCTAGATGCCTCACTTTCTTCTGTGCAATAAAAGCTTTTCATCGAGGACGAGGTAGGTTTCTGAGAGCATGCAGGGCACCAAATGGTATGTATCATAAATAAGGAAGCCTCCAGCCGTCGAGCCTGTAACCTTCTGTTTTTGTTCTGCGCTTCGTGTTTCTTCAGCCTACAGATCGTGTATGCGATAAATAATTTATATTGAACATAGTGTTAGGAGAAAGAACCCGCCCCACAACACAGAAGACGCTAGCCTGCAAGGGCATACACGCGTCCCCGGACCAAGTCACTCTCAGTGAATTCGAACACCTATTTTACTGAGCCAGTCCAACATGAGACCTGAAGCGAATATATCGAAGAATTCCAGGTAACTAGAACGTTCATCATTGACACAACTTCTGCTGATTCGTCATCATGGAGAGTAATGTGAGGAATTCCTGTACACTGAACAGGGTACAGAGTACTCTGTTCGGAATGAATGTTTTGTCCAGTGATGGATGCGTGAAATACGTCATAAAGAATGAAATTTGTTGGAGCTCGCGAAATTCGGGTAAAATTTTTTTTTTGTATTGGGCCGTGTGTACCTGTATTGGAGCTCGCGAAATCCGGGAAAGTTTTTATTGTATTGGGCCGTGTGTACCTGTGAGAAAGGTGTTTAATATAAGTGAATGCGTGAGAATACATTTGTTTGTATTTTCCGGATGTACACAGTTTTGTTTGTTGCTAAAGCTGTCTCATTCCAACCTCATCGTTTGCCCATGGGCAATTTCTCTACTTCGAATGTCGCCATCATTCGGGTCGCGATAATTGGGCTAGTGAAATAATTTTGATTCCTGTGTGTTTATTTAATTCGAATGACTATATCCGGATAAATAGAGTTTCTTTCGCATTTTGATAAAATCCTAATGGGTTGGACAAGACGCTTAGACATTTCAATTCACTTATGGCGTGTGTAGTGTAAGACAGATTTGAAGAGTAGGAAAAATCTGCTCTGTTTATATTGAAATGTTATAACAGCTTCTCCAAAATTGTTGGGTCTAGCAGCGAAAATCGTGCTCCTTCATTGGTCGTTCAGACCATTTTTGAATATCGTTAGGGCATAGCTATCGTTGATGTTGGTTGGCTGATGCTTCATTCCCATGCTGCTGAATTTGAAGTTGATTTAATTCGCAAATAAAAGATCCTCCTGGCAGGGTCGCCATGAAATGTTATAAATTAAATGGCAGAATTGCCATGAAATGATTTACTATAATATTGAATCTCGCTTCTAGGGTGAAAAAAAAAATAATTTTTTTAGCCTCTAATTATCTTTACCCAAACCTACGCAAGCAGAGAATTGCTCCGCACGAGAACATGGCGAGGACATTATATCCACTACGCCGCAATTTCTATATCAGCAAAAATAATTTCGCGGAGGGAAGACTTGTAATAAGAACGCCTTGACGATTCGATCACAAATCTTAATTTTATTCAATCACACTTCTGTATTTATATACTTTTCTTTCACTTAACCTATGTCTTACACAGCTAATTTGTTTTCTGTTCTTTTTTTACAAGTGTAAGCAAAAATTCATTATTTGACACAATTCTACCTATGCTTTCCATTAAATCGATTTGATTGCCTCATGAACAAAAACTCAAGCGTCTCGATATTACCAATATGTCAACATATGCATTTATTTTCTTCTCTGGATAGATATCCATAGTCCATACATTATGAATGCACTCATATGTCAATAACCCATGCTCGTACGTATCACTTGGGTATGGTCGCTACCCTCTTGATGAGTAATAAAATTAGCGTGCATTGAGTGTGGTCAGGGAATACCTCCACACGTGATGGGTTATGATTTTATTGCAACGTGATACTCGACATTCAGAATGAGTGTAGGAGAAATAAAAGTAATTGCATTGTATGATTATGCAACTGGTATGTTTACATGTAGCTATGCGATAGGATTGATATTTCGTGGTTGTCTTTTTGTTTGCTTAGGTTGGACTTTTGTTGATAAACAAATGAATTTTGTTAGTAAGCAAATGAATTGAATGATGTACAATTGAACATGTGTATATATATTTGCTTATGATATGAACGTATGAATGTTTTTATGATTGTTGTTTTTGTTCATGATATGTGAATTGAATCTACTATTATAGTAAGTGAATGAATGTGTACATATGTTTGCTTAAAATGTGTACGTACAAATATTATTATGATTGTTGTGTTTTGATATGTGAATTCGACATAGTACAAAATTTTCTAACGTTTGGAAGAGAGAAAAGTGCTTAAACCTAGTTTTTCCGCGCCTTACCAGTTTTGTAATCAAAAAGCCCGCCTGTAAAATAATGCTACTACCAAACTTTCAGTCCATCACAATTTTTGCTCACTTTTCTTAAGCATCCTTTATGTATGTTTGTCGATGAAAAATCCAAATCGAAAGATGTCATAGGAAATCTTGAAACAGAACGACAATTAAGTAGAGCAGTGAATTACTGGGCTTGTTCAGAAAATTATCCATGGATAAAAGTTGATATTGTAAGTAAATTAAATTCACTAGCGTTTTCATATTACGAAAAGAATTTCTGGAGACAAAATTATTTTGAATCACGATACCACTCTGCTTGCAAATTAGAATTCTAAATTCTCGAGTGCAACATCAAGGCCATAAGCTTGTGAATATGCAGTTGTGTTATAACTTCAAAATCCAGGATTTTTAGATCTGCCGTATGTTAAGATCCCTCAATAATGAATTTTGGCATAAGGGAATATCCAAATTGTGTTTCAGATATCACTAATCTTTTTTTAGTGTATGTAAAGGAAAACTAACACAAGATACTGACTTCAAATTAATTTCTTGTGGCTTAGTCCCACTCTGATTCTTTTTCCCCATCGGAATATTAGTTTCATAAATACTTGTAGCTTGAAGAAATAATTTTCAACTTAGATTTTGCGGGGAAGCTCTTTATGAATACCTGCTTACTCAAATTCAACTGCGCGTTATTTCCTCAGTTATAATTTTTAAAACACATAAAGCGAGTTTCAAAACATTAAGATAATCTAAAACGTACTGGCCCATTTAGCACTCTGTATTTAGACAATATTACAACTAAAAATCAATTGAATGGCAACAATCATATTTGCATCAAATGATATTTATTACATATTATACATTAATTGAAAAGTGGAAAATAGAGATGAATCGCTAAAATAAAACTAAGATTCGGCCTTCTCCTTTCGGCTTTGAACGGGGATGAGACCCAAATCGCTTTTCTAGGGGCAAGGAAATGACGCAGAGTGCTAGAAAAGAGACCACTCCATTCTCAACCCCTCTGTATGCATTTTTTAACTGTCAGGATTGCACGAACATTAGGTTCCACATGGTTCCATTTTTCAAGCGATTTAAGCATCCCTCCGGTTAGAGTGTCGTGAAAGTATCCGGCTCCCTTATTTTATTATAGAGGCTACCTGTCCCACCTTGTAGTACGAAAAAAATGTGTGGCGGGCATCGCTTTTCTCTTCTACGCAAAATATAAAATCGAGAGGAGGTGTTTAGTGGGTAGTCCAGTCGCTTGCGAGCAAGGGATTCCCACACTCAGTGCGTAAATGACAAAAGGTAGACATGAGACTAGACCGGGGGAGCAACATCCAAGCATAAATCGGGCTAAACTCATAAATAACATAATTCAGTTACTACTACTTTAGTTACTGTTAGTTACTACTACTTTAAATATTCCGTATTGAAATTTGGCGATGAAATATGTGAGTATCTCTTTGCCTGAAATTAACGGTACACATGGTGCAGTCAACACCGCGTTTGACTTTTTGATTATTATATCAAAAATATTATTAAAAAAATAAAAAAAAAAACGATCTTGGTAAATATAAATCAATACATAAAAAAATTTTGTAGATGTGGTGAAAAAAGTTGCTGAAGCTGTTAAAATTCCAGTGATTGCTAATGGTGGCTCTAAAGACATTGAAAAATATTCAGACATTGCTAAGTTTAAAGATGCCTGTGGGGTGAATAGTATAATGATCGCACGAGCAGCGCAATATAATGTTTCAATATTCAGAAAAGAAGGTTCATTTAATAATATTATTCAATTACATATCTTAATTTTCATGGCTATTCTAGGTCTTCTACCTATGGATGATGTTATCAAAAAATATTTAAAATTATGTATTGACTATGATAATCCACCTTCGACGACTAAGTATTGTATTCAAAACATGTTGCGCGAATTGCAAGAAACGCCACGAGGGAGAAGATTTTTAAATTGTCAAACTCTTGAATCAATGTGGTATGTAGAGTATTTCTAGTTATGGAAAATCATACGAGGCACGCGTTACATATGCTCGTATTTTGCAGTGAAATTTGGGATTTGGGCGAGTATTGTCATAAAAAGCAAGTTGAGTTTCAGCAAAACGGTAATTTCGGACGCCGCGATGTTATACCAGGCACCTTAGTTGATGCAAAAGACGAAGTGCCTACGGCGAAAAAATTAAAAACTGACAACGAATCTATATTTGAAATGAATGTTGCATTCTTTAGGGCCAATTATACTGATGGTAAGATATAAATTTTTCTCTTAATTTATTTCACATTTTCCTTTACAATTTAGATAAAGAATTACCCAAAACCAAACTGCATGTGTATGCAGGCAAAAAAGATAAACCTATTCCAAAGTACGAAACACGTCATCAAGATAAGCTATTCCGAACAATATTGACATTCGATGGAAAAAAGTATGCTAGTTTATATTGGGAAAAGAATAAAAAGTTCGCAGAACAAGGCGCAGCCTTAGTATGTTTAATTGGATTAGGATTAGTTAGTGAAGAAACACTCATTCAAAATGGAAGTATTTTGAAGTAAAAATATATATTTTAAATTATTGGAACATTGTTAATTAAGTGATTTTTATTTGAAGAATGTAAATTACAACTTGCGAACTGGTTTCGTTCCAAAAGAGGAACACAAGTTTATTGGTGCAACTACCAAGAACATTTTTCCTTTATCTACTTTGAAAGTTTTCAATGAGCAAAGGTATAGGACCAAGGATAAGTTCCTTACTGCCTCCGGTAACCGTGTAAGTGTGAGTGATTTTGTGAAGTAGAAAATGAACAGTTGATAGATGGATGTCAAGGATCTAAATGCGCTCTGATATAGGAGAGTTTATGGGCTACAGTAGTTCATGTTTTAAGAAGCCTTCTAGCAACCACGGAAGTCACCGCAATTGCAGACATTAAGTTGTTGTAGAGGGGTGCGTCACCCGGGATGGCATACTGAGACCGGCTGGCGCTCAGACGTGTCGCGGGTCTTCCGGGACACCCTCTGCTCGTGCTGAGCGACTATACGCAAAAAACGTTACAAAGAGGAAAGAAGGGAGGGGAGGGGGTTCATTTTGAGAAATGAAAAATATGGTGCTCTCAATAATTCATGGCCGATTTATTTATGTAAATAAGAAAAATATTTCAAATTCAAATAAATTAACCAACCCCTTCTTAAAACGAATTAATTCAAAAACAATGTTAATGGAATAGTTAAATGAAATTTGGTATCAAAACAACTACTGTATGGACAGGAAAATAACGTAAATTCAGATTATGATACTTTAAAACAGAACTACCATATGACAAAGCAAAGAAAAAAAAAATAAACTCGAAATATGATGTAAACACTAAAAACGAAGAAAAAAAACAAATTACTCACCCTGTTGATGCTGCTGAGCGCTCGGCAACTCAATCACGACACTGCCCTGAGAAAATCTTTGACGCAGTTCAAGCCAGTGCTTCTACTTCTAACTTCAAAGCAATCATCGGAATTTGTCACGTCTTTACACTTGAGACCAAGGCTAGAATCTTTCGCACGATGGAGCCACAAAGATCGTTAACACGGTATAACTGAACCCAAAGGATTATCATCGATAATCATGACACACGTTTTGTTTTGTTTTTTGTTTCGCGCAAATAGATTAGAACACACAACATTCACTTTCTTTCGAGTTTAACCCTTCTCCTGCACTTTTATTCAGCATGCCACAAGCAAAAATCATTTCATTATCTAATTTGCTGAACTTTTTTCAAGCAAAACTTTATTTCTTTCTCAAATTCGCAGAACTTCCTTTTTCTTCAAAACTCGTCATCAAAAACCTTTTCTTTGAACTATCAACCCCGACACCGCAAAAACTCTCTCTCTCTTCATTTCAAAGCCAAATACAGAATGCCCCACTTAAAAAACCAACCCCACAATCCTTTCTTTTCCCAATTCCCGCTGCCGTACCGGGGTAACGTAATCGAAGTTCAATACACTTCGATTCCGTTACCCACACATCTTTTCCTTATCGACAAATGCAACAATTTCCATTCTATATGACGATTTGCGTAACTGTGATAGGATTTGGTTATAACAAATGGTCATACACACGGAAATAATTGCTTCTGCCGATATCCCAAAAAGAGTGTTCCTGCGCTTGGGGAACTTGAGCCCAGCGGACCAGCCGGTTTATAGTCTACGACACCACCATCGGAGCCTCCTTCTGTTGGTCTCCCATTTATCCATTTAGCAACTTCAATTGTACAACTTTTCTTAATGAGCATTGAAATGAAATTGGTTAGTAGGGATGCAAGAATGAATTTTTTTTTAGTATAACAAATAAAATTTTGTAGTGGGAGATAATTAATAAAATTAGTTAGTATGAAGAAAGGAATTAGTTTTCGTTAGTGAAAAGGTGTCAAATGAAATTTTGTTAATGAGAAGTACTGAATGAAATGTTGTTTGTGGGAAAGATAAGATTATTATAATTAATTTTTTTTTTGTAGTTAAAAATAGAGTAAGAAGGTAGAATCAATATGACGGGGAAATAAAAATTAAAGGTGAATGGTTAAATATAAAAAAATATATACAAAGAAAAGGGTATGTGTGCCCAAAAGAAAGTGGAGGTGATACGGAGGCAATTTGAAGTTGCGAATGGGAGAATGCCGTCACGGCCGGAATCCGCAACAGACCTCCTTGCAGGAGTATTATTTTTAGGTAAATTCTTCGAAAGAAATTTACCTATTGTGGAGAGAATCATAGATATATATATATATATATATATATATATATATATATATATACATATATATACATATATATACATATATATATATATATATATATATATATATATATATATATATATATATATATATATGGGATATAACGAAATTTGTGACCACGATAGAGGTTGCAATTTTGCTCCGATTTTCAGGAAAGGTGTATTGAGTAAATACCTCGGTTAAGTTCGTGAACCAGCTATATCGGCCAGGCGAAAACAAAAGGGCGGCCATTTGTAATGTGACGCCTACGCCCGGGAATCGAAGTGATTCCGATCCCGAACCCTTGCAACCGGCCAGATGGATATGTCCTCGAAGTGCCAGCGGACTTCATCTGTCGTGCGGATATCGTTGTGCAGAAAATATTTTTTTTTTCTGTCCAAATATTTAGATCCGTGGATATAAATATTTGAAATATAGAATTAATCCCAAACCCCGGCACATTTCGAGACATAGCCATCTGGAAATGCCCCTCCACCGTGGCCATCGAGAAAACTATGCCACTGGCGACAACTGGAGAGGCACATTGCCGCCATATGGCGTGCCATTCCACACACAGATGTTTTGTCCGAGGCGACAACCGGGATTTTTGACAGCCACATGGCGGCTTCGTTTTTCGTTGCTGTCGTCTGCTAATCTTGTCCATTGTCGTGAATCGCAAAATTCGTGAAGTTTCTGTGTTTCCCGTAAAAAGTGGGCAATTGTTACATTAACTTCCAAGAAATGTTATAGTTGTACCAATTATGCTGGTGGTTAAGTGTACGAGAATCTCAGGGTAAGCTCGTTGTACGCGCTGAAAGGTTTCGGAAACAAAAGTTTTGTGGAATTCGTGATCTGTCGCAATTGCATTGTGCGCGAGCTGCAAAGTACGAACGCAAACAAGGAAAACGTTGTGAAAATTAATTTGCAGAGTTTTTGTGCAAATCTGAGCAGCTCTACATAAAGAAAAGTGCATAATTGTTTGCAGTGGAGGAAACTAGTTCGTTTTGTGAAACTAATTTACACCTGCAGTGTGCTGTCTAGATCCTTTCAAGTGCTTTGCTACCGCGTAACATACCTTCGTGACGATCGTTTGTGTGTAGGACTCGGTCGGAGCGAGGTGTACTCAAGAGGGCTGCACGTGGAACATCCAACCCTTGAGAACTTCAACGGAACGTTGCCTCAGGCTGGAACAGATCGTGACGCTTCTGCAACCAACAGTACCAGTACCGAGACTACCATTGACAGGAGGTGTAAGGAAGCCGCATCGTTGTCGTCCCGGTACGGTTGCTCTTCGAGAACTTCGTCGTTACCAGGAGTCCACAGAATTGTTGATCCGGAAATCACCGTTCCACGCTTGGTTCGTGAAATTGCTCGAGATTTCAAGACAGATCTTCGTTTCCAATCAGCTGTTTGGCGGGGATCCATCGGCAAACAATTGGCATCATTTGGATCATCACGCAACTCCACATTTATGATTTGGACAAAAAGGAGGGAAGGTAAAGCGATCTCGAGGTATGTAGGTTTTGTTGTTCTGGGATAAAAACGAAGAACGAGGGAATCAGGATCAGAGCGGGGCCGGCTTCTAGATTTGTGTGGGATTGTATACCTGAGAGTTGAAATGGTTTGGGGGAAATAATAAGAGTCTGATTCGTCCGTTTAATTCTTCCTCCCGTGAACCAAATGAACATTGCTTTTAACTTAATAAAGCCACCAGAGGACATATCGCTAATAATACATTGCTGTTAACAGCGATTTTTCACCTTGAACGTTATCCTCTATAATTGGGCAACACAAAAATCCAGACATCGACTCTTTTCTTATTCAACCTTCAAAACTTGCAGTTTAAGTAGCAAAAAAAAAAATAATTTGAAGCTTAACTTGGACGCAGATGAACTTTCACCGAATGAAAAATGAGGAAAAAATATTATAAAAATGTAAAATGCAACAACTAGCAAAGTAAAATCTAGAAATTTAAACAAATCTACAATGAAACTAGATAAAGCCATTTAGAGTTAATAGGCAATTGAGAAAAGATTTCATGAAGATGAAAATTTGTTTTAAAAAAAATCATGATTTCATTGAGAAAAGTCCGAAGTAACAGAACTGTTATATATGATCAATTAAAATTGTGTTTCTATAGTTAACGATTTTTTTTGGCTCACTATCAATTAATAAACTTTTAAAATGTTTGATTTTGCAATCAAAGGAATCTTAATGATAAATTTTTTTACAACAATATACGTTAAGTGTTCGGTTTTAAGTTAATATTTAGTGTAATATAAACGCCTCACAATAAGCGTTGATGAATCTCGTAACTGTAAGAAATGTTAAAGTGGTAAATACTTAAATATAAAAAAGAAACAGATTCTAATTAAGGTTGCTTCGCATAGCAAATTTATTCTGCATTTTATTGGAGGTTTCTAAGGTAATGCGCGAATTGAATCACACAATTGTAGACATATTCATGGTAAAGATTATAAATCAATGGAATTCAGAAATGATATGTGATTATATATCCCCAATTCTTCCAAATTGAGATTATACATTGAATGATTTTGAATATAATATAAATTTCGGCCGAAACGTTTTGCGTAAAAAAAAGCAAAAAAATGGAACTGGATAAATGATTAAAATTATTTGGAAAGTAAAAATAATAGCTTACTTGAAATCATGTAAAGGACTATCTTACATGAATAGCAAAATCGCTGCAATAAAGTCAGAAGAAATCTTTTTCAGCATAGCACTCACTAAAATTTCTAGTGTCTCATGATTATGATTAAATTAATCGTTCAATAGCCTCTCTTCCCAAAATATAGATTAACATTAAAGGTATATGGGATTCAGTAAAAGCAGACTTATCCCAGGCTTCTAATTAACCGGTGAACGGGTTTAATAGTCATGTGTATTTTTATTGTCTAAAGCACGTTTTAACATCGACGTATCGACCCATTACTTCTTTTCTTTTATCTTCTTCTTCTAAGTATAGGGTCAAATAGAATCTTTTACAAATGCATTGAGTCGCTCACATAATGTAGAATTTTGTGCGCAAACACAATTTTACAGATTTCTTAGAAAGACATAAACTCCAGAAAATCTTAAATATTCTATAGCGGAAGATTTAAACCTGAAAAATCATGAGCGTCTTCAATAATTGATCAATTTCAAAATTTCTCATGGCTTGTTTTAATTTTTCAATAATACTAACTGTTTAATTTCTTTCTGAGTCCTCAGTTTCAATAATATAGTTGAAAAATTTCATAAATTTTTGAATAGTGGACTTTAAAATCAAACACAGATTGCAGAATACCTCTATCTCAAAACTTGAGAAGTATCTAAACTGCATCTTTACGATTTCAAGGTAAATTGAAAAACTAATTAAAAGCCAAAATAAATTTTAAAATACCATATCACTGCATTAATTCGGCATTTATTCGAGTAACATCGACGAAATAAAAAAAAAAAGTCATTCCTTATCATACAGGAAGAGAGAAAACGAAGCAATAACTACTTAAAAACTCATATGCTTAAATATCTGCAACACTTTTATTCAAGAGCTTTGTATTCTTTCTTCGCATATCGTTAACGTAAAATCGATTCTAATTTACAATTGGAGCTTACCTATTGTTAAGTGGAGCAATTATTTTCAAAGTGCTTAAATTCAATTTGCTTGAATAGGTATAGCAGTGATATAAAAATATAACAACTTTAATTAACTAGTTAATGAAGGAATAAAGCAAATTTTACATTGCTCGAGAATCATGTAAATATGTGCTTGATTACATATCAAAATAATTTTTAAATGAACATTTGCTTATGAATATGTATATGATGTATAAATGTATGCATTGAATGAAATTGAAACCATTAAAACAGAATAAAAATTGGATAATTGATTAAATTGACACGAAAAATTAGAAATTAATATAGAAAAAAAAAATTCATAAATGATGTAGTCTCTGCCAGATTTGTCTACAAAAATTAAAAGAGCCCTGAATTAATTAACAATAAAATTGTGGTATATTGTTATGTAGGCTTTGAAGTCTGATAATCTAAACTATAATTTTGTATCTTTGATTTGTCATAGATAAACGACTTTTGTTTTAGAGATGAAACTATTTTTTTCCGATGAATACAAGACCAAACCATTTTTGTAAACAGCTTGATACCAAATAGTGGGCAATTCAGAATTAAAGTAAATGTATTGATAGCTAACGGTTATCAGGTGTGAATTAGATACAAAATAGAATGCATTAACCAGTTGCGCTGCGCTGACTAATGTGAAGCTTCATTTTTTGTTAACACGGCTATCCAATTTTACTCGATTTTCCTACATTCGAAAACTGCTAATACCTGGCGATAAATGTTTATTATTTTAATTGAAAAACTTTTAATCATTTCTCCACCGACCTTAGAAATCCTTCAATCAAAACAGGATCAAATACTACTCATAAGAAAATTTTAATCTTAATTGGCTAGATAATAATAAATAAAAGAAAATTGAAATTCCAATTCTAGTTTATCCAAAACGAGATATTGTTCATCAAATTAATGAGATAAATAAATTTGGAAGCTATAACAAAATTTTGATTATGAACAAAAAAGTCAAACATTATTGGTAAATTCTTGTAAATATTGTCAAAAATTTAAAATGAAACCAAGTTATAGTAGAAATAATATGAATTGCTAAAAGATAAACCACGACTTTCCTTTTCAGTGGCCCGTTCTTTTTCAGTGGGAACCGAGAGTGTAGGGTAAGTATGCCGTCGCGAGGGTAGGGTTTCGACAAATCCGCTGAAGTCGGTTTCGCGTCGCGCGCGGTACGCGGTACCTTTGATTGGTTCGTCATTTCTTTAGAGTAGTTTTCTTCGGTTTAAGTTCGAGTAGCATATTTTTCGGTACCGCGTCGGTGAATCGGTAACGCGCCTATGGGATTTTGTAGCGTTTTTGATTTGAGATCTGTGGATAGATCACATCCAGAATTAACGTAATGTAGGTTTCTCGTTCTGGATGAGTAATTGTTGACGCGTTTGAAAAACGGGCAAGTTCAGGTGACTGAAATATTGTTATTGAGCGTAATCCATTCGGAGACCCGCGACCGAAATCCTCTCCGAACTAGCTGGCCGACAAGCAGTCACCGCATGAATGGGTTACGGTGCACGGATTGGTTGACCTGTTGGTACCATCCGTTGGCACTACTCAGACTTAACGTCTAGAACCGATGAGAGGTCGGTTCCGCGTTCGATCTGAAAGTAGAAAATCATTACACATTTTAGACGAAATATCGTGATTTCTGTTCTGGCCAATGTACGAGTATAGCTCCGATTTGGATGAAATTTGGTACAAAGGTTCACTGATGTCTGTGATGAATCTCGCAATAAAAAATGCAAAGTCGGTACGGCTGAAACAAAATGGCGACCGCTCGAAGGTCGAAAAACATACAAAATTTTGTTGTTGTAGTTTTGACCAAAGCTTTCAACCAATGTTAATGAAATTCGGTTCTTTGATAGAGACTATAAGTATTTAAAGAGATATGTAAAAAACTGGAGGTCAGGTCGCAAAAAACAAAATCGGAATGGATCCGATGTATACGAAATTTGATTTTAAAATAGAAATCAGTTAGATCTAGAAAATTTGACATTTTGGTGGTCATGCATGTGCAACTTTCAAAATGGCCTTTGGTTTAAATATGCGACTTTTTCAGGTTTTTGTGGCCCTCTAGCGGTCACATTTTTCAACGGATTTTGATGAAACTAGAGATTATGGATCTTAGTGCTAAGTTCTTGTATTATGCAGAAAATTTGTTTAATTGAATGAAAAATAAAAAAGTCGAAATTTTAAAATCTAATATTTTTAGCTGCCATTTTCACTAAAAATTGAATAATTTTGCCCTGTCTAGAGTGAAACTCTGATTTGAACGAGATTTGCCGCATTGATGAGGTCCTAGCATATAAAGATTTAAAATAATCCAAAATCAAAGGTCAGAAAGCAAGCGCAATTCGCTATTTTAATAGTAACTGAAATAATGAATAATTTTCATGGCAACATTCTAAATGACTTAACTTGGAAGTATTTATATAGCAGACCATTTTTAGGATATTGTTAAAATATTTTTACAATACACTAAAAAATTATGAAATCGTGACTTGTCTGTCTGTCCGTTCATCCGTCCGTTTGTTCGTGCTCACAGTAAGTTTCCTTGCAAACCGCATGAGCTAGAATTAGGAAATTTTCTACGTAGATCAAAAGTGGTGCCTCTCGAAATTTGCAGTGCAAGAAAATATTTTAAAGTGTTTAAGGGGGCCTCCCCATACAGGGGGGCGACTTACATTTTTTTTATTTCTGTAGTCCTCCAGCAGCCATGTTTCTCAACAGATTCTAATGAAATTTGAAATTATAAGTTATTAAAGCAAGTTAATTTAACCTGCAAAAAAATTATGCAAATCGGATGACAAATGAAAAAGTCGAAAATTTACAGCTTAATATTTTTAGCAGCCGTTTTCAATAAAAATTCAAAATGGTGGCCCCTGATGGTTCAGAAAAGAATTGAAAGTATTTATATTGATAGCAACGCAAGTGCTGTTTAAACTTTTGTGGAAATCTTTTGAAATTATCTATTTGAGCTATTTAAGCCGACAAGTTATCACCTTTGTGTGGTAGCCACTGTGAAATCTATAAACAGCAAATGTGAGAAGGACAACACCTGTATTTATATGTTTATAATAATTTATTATCTGCCGATTTCAATATGTGATCCATAAATGTGCAAGCAAATTGAATGAGCAAAATATTTGCGCCTCTATAAAGGGTCTTTAAATACAAACGTCGGCAGATTCTTTTCATGTCATTAAATACCCATGTGGTGTTACGAAAATTGCAGTAAGAAGTTTAGTAGTACACAAGCCAAATTCTTTTCCGAAATCTTACGCTACATACGAAAAATTTACCTTTCCGGCTGGTGCTGCCAACGGGGATTTTTTTGTGATAGGAATAGAAGACCGATTACGCCTTCAGTGTGATGCTCCCCTACGCATGCCTGGGCTACCTACTGAACATCTTCCCTCTCAACTTTAGAAACTGTTTGACATATTATTTCGGAGTAGACGTCGTTTTCCTATGCCTTAAGGCAATATTGAGTTACAGGGATCTCTTTTTCAGAGGAAAGGGAGATGAATTGCTCGAAAATTGAATCCTCATCTCCATTCGTTTTCAGGCGCTTTTTCATCACAGTTATGACTACTCGAACGTTATTTTTCACATGGTTCCAAATATCAATTGATCAAAGCAGCTTTTCTATTTTTTCGATGAGGCCACAGCGCTGCCTGTTGCAGCTCTAGCATTCAAAAAAAGTGTGGTAAGCGTCATACTTCTTTTCTACGAAAAATATGCATTCATGAGACCGTTACTTGCCAATGTTGTGCAGGTACGACTGAAAATATTTATGCCCGCTGAAGAGCTGCATCAGTTAGAAGTCAGCCTCACTCTGCCTGCGATTGAGCCACGGTTCTAAATTAAGAGATACGGTATGCGCCCTCTCCTCTTCGTGTTGTTCATCAAGAATTGTTGCCAATAGCTTAGTGAATGTTGTCTCCCTTCGTGCTCAGCTGTATCCTTTTTACCTTCGTGCCAAGGCATGTAGATTTTACAGCACACGCTAACAAGGAGATTGATGGATGTCATCTAGCATCAACGCCTCAGTTACTGTTTGATATGCAGATTGAATCCTCAGAGTCAAAGTCAAAAGCGCTTTATTCAATACCAATCATTATAAATTTTCAAAGAATATAAAGCGAATTTCAAACTATAAAAATACTAAAACTTAATGATCCAAATGGCTCTCTAAATTTATACGTTATCAATCAAAAATATTAAATCAAAAAACAATATCAAATTCAAATTAATTAAAATTATTACATATTTTATGATTCAATTGGAAAAAGGAGAAAAAACCATCCAACACTATTAAAAAGTTATTTTTTTTACGCTATACCTAATATATTATAACCTAATTCTAATAAAATTCAATCAAAAACTTCATCTTATACTAAAAAATTACAATCACAATATTCCTATCCTAAACGTTAAACCTTATCTCT
The DNA here is from genome assembly GCA_963969285.1 of Odontomyia ornata. Classification (NCBI taxonomy): domain Eukaryota; kingdom Metazoa; phylum Arthropoda; class Insecta; order Diptera; family Stratiomyidae; genus Odontomyia; species Odontomyia ornata. Next base: position 293,210,032 of record OZ017739.1, on the reverse strand, counting down.
AAACCTGATATGATAAACATAACATATACCTATCCTAAATATTGAAATTTGAAACTCAAAACTATGCGACTAAAAACAAAAAAAAAAATAACCACGAATAATTTAGACATTGTCATTCACCCACCATACCTAGATTGCTTCACCCCAGCTCGACCAGCCTCAACGATGGAATCCTCAGTACCCCTATGCAAGGCACCTTGCTGAGAGAGTCGCTCCATGTTTCAGATCATTGCAGCAGCACACACTGTTAGCACTCATCAGAAGATGCATTTTTCATTATGTGGGTTATTAATCCGTTGAGTGCTGGTACACCCGCTGCAGTTTTAACAGCTATCGTCTTAAAAACAAATATTTCGAGTTGGCTACTCTGGTTATTTTTTTGTCCTTATGACTACTTCGATTTTCTCCAGCGCCGTTTTGAAGCAGGCTTCCGGTCCCTCATTCGGTGAATTATCATACCTAGCCTATGTTGCGCTTGTTCAACTGTGTGCACAACGATTAGCGCTTTAACATCCGCATAGCCAATCAAGAGTGACTCATCCAGTAACTCAAGTCTCAGTAGCCCGTTGTAAGAGACTTTCATATCATGAAGTAGGCTCCGGTCCCTTAGAATCGGCATTAGGTATTCCGAAGCTTGGAACCAGTTTACAATATTACAAGAATATCCAACTATCTAGCCGAATTGCGATACAAGCCCGTAGACCGGTTATGAGCCTAAGCTCTTTGGACTGCGCTCAGCATTTCCTCAATTGCGTCAAAGTTGGAGCGCCTGGTTCTAAAATTGTATTGCTTGGAGACAGGTCCTCAAGCAGAGCAGATCCCGGCAGTAAGTCTTCCCTTGATGAGTTTCTCGAGCACTTTCCTTGCCGTATCTAGAAGACATACCGGGCGATATGTATACGCCGACTCGGGATTTCCCTTGCCTTGCTGATCAGTTATGAGCCTCTTATCTTCCAGTGCATCGTGAAGAACCCTTCGCGCAGGCAAGCGTTGAACGTACTAATCAGCAAATTAAGACACTATCGGGACCTGGCGCTTTCTACGTCTTTTTAGGTAAATTTCTCGAGAGAAATTTACCTATGGAGGAAAGTATTTCGTATTTTCAATGGAGAATGGGATAACTGGATACCGATGTCCATAGGGTGCAGAGCCTCCCTATGACTTGCTTATAGCCCAGGCCTCATGAACCCCTGCGCGCGTTCTCGGCAAGATTTTGCCGGTACCGAGCCTCACTGCAGTTGATCGACATTTTCTGGTCGATCTATATGCTGCTAATCTGATGCATACCTCGCACCGGTTCCGCGCCCATCGCATTTTCGCTGTTCAATGGACCACCAGTACACAGGAGGCTTGGTGCGTAGACTTCTCTGACGAGGAATAGAAGACCTACAAGCAGACGTCTTGATCCTATTCGCTGAGCTCACCTCATCTTCTCTTTCAGTCTTCCACTTCCTGTCAAGTCTTCCACCAGCGGTAGCCTGCCTTAAGCACTTCAACGAACCTCTCAACGTCTATCCTCCCAATATTTCGCTCAGCTCTCCACACTTGCAATGTTGGGATCTTCCAAGGCTAGTTTAGTCGGGTCATGAATTGCGTTTTCGCTTCATTGGCCGCAAGGCCAATTCCGTTCACTTCAGGATCTAAATATATGTAAAGAGGCTTCTTTGTTATCTGTAATTGACCATGCCATAATTTTAGCTTAGTTACAGACTTGAACAAAAAAGCGTGTTCATCAGTTCATACATCTCCGACGACGTCTATCCCCAGTTTTAGACCTTATTTAGTTCGGAAATTTTCAGTCGAATCCCGGTAACCATAATGAGTTTAGTTAGTGCATCAAAACCATGAATATTTTCTACAGAACGGTTCTGTGGTTTCTGATTTTGTCAATTTGAAGTCGACTGGAAATATTTTTACTTCATTTTCATTTCAGGACAAAGCATCTATGCTACCGACGAAAATGCTTTAAACTCGTTCTTAAATTCTGTGAAGGCAGTGCATACGGTTGCGAGGAGAATGATGCCTATCGATGTCCTGAGTATTTCTCCATGCAAGCCTTAATGAGGAACAGACATAGTGAGTTGAAATATCCGTTTTAATACCGCCAAAATCAGTATCATACCAGCAGCACAAGCAGAAGAAAGAAACTCGATTATAAGAGAGAAATGGTATGAAGAAAAGATTCGTCCTATCTGCCTTTCGTTGGGGCTTGTGCGCAAATAGTAGAAAAGTTTTGAACGGCATCACAAGAAACTAAATCTCTAATGAAAGCGTCGAAAGTACCAGAATGATCTCAATTTGACTGTTGTCTGAAGAAGTTTTCATCAGTCTTTACGAGTGATATTTTTCAGGCATAGTGCATTTTTCGGACCACCGTTTTTTAAAAAATGTATTTACAAAAAAACTTTCAATGAAAAAATGAATACCATAAAAGAATAATGAAAGAAAGCTTTACAGAAAAAAATAACGCAAGAAAAACTACAACAGGAAACGGGAAGACAATTCAAGAAAAACTTTAAATAATAAGTTACTCTACGCAGTTTGGACTTAAAAAGCGTAAGCACTTCCAAGGCAAGATTGAGGTACTATATTCGTGATCTAGGGCGAAGCGGAGCAATGGTGAATGAAAAAAAAAATCTGTCCATGTGAAAGGAATCGAATGAAATTAAGTTGATCTAATTCTAGATGAAGGACGCATACAAATATTGGTTTGAACTGCATATTTCATGTAGAAGTGATTGCGTGGCTTATATTATTATGTACTATTTTAAAGATTAGATTTAAGACTAACTTCAGTCAAAAACTGAGCGTCATTAGTAAACAACAAGTTGGTTAAAAATAAACTTGAAAATAGACAATCAAAGAGACCATTATCGGCATATTTTATTATTTTACTTCCGTGAGGGCAAAAATGCAGTGCAAGCTCGAAAGAAATTGGGTGAAGTTTATGGTGAGGACTGCCTTACTGAACGCCAGTGTCAGCGTTGGTTTGCTCGCTTTCGTTCTGGAAATTTTAATGTGCAAGCTGCACCACGTACTGCTCGTCGGTGTTTACTATAATGTAGCCCAAAAATGATCATGGACCAAGCAAGTTCCCCCACAATCGACATCCAAAGCCAATATTCACCAAAATAAGATTATGCTTTCTGTGTGGTGGGATTACAAGGGTATAGTCGACTTTGAGCTGCTTCCAAGGAACCAAACTATTGATTCAAATGTCTACTGTCGTCAACTATCGAAATTGAACGAACAAATCAAGATAAAACGCCCTGAACTAGCAAATCGCAAAGGCGTGATTTTCTATCATGATAACACCAGACCCCACACCTCTTTGATAACTCGTCAAAAATTAATGGAGCTCAATTGGGAGCTGATGCCACATCCACCATGTTTCGCTCCCTTCAATACATTTGAATGGTAAAACCTTCTATTCTGATCAGGCTGTTAAAAATGAGTTGGACCAGTTCTTCTCTTTTAAAAACCAAGGCTTTTTCGAACGTGGAATTTTTCAACTGACCGAAAGATAGCAAAAGGTCATCCAACAAAATTGTCAATCTATAATTGATTATTGTTTGTTGTTATAAAGAAATCTACTTTGAAAAACATGAAAAAAAACATTAATTATCGCACAACCAATAGTATTACGCAAACTGGATAATGGCAACTGAATAGAGTAAGCCTTGGTCTAGGCATTGCCGTCTCATTTCCTAAATAAGAGATCTTAATGGTAGGACAGACTATATTCATAGAAAATTGAACGAATGAATTTAACTTGCTCTGTACAGATTCAACAGCATTCGAAAAGTAAATATAACGGCAGTCTATGCTATCGAGATGTGCCTCCTCAGGCAAAGAAAAAGAGCCAGCGATAGATACATTCGTTTAATTAATGGTTACGTTTTAATGCTTGAACGTATATACGCCCACCAATATTCAATATTCACTGCTTCTAAGCCTGCCAAATCCTCAAATTTGACCCTAAAGTGCATTATTCATGTAAATCTTCCGCCATTGTTTTTGATAAGTTAGTTACGTTTATTCTATCTTGAAAGTTTTTAAAGAATTCCTTTACGTTTAACAAAGTTACCGTTATGTTCAACAACAAAAATACGCGATATAAATTTCGTACCACCTTAAGTGCAAGTTTTGCAACTGCTGTACAATTTTCAGGAGAATCTCAAAAATAAAATTTACCTCAAAATAAGGCAATGATTTAATGATACAAAAGAAAAATTGAACTACTACTTCACATCCAAAAAAGTCATTTAACATTTATTTATGAATTACACCTATAACTGTTGCATTTGAAAATTTGTTAAAATTGATTTATGTGTAAATTTGTTCTTAATGATGTCTTTGAGGTGGTGGTGGCATCATTTCAGAATCATCTTGGAACCTATACCTATCAATGAAGTCCAAAAGAATCTCCGTTGTAACGGGCCTACGTATGCTATTACACACAGCTGAAAAAAACTATAATTAATAGAGGAAACATTTAAGCATCTATCCGCTGCACATACATGTAGCCGTCTTCAGACTATTGGGATAAGATTTGTCAGTTCGCTGCCTCATGAATACCCACCGATTATTTTCAAATTTACATTCTATAATTTGGTTATTTAGATCCTTAATTGCCTTACTATAAGGCATAGTAGCAAATGGAACATCGAGCCCGCCAACAAACAATTGACCGATTTTACGTTTTAATACACTGAAAAATATTTGTTACTCATATGCTTAGTTTATGTGGTGTTTAAAATTACCCTTGACCACTCTCCTCAGCTATTCTCAGTTTGAAGTCAACTGAATTAAGAGAGACTGGCTTCCATTTAAGTACTTCTGGGGATTGGCCAGGGGTGTAGGGCTAAAATATTATGTTCAAAATTTCTGTGCTTCTGATTAACAAACCGAAATTACCTCTAAAGATGGCTGAAAGATCAACCCATCAGGTTCATGGCTTAAATTTTGTGCAAACTTAGGGCTAAGAAGTGCTCGCGCTTGAGTAATGTCCCAAAAATCTTTTATCCGCACGCCAAAAGGCTCCACTCTTCTGTCAATGAGTCCTGTTTTTATGGCTTGGTGTCTAGGTGCTAAAAAGTTAGATTTAATTTTTCTCATGATTTCGTATTTATATTATTTTACCTATGATCTCTTTTGTAATACATTCCATTCTCTTCATAAAAGATGTTTTGCCTACTTTTTCATTTTCATATATCACAATGTCATAAATAAGATAGCGTGGAATATTTTGGCCTTGTACCTTGTCCATTACCATTTCCTGAAGAAGAAAGTAGTAAACTAATGTTTTGTTACCATTTCAAGTTGGATTTGCATACACCATCAAGAAGAGTATTTTCCAAATGTCTATGGAGATTTTTTCGATGTGGGAAATGAATGCGTTCTACTTGGAAGCACGAGTTATCACGATCAAAAAAGTATACTTCGTCCTTCTTATTGATTAGCATCATATACCTATTGAATACAGTTGTATTAATTTAAAAAAAATAGAATTTTTAGAAGGCACTTGGTTGTACTTATTTATGATTAAATAAAATGAAATAAAATTAAGCACTTTACATGTAAAATAGACGAGGGCGAAATATTAAATAAAACAGAAATTATCGAAATTAATAAAGCTCAGTAGATAGATTTAAACATAATTAATTATCATTTATGTAGATTTCGTTTGCAACTGAAAGCATATCATTTCGTTTGTTACTGAAAGCATATCATTTTTTTTAACTGTACAGTAAATAATTAGTGACGAGTTATTAAATTTGATTTGTAAAATTCCGTTAATGATAGCACAGAATTTGTATTAACCGTTTAGTAAATTTGTCGATTGCCTGATGGCGCCCTGATAGAACAAAACACACCGCGCTCATGTGTAATAAACATCACACATGTAAAATAATAAACAGATCAAAATTTAGCAAGTTTTTAGTCTTATTTTATTTAATCATTTGTAAATTTGTTTTGATGTCTTGCATAATCGAGTAAAAAATATACGATAAATTACCTATTACGAAAAATTACCTAGTATCAGGGAAAAATTTAGAAAAAATTACCTAGTACCATCTGCCTTCCATGAAACACGATATGGTTTAATATGAAGATTCTGTAAATTTTGTAAATCCATAGAAACAGGCTGTGATCCTGGAAAACCTGATGATTGCCATTCGCACATGTCCTGAACTTTTTGCTGCAACGTTCCGAGCCGAGGCTAGAAATTTTTTTACAGCATTAAAGTTTATAGGAAAACAATTTTCGATTTATAAAGTATAGGCAAGTTGGGTAGAGAAAGTATGCGTCGGTCAAAAGGGTTTTGTTCTCAATTCACGAAACACAGACACCAATAATGAATAAATTCAAGAAATATTTCAATGATATATACATGTTTAAAAGAAAAAAAAACCATCGTTACTCCAATTTCTTCTTCGTAGCACTACAGCCCCCTCTCGGGCTTCGCTTAGAGAAAGTTAGAGTATCTCATTTTCATGACCGTATTGATTTTTTCGGAAGTTGATTTGGTCAGTACCATGCTCCCGTGTGCTTGCTCAGCTATGATATGATCTGATTAAATCAGTACATATCACCACTGAGTGAACACTCGTAGTCTGTCCGGAAAATCCCCTGAACTAAATCACGTTGCTCCCAACGAGATTTGAACCTGGGACCTTCGGCTTATGCGTTCATGCTCTAACCACTAGACCACACAGAATTTCACCGGCCGCCATTTTGTTGCAATATAACAAGAATCATTCACATTCATAGAATGTTACTTGAAAAAAGAATCTTCCAAACACGTAAATAAATAGCAACCCATTTTTTTGTATTTTGTATTGTATCTTGTATTACAGGGTGCGGCAGCATAACTTCCTTTTTTGAAATGCCCGCCTTTAAAGTGCTAACTATTATAGCGCGGCGCTAGTAGTCTCATTCGAGAGAGGTGATTTTAAAGTTTTGCTCATCCCTAGGTTAGTCGCTATCATGCGTTGGAACAGTGCGGAGCGTGCATAAAAAACAAGTACCGCTGAAAATTTGTTTTGTTGAATTTTGAAAAAAGGAAGTTATGCTGCCGCACCCTGTAGTATACCAGGTGAGCAATATAGTAGTTTCTTTTTAAATCACATGTTATTTTGACACTGACACGTTTTTCCCGCTCAAAATTCAGTTAGTGAGTCAGTATTCACCTTGCGCGGAACGAAATGAATCGATTTACGCTGAACAACGTTGGGAAATATTGAAATCGAACTGGATGCCGATTTTTCTCAAAAAATCATCTTCTCTGATGAGGCACATTTTCATCTCGGCGACTATGTGAACAAACAAAACTTCCGCATCGGGGGCTCCGAAAGCCCACACGATTGTCGAGAACCCAATTTACCCTCAGCGAGTGACAGTGTGGTGTGGATTCTAGAGTGGTGGCATAATTGGACCGTTTTTCTTTGAAAATGAGACTGGAAATGCTATTTGCTCAACGGAGAGCGATACAAGGCATGATAACCGACTTTTTGTGGTCGAAGATTGAGGATTTGGACTTGACAGATCTTTGGTTCCAACAGGATGGCGCGCCATGCCACACAGCTCATCAAACAATCGATCTTTTGTGCACAAAATTCGGAAATCGTGTAATCAGAAGCCTTGGCGATGTCAATTGGCTGCCTCGAAGCTGTGATTGGACACCGTTGTCGTTGTGAAAGATCGATGTTATGCGGAAAATTCAAGCATTGAAATTGAATATTCAAAAAACCTTGCTCAGATAGGGCCCGAAACGATCAATGATGTCTTGGAAAATTGGACTAAGAGGATGGCCTACCGTCACGCCAGCTGTGGCAGCCTTATGAATGAAATTGTATTTCACAACTAACGAGAAGGTTTGTTCTTACGTGCAAATCGGTGATTGCTGAGAGCGACGCATTGCCAAGTCAAACTCATCCGTATTGTAGCGATAATTGTATTAGAAATTAGGTGTCATAAGGCAAAAGGGGAATATCTTTTAAAAGAAAGTTTCATTGTTATAAAGCAGTTTGAATAATAACTAATTCATCTTTATTAGCATTTCACCACATCGTCAGCGGGCGCCCGGCGACGACGTAGGTGAGTACAACGTTTGTTTTCTCTTTTACCATTTTTTTTTAAATATTTATATGTATTTGTGTCTTGGTAATTATATGTTCAAATATATTGACTAACAAGAGAAATATGCAAAAATTGGAAAATAGAGGGGCGGTCAAATAGTTCAGGCATCCAGTTGCTGGATTGTGTTTATCGTACTTAAATTGCTAGGTAATATCAATACAAAGAACATAGAACCCAATGAAATTTCATAAAATTTTTTTGTACATTTTATCGGGTTTCATTGGTTATGAATTTGTATGTATATTCTCTTTAATTATATGCGAACGGAACAACGGATATGAAATTCTTCATATATTGGGTATCTTGCATTGAGCGATTATGAAACGAAAATATTAAATACAGTAAACGCTGCATTTTGTTAAATGGAATAAACTTTATGTATCTCTTAATTTGTTGTTGATCAACTTTCCTTAATTTTTGCAAACATTGCACATAGTTAATTTATTATGCTTGATGAAAAGACAAGAATTAAACTGGAAAATCAAAGAAATGTCTGATTAAACCCAAAATTCGGTCTTTCCGTTTTGATCGACCTGTCGGGTATAGGACCCGCATCGATGACAGGCTCCTCCGCTAATATGGGCTAGCCATCGGGCGCGCTCTTCCTTTTGCTTTGTTAACAGGGGCTTTTACCGGGTAGAGTGGCCTTCCGCCCTTTTACGATATAGGGTTATGTGATTTCATTGCATAACGCTACAGCATAAATCGGTTACGTTTGTATTCCTCATTTTAAGGAAAGAGTCATACAAAGTACTTTTGTATGAGTTTTTCACTCAAATCGGAAATACATGGCCACGTCTACGTTTGGATCTTCATCCGGTTGGGAGGGTGCGAGGGGGCAACACCTCCATCTGGATGCCCCACTCTTATTTGTGGGCCATAAGAATCGTCGGTAACGACGAAGTTCTCCTAAGTCCGTCTGTCTTCTCTAGGTCCAGTTTGTCCTTTGCGTCAGCAATTTCCGACCCTTAGTTGATTACCCCCTTTTCGACTTCGGTGGACCTTTATTTGACCCCAGAAATTCGAGGATGCGAAATTCATGTGCTAGGGGAAAAAACCCGCCCACGACAACGCAACACTAGCCTGCCAGCGCATTCACGCGTCCCCAGACAAGGCCAATCGCTGCAGTCCTTCACGGACATTTAAATCATACCTACTTCACTACATATATATATATATAGATATATATATATATATATATATATATATACATATATATATATATATATATATATATATATATATATATATATATATATATATGTATATATATATATATATATATATATATATATATATATATATATATATATATATATATATATATATATATATATATATATATATAGGGTGAGTAACCGGACTGAGCCTGCACCGCGCCGTTAAAGCGTCTGCTAACCGGTATCTGGTGCTGTAGTGGTGGTGGGGGTCTAGGTAAAGGGAACCGGGCTGCAGCAGTTACCTCCAAGCGCTTGGAGAGATAGCATCGAGCGAGAGCAGAGTGCTTGTTCAGTTACGTCGTCGGAGTGAAAATGAAGCGTACGATCGAGCAACCGAACCAGAGTTTTTTAACCACGTTATTACAGGAGAAGAGACGTGGGTTTTCGAATACGATCCTGAGACGAAGCGGCAGAGTTCGGAGTGGCACACACCGGCGTCACCACGACCGAAAAAAGGGCGCATGAGCAAATCGAAGGTGAAGTCGATGCTCATTGCTTTCTTTGACGTGAAAGGCCACCCGGCCAAACTGTAAACGGCCAGTACTACAGAGAGGTGCTCCGTCGACTAACCGCCCGGGTCCGCCGAGTCTGTCCGGAGATTGCCGATTCGTGGATCCTCCATCACGACAATGCTCCATCGCACACCTGCCTGCTCGTCACCGAGCAGTTTGCCAAACAGTCGAGGGCAACGTTGCCACAGCCTCCTTACAGCCCGGATATGGCACGAGCGGACTTCTTTCTGTTCCCCAAGATCAAGAGACAACTTAAGGGGACGCGGTTCGGGACTCTGGAAAACGTTCAACGTGCTACGACGAGGGCTCTAGACAGCATCGAGATTGCCGACTTCCAGGGAGCGTTCGGGGATTAGAAAATCCGGTATCAGCGTGTTATCGACTCCAATGGGGACTACTTTGAAGATTTCTAAAGAAAAATTGTACATATTTTGCCAATAAAAAATTATTTATTTACTTATTATTCGGACCCTATATATATATATATATATATATATATATATATATATATATATATATATATATCTTATATAATCATCCATCGCACAACAGTCTAAATCCGAACCTTGGCGTTGAGATTTATTTTTTAGGGTATCTCATTCCATGAGCATGGTGATATGGTCAATATTACGCCCATATATATATATATATATATATATATATATATATATATATATATATATATATATATATATATCTTCTTAGCACTACAGCCCCTCTCAGGCCTTCACTTCCTGCAAATAGCGCCTCCAACTGTCTCGGTCCATGGACTGCGTCGTCCAATTTCGAAAACCGAGCAGCGATGAACTGTCTTCGTCGACCGAGTCAGACTAGCGTTTCCTCGGTTGCCCCACTGGTCTCCGGCCTTCAGTTCTCCCAACGAATACCTTTTTGGGTATCCGTTGTTCGTCTATAAGCAATCTTTGAGACCTCCGGCTCGTCAAAAATTTCATACAGCTCATGGTTGTATCGAATTCGCCATTGGTCCCCGTCTAGCTTCGCTCCGGTCATTCGCCTCAGGATCCGTCGCTCAAAGGCGTTCTATATATTTGCGGATGCTTAGGTTAGGGTCCATGTTTCACACCCATAGCATAACACAGGTCTTATTACAGATTTGTATACTTGGAGTGTTGTTCTTCAAGATCGTAAGAACTGAATAAAATATTTTATTTGCAAGCTGTATTATTGGGCGTGTTTCGTCGCTTTTACTACCCATTTTCGTTATTTTGGCGCCTAAATACACAAATTCGCCCACATTTTCGGTACTGTATGCGCCAAGTGTGATATTTTGTGTATTTGAAGTATTTTTCCTTGACTCCGTCATGAGCTTAGTTTTATTTTCATTGATTTGTAGCCGTACTAGTTTTGCTTCGCTGTCGAGTTTCAGGAAGAGTTCTTTGGCAGGTGTTAATGACCGTGACAAATTGTTGATGTCGTCCGCATAGGCTACTACTTGGCTCAAATTGTGTAGTTATGTACCTCGCGTATCGACAGGTATAATAGCAATGGAACCAGTCCACCCCCTGCTTTAGTCCGATATTTTTGTCAAAGGCATCGGTGAGTTGGTTATTGATGCGGACTTGGGAGGTCGTCGACGTCATTGTTATTTTGGTAAGACGAAATAATTTGGCTGGGATGCTAAAGCAAAGCCATATTTTGTACAGTACGATACGATCAATACTGCCGTATGCTTGCTTAAAGTCAACGAAAATTTGGTGTATGTCTATGTTGAACTCCCAGCATATTTCAAGTATCTGCTTGACTGTGAACATTGGTATATTGTCGATTAACCTGCTTTAAAACCACCTTGATACTCCCCAATAATACTGCTGGCGTATGATCCGATTCTATTTTCTAAGATTTTAGAAAATACTTTGTACGCCGTACAAAGTAGTGATATGCCTCTATAATTTTCGCACTGTAGCTTGTCACCTTTTTTGTGGATAGGGAATATAATTGATTAGCTCCACTCTTTGAGCATTTATTCATGTTGCCAAATGCGCTAGATAACTTTGTGAATATCTTTATGAACAGTACTGCCACCATATTTGATGAGCTCCACTGGAATCTCATCGATGCCCGGCGCTTTATTATTATTTTGGGCTTTGATGATGGAACAAACTTCATCCAGAGTTGGGGGGGCAATGGAAGCTCTCCGCAGACATCTATAGGCTCCGATGTTCTGGAGCTGTGCGGAGGATTAAGGAGGTTCTTAAAATATGATGCCCATCTTTCCTTAATCTTGTTTTCATCAGCGATGGTATTGCCGATGTCATCACGACAGGACGTGGTTTTGGGCTGAAACCACAGTTCAGGCTTTTCACTACTTTGTATGCTTGTCTTGTGTTGTTGCTCGCTAAACTTACATCTATACTTCTCAATTGGTCGTCATAGTATTTTCTTTTCTCAATCCTAATTATCTTATTCGCTAGTCTTCTGAGATTTTCATAGTGTTCTCTCTTCGTCTTGGTTTTCCTACCTACGTATTCTTTGTACGCCCGATTCTTTTTATCCACCGCATTCTGGCACTCATCATCGAACCAGTCATTCCTCTTGCACCGGGCTTGATGTCCGATCGTCTGTTTTGCCACAGTCCTAGTAGTCGCTTTCACTTCCATCTACAGCTCGTTGCTCGTCTTTAACGATGCGTCTGATAAGATGGGAGCCAGCTGGTTGTCGATGGTCTCCGTGAAATTTTTGGCCACAGACGCCGTTTCGAGCCGTTTGATGTCAAATTTTTGTAGCGGGCTGGTCTTCGCCGAATATGCCTTTGACATACGACATCGATAGGTTCATTTGATCTTGATCAAATTAACCTGTTGATCTCATTATTTGTAATGATCTGAGTTACACTTGGCTCGTCGGTATGTACGGACGTCAAGTTTGCTCGAGGCACAACGTTGTTGGGTCAGAACATGATCGATCTGGTTTTGTGTGTTGCCATCCGGTGATACCCAGGTCATTTTATGAATGCGTCGATGTGGGAAGCAAGTCGAACGTATGACTAGAGTTCTGCTACATGCAAAGTCATTCAGGCGCTGGCCGCTGTCATTTGTTTCATCATGGCGGCTATATTCCCCGTCGTTCCCCGATGAGAGAGCTCATTGCCCGCCTTAACGTTGAAATCACTCAGTATTATTTTTGTGTCGTTTGTAGGCAATGAGTCGACCAGTCTTTCCAGGTGATTGTAGAACGTTTCCTTCGTCTCTTCGTCCTTTTCTGCGATCGGGGCGTGAACATTTATCAGCCAGATTTTGAAGAAACTCGATTTTATACGGATCGCACAAAACCGTTCATTGACTGCCTTCAAATCAATAACGTGATTTGAACTCCCTATCCACAATAAAGGCCACTCCGAATTCTCGTTTTCCAGTAGGCTTCCCACTTTTGAATATTTTGTGCGATGTCATGTCTTGCATAGTACTTCGAGTCCAGTTCGTTTCCTGGATTGCCAGTAATTTTAATTTATATTGACTGGCTTGTTGAAGAAGGTCCTTAACAGCGCCAGGGTAATTAAGTGATCTGACATTCCACGACCCAATACCATAGTCCTTTTTCGTTTACGACGTCGTTGCCGTGAGTCCAATCCATTCCGAGGCCATCCTGCAGGTTTCGAAACATTGTAGGGTTTTCCAGGGACGGGGAGTAAGCCCGTCGCCCAACTTCTATTTTGGCGGCATGTTTCTTACTTCGATTTCGTCATCAGGCGCGGAAGACTCGCCTTCACCCTCTTACGTCCCCACAAAGGAGGTGTAGGTGGGCTTTAGTAGCAGAGCTGTAGATGTATTTACGGTTGTTAGCATTTATCGGGATTTAATGTCACGTTATTGGGGAACCAGTAAACGCAATGGGCGACCCCGAGCACATTTACTACTATTTAATTGGGGGGTTGAGGATGTGGAATCATGGAATCTGTGGGTTGGGAAAACAAGGCGGTCCCTCCTCAAACGGGCTTGGGACCGTCTACGGCGGAGTTACATATATATATGTAACAATTATCATAACAATGGTTATCGTTTTTATTAATCCATTTCATCTTAATTCGCGTTAATTTTATTTAGCGTTGTCGATTTAAATGTTTTGCATTTCAGTCCTTCATTTCGCATTAGTATTATTAATTTCATCTTCTTAAAGAAAATTTAAATTTCATTAAAATTTTTAATTCTGGACACAAACCCTTTATATCAAATACAAACTAATCTACTGCATTTGAACTTTTCAATTTTAAAAAGTAAAATTTTCCAATTTTGTTTTATCGGTAACATGGAAATTAGTATTGATTTTTAATGTTTTCGTTGTTGGCTAATTGTGTCGATTGAATTATTAGCATATCTTTCGGTAACAATAAATTTGTGATGAATCCAGAACGTAGCATCTCATTTATTAGTATCAGCTTTAGTAATGTGTGATTTGGAAACAATGGATATTAAAGCAAATAACCTCATTGGGATATCCAATTTATACGGTTAAAGGGAGTCGTAATCCATACTACCCCTGACACTTGCCAGAAAAAGTATCCGTACAACATCAAAAGAATGCAACATATTAGGAAATTCATTTTCTATAATTTTTTCCTGTGGTATTCCTTTAAAAACTAGATTTTACCAAATAAAAACAAAAAAGCCTCACTTAAACGAACCAGAAAAAGTATCCGTACATGTATTGTCATGTACGGAAATATTCAAATATTTTATTACATATCAGGGGTTAATAACTTGTCGGATAAATTTTTCTCTTAAGGACCTCCTTAAGTCGATTTGGCATGGAGTGAACCAATTTGGCTGTGTCCTGACTGGTAATTTTGCCCCATTCATCGACGATGACGTTTTTCAGCGTTTCCTTCAAGGTTATGCTGTGTTGACGGATCCTACGCTCCAACAAGTCCCACAAATGCTCAATGGGATTAAGGTCTGGGGATTGGGGCGGCGTACACAGCTGATGTTTTGTGTTATAGACCAACCAAAGCTTCACATTATAAGCTGTGTGCTTGGGATCATTATCTGGCTGGAACCAGAAATTGTCACACCACCTCCGCCATCACACCACCTCCGCCATGTTTCACAGTTGATACGAGATTTTCCTTTTCGAGTCCAGTACCGCTTTTTCGCTGCACTAACTTTCTTTCTTTAATGCAAAATATACAAAATTTGCTGTTGTCAGAGAATAGGACCTGTTCTCAAAACTCTGTTGTTTTATATTTTTTTGCGAAATTCACACGTTTCTTCCTGTACGCTTCCAAAATGTATGGCTTCTTACGTGGAATGCGTGAGCGATATCCATCTCTTCTTAGTATTTTTCGTATGTAATTTTCGTGGAGAACCTTGCCAAAAGAGTCTTATATTTTTTTACAATTTGGAAAGCAGTTACTCGAGAATTCTTTTTAACTGCCTGCAAAACGTTTCTTTCACCTTCGATTTTATGATACCCATCAACAAGCAAAGCAGAAATACACTGTGTTGGCTACACACAACGGACGGTGGGAATATAAGGCCGCAACATCAGTTAATTCACAATTCGCCTTCTAAAGAGCGACGCCGAAGATTGTGGAGGAAATGATGAAACCAATAGGCGCTTTCTAGACAGGTATATAATTCCGGGCGGAACAGTTATGGGAGGCAATTAGGTGATGATTGTGAACCCGCCAAAATGTGTTATCATTACTCTACAGGTGATACGAAAACGATAGAAATCTATTTTATTTCATCGTCAAGCAATCAGGTTGATGTTAAACGATTCCTTAGATTAATGAGGCTCCTCAATAAATTCCTGATATGATACTCAATAATGAAATACCATTAACAAATTCAATGAATACTTTGTAAGTATCGTCCAAGAAATAAGAAATTCAATAGAAAATGCGCAATAAATAAATAACGTCGATAATGTACCACATATATTTAATTTCAAAAAATAAATGTCGATGAAATAAAGAGTCTGCTAAAATATGAAAAGCAAGTCAGATTCGAGCAGAATTAGACCAAAAATCATTCTTGACAGTTGGAGGTTAATAACAACGAAACTCACTGAAATTCTAAACAAATTAATAAGTGGAATATTTCTAAATACAATAGCTGGAATACCAGTTAATACCACAAAGGTGACAAACTCTAAAAACCGTTCAAAAAATTCTAAAGAAGGTAGTAAACATACAACTAGAAGAATAGATGAAAAAAACATTCTATTTATAAAACACCAATCTGGATTCCGAAAGGAGCATTCATGTTAAAAAACAACTACATATAAATTAAGCAAAATAATTGACCACAACTGTAAATTATGTAATTAGTGAATGGAAGCGCGTTGGAAAGAAAAAAATAATGGCATTATTCTTGGATTTTAAGCGAGCGTTTGAAACGATTGATCGTGATATTCTACAACATAAACTTGAAAATTATTTCTATATCGAAGAACAACAAAAAACTAAACCTAAGAGCTGCATAACTGAATCCCTGGATTTTGAAATCGGAGTTCCAAAACGCTCAATATAAGGTGCGCTACTATTCATTATGTATATAAATTATATAGATAAGGTTATAAAAAACAATAAAACAATTTTGTATGCGGATGATACATTGATCTATACTACAGGAGAGAGTCCTGGTGAATGTAAGGCAAAACTATTGGAGATATCGGACAAATAAACAAATTGATGAAAATGAACAAACTTGATCAAAATAAATATGAATTGCGACAATAACATTTAAATAAATGATGAGAGAGAAAGTGAATAGCATTAAATATTTTGGTGACTTATTGACTAAGACTTGAATTTTAGTGCACACGTCGGTTATATATGCAAAAAGTTGGAAGGAAAATAGTTTTCTTCAAAAGAATTCACCAAAAATTATCGACGCTAAACACAATTTAATCCCTGGAACGGGTTCCGGAAAACGTCAGCAGACACCCCGGGCATACTATTCTACAAGTCCACGCAACTAGTAGCGTATACGGACGACGTTCCCATCATGTCTAGATACGAAGGAAGCATTTATATGACTCGAGTTCGAAGCGAAAAAGCCGGCCTTCGGGTCAATGAAACTAAAACTAAATTCATGACTCCAACAAGGAAAAAAACTTGACCTTAGCAGACTACAATTTGGAAAGTGTGGATATACTTACCGAGCACATTTTGATAGAAAGGGCATAGAAAAGAATAAACTATGGAAAAGGATAAACGCAGCAAACAAAGCCTACTTCTCACTACTTCCTATGCTAAGATCTAGATATGTCCACAGGGAAAACAAGTTTCGCAAGTCACTAATAAGATCGATACTGCTGTATGGATATGAAACCGGGATTCTCACAAATGTTTGCAAAAAGGGCCTGGACGTATTCGAAATCAAAGTGTTCAGGATATATGACCCAGTAAAATATGGACCAATTCGTTATAACGACGAGTTGTATAATCTTTATGGCGACCCACCTGTATCTGCACGCGTAAAGCTACGCAAGCTGCGATGGGCAGGACATGTGGCGAGAATGGAAAAGTACAGGCTCCCCAAACGAAAGCTGAAAGGCAGAGCGCAAGCGAAAGTTCAGTTGGGGAACCGAGGAAACGATGGCTAGATACAATCGATGATGACAGCAGATCCTGCTTGGGATTTCCGATTGCCGAACGCAGTTGCAGAACTGCGAAGATTGGAGACGACTGCTACTGGAGGTAAAGGCCCGAATTAAAGCTATGTCATAAATGATGATAATGGTTGAACCACATTTTGGATATTGCTTCACAATTTTATACTTGAGAAGCAAGAATTTAAAAATTGAGAGGCCAGAACAAAGCCATGCAAACTATACTAATGTGTAATAGATATACGTCAATCCAACTTTTGTTGGATGTGCTGAAATGGCTAATCATAAGTTAGAGGCTAGAATTAGATACGCTAGTATCAGTGCATAAAGCGAAACATGGGATAGTCTCGGCTATATTACCGAAAAAATAATGTAAGTTGAAGACATGCAACCATACGAATTGAAAAATGTGCAGGATTTCACATTGTAACATCACGGTAAAATGGCAGCTCAGAAGAATTTTTTGGAGGTCTAAGATTGTATAATATGCTAGCAAATGATATCAAATGAGAACTTAGTCTTCATAATTTCAAAGAAAAAATGACTAGAAATAACTCAAATATAATAAAACGTAAACAAAATGTAAAATGTATTGTAACCAAATGTTGGAAGTAATCAAGAAATTACTAATAAAGTGAAATCGATCAAAAAAAAAAAGATACAAGGAAAAGAAAGAGCTCATCTTTGCTTCAAATGAATGGTTACGCAAAAACAGGTTTTAACCCTGTTTTTTCATTCATATCAATACCGACTTCTTTTCATATTATACGAGTGCTATAGCAAGGGATCATTTCTTAAAGATATGAATAATTTGAGTATGGCTCATTACACTTGAAATATAATTTGGAACCTACATATTAAAGTCACTGTTGTTGTAGTTATGAAAAGATATTGCACATCGAAACAAGGGAAGAAAAATTTCAACAATTTACTATATTATTTACCTGATCGAGAACGAGCACTACACCTGGAACTCCGGCCATAAATGTAGCATTTTCCTTAACAAGCTCACGCCTTTTCCTTTTTTTGGGGCCTTTGGGTTCCGATTGTCCAGGCTCCTTTTCTTGATTCAAAACGGCATTTTCATCGTCATCTCCATCGTCGTCGTTTTCTTGGTTACTTGATGTTGCCACTGGACTTTCCAGTGCTCTTTTTCTCGGCTGAGATGTATCTTCTCTATCGTCGTATTCTAAATTAAAAAATTTTTACTCATAATTTGATTACAAAGGGCAGGAAATCTACCGAAACACCAGTCTGGCATGTCGGGTGGAGGTGGAGCATCTTCTTCGTCATCATATCTACGATAAAGCTCCTTAATGTAGTCTTCTTTGTAGATACCAGGTGGCCGAGCAGCCGCAAATGCACTTAAAGCAGCTTCCACAGAGCAATCAAGTTTCTCCACCATATAACTCACAATAAGAAAACCTAATAACGATTATTTCTAAAAATTTCGTATTCAGGGGTTAGTTTATAAAACTTACCGGTTCTGTTAAATCCATGCGTACAGTGGATACCGATTATATCAATTGGGCGATCATTAATGAACTCGTCGACAATTTCTATGAAAGATCGAGTTTGTTCTAGAGACGGAGTTTCACCGTGGCCCCGACATTGTAGTTTCACGTAGCGGCAGCCCTTACTCTCAACTTCATCCCGATTGTAAAATCTCTTAGTGTTAGTTAAATCGATCCATAATCCTAATTTCATCTTTAAAAGCAAAAATATGAAACTATAATTTTGCCTGCAACATGAAAAATGCTGTCGTGGCTTACATTTAACATTTTTATGTATCCAAATATCATATCCGGGAGGAATATACAATCCATTGGCATTTGATCATTGTAACGTTCATCCAGCGGAGTTTTAAAAGCTAGAAATTTATCTGCAATGAACGAATCTGATTTTCGAGGACAATGTAGCCATCTGTTTGGAATAGGACCAGGACCACGATTCGCCATTTTATAGTTCAAGTGCACCGCAGATTATGTTCAAAAAGTGGCGGAGTCGTATACGACCTCCAAAAAGCTGCCTGGGTCAGGGCAATATGCACTTTAAACACAATCCGCAATATTTGACACGATGGCTATCCAGAAGTAGAAGCGATCTATTCAACGGTGACAGCTGGTCGTTGACACTGATTGTCAATGTGACGTTAACCAATTGACCTAGAGCTGAAGGCAAAATGGAATAGAGTCGACAATTCAATATTTTCGATATTTATGCACGTTAAACAAAACTGACGATAGATACAAGCCATATGGCAGCAGCGCTTACTACCACACACATGACCATTAGTAGGCCGACTTTGCTGACTAACTTACATGGCGTTATATGAAGAATTGTGGAGGTGCCAACAAAAATTCGAGGTTTTGTACGGTTTAGAGACGGATTTCTACAGTGAAATCCAGATGATCCGCGGAGAACACAATAGCGCTCCTAGTGAAGTGAAAATTATTTCAGTTCTTATACCCGTTTAGTTTTTATCGCCTTCCAAAGTGAATTTATAGGAGTTTGTTTCCATCTCAACGCTGAGCTATCAGTCGAAACTGCAAAACGTGTGCTTCATTTGCTCGTCTTGGAAAGTTTAGGAGCACAATGGGCTATACAAGGTGAATTTATAGCATGCACGGAATGCGTTCGGCACGTTTTTTATTCGGAAAATAGTATATATGACGAAATATAAGCATTTGCTAATGCCGCAGTTGGGTGACAGCTACCGGAAGCTTGTCCATAGTAGGCCGACTTATACATATGCAAATTGCTACCATATGGCTTGTATCTATCGTCAGTTTTGACGTTAAACATCTTTCGAAGTACGAGCAATACCGTCGCCTTCGTAATACAATGGCCGGATTCGTAAAATTGTCCTGAGCGATCGAGCACCTACAAAAATAGGAGTTTCCCCTGGCTCAATACTTGGCCCAACGTTGTTCCTGCTATACACAAATTAATTAATACATGTGGGCTGACGGTATATCACACATTATATGCTGATGACACAGCTCTACTTTATTCAGGACAAGACAAAACTGCTATTGAGAACACTATCAACAAGGATCTAGGAAAGTTCCATTAGTGGTTAATTGAAAACAAACTAGTATTGTACACTACAAAGACAAAATATATTGTTGTAAGAACAAAGGAGACATAGATGTCGAACTAAATATTAACGGCGAAAAATTGCAAAAAGTGCTAGAAATGAAATATCTTGGTCTTATCATAGACCATCGCATGACCTGGTTACCACCCATAAATAGCTTCAGGAGGCAATTAGCCCCAATAATAGGCTTGTGAAGATATGAGTCTTTCCCAATGCACATCAAGAAACTTGTTCTAAATGCGTTTGTCCTGACGAAATTACATTATGGAGTACTTATTTGGAGTCGATTAGCAAAGCAACATTTGAATAGTATATCCAGGCTGCTGACCAAAGCGTATTAAAACATTCTGAAACTGCCAATGTTTACTCAAACTAGTTTGGTTTACCAATCAGCAAAATCATTAACTTTTAGTCAAATCATTATAATGGAGAAAGCTAAGTTTATCTACAAAAATTTTAAAACTAATGGATCGGGACGAACACCATTAATTAAAGTATCACAGATCCACCCATATAATGCGAGGATGCCAGAACGGATCGTCTATAGAACGATGCAACGAATGATGCTATGCGTATGTATAACAATCTACCAGAAATGGTTAAGAAAGCAAACTCACTTTTGGTATTTAAGAAAAGACTAAGGGAGCATTTAATGAGCACTGATTGAAGCGTGGACCTGTAATTCTGCTTTTATGAGCCCAGTATCTTAGGGCGGTTTTGACCCTATCGGAGAGATACTGAAGTGATAGTTACTCAGAGATTTTTTGAATGCGTCGTATTATATTGAATTTTTTTTTATCACTGAGAGCTGATCATGATTTTTGGACTAGATGTTCATGAAAAGGATTAGTTCAAATTATATTGTGTGCCCCTTATACCGATGTATTAAACATTATCTGAGTGGCACAAAGGATGAAGCGACGTAATGTGAATGCAGATCGCACGAGCGTCGTGCAACGAAGAAAGAGTGATGGAGAGAGTGGTAGGGAATGGAGATATTAGTGTCTAGTGACATTTCTTTGACTCAACAACGCTACGAATTTAGTACAGAATTTTTTAAAACTGTTTTAAAAGTGGAAACCATCCGATTTGAATATTTAAATTTTGATGAGCTTAGCTTAAAGAATTGTTGTAGTGAAAACAATTGCGCTCGCCAACCTACGTGCATTAAAACGTGCGAAATCATTCGCTGCCATAGGTTCAAAAGTTGAAAAATGTAGTGCGTGAAATGTAACATAGGTTTGTGAAATTAATTGCTATTACTGACCAAACACTTAAAGCTTTGCCCCCGATATTTTGATACATAAAACATGCACCTTCCTCTGCGAAATCATTTTAAATCGACAAGTTAGAAGTCGAAAAGTTAGCGAACGAAAGAAATGTCCCTACATTCAGTTGATCAAAAGAAAGCAAAAACCTGACGACGTCATTGTTGAGTGGAAGCAGCTGAGATTTTGATTAGCTGTGAATACGGCCATTATTTTACGAAGGCGACGGCAGAGCACATAGACCATAGTAACAACTAGCAACTGCAATCGAGGAGCTGTCAAAATGAAAAGAGAGGCAAATAAACGTGTAAAAGATGGGTTAAAGTCTATCATGTGCGGGTTCAATTGCTTGCAAATTCAAATTTTTGGTTACCATATATATGCACTTTTAGTCAAATTCTCTCTACTCTATAAGTACCGTAAGAAATAAAATTTGCTCTAATTAAATCTGCTATTTAGTAGATATGCTCTGATCCAGGGCTCCCCGATTATCTTCTCAAATTTAGTATGAGCCACACCGCCAAACTGCGTCCTTTCCGGATCCGACGAACGATAAAACCTATATGGCAGCAGTGCTTGCTATCGCATACATAACCACATGTAGGCCGAAATTTTTCGCAAAAATTATGCGGCGGAGTTTGAAGGATTGTGGAGGTGTTAAGGATTTGTACGGTCACTAGACAGATTTCAACAGAATATAATAGCGCTCCTTGTGAAGTGAAAATCAATTCAATTCTTACATCTGTTTAGTTTTTAATTCCTTCCAAAGTGAATGAATAGGAGTTTGGTAACTTTTCAAAGCTTAGCTGTCGGTCAAACATGCAGAATATGTATGTGCTTGATTAACCGGTCTTAAATAATGTATGTGAACAGTCGACAGTGATAGGTGAATTATAACCTCTTTTTATGTGACTTATGAGATACTCGTATATATACAAGGTGTGCCAATTAAGTAATGAGACTGATTCTATGAAAACCGGATATTTAAAAATTATTCTACAACTCTGCCATCCCCTTCAAAGTAGTCTCCTTGGACAGCTATACAACGATTCCAGCGCGTTTTTCATGCTTCGTAGCATTTCTGGAATGCTTCGACTGGGATGTTCACGAGTACCCTCGTCACAGCCGCCTAGATGTCCTTAACCGACTCAAAATGGGTTCCTTTGGCCATCGTCTTGGAAAAATCAGCTCTCATTGCCTGTAATAACTCGGTCAAGCAGCGTGGCATAGTTTTCCACTTGTTCCAAACAGTCTTCTGCGACGATCATTCGATGCTGCTCTTGCTCCTTAGAAAGGTTCTTTGGAACCATCTTTGCGTACATCTTATTCATCCCAAAATCGTCGGTTAAAATTTGTCTGACTGTTTCACGGTTCATACCCAGTTCCGAGGCCAACATTCGATCTGTTAAACGCCGATCTTCACGGATTAGGGTGCGCACAAGCTGCGCTTTCACGTCAGTCCGCACCTCGATTGGTCTCCCTCTCTGCGCCTCGTCTTCCACGCTTTCACGCCCCTCCTTAAACTTTTTATGCCATCGAAAAACCTGGGCACGACTAAGAGCACTTCCGAAGCGAATCTGGCACAACATTTTAAGGTGACGCGTTGCTCTTGATTTTGTTTCTCCATTTTCGTGACGAGCACCACCAACATACATCTACTCAACACGACACAGCAGGCGAATTAAACAAGCTAGAGCAATGGTAAATATATCGATGGAGCGGAGAGGATACCAGGGAAGGGAATTTCAAGGTCGCAGGTTTACCACAAGCGCGGCAATAAAATCGTTCTCAATACTTAATTGTCACATCTCGTAAGAGGTGTGCTCAAAAAGTAAGGAGACTTTGTATTTTTAGGAAAAAATATTTATTTATTCGTTAATAATTATGTTGTCCCCTTCACAGTAAGCCATATACTTGTGCCGACGCTTTTTTCAATCTACGAAGCACTTCTCATAAGCACTTTTTGGTACAGCCTTGAGATCTTCCAGCGATGCAGTCTTTTCAGTTTTGGGAACAAGAAAAAGTCACATGGGGCCAAATTCGGTGAATATAGTGCCTGGGGCATGATTGCGGCATTGAGTTTGGCCAAAAAACTCTTGATCTTTGATCCATTTTTTTTGATAGCACAAATTCGCCGAGCACTCAAAACAATTCCAACCGTTATGCCTCTCACAAACAAACTAAACAATTATATAGCCTTACTATAGTGTAACAAGCCTTGTACCAGAATTTTATATGGCAATATATGAAGAATTGTGGAGGTGCTAACGAACATTCGAGGTTTTGTATGGTTTCAAGACGGATTTTTACAGTGAAATCCAGAGAATCTGCGGAGAACGCAATAGTGCTCCTAGTGAAGTAAAAATAACTTTAGTTCTTATACCCGTTTAATTTTTACCGCCTTCCAAAGTGAATGAATAGAAGTTTGTTTACTTGTCAAAGCTTAACTATCAGCGCAAGTTGCAAAACATGTGCGCCTCATTTGCTCATCTTGAAAAGTGTAGGAGTACAGTGTGTAATGATTTACGAAATGTCCGTGTAGGACACGGGTGCCGATGGTCTGGCACAAGTGTCAGCGAGCTAAAACAACACCGAGTTTAGCTAACTAGCTTCGCTTAACGACCGCGTACGCGTGCTTGACGACTAGCATTTGCGGGATCATATGAGGCGGGTTCTTGTCGAGCCACGAAGCTACACTACAAAATACTTATCACGCGTACTCTACTCTACAAGACGCACCGATCAATTTTTATTGTCTTTAGAAAAGTTCTATTAGGTGTCAATTAATCTACTCTTCAGAAATTCAATATTGTTTTGCCTCGTTAAAGTTAGCGGACACGGAGGCTTGAGACAAACGCAAACATTACACAAAAAGCAACCGTTACTTTCACAGAAGAAGGTCGTTGCATTACAAGGGGAATGTCAAACCTAAAGATGTTAAAGTGGCTGAAGTGAACCACTCATCTCTGCCTAAAGGATGGAAACTTGACGGATGCAGTTTACTTTACACTAGTAAAACAACAAACTAAGCAGTTTCGACGGGGTGACCACCTTTTCTCTTCAGGAGCAGCCACTCCTGATCACCACGGGGCTGCTCGACTGCTTATGTTTATTACAGGGCAGTCTTTTCGATGCCGACCCAGGCATGGAGAGACTGAAGGATTTCGCTCTACACTAGTGAAGAAACAATTGTTTCCGCAGTGGAGAGATGGTTGTTATAATTTTAGGCCCCTCTTCTTGAATACAAGTCCCTGTCTTCTACGAAAGTATGCTAATAAAAACCGCTAACCAATCATAAAAACAAATCGGGTGTCGGTCAGGACTAATTGATGATGCGGATTTTATCACTGCCGGTCATCAGATTAGCTCCCAGCAAAAACTGATCAATTCCAAGCAATGTATTTGAAAACCTCTGGCACCATCAGTTTGTTCAAAATTAGAACTGTCCGACTTCAAACTGTATAAAAATGTGCAAACCTTCCTTTTGGTAACATTAAGGGACGCACTACTCTATAACATCATCGGCATGTTCAGGCGACTGAGCCACCACGCACGAAGAGCTCCAGAAGATGCTATAGACCTTATTATACCGAAGGCAAGACAAACAACACCAAAAGAAAGTTTATCGGTGACTCTATCTTTACTTTACGGAACCCTCCAAAGTATGCTACGTTAATATCAAATGGTGAGGGCGACAATAAAAATTGAATCGGTTCATCTGCCGACAGCAAAATTAAAAATGTGAGAACTCGAAGGAGAGTGGTGTTGTTTCCCCTTCGGGCCCCACGTTGGGCGCCATTGTAATGATTTACGAAATGTCCGTGTAGGACACGGGTGCCGATGGTCTGGCACAAGTGTCAGCGAGCTAAAACAACACCGAGCTTAGCTAACTAGCTTCGCTTAACGACCGCGTACGCGTGCTTGACGACTAGCATTTGCGGGATCATATGAGGCGGGTTCTTGTCGAGCCACGAAGCTACACTACAAAATACTTATCACGCGTACTCTACTCTACAAGACGCACCGATCAATTTTTATTGTCTTTAGAAAAGTTCTATTAGGTGTCAATTAATCTACTCTTCAGAAATTCAATATTGTTTTGCCTCGTTAAAGTTAGCGGACACGGAGGCTTGAGACAAACGCAAACATTACAGAAAAAGCAACCGTTACTTTCACAGAAGAAGGTCGTTGCATTACAAGGGGAATGTCAAACCTAAAGATGTTAAAGTGGCTGAAGTGAACCACTCATCTCTGCCTAAAGGATGGAAACTTGACGGATGCAGTTTACTTTACACTAGTAAAACAACAAACTAAGCAGTTTCGACGGGGTGACCACCTTTTCTCTTCAGGAGCAGCCACTCTTGATCACCACGGGGCTGCTCGACTGCTTATGTTTATTACAAGTGGACGGTGCAAGGTGAATTTTAAGGATGCACGGAATGCGTTTCATAAGTTGTCATTCGGAAAATAGTATATATTACGCGCTATAAGCATCTGCTTATGCCGCAGTTGGCTGACAGTTCACGGAAGCTGGTCCAATAGTAGGCCGAGTAATACATATGTAAATTGCTACCATATGGCTTCCTATCTTATGTGAGCTTTGGTAAGTATACATTCATTTTCGAAAGCTTCCGCAATTTTAAACTAATGTATTTTTAAGGATCGCGTAAAATTTTTCAATTGGCGAAATCAATTTCGAAATGCAAATTCAAGTTATTTATTAGCACGTTCAATTATCGACGTAAGTTATTACTTCTTATTTGATACACAATGTTTCGTTTTCAATTCGCAAATATCTACCCTTTTCAACAAATGTTAACAAAGACATGCTTTGCGCCATATTTTCAAAAGTATTCGATCAACGCCTGCTCACTCAGGCCCGAAAGGAAAGCAATTAACGTGCATGACGTCACAGCGAGAACTGTCAAAAACTGTTCAATTGGTCTAAAAGTAAAGGTCAATAGGTCTAAAATCTTGGTGCGCATTGTGACGTCATGCTTACGCTTTCGGGCCTGTGTGATGGGGCATTGATTCAATCCATAAACATTATGCGGACGCCCAATGCCTCCTCACACAGGCCCAAAAGCGGAAGCATGACGTACCAGGTTCTTTTAGACCAATTGAACAGCTTTTGACAGTTCCCGCTGTGACGTCGTGCTCGTTAATTGCTTTCCTTTCGAGCCTGAGTAAGCAGGCGTTGGGACACCCCTGTTTTTGAAGCGGAAGTATCAGCTGACCCGGAGCTGTCAGTTGTCATATCTTTCATAAAATACAAATTTCGCAATGAAAAATTGGAAAATTTTAAACGAAAAACTACTTTACCGAAAGTGAACGCGAGTGAATTACAAAGTGACGTATATAGTTTTTAATTATTTGGGAGAAAAGAACTAATGTGCCGTATTTTTCTTTGCTTAGGTGAGTAAAGTATAACCAAACATAAAATTAGAGAAGCCCCATCAATTTAAGTGGATATTTTGCGTTAATCTAGAACGGCGCGGTATTTTATTGCAGGAAAGTGAAACGACTGTCTTTTGACTTGTGCCGTGTAAAAAAAGTGGTGCGACCGATAGGTTTGATGATTTACGCGAATGAAATACGTTTCATGTCCTTTCGTTGCACATTGACATAAATTGGTGAAAATCTTTGATTAAGGATTTAATTAACTTTGAATCCATTTGTTTAATCTGAAGCGTTTGCATCGAGAGTCATCGTGGAAATTTTGAATACTACGTCTCGAGTCCAACGAATGCTTTAAATAACGTTCATGAATATTGAATATCGGGTTGTTTTGAAGTCGTGAAAAGAATCAGATAAGGTGACATGATACAATTTTATTTAGAAAATTGAAAAATATTGCAGTCTTTATATCAACAGTTTGCAACGTGATGCGGGGGCCTCTAAATCTTATTTTCGAAAAAGTGGCGGTTTAATTTCAAAATCTTTGTTTATTTAACCGAAAACACCGAAACCTTACCTCAATTTTATGGAAGCGGCACTAAATCACCGCGTAACATCACTAATATAGCACTGCTTCCATAAAATTTAATTCATCCCTTTCAAAGCACTATATATATATATATATATATATATATATATATATATATATATATATATATATATATATAGATATGTATATTATATATATATATATATATATATATATATATATATATAAATATATATATATATATATATATATATATATATATATATATGAGTGAGTATGTATATACATACATACATATATATATATATATATATATATATATATATATATATATATATATATATATATATATATAATATATATATATATATATATATATATATATATATATATGTGTACATTTACACAAATATATTTATGAATATTTATATCCCTTCCATATACAGTGGCGCCAAAAGTCTACGACAACTCCTTATATTGAGATTCTGGTTAATTGGAAGCTTTAAACAAAAATCCATTGATGTGCATTTTTCAGTAACGTAAATATGTTTATCAAAAAGCAAGGACAAAAACATTTCATAACAAACTTAAGGGGAAATTCGTAAAAATATAAAAAAAATGAATGGACAAAAGTCTACGACAATCAGTGCTGGCTGACTTGTACACAAAATATTTTCAACTAAATGTATTGGAAATTTTAAAAATTTTTGCTGGCTTAATATTTGGTTGGACCCCCTTCTGCATCAATTACTGCTTGCAGTCTTCAGGGCATAGAGGCAACTTAATTAGCAGTTTCTACAGATGTGATTTTCTCCCATTCTGTGACAAGCGCTTCCTCCACCAAATTTTTATTTTTAATTTGACATTTTCGAATTTTCCGTTCCAAAGCTCCCATGCATGCTCTATTGGGTTTAAATCTGGACTTTGCGGAGGCGTATTAAATTGGCTGGGAGCTTAGTATATCAGCCAGTTCTTGACCAAAAGTGTTGTATGTTTTGGATCATTGTCTTGTTGGAAAATCCATCCCTCTTCAAGACCCAACTTCTCCACTGATGGCTTCAAATGTTGTTCTAACAGGTTTTTGTAAACATAACGATCTATCGTAGTTTCAACAAAAGCCAATCTGCTAACTCCAAATACAGCGATGGCTCCCCAAACCATCACATTACCTCTACCGCGCTTGACAGTAGGAATTAAATTGTTAGTCTCTAAAGCCGTGTTTTTTTTTCTTCCATACTTTAATGCAACCATCACTTCCGAAAATGTTAAATTTGGACTCATTTGTGAAAAGGACGCGATTCCAAAAATCATTGTCCTTGTCCGAATTGGGCCTTGGCGAACTGTAGACGCAGAAGTTGGCTTTTGGCGGATATTAATGGCTTTTTACGTGGAGTTCCACTGTGAAACCGATTGATATTTAATGCTCTCGTGATAGTTCTTGCATGGACATTTCCTTTTCGTAGCCACTTGTTTCGCCAAATCTGGACCACTTATTACTGTTCACTTCTTTTAGAATAAAACTAATGTCTCTGCTCGACAACTTTTTCGGTCGGCCAGTGCGCAGCTTATTTTCAATGGAAGCACTGTTTTCAAAGTTTTTATGATTGTATACACAGAAGATCGTTTAAGCTTCAGTGATTTCGCGATTTCCGAGCACGATTTATTGTCTTTTTCATAATGTACGACCAAATTTCGTATATCACTAGAAATTTCTTTTTGCGATGCCATTTTGCGGTCCGTGTAGTTAGATACTAAGGATAAAACTAAAACAAAATTGCAGCAGCACATATACGGAATGATAACAATACCAAGTAAACAAATATTGATGACATGCCGTTACGTTTAGTTGGAATTTTTATTGTATAACTGAGTCAACACTGACGGTCGTAGACTTTTGTCCATTCAATTTTTTATGTTTTTAGGACTTTCTCCTTAATTCTGGTTTGAAAAGTTTTTATCTTTATTTTTTTGTAAATATATTTACGTTACTGAAAAATGCACTTCAATGGATTTTTGATTAAAGCTTCCAATTAACCAGTATCTCAATATGAGGAAGTGTCGTAGACTTTTGTCCTTCACGGTACGTTGAGGCGAAATATATATTGAATTTTCGTATGAAAAGACATTCTCTGTTCTTTGCATGACTAAGTCTGAAATCCTGGAAATCAACGTTAACATTCTATCAGACTCTTCAAAATCTGCTCTAAGACCTACTAAAAATATAAAAAACCTAAAGGCCTACTAATGAAAAGAAACTTAAAGCATGCTTCAAACTTAAAAATAGGCACATGTAATAGTGGAAGTTTAGAGCATGTAGAATATAGAAATCAACAGATAAAAATTGTACTACAAAGTGAGAAATATAAAAATGGAAAAAAAAATGCGTTAGCAGCTGCAGCCGGAAAGGCACATTTCTCGTAAAAACCCTTGTTTTTAAAAGCAAATAATCATTTTATTGTCCACCTATATGTATTTTAATTTGCCACCATTTTATTTGCAGTCTGATGACCTTAATGTTTAAGTAGTCATGATGACATTTCAATGTTTTAAAATATTTTCTTACATTTCCCCCCACCCTGCACCCCTCGTAGCAAATGCCTCTTGCTTAGGACCTGTTTTGAAAAGTCCTCACCAAAACCTTTTATTTGACACCCAAATTGACAACCTTTGGTGAAAAAAATGCTTAAGAGTCACTCTCTGCTTTGGGCCCTTTTAAACATCATAAAATATTTTTTTACGATGCAACTTGTGAGATGGCAATATAATGCCCTAAAAAATGGTCGGTTGTATAAATACTTACAAGTTAAACTTTTAATAACGTTTCCATGAAAAATATTTATTATTTCAGTTGCTACTAAACGAATTGCACTTACCTTCTGACGTTTGGCGACCACCACTTTGAATGCATGCATTTAATTTGGGAATTTTGAAAAGATTTGTGTCTAAGGGTCTCATCAATCAATGTGCCAAATCTAATTCAAAGCGGAGTGCAGTTAAAAGTTTTTTCCCCTTTTTTTCTTTTTAATTTATTTAATTTATTTAAAATTTGGGAAAACATTTCATTTGAAATATTTTTGGAATGTACAGTCCTTAAAACGGATCTTTTAATGCAAAAACTGCGCTCGAAATAGAAGTCAGAAAATTTGAAAACCTATTCTTGCTACCTAGCAACTTATCACTCAACAATTTTTTTTTATGTTTTTAGTGTAAATTGAAAATACTTCTACTCTTTGATAAAATACTTAAATCAATCTACAGTATTGTTATTTTTATGGAGTCCAATGCATGCGTACTTATCAAACGCATTAAAATCTTATTTGATTAATAGTAGTTCCAAATTAATTCATTATAGAGGTTCAGGAAAATCAGTTTTTTTTCATTGTTAGAATAACTTTACGAAGTAAGTGTTACCAATTTGATTCAACTTACATCCGAATACTATGTATTGAGTGGAATTCACTTTATTAAAAAAAGCTTGACAAATATCTAAGTTGGCCAGTAAATTATAGGGATAGGAATCTTAGATATTATCAAGAACACTACTATGAGTTCGTTGAATGAATCCAGTAGGTCTAAGCGATTCCCGATTTTGGACACAAAAACCTAGCTACCACTATTAAATTGAATATGGTTTTACAAACCACTTCGTACAGATGAAAAAAATTGCTTTTAAACTGGGGTCATAATCTCAGACTAGATAACTTCAAGGCGACTAATTGAATTCCGAAACCGAAATCCGAAACCGATTGAACAAAGGAATTATGAAGAATTTACATCAATCCATGTGAATTATCACTCACTGGAGGATTCAAATGGAGCAATAAATTACAGTGATACTCCTGAACTAGTTACTTGTGCTATTCAATTTACAATTGATTTAACCAAACAAAAATTTAACGTGCAGGCCTCTGTAGAGGGTTGAAAACAAATTCATTCTTTCAACATGTGATAGAACTTTAGTGGCGATTTGTAAGATTCGTTCTGCATCATCTGGATAATCTTTAACAATTAAGCTTACTTTGCTTACAGTAACGTTGTTTACGCTAATGAATGGAACATGACACCTTTTCCAAGAAAGGAAAACAAGATTTTGCTATGACTCTTACTTGAGCTATCGTGCGGTGTGAGTGGTCTCTCTAAGACTTTTTGAATTACTGCTATCCCATCATCACGTTCCTGTTCACTACTAGCTCATAAATTGTAGACTCTTTCTGGTATAAATAATGTGAAACTATAACCTTGATCTTTCGCCCCAGTTGGCGCTCCAACACGAACACTATAGCCATCCAAATTATGACCTAGAAATATTTATCTTTTTGGATATGCATCCAACGGCTCAACATGGTACATTAATTTCCGATTATCTAAAGTAAACCAGCGCCGTTTATATCCATCACTGGGCCGTAGACCTGTTTTTAAAAGCCATCCTTCTTTTGTGAAGTCACGTGTAAGCAAGCCTACTAGTTCAGCCTCACTCGCCTGTTCGGAAATACAGTTATTTAAAATTATAGGCAAACAGGGTTGCACTTACTGTACACGTGACTAAACTGGGAAAAAATATGAGGC
The DNA here is from genome assembly GCA_963969285.1 of Odontomyia ornata. Classification (NCBI taxonomy): domain Eukaryota; kingdom Metazoa; phylum Arthropoda; class Insecta; order Diptera; family Stratiomyidae; genus Odontomyia; species Odontomyia ornata. The sequence continues at coordinate 293,177,705 of OZ017739.1, read as the reverse complement.
CCGCACAAGTCTTAGCTACAGGGAACCGGCCTACAGTAGACTCACCGAGCCAAATTATCGCACAGCCAGAACCAAAACTGAAGCTGGTAAGCTTTCGTTCCATGGGAAGGAAGGCGGTGGTGCATTCAAAACCAGGGCTGAGGCACTTCAATAAAGCTAAATTAAATATGGGAAACTCGAGGACAACTTCTCTACCTTTCTAATCCTTATTTGCAACACCATGAGCAATCTCCTTCGCTTAGCTGTAAAAATGTAAATCGCGTAACTGTAACATCGTCTAATATTTTCAACCCACCTCGGACAGTGAAACTTCAACAGAACTCGAGAATGCGTGAACTGTTCTGCGTCGCAAAAAGAATTACGTGATATTCCCAGACAAAATTGAAGTTGGATGGGAAGTTATACGGTGGCACATTGCATATGTATTAGTCGCCTACTAATGGTCATGTGTGTGGTAGTGACGTCTGCTGCCATCTGGCTTCTCATCCAACGTCAAGTTTCACGCACATGATCACCTTCCTCTCAGCAGACCAAAAGCGGTTTAGGAACAGCGAGAGGTTAGAGGATGCGTTCGGATTTCGTCGACCTCAATAACGACTGTCTTATAATCGCCAGTGGCGTAGGGCCGATTCATTACAGGGCAGTGTCCAGGATGCCAACCAGGCATGGGGAGACTGAAGGACACGATGTTCAGCCATAAGCTGGGTGTACCTGTATGGCGGAAGGAAGATGTCGTGTGACGGGTGAATGGCTAACCTTCCAAGGCACGTTATAGCAAGAAAAGGTCACTGTGAGATTTCGAGCCCAGGTGGAGGTGAGCGATGCTAATAATAAAATAACACCGGGGGACAACGGAAAGAAAAAAAACGAGGACTTCTTTGATGGCGCTCTTGACCGTCGTAGGTCCTTGGCATGGTTGACTCCCAGTTCTTTCCCGGACATTCCACAATGAGATATCGCGTGGGACTTAAAAAATGTAGGAGCTGACACTTCACGAACTTCTTGTCCAGTTTAGGGTTGTAATGCCGGATTGCTTCACTCTGCCTGGAATTTCGCCAGTAGATTTCGTCGCCTGCCTTGAAGCCAGAAGGATGAGATCCCAGGTTGTAACGCTCCTCCCCCGTCCGTCTACTATCTTTGATCATCTCCCGAAGTTGTTCTCGCAGAATTTGGAGTTTCTCGTGCGGCTCCAGAACCACTATTGGGTCTTCCAAACATTTTAACTGCCGCAATAACCGTTAAGAGTTACCGTGGCAGATCATGTACTGCCCAAAGACGACGAAGTACGGTGAGATACCTGTGGTGGTGTGGTATGACGAGCGCAGGGCACAGGTAATGGCGGAAAACTTGCGGTCCTAATTCTTCTGATCCGAATGGACATAGGCACGAATGGCAGCTATGAGGGCATGGTTCAGCCGCTCGGACGCATTGGCTTGAGGGGAGTAGACTGCGGTCCGCTGGTGAGTAGTACCATACTTGTCCCTCAGGTCCTGAAATCTACCCGAGGTGAACTGGACTCCGTTGTCAGAGACAACCTTTTCCTGTATTCCAAATATATGGAAAACGCGATTCTCCAGGAAGCTGACTATCGGGCTGGTGTGCATGTTCCGAACCGGCTCAATGATTGGGAATTTGGACAGTTGGTCCAGGAGCACGACAGCTCCCGTGTGACCAGAAGTCGAACGAGGATAAGGACCGATAACATCAATATACAAGCGCTGGAACACACGCTCAGGTAACTCAAATTTACCAACCAGAGGCCGAAGAACAGAATTGGGCGCTTTAGTGCACTTGCACAGCTCCCAGGTGGCTACATACGCTTTTATTTGCTGCGCCATCTCACACTCAATGGGTGGTCAGGAGCCCGTCTAATAAGATCGATGGTCAATTCTTCGGGCACCCATAACTTTCACTGTTCCTCTTCTTGTACGGGGTCCCCGGATGCGTGACCCATCCGCTTGTATATAAATCCCTCCGTCACCCGCAGTTCGGGCAGCTGTGATAGCTGGCTCTGAATAGTATGCATCAGCTGGGTGTAACCTATTGACTTGAAGGCGGGGTAGTCCAGGTCGATCAATAGGGGGCTGTCGTCCTCCTGGGCCAACTCGGCTACTTCAGGGGGAACATCCTTGATAGCGTGTCCGGTACCACATGTTGGCTTCCTTTCCGGTGTCGAATCTTGAAGTGAGGCCATTTCAGAGACGCACGATCCGTAACGATTTCGGAGGGGTGTCCCTCTACATATGCTCGAAAGCGTTTCACCGCCAACACAGCCATCAGACATTCCTGCTCTGAGACCGTGTAATCCCGCTGGGCCGGTTTCAACTTGTGAGACATAAAGGCTATAGGCCTCTCCTGGCCGTCTTGCACAACCTGGACTAAGACTGCTCCCACCCCATGTTGACTAGCGTCGCATTAGATTGAGAACGGTTTACCAAAGTCCGGGCTATGCAGTACGGGGGTTGTTGTTAGACTCTTCTTTAGTTCTTCAAAGGCTCGCAAGCGGGTGTGATGATGGTTGCATAGTCACGTACAAATCGTTGGTACCATCCGCACGAACCTAGGAATCGGCGTAACTGCTTGGTGGTCTTGGGCAGTGTAAAAGCATCAATCGATTGTGTCTTGTCCGGGTCGGTCTTGATGTTGCCATGACCAATGATGTTCTCCTTTGAGCCAGGGCCTAACGGGATTCACCAGAAAGCGTCTTTGAGGTCGAAGCTCGTAATGTAATGGGCTTTATGTAATCGACTCAAGATGCCCTCAATCAACGGTAGAGGGTACGCGTCCTTGACAGTGATGGCATTTAAATGTCTGGCGTCTAAGCATAGCCGGACATTGTTCGGCTTGACAACTAAAGTGACCGGAGAAGTCCATGCACTCTGCGATTCCTTGATCACGCCTGGTGCTAGCATTCGATCAACTTCGGCATATAACAACTTTTCCTTCGCCGGAGATATGGCAAAATGTCTCTGCTTTATGGGTCTGACATCCCCCAAATCTATTGTGCAAAACACCAGGGCCGTCCTGCCGAGACCTTCCTTCTCATGCGATGGAAAAGCTGATATAGCCGAGTCAAGTCGCAGTTGTTGATGCACATCCAGTGCACATCGTAGTGAGTGGGAAGCTGGGATCGCGTCATGGACAGTGGCGACAGAATCCAGCATCGTGCCGGAAAATAGTGCCGGGGCCAAGTTAAATTTTCGAACGAAGTCCACCCCTAGGTAAAGATTCTGTGTTAATTGGGGTATAATGTGGAATTCCAGAGATTCAGACACCCCTTTAAATTTGACATCCGTCGTAATTTTCCCGACTACGGAGTGACGAGTTCCATCCGCCGTGCTTAACCAGGTGGTAAAATGCTAGATTTGGTCCGTGTGAGTCGCCAGAACCTCTCTTGCAAAATCGGCTGATATGCAATTCACACTGGCTCCAGTATCGACCAAGCCTAATAGCCGCTTTTGCAAGATGTGAACTGACGCGTATGGCTGAACGTCATCCTTCAATAATTTATCTAAGTGTATAGCCCGCAACGCCTTCCTCGACTGCTTGACCCTTCTCCAGAAGCTCCGCATCTGAAGCGTGGCTCGCTTCCTTCGCGGAGGAGTAGTTGCAACCATCTCCACATTGAAGAGCGCTGACGAGTAGCTAGATAATCCCGCAGTCTGACGTGGAAGGGCTTAACATGCAAAGGGACCTTCGTCTCGTTACCATTCCCCTGCGCATCCGCCTCGACAACGTATAATGTCGGCTGCGGAACTTCAGGAGAACTGTGTTTGGCGGTGCAAGTCAGCAAAGTTGGGGTCGTATCTGGGGCTTGATCGCACCTAGCAATGTGTTCGGTATCGGTTTGTTCAGGTTCTAGGAGTGCCGACGGGTGGTTGCGGCACTCGCTGGCAAGTTTTTTCGTAACTTGCAATCTGCGCAATCTGGTGTATCGTGTCTGCTTTTTCGCCGTCGGCCGTCGGACTTGCAACTACTTCAACGAAAGGTCGGTCAGTCATTGGCTCGAACTCGTGCTCCAGGGGTGCTCCGAACCTCGGGGCGTGTATCGGGTCGTTATTTACGTGATCCGCTGTTACTAGCTCCGCAGTATGGTTACTTCGAGAATTAGGTACCGTCATGTGAGGTTGTAGACAAAAGGTTCCTCGACGTTCATCTAGCCGTTCTTGCCTACGGGCATGGAGGCGTAACACAGGCACATGAAGGAGACTGTTCTGAAGCTCCCAACGCATATTTTCCCTGATGATTTCCACCAGTTCGTCCTCGGGCATGGGTGTTCGTAACCGAGTGCTTAGGCGTAATATACTGGTGTAATACTGGTGGAATGGTTCGTGGGCGCCTTGCTTGCGTTCCCTCAGTTGTTCCTGTAATTCCCCCCCCCCCCCTTGGAGCGCACGCCCCGATGCGCGGAGTAGTAGCAAAAGACCCACGGAGTGCTGAACCGACTCAACCACTGTCGGATACCCAAGGAGACGTGGGCGGAGAAGCTCCTGTTGCAGGAATATCGGCCGATGCCCCAACAGAGCAATCAAACAACACAGTCAACGACACGATTTTGTCCTTGTTGCAAGGGTTGTATGAGAGAATTGGCCACTTGGAGAGGGGCTTCCATGACATCCGGATCAGCCACCCCCCAGCCGCGTAAGAACTCCACCTGGCTGGGAGCCAAATCCCAGTGCGGCTATGTCCAACTCAAGGCCGGCTGATGATTGGAACTTCCTCCAAAGAAGCTCGGTAATTGACCCCAGAGCCCCAGAGTATCGACCGCGTTACAGCACCGCACCCCCACTAATACCTACAATGCACGAATCGGTTTCTTATAGCAGGCCTACGAATGATGCGAATCGCCCCGCGAATGTACCGACACCAATCCCAGACCCGACGCCCCGCATAATGGAGAGCTGGCAACTCAACTTCACCGGCTTTAACTCGACGACACCGGTGGACAGGTTCCTGTTTTGAGTTCAGGCTCTAGTCACCAGTACGCTGGGAGGCAACTTCTTGGCTTTCCTAAGACACGCACACCTCTTGTTCAGCGGGAATGCTGCCGAATGGTACTGGAGCTTCAAGGAATCAGTACCACGCCCCGATTGGAACTCTTTCTGTGCAGCTTTTCGCAACTTCTTTGACGACGGCCTCACTGAAAGAGAATTACGCAAGCAAGGGGCCCATGAACCATTCGACCAGTATTATACCAGTATACTACGCCTAAGCACTCGGTTACGAACACCCATGCCCGAGGACGAACTGGTGGAAATCATCAGGGAGAATATGCGTTGGGGGCTTCAGAACAGTCTCCTTCATGTGCCAATTCACACCGTACAGGGATTATGCCTCCATGCCCGTAGGCAAGAACGGCTAGATGAGCGTCGAGGAACCTTTCGTCCGCAACCTCGCATGACGGGACCTAATTTTCGAAGTAACCATACTGCGGAGCTAGTAACAGCGGATCACGCAAATAACGACCCGATACACGTTCCGAGGAGTGGAGCAACCCTGGAGTACGAGTTCGAACCAATGACTGACCGACCTTTCGTTGAAGTAGTTGAAATTCAGTCGGCCTGTTGGAACTGCCGACAACCGGGACACCGGTTCTCTGCATATCCAGCGGAACCGACGGTTTTCTGTTACCGGTGCGGAAAAGCAGACACGTATACACCAGATTGCCCATATTGTAAGTTACGAAAAAACTTGCCAGCTACGCTCGCTGGCAACCACCTGTCGGCACTCGTAGAACCTGAACAAACCGATACCGAACACATTACTAGGTGCGATCAAGCCCCAGATATGACCCCAACTTTGCTGACTCGCACCGCCAAACACAATTCTCCTGAAGTTCTGCAGCTGACATTATACGTTGTCCGGCGGACGCGCAGGGGAATGGTAACGAGACGAAGGTCCCTTGGCATGTTAAGCCCTTCCACGTCAGACTGCGGGATTATCTAGCTACTCGTCAGCGCATCTTCAATGAGGAGATACATGTCTGTGTGGTCTGGTGGTTAGAGCATGAGACGCATAAGCCGAAGGTCCCAGGTTCAAATCTCGTTGGTGAGCAACGTGATTTAGTTCAGGTGATTTTTCAGACAGACTACGATCGTTCAATCAGTGGTGATATGTACTAATTTAATCAGATCATATCATAGCTGAGCAGACACACAGGAGTATGGTACTGACCAAACCAACTTCAGAAAAAATCAATACGGTCATGAAAATGAGATACTCTGACTATCTCTGAGCGAAGGCCCGAGAGGGGCTGTAGTGCTTAAAAGGAGAAAGAAGAAAGAAACCCATTTTGATTCGATTACAGACATCTAGGCGGCCGTGATGAGGGCACTCGCAGACATCCCAGTCGAAGCGTTCGAGAAATGTTACGAAGCATGGGAAACGCGCTGGAATCGTTGTATAGCTGGGACTACTTTGAAGGGGATGGCAGAGTTGTAGAATAATTTTTAAATATACGGTTTTCATGGAATCAGTGTCAATACTTGATTGTCACACCTTGTACATAGTGCCGCTAGCTTCCCATTTTGTCTTACCTTATTTGTCCAAGTCATAGTGTTGTCAAAGTTCTCCATCCATTTTTAAGGGTTTGTAAAATCATTTTACAATACCCTACTAAAATCGCGTCCTGTCTGTCCGTCCGTGTGTCACACCACTTTTCCTCGCAAACTATATAAGCTAGGAACATACAATTTTGTAGTTAGGTGCAAAGTGACGCCCTCTTCAAAGTTTCACCATAATAAAATTTATAAGGTGTTTAAGGGGGGTCTCCCCACATAGAGGATTGGCCATTGAAAAAAAAAATTCATCGCATGTTGGCAACATGGGTATCAAATGAAAGGTCTTAACGAGAACTTCCCGAGACAGGTCTTAAAATGACAAGTTTTGCTTTGAGTGGTGCAAGGGAAGGGGAAATGTATGAAAATTTTGTGCCCTCCCCCTCTCGGTTGGACAAATTTGACCCAAAAAATCGGAAAAAAATCACAGAGGTGAGACTTTACGAGTACAAGGGCAACAAATACCTTAGAAGGCAAAATTTGATCAACTTTGTTAATAATAGTATATTTTATAACTTTTGCATTTTTGCCTATAAGATCAAAATGGGACACGTGAATTTACCAAAAGTCATAATTTAAGTTTTTTGAAAGCAGTTTTATCTACTCTGAAAATTTTACAATAATTGAACCATAAGCAGCTCCGTTACAGCCGATTGAATATTTAATAATTACAACAACATTAAACGTGATTCTAGGGAGATAGACGTTTGCATCGGACCTAGACACTACAAATATGTAGGAATTTGATAAAAATTTTAGAAATGGTGTGTAATATTGGTGTATTATCATGACCAACTAAGCGACGGGGTCAAAACACTTGAAACAAAATGGTGGGGAGCTTACAATCACAGTAACCAAAATAATTTTTCGAACTCAATTCATTGAATCTGTATATTAGCCAAGTTTTCATACGCAGAATATATTGTTTGATTTACTTATCGTTTTACAAAACCCTTCTGGCAGGAGCACTCTCCTGCTACTTCAACTTGTTCTAACTCGTATATCGCCTGTTTTGCTGGTGTGTTTGGAAATAGCGCCACCATATCGAACGAGATTGATCTCTACATTTTTAGTTTTTCAAAGAGCTCGAATGAATTTTTAACGGATTTCTCACCATACGTGCTCCCAAGTTTCTTACATTCGTTGATCAGCCATCTCGCTATGTTGTAGGTTGGAGCGTTACTGTCCGCGATTATCTTTCGGAATTGCTGGCTTTCCTTGTGAACCTTTGGTTGGCATTTCACCCTTGGTAGAGAGGGGCAGAATAGTAGAAGATGATCGCATGTTGCCATCAAAATACGTATCTACCAAAATATAAAACAACATAGTCAAAAAAACTATATTTTCACTTTTAATACTAATTAAGTTGTGACTATATAACAACCGGAGAAGAGTGACTCTGTGTAGTAATAGAGCAGTTTTTTAGGGTTTTGTACTAAAATACAAAACCCTATTGCAATCAGACCTGTGTCCGTCTGTCCGTCTGTCCGTCCGTCCGTCCGTCTGTATGTCACAGCACTTTTTCTCCGAAACTATAGAGGCTACAGCCATGAAACTTTGTGAAAAGGTCAGAAGTGGTGACCTCTTGAAAGTTCAAGGGTGAAAAAAATTTTCAAAGGGGTTTAAGGGGGGTCTCCCCGTATAGGGAGGTGACCCCTCAAAAAAAAATTTTCACCATTGGTAGTCGAGTAGGGTAAAATTTCGCGTACCCCCCCCCCCCTCGCGATTGGAAACCTTCCATCCGAAAAATCTGAAAAAAATCATGAATGTAGGCCTTTATGAGTACAACAACAACAAATACATGAGAAGTCGAAATTCACTCCACTTTGTTAGTAATAGTATGATTTATCGATTTTATGTTTTCTTGAATAAAATCCGAACGGTACCCTTAGATTCAATAAAATTTAGCAAACAGATGACTTTCTATAAGATTGATTTTTTCTGAAAGTTTCATAAAGATTGAATAGTATTTAATGAAGTTATAGCGATTTGAATTTTCCTGTATTACTATGGAACAATATGCCCTGTATTACTATGGAAACATATGGCTATGGAGCCATATGGGCTTTTTATCGATTTAGACACTACAGCTTTGCTAGGATTTGCATGAAAATTTCAGGAATGATAGGTATCATGAAAATGAGTACATACAATTGAAACAAGTCAAAGAGGCAGGAGAGAGCTCCTAGCAAAAGGGCTTTGTAACAATTCTAGGATTCGAAAAAATAGGCCATGAATCGATGATTACAGTACAGAGGAGTGGGCCCTGAAAAAAATTTCATGAAAGGTAGCCGATATGAATATCAACTGAAAGTTCCCTATTAGAGCTTTTCAAAACAGTTCTTAAACTGACAGTTTTTGCTTCAGTGGGGCAAGGGGGGTGGAAATACATGAAAAATGTGGTTCTTAAAAAATCTGGAAAAATTATCAAGGGAGATATCTATGGGTATAAGTAAAACAAATACCTCAGAAGTCACAATTCTTTCATCTTTGTTAATAATAGTATGATCCTCAAATTTCACATTTTCTCCAATAAAATCGTCTTTGACATGTTTCTTGATTTTATTCGTTGCTGGTTACTGCATTTTGTAAGTTGAGTACAAAACCCTTCTGACATGAGCATAGGTCTGTCTACCCAACTTGTTTTTGTTTGGCAGTAGCACAGTGCAATTATCGATTGTTGTGGGTGCTTTAGTTCGCTGGTTTGATTTTTAAGAGATATTGCTTGAAATACTTCAATTTTAACTGGAAGTACAACTGCTGAAGACAACGAACATTGAACAGCAGCATGAAATCGTCAAGAACAGTCCTTTCGATTGTGTAAATTTGCATATTCCCGGAGCCGACTTGAGTGTCGTCGATTACATTGTCCTTTCATATGTGATTTCAATTTTGGAGGAGGCATTCCAGGATCCATATTTCGATGTTTTGACGGATTCGTGGAAATGATGAGCGCATATTTTACTGATTTCTCACGCATCGATCCGGCCACGGTCTGCACATGGATACTTCAACTTGAAAATCAATTATCCAAACTTTCCAAGGAGGGTAATAGTGATGCTACAAGGAATCTGTCATTTAACACTCTAAGCTTGTCAGACAGAGGTGAAGTTACGTACTCGACCACCGTCCATGTCGGAATCTAGTGGACCAACTCAAACACATGTTAAAAGAGTTCAACATCTTTCTGAAACTAGTGACGGAGGCTCGACAGATAGTTCGAGCTGTGATTTCTTCTCGGAAGAATGTGATGTTCTCCAGGAAATGTTTCCGGAGAGTTCTTATTTAGAGGTTAAACATTGCATTACTATTGCCAAAGGTGATATAGATAGTGCCACACAGATTTTATTGCATCGCCAAGAAAGTGGGCAGAGCTTGCAAGCAAATTCGAGTAATTTGCAAGGTGCAAAAAGTGCTACCGTAATTGACGATGCTGAACTGAAAAATCGTATTATTGCAAGATATTCCTACGTAGATAGAAATGCCGCAAACCGTGAGTATAAAACCGTTGTACCAAAAGTCGAACCCAAAAAGTTGGTTCGTTATCGTGATAATAAAATCGTATCGCTTAAAGGCGAACGTTACACTGAAGTTCGTCGTGATGATGAGGCTGAGTTAAAAAACCCAAAAAGCCAATTTGTCCGTAACTAAAACTTAACACGAAATTCAAAAGACGGACATTTATTTGGTATCTTAACAAAAGAAATCTACCTAAAGTAATTATCACTGTTTCCACCTACTCCTTCATCGTCGTCATTGTCGTTGTATTTGTTGATGTTGACTCACACTAATCGAACAGCGGTAACGCCAACAGACATTGCATTAAATAGTGCATACAATGCTACCCAGTCAGCTCCAATATCAGAATATCTCATCGATAGTTGTTGCGAGGGCAAAAGAGATTTTCTGCAAATAAGTGTATATGCATACTATTACTTCTAAGGTAGTATTGGATATTGTATCCTTTGTCGTAGAACAACTAGTTGCAAAACTGCTATGTGATCAACGCGAATATTTGTTCGATAGATGTGAATCGAATGTGTATTTAGTTTTAAGAGAGAAAGTTGGCACTTGGAATCGGAAATTTAGAACAGTCGAATCGAAGAAACTCAATTTTGCTTCATACTGCAGATTTTAGAAGTGCACCACGAAAATTGTGACTTTTCACAGTCAATTGCTCCAGATATTAGTTATGTCTTTAGGAAAAATTACGATTATATTCATCATGAGATTCATTTCAATCAATTTGATTGGCATTTAAAAGTCATAGGTTTATCTAATTTAGCACTAACCATACTAGCATTTTTGTATATTTTTTGTAAAAATCACGAAACGGAACGATCATTCTCGCATCATAATATGAATTTTAAATTAAACATAATCATTCTTATCCTCAGCACTACAGTGGTTACCTCCAATCATTTTTTATCAAACCATATCGAGAATACTAAACTGGAATTACATCCATTTTTGATCTTACATCTCATTCGTCTATTATGAAGTTCTTATTTAGGTTTATGTAGGTACTTTAAGTTTACAAAGTAAATTGCTAAGAACGCTCTTATTTGATAGCTGGGCTAGTTGTGTTCCCTTCGTATTGTTATTCTTCACACAATACAAGTGCAAAAATCGAAGAAATAACTGGAGGCAGATTTACAGTGAGTCGCTCGGATTGCTAGCATCTGCACATGGGGGAGTCTTGTGCGGTGCGTGGAAGAAACTGGAACGTTCGTCGAGCTCGCGGCGTGCGACAAAGTATAAAAGAAGATGTGTTAACGTGCCTCTGTATTTCGCTCCACCGTTTTGGTCCAAATTCTGTGATATTGAAGTAGAATTAAATATTAAGCTTCGGGAAATAGAATTTCCGCGCTATATAGTTTGTGTGTGTAGTCCGATGGAATGTGCTGAAGATTTGCATTGTGCATGCTTGCGCAAATTTTTAAATCGCCGAAGAAGATGGAGTGGAAGTACAAAGTTTAAATTCCAAACTAAACTAACTCTGATGTAATAGCTGTGACTGAAACAACAAAGAAATCTACCAAAACTGCCTGTGAAAGGATACTGTCCAGAAAACAATGTCGAAAATGTAATATTGAAAGTAGTAGAGCTTGCACTTGGTTAGAGACGCCGAGCGAAGCTGGAAGCTCAAAAGATCAGTTCCCGAACGTACGTGATATAGATGTGATAAGCTTAGATAGGACATAGCAAGATTGGATGGGAAAATTGGAATTGGAGGAGCAAATTGCAACGGGATTTTTATGGTCTGACGTCTGCCACATTCACGTTGCACACAGTTTGATGTGAGTCAAAAGACCTTATGCTCAAGGACATTGAAGGGGATTGATTTATATGAACGTGCTCTTCAAGGGTTCTTACCTGTCGGCAATTGATTTTACTGTACGCTCTAGTGAAGTTAATACCATTTTTGTTCGTGGGTAATCCAGATATCCTTGCAATATAACCCCTTATCTATGTTTTTCTAAATGATTAATTGAAGTCTTATGGAAGAAAATTCTGGATTAATAGAAAACTTATTTGAAGGAAATCATTGATTAATTGTAAATTTATTACAAGGAAATTATTACTTAATTGAAAGCTTATTAGAAGGAAATTATTGAGTGATTGAAGAGTTATTGGAAAGAAATCATTGATTAATTGAAAGTTTTTTTGAGGATACCTGTTTTTTCTATTGTTGAAACATATACATAATATTTGCCAATTCCAAGTAATGGACGATTTATTGCAAAAAAGGGAATTATTAACATTGAATTATCTGTGGAAGTATTATTTAATATAAATTTTTGCGGATTATCCAATAACTTATTTAATTTATACATTTTTTTTACTAACTATTAACGATGTATTTAACTGATGATTTGCGAGGAGAAGTAATATATTGAAATTATTCACTTGCGAAGTGTTCATATTGAATTTGCACCGAATTAAGACAGTTACATAGGAAAAATTGAATTGTTGCTTTTGGAACCGATTAAAATAAAACATGTTTAGTTAAAGGAAAATATTCGGTCTTTCCATTCAGTCGGATCTGACCGGGTATAGGGCACGGTCCGGTGGCAGGCTCTCAACACCAAACATGAGCCAGCCGCCGGGTACATACTAACCTCCTTTGTTTCAGGTGACTTCGCAGTTTGAGTGGTCCGAGCAAGGTGCCTCTTTATGATTATGGTTATGTAATCGAATTGCGTAATTCTATGGCATAAATTGGACACCGGGGTACTTTTCCTCTGATGGGAAGGCTCATGCAAGTTAAGTTGTATGAGTTTTCCACTCAGAAGAGGAATACTTGGCCACTACCACAATTATGGATTTTGATCCGGGTGCGCGGGGGCTCCATCACCACCCGGTTGCCCCTCTCTCATTTGTGGGCCATGAGCCTCTTCGGGTAAAGACGAAGTTACCCTAATTCCGCCCATTTTTACTTGTTTCGCTTGTTCTCTGAACAAGTCAATTCCCCTCGGTATGGTTGCCTACAATTTTTGCGACTTCCGTCACCTTACTTTTTTTTCTCGACCCCAGAAATTCGTGAATGCGAAATTCTTTTGTAGTGGGTCCTTGTGCTGGGGGAATGAACCCGCCCCACGACACCGCAATGCTAGCCTGCCAGCGCATTCATGCGTCCCCAGACAAGGGCATTCCCGGCGGATACTTACATCTTCTTCTGCCGAGGCAGCAGATCATCGCTGCAGTCCTTAACGGACTTTGAAAAATATCTATTCACTACATCTGTTAACAGTTACCATCGTGAACGAACGAAATTTAGTGTATAGTGCTATAAGTGAATAAAAATGCTTTTAGGAATAACATCATGTGATTGTTTTTTTCTTGAAAATATTTTTTTTTGGTTCTCGAGAGAAACAGTGGAGTAATTTTAAGGAAATTAAGTGGTTTGCGATATGAGCGCATAGTTTTTGCTCCACTCCAGCCAGCTGATGCTACATACACACAAATACACTGACAGAATTTTACACAGATTATTTTCAGTTATTTTGCGACACGACAATTACGTAATATGGAAAAATTTAAATGTAGTGGGCCATATGTATGAGGGCTTACAAAATTTCATTGCAATCGGGCCATAATCAAGTCAGATATAGCCATTTCAATAACATGGAAATACAACATATGGTGGTGATATATGTTAGATATTAAATTGATTTAAACACTACAATTTTTCCTGGGAATTCCATGAAAATTTCAAAAGATGTATTTTATTTGAATTGGCTAAATTGACCGAATATGTATTCTGAAAATTTATTTAAAATGGAAAAAATGGCAGCTGTTTTGTTTTTATAAAAGAAACGATCTCTCAAATGTAATTGAACGATTTCTTTTATGTCGAATGGACTATGAAAGAAGTCATTATTTCATGTCATCAGAAAAAATGTTTTAAACTCTAAGATCTAAGTTGTTTAAACTCTAAGATAATAAACTCCTTCTGCCTACTAAACTTGTTTTAATCAGTTATTCAACGCAGCATTTTGGCATTTTATCAAATCCACAAACAGTTTTAGGCAAAAAACCGATGCACAATATTAGTTTCGGATATCATAATTGTTAGCATATTATTACTATATTTTAACGAATTTTATTCATTTGTTGACTAATGATTTAAAAAAAGCCATACCGAAGTTTTCAACGATGGCAAAAATGTGTAAATGAGTAAGATCGCAACGCTTGGGCTATTAACGGATAAACAACAGGGCTTTGAAGTTAACCTAAGCCCTTAAAGTATAGGTACATATTGTAATGTGACGCCTACGCCCGGGAATCGAAGTGATTCCGATCCCGAACCCTGGCAACCGGCCAGATATGTATGACTTCGAAGTGCAAGCAGACTTCATCTTTCGTGCGGATATCATTGCGCAGAAAATATTTTTTTTTTCAAATATTTATATCTGTGGATATAAATATTTGAAAAATAATATTAATTAACCATCCGATACATTTCGAAGCATATTTATCTGGCAATGCTCCCCACAGTTGCCATCAAAACATCGAATAGATAGAAACGTGGAAACTGGTTGGAAGTGTCATTCGTCATATAACCTTCAAAGTGTCAGGCTAACTCGAAGACGGGAGCCGGTAAATTTTATTTAAGCAGTTGGAATCTGAGTATAATTATTTTTTTTGCTTTAAGGGCGGAAGCGACCTTCTTTCGTGGGCCGACGGAATTTTTAGTGGAGTCATCCGCTCCACTGCTTGTAATTTGACGGAAGTTGCTGGAGCACTGGTAATCAGGACGGAATCCCCTGGTGGAAGGGCGCAAGAATTTGCCTCTCATGAAGTTTATCGAGCATTCGAAATTCGGCAAATATTCTCCTGACGTTGGCGGCGACTATAGAATTATATGTGAAGAATGCATCCGATCAGTTAGAATTTATTAAGTTTTAGCTGGGCCGGGGACAAATTTGATAATCGTAGTTTGTATACAATCACGAGATAAACCTCCAGCAAATTAAAAGCTTGCTTCTAGCGCATGATCAATCTGTTCTGTCACCAAGAGTTCTCCCAAGAAGAAAAAAGCACACGGGAAAATCGACGATATTTTTTTTAAATCCTAGCTTTTGCAAGTAAAAGCATTTGGATGATGATTGAATGAGCAAAGTTTGAATTATGAGCTTACATAGTCAAAAGGAGTCGAAGAAAGAAGAAGGATATAACGGTGCAGTGATAAAGGAAAACGCAGTTATAGAGACGGAAGGGGAGAAAAGTTATACATTATATGTATAGAAAGTGCCAGTGTCAAAAAAATGACCTTGAAAGGGTTCAATCGCGAAGGAAAGTGTGCGTTGTTGTCAATGTTAAGAGAAAAGTGCATTCCTTTTAACTGTAAAGGATGGGAATGAAACAAGAATGTTTGATATTTCAAAAATGATCGTAATCGTCTCTATAGCTTTTTAGATTAGAAGAAGAAAAACAAACAAACATAATATCTAGCACGTAAAAAGACTGATAAGATTTCATTATTCAATGATAAAAAGAAAGCACATACAAGGTATCGAAATGAACGTCAAGCCAAGCAAACAAGTGGAAAACGAATAAGGAGGATATTCATCATCAAATAAAGTAAATTGACAATTTTGAGAATTCGGTACGAGTTTACCGAGGGGTACTAAAATCGAAACTAAAACTCATCTGTCCATCGGTTGATTCCTGTATCACCGGAAGTTTTCTTGGAAACAAAAAAAAAAGTTACAGAAGCCATTATGAATTTCTTTGAATAATTCAAAAGTGGCGATATCTCAAGTTCTGGAAAGATAAACATGTTATAAAGGATCCATGAGTCCCCATATGCAGAGATCAGGTATTAAAATTCTCTGAAAAACTGAGGAACCCCGAAGAGGCGAAATACATTATATCTTTAACATCTTGAAGCCGAAAAAATCTGAAAAACTTGTCAAGTAAGGCCTTAGCATAATGATCAAAGATTCGTCAGAAGTCACGGCTCGATTAAATTTGTTAATAATGACCCTATGCTTATAAAGTCAGGGAAAGGCTCTTATATAGACCAAAATTTCAGGAACTGGTATCTTCTAATAGATTCGCGCGTCACAGTATATAAGATAAGCAGTAGGATACCCATTTTTCGTTACATACACTCAAAGATTTTTTGAGATTGTGCCTGCAGTTGCCCTTGGAAAATTATTATACATGACAAAATAAACATAAGGAGCTCCTCAAAAATCAACTGTTTAACATGTAGCAATTCATATCCTGGCGCATTTCGAGGTAGCTAAGAGGATTTAAATGGCATCTTGCTCGCAGGTAGAAATTTAAGTGCACAATAGATTTTCATTTGGGTGCATGATAAATGATCAAATTATTCAACTCATTAATCGCCAACAAATGAGCCTTTGATTTATGTATCTAGAATTTTAGATTGAAATAGTAGGTAATATTCATTGTAGAAAACTAAAACAATGAATAGTAAAACTAAACGTTGTTACAATAACATTTTGCCTATTAGTAGTCAGGTGGTAAACAACACAATAACTTTTTTTGTGTACATAAATAGAGCACATTATCCGGAATTTTCCACTCAAAGCAATTACTGTGTAAATAGACATTCTTATATAATTGTTAAACATTTCTATTAATATCTGTTACAATTATTTATTTTTTCCATTTTTCTGTTAAGATTTGTTAGCTCACAATAAAATATATCTCTATTAAATAATTATTAAGGAAGACTATCAAGGACTTATTTAAAGTAATAAAGAAGGATCTATCTATAGATGTAAAATTTTCTAATTTTAAATCATTCTTATTTTTTTTTTTGAACAAAATAATATCGCCCTAGTTATTTATAATAATAATAATTTTACTCTTTTTTTTTTGTCTAAATTTGTAAACTCTGAATAGTAGACCAATTTATTATTTGGAAATTAAATTTTTAATTATTAGTACTAATAATGAAAAAAATAGACATAATGAAAGGATTTAGATAAAACGAATGACAAGAGATGAAAATGAAATGAATAAAATAAGGATGAGAAATGAGAAACACAAATATTAATTAATGAATGAAAAAGAAAAATAGTTCGTTATCTTATTGATTGATTAATTTAATAAATAAATATTCTTATTATTATTATATAAATATATATTATAGATGAAGGAATTAGAAACATATTTAGAGCAAAGAAAAAAAATTGAAGGCTTTGAAATTAAATTAAAATGAATTGCTAACAAAAAAACGGACTTTCCCTTTCAGTGGTTCTTCTTTTTCAGCGGGAAAGGAAGTGCCGTCGCGAGGGTAGGGTTTAGAAAAATCCGCTGAGGTCGGTTTCGCGTCGTGCGCGGTACGCGGTACCTTAGTTGTTTTTGGTTTTTCCTTAACGTAGCATTCGTCGGGTTGAGTTAACGTCGTATACTTTTCGGTACCGCGTCGGGAACTCGGGAACGCGAAATAAAAATTAGATTGTGTTCTTTTTGACAGGTTATGAGAAGAAATACGGAGTAACGTAGAATAGGTTTCCTCTCCGTATGGTTTTGCTTGTAACGCGTTTGAAAACAGGCGTGTATAGGTGGCTGAATTATGTAAATGAGCGTAACCCATTCGGAGACCCGCGACCGAAATCCTCTCCGAACTATCTGGCCGACAAGCAGCCACCGCGTGAATGGGTTACGGTGCACGGATTGGTTGACCGGTTGGTACCATCCGTTGGCGCTACTCAGACTTAACGTCTAGAACCGATGAGAGGTCGGTTCCGCGTTCGGACCTAAAATGGTTATAAATCATTACAACATGTACGTCTATCTCTATTCATATAACTATCCTGTGACTTTTATCTTGTGTTCATACATATTTTAAGTAATTTTTAGTCATGTTTCAATGTATTATTATTCTTTCGTCAAAACGAGGAGCGCTTAATATATAATCCTTTCGTAAATTAATATCACCGATAAGCTACCACGAACGCAATAAGCTATTTTTAGACTGAAGGAAAAGTTCTGCATTTATTTTTGTGTATACGGAACAGACGATCAGCTAGTTTTCGAAAGATCGTCGAAAAGCTAAACATATTGAGACAGCAACGGATCTCTTAAATCCGTTATTTGAAGTTCGTTGTTTTGCACATACGTTTATTAACGTTCATTAATTGGTATTTCTGCAAAACCACATTTCATTCATTTATTTTATGCCAAATGTAAATATGCAAGATTCTCACATGCTCAACGAACAACCGACGTTACATTTAAGATAGAAATTTGTAAACTTTCAATTTTATTGCTCATGTTTTCGAATTTGAATGTGGGGGAAATTGCTGATTTCGACGATAAAAGCCAGAGAAACGATGGTTTTCTGAGTTTCTGGCATCGCTTACGTATGTTCACTGTAATTTGCTTGAAAGACATCCGGACTTCACGATTGTTAATTGTCTTCACACTTTCCGTCCATTAAGCTCAACAATTTTTTTAAATTCTAGAAAAAAATGCTTAAACGAATTGACGTTCAATTCATTTCCTAGCAAAAAGAAAACTTATTATCTAAACATTAAACAAACAACGGAATTGTATTGGGAATCAATTCGATGTATAAATAACAACGGGTGTATAAACGAAAATAGCTAAATATGTATATAAAAATTGTATAAAAACTCTTGTTTTCGCACTTATTTATGGAGCAGAGCTCGTTCGGCACAGCGGTACTCGATCTTGTCTCAGTTTGCTGATTACTTCCGCAGGGATGGGGCGATTCTTCTTCTTTCTTCCGTTTGACTTATGTGTAGGTGCAGGAGTGTTGACTGCAGACGGGTCAACTGCTACTTCCGAGCTTTTATTTGTACGCTTTTTCTTTGGAATTTTAGCTGACGCTGGAGTTGTTGAACTAGCTTGGCTTGCAGGTTTTGAACCGTTCGAAACAGGCTTTGTTTGAAGTTTGATAAGGTTTTCTTGGGTACCAAACTCTGAACCTTTTTCAGACAATTTTTCTCCCATTCGTCGTTCCTGAAAAAGTTAAATGAAAATTTAAATAATTAAATCAAGTGCATGAGCTGTAATAAGAAAAGATTCCCAATAAAAAATTTTCATTCATTTAATTCAACATTGAAAACGTAAAGTTTGCATAGTAAGGTGTTAAATTCATTAAGTATGCGACCGAAACTAAATAAAGTTTACTAACACTTGCTTTAGTTCTGCCTGGCAGGATGAGCTATGTATGTTGGTAGCCATCTACATTGGTGTTCGATGCACAGAGTCATGAATGAGTGGCAATATCAATAATACTATATAACTATTATGCCATTACCAATAGTATTGCAGACCAGATTGGTTATTGGCCTTCAGGAGTAGTCGCCGTGATTTTTGTGACCCCGTACACCAGTATACGCCTCTTAGCAGATATCCCAGAATAATCCCAAACGAAAGGTACAGTTCGGAAAAAATTTACTCAACCAGCTCTAGATCTTTGAGATAGGGATGGCGGTTTTTAGTAAAAAACCGGATCTTTGGTTTTCCATCTTCGGTTAACCGGGCGGTATGTACAGCCGGTTTTCGGCTTTTTCTTGGCAAATTAAAAAAAAATCGAATCGTAATTAAATGTTTATTTTTATGTCCATTGATTAACATTAAGTATAAATGGTTTTTCTATGTTTTATTCACAATATTATTTAAATCAAAAAGAACTGCAGTATATTTCATATTGTGTTAAAAATAAGACTAACGTTTTTAAATCCAAGCCGACAGCTTACTGTTAAGAGCATAAGGATGAAAAATCCTTCAGTTCAGTCCCCAAATATTTTGCATTTATTGTGTATCATGAGCTAGCTTCGCTTCGCACTCCGAGTGAAATCTCCTCCGTATTGAAACGAAACAAACAACTAATAGCAAGAACTAATCAAACATAGAAATTTTCTTTACTCTGGTGACTAAGGTCATTAAAGCTGCCTAGGTAGGGATCGCGAAAATACTGTTTTCCGGTTTTTCGCATTCATTTATATCAGCTTTTTTATTCAGTTCTTGAATTTGAAAAAAAACCTGGGTTTCCGACCCCAAAAAATCGGTTTTCGGTTAAACCGGTGCGGGTTTTTTCCACCCCTACCTTGAGATATGCGAGAGAAAATGGCTCCATGCGAAAACCAGATTTAAATGAAAACAAAACATGCAGGGTAAGTAACTTCATAAAAAAGCTACCTTTCGATACAATACGTATGTTATTATACAAATCAATTCAAGTGGTAGCTGTATAGACGACATTGACATCTGGTCTTTCGGTAGTGAAAGAAAACAAATAGGGCTGCAAATCAATAAGGCTCAAACAACAATCATGATGCAATTCAACAATCCAAAATATCACCTTTGGAAAGTTCAACATCGAAAATGTGGGCAAATTTGTCTATTAAGATACCAAAATAAAGAGGAACGATGATGAAAGAAATGAAATATGCCGAAGAATTCAGCTCGTTAATAATATATTTAATTCAGTTCTGACGATCTTGAAGACCAGCTGCATACACAGGAAAACAAAGCTTTAAATATATAAATCTGTTATACAACCTGTGCTATGCTATAAGTGTGAAACATGGACCCTAACTCAAGCATCCGCAAAAATATTGAACGCTTTCGAAAGACGGGTTCTAAGGCGAATAATTAGAGCGAAGCTAGAAGGGGACCGATGGCAAATTCGATACAACCATGAGCTTTATGAAATTTTTGACGATTGTAGGACTGTGGAAGCTGGAATGGGCCCGCCACATGAGTCGCATGGCCGGATACCCAGAAAAGTATTTATTGGGAGAACTGAATGGCGGACATCAGTGGGAAAGTTGGAGGCAGTATTTGCAGGAATCTAAGGCATAAGAGGGCCGATAGTGCTACTATAAAGAAGGAGAAATGTTTCGATAATACCCTAAGGCACGTGATTTGAGTTCGTGCGAGCTGCGAAGCTTACTTTCTGTGTTTATCTATTTTGTTATTTTGTGGCAGGTATCAGCTATTGGCTTTCATTGAGTTCTTCCATTGTTTTCGCGGGATTCTACGTCTAGCATTCGTTGCGAACAGACATGTTTTTAAAAGCTCCTGTCAATTTTTAAAAATTAAATAATTTTATACAAAAGTCAGTCGAAAATTAATTTTTAATTGAAAAACATCATACCGTTGAATTATTCGAGCAATCAACTAATTCCTGAAGTTTTACATCTAAAAAGTTTCGAGAAGCGGGAAGGAGAAGGAAATGGAGGAGCCCAATGGCTTCAGTAAGCAAATAGAACGATCATATCCATCGCCAGCAATGACTGGCGAGAAACTGTTAAGACGAAGTTTGAAAAGAGAGAACAATGAAGAAAAAAGAAAATTGAAAATTTTATCAGTCATCGAAGTCGAACAACTAGTTAAAGCTAATGACAAAGTGGAGAATGTTGAGAGAAAAATTGAAGAACTCAGACTAAGAGTCCATTCGCCAGAGGAGCTAGTTCGTAAATTGACTTTCAACAAAGAAAAAAAGACGACAACGAAAGAAAAGGAAATAATATTAAAAGCAATAGATGAGAAAAATCAAAGAAATCACAAGAGGAGCCTAACCAAGTAGATGTTCTCTTTGCAGCTGGAACAAACGTTAGAACAAATTATTATGCAGCGCTAGCTACGCATGATGATTCAATGAACGAAGGTAACAAAAATTCTGAAAATTTCTATAGTAAACCTGATAATACATTTATTGAATATTTCAAAATTCAAAATAGGGAGAAAAAATCAGTCTTGTCCGCTGGTCCGTCTATAAATGCTAACAGAAGGAAGGAAAAAGCCACACCGATCAATTTATTTGGGTATAGTGGCAAAGATATGATTCGGCTTTCGGCAGCCGAAAGTAAATTAAATGGTTTTGAAACCAAACAAGTGAATGCTGACAAACTGACGATAAAAACGAAGTCACTCGTTGACTTTCAGACAGCAAAAAGTGCGTTGAATTCTGGAATGCTTCCGCACTGTGCGTTCACCCCGAAAAGCGAGAAAAACCAGACCTTTTTGTTGAAGGGTCTGGACTACGGCGAGGACACAGTAGATCTCCTTCAGGTGCTAGAAGAAGTTGCATCAGAAATATAATTTATAGCTGTTAAAAATTTAACAACAGGTAGATCAATTTTCCAATATAAAATTTTGCCTATTTACCTAGTCCGAATTTCGAGCAAAAGCAATCCAAGTGCCCTTCAAAAAATAAGGTACTTAAACTTCCGAGTGGTGAGGTGGGAGCGTCTCCAAAAGAGCGAGGTCAACCATTGCAACAGAGGCTAAAGATTCAGTCATTCGGCTGTCATTTGTGCCATGAAATACAGATATGTGAAGTGTAAAGAAGTTCATGCTCCCGGCGAGTACAAACTGGCTCAGATTAAGCCCAATGAAAAACTATATTGTGTGAACTACGGTGTTTTTGGTCATCCAGTATCATATCAAGGATGCTCCCGATATCAAGATGCAAAAGCACAAGCATACCGCGGTGTGATACCTTCCAAATTCGTCAAGTCTGGGGTGTCATTGGCACTTGCTGCTAGAGGACCAGCAGAAAACAATGTAAATAATGTAAACAACAATAATGAACTGCTTTCCAAAATCTATCAGCAACTTAAGTCACTTTTGACAAGAATGAACAAACAAGATGAAAAAATTAATTTTGTTTTTCAACGTTTATGTCAACATATCCCCAAATTACTTGTCATCCAGTCACATCCCCACCGATAGGCTCTGTCTAATCTCGATCAACGTTAACTCCACTGTGAGTCTACATCAACGTGACTGTCTTCTGGAATTCCTCGTCAAGCAAAAGCAAGACATCATGCTTCTCACTGAAACCCACCTCAATTCATGGCACTCTACATATGACATTCAAGGATTTTGAATTCGTAAGAAACGATAGCATAAACGGTGATGGTGGAGGTGGCACCGGAATATTGGTTAGAAGATGTTATTGTCCCCAAAATGTTGAAAAATTCGAATTCAAAAAATTTGAGTTGCTTGAAATGTCCGTTATCAAACTTTCACTGCCATGTGAGGATAGCCTCTTTATTATCTCTGCCTATGGAACTAGCCGAAACGTTCTCAAGTTTAAGGAGAAGCTCAATCTCTTGTTTGAAATACTCAAATTGACAAGGCTGCATGGTTATAATATTCTGGCCGGTTACCTAAATATTTGGTATACATCATGGCTGAATGCCAACAATAATCCCAGAGGTGTATTCCTGAAATCGTGGATGATAGAGAACTATATTGAGTACAGGTGCAATCTATATGGGCCGGAGTTCCCAACATACCCTAGGACCAATTCATATTTGAACCTCTGCATTGCTTACGCATGACTTGAATTCATCTTTAATAGTCCTCAATGGAAACTGCAGATACTTCCTTACGATAGCGACTATAACGCAATCTAATGCAAATCAGTCGTCAAAAAGACGATGTCTTTCTCATTCCAGTTCAACATGAAAATGATCGATCGAATTAAAAAAAAATGTTTCAAAAGAAGTTTAATCGGGATGACCAGAAGCAGTGTCCTGTTTCTGATGATGGCAATGGTTGCTCAATGGTTTCTAATGATAAGAATCTAACTAACGATGAAATAGACTTCTATATGTCGTAGTTAGAGTAGCTGACGTTAGAAAAAAATGAGAAAGTAGTTCCCACGATTAAACATCGAAACAATATGGAAGGATAATAAACACAAACCATCGCAAGGCTACAAAGATTGAAAAGCCTTCTTCTCATAAGTGTCAACAATATTCATCGGCAATTTTCGGACTACAACCATCCGTTCTTGGCTTTGATGAAATTGCATCTGAAGCATGTCCAGAACGTATTCCGTTCATACTTTAGGAGTGAGGTCAGCAATCAATGGATGGAAAAACTGAGCGGTATTAGGCCGCAGGAACCAGATGGCCTTTTCAGGAAAGTTTATTTCGCACGAAGTCTCGAGTGAAGGTATCGAATTCCGGAGATAAACCTTCTCGATAGAGCTGGTATTGAAATTGATAGTACAACTCCGGATAATTGAAACAAGATTATATGTGACGGATTGCAGAAACTTGCCCTGATTGGAACACATTTTGAATTGGATCATCTATCAAACCCTGAGTGAGGGAGTCAAATATTTTCAGAGGTCGTTGAAGCAAAAGCTCCCAACTTTAAATCAAGCCTGAACGGCGTATCAATCTTCATTTTAATGAAATATTGACATCTGATCTCATGCCAAGCTTGAATCTTATTGATTATTTGTTCAGCTATGAAGACTTTTGTTTCATATTTGGCAGGATAAACAACAAGAAATCTTGTGATATTGGCGGTATTCCAAATATAGTTCTCCAAAATTTTCCTGAGATTGCTTTTAGGAATTATTGCATATTGATCAACAACAAATATGTTGAGCAATTTATATTTCCTAAATGAGTGGAAATAGGCCAAGGTATTTCCGATCTTGAAGATAGGAAAAGAATCTTCGTGCTCTAAAAGTTATAGCCCAATCAGCTTGCTGCAAAGGTGTTTGAAGTGATACTAACTAAAGCATGAAACGCCCACATTGAAAAATATGAGTTGACGCGAATTGGCAATTTGGTTTTCGTGCCAGGCATACGACTATATATGCAATAACGAAAGTAATGTGTTGGAAACCAAACAGCAGAGAATGTGTTGAAGCGTGGCTCATTTTGATGGAGAAAGCCTTCGATACGGTGTGGTTCGACGGACTTATTTTAAACATCTTCCGGACAGGTTCCCCAGGTATAGTATACAAAATATTGTACGGGAAATCATTTGTTATAATTGATGGAATTCGACAATTATTTGCGACTTCAAGGTCTTGAATGACCTACAGCAGGGAACAGTTACTGCACCCTTGCTCTTTTCAATATTCATTCGCAAGCTTTTCATCGGCTTTGATTTTAACGTCTCTCCAACGAAATCAGTGGTAGTGTTTGCTGATGATCTGATCATCTATACAGCTGATCTTCAAAAAATGTTTAATGATGTGCAGCTCTACATTAACAATTAGCGAATGAATGCACAGGATTGTGAATCAATTTTGTTTCGGAAAACGCTGCAGGGGGGACAGTCAACACCTGAATCGTAATTAGAAGGATTTCCACATTATGACTGGTGAGGGTAGTTCAGAACGGATTCCACATAAATCCTTTGTTCGATACATCAGTGTTCATCTCGACCAATATCTGCACTATACTGAACATGTCAAAATTATGTTCAGTAAAGTACTTCGACGACTCTTTCATTCCAGATACATTGATCAAAAGGTCAAAGTACAAGACCCTGGTGAGACCAGTTTCGACATATGGATGTCAGATCTGGTACAACCAGAGTGCAAGTGCTATGGAAAGATTAAGAGTTTTCAAAAGGAAATGTCTTCGTGTATGTACTGGTTTTTATGAAAGCCTCAGACAAATTGGAAACACTATACGAGTACATCGAATAGAAAAAATATATCAAACTGCAAAAGTAACGACAGTCGATATTTTCATATTGAAACTTCTTCGGAATAATACAGCAAGATCTGTAACTGTGAGCGAAAACCCCTGGATTTCATTGCCGTTCTACACTACAGATGGGTGTATTGAGACTTGTCTCGCTAATGGCTTCTTCCTTCAGAAGCATTCGTGTATCTGGACATGAAACAATATGTTCTTCATTCTGACGGTGTCCCAGTTATATACATATCACATATATACGGGCCACCGATAAGAAGATAAAATATTCTCCGAATTTGAGTTCACGAGACCAACAATTCTAATGGAGATACTCATTTGCTGGGGTCGTTGAGGCTAGTCGAGCTGAGACGGAGCAATGTAGGTATTGGTGGCTGAATGACAATGTCTTAATTACTCGTGTTTATTTTCATTTTTTGTGTTTTTCGTTACTTAGTTTTTGAGTTTCAGCTATAGCTACATTTTGTGTTAAAAATTAAGGATAGGTTTCAATATTTAGGAGAGGTATATGTTATATTTATTATATAAGGTTTAAAGAAAAGGTTTAATGCTTAGGTCTGGAATATTGTGTTAGGATTGTACTAGTATAGGATAAAGTTTTTGATTGAATTTCATTAGAATTAGGCTATGACATATTAGGTGTAGGATAAATATTCACTGTTGTGATGAAAATATAAATAATTTTTGAAAAGCGTAGGTTGGTTTTTTTATCTTATTTCCAATCGTCTCATAAAATATATAATAATTTTAATTAATTTGAATTTGATATTGTTTTTTGAATTAATGTTTTGATTGATAACATATAAATATTTAGAGCCATTTTGGCCATTAAGTTTCAGTATTTTTATTGCTTGGAATTTGCTTTATATTCTTTGAAAACTTATAACGATTGGTGTTGAATAAAGCGCTTTTGACTTTGAACTTGAGTCCCTAAAGACCTTCCCTGTCAACCTGAGTACCTAGCCTCGAACCATTTTAACACATTACTGCGGGCTAAGCCTCGTTTTGCTACACCGTGAGGTGCCTTCAAGTTAGGGTATCCCTCATTTAGCGGGAGAGAAGAGAGAAACATGGATGGCTAGAAAAGTGATCTTCTAATCCAGAAGTTCCCGGTTTCTGTGAGTCCTATTTATCTTTTAAAACTGCCCAAAAATGATGTGTAACGTGGTTTTATTGGTCAACCAATCCAAGCATCTTCCCGATTAAACTATCCCAGGACGCTCTCCTATTTCCTTGTAGAGGTGTTACATAATCAGTATACCCTATGTATACTAGTATGAACTGGGAGCTCAACTTGATGCGTATCCTATTTATAACATCAAGGCTCCCGGAGAGAGTACTTGCTGTAACACCACTTACCTGCTACTCTGTTCATCTAAACTAAACCAACAAAAAGACGAGAGTTTCATGTCTAAACAGTTTATTTTTATTTTAATGTTGATATTTTAAATTAATTACATTTATACTTCTTTAATTATTTTTAACATCTTTCCATACTGGGTGAAGCCCTTTTCACTTGACCTGTTGCGCTTTACAGGTGAGCGCCAGCCTGTAGAGGGAACTAAGAAGATGGGTTTGTGGATCGGGGTGGCCACACAGCCACCCCCGGTGCAACCTGTCCCAACTATGGCAGGCATTGTCTTCTTCTCCTGTGTAGATAATACGGTATTCTCTAGCAAGGAGGACGATAGGTATCACGCCTCCGATGATTAGCATTGCTGAACCGGAGACTGCTGATTATGAAAATGCAATCCTTAATGCTCCTTTTATCTGTACCTGCTAAAAGTGTTTTAAGTACAGCTTCTTTTGAGAACGTCGCTCCATATTTCTACACCATACAATAGCACTAACTATACAGAGCTCATCAAAAGTCACCCTCTTGATTGATTGGTTTCCCCTACGTTGGCCATAAGTCGACTCAGAACCGATACATCTTTAGCAGCCTTATCAGTCGTTGGGCTGATTTGCTCAGAGCAACTCATCTTCAAGTCGATCAGCAACCCCAGGTACTTTACTGATTGTCGATTCAACCAGAATTTCCCCAATACTGATCGTTCTCACTGCGGGGATTCTCTTCTTTGACAAAATGACCACTTCAGTTTTCTCCAGTGCTAGGCTATACCCGCAAGCAGGCATCCAGTCTCCAACTTGCCACATTTGCATACCTAATTGAATGCTACAAGTATTATAAGTGGCCCACTCCGAGCTAAATGCGTCTCCGAAACATATTATACTATATAAGGCGGCCACAGAAGCTCAACATACAGGTGAGATAGAAAGAGTCAAGATCCATGCCGTGGGAGTGTCGTGCTTCAAAAATGTATAGTTGACAATCACTTTTGTCACAAAAGCGGCCTCAATGGACGAATAGTACTACGAGTATTATTAGATCAGGATCACAAGCGTCACTCATCAGCGAAAGAGCAGTAACTTTATTGAGCTTGTCATGAAGGACGAGGAAGCTACATATCAATTGAATTAACGGCTTTACTTCAACTCATATCAGAGGTATGACCATCATTGGTTTGATTAACTCCAATAACCAAACCATTTCTTGGAGGCTCTTCTTTTAGATCGCACAACTAGCTTAATTCCGTCGAACACAGTCTTGAGGGAATCCGTCAGCAGTTTCTTCTTCTTCTTTTTCGTAGCACTACAGCCCCTTTCGGGCCTTCGCTTACAGATAGTTAGAGTATCTCATTTTCATGATCGAATGTATCGGCAATCCGCAAGTTGATATGATCATTATCACGCTTTGGCCGTGTGTTCGTCCACCCAGCTGCGATACGTTCTGATTTTAAACCAGCGTTTATCATAACTGAACAGACTTATAGTCAGTCCGAAGAATCACTTGAACTAAATCTCGTTGACGCCAACGAAACTCGAACCATGCCTTCGACTTACGGACTTAGTGCTCTAACCACTAAGCCACGCGGACTACTCGTCAGCAGTTTAGGGGATATTAAACTAGATGTCGATGTAGATGGGAGACTGATTTTGAATGGTGTTATTCATTTAAAACAAGGGGCTATGGCACAAATGCCCAGAATCGGATATACATATACGGAAGAAGTGCGATTCAATCATATAAAGCCGAGAGTAGCTGAAGTAATTCTGGGCCATTGAAGAGGGCCCGCTGTAGTACTTTGAGTGGCGAGGATCAATGTTGTGAAAATCATTACGTAGGGAACACAAAAAGGCAATGTGATGGTCGTTTCTTCGTGAGTCTTTCATTCATATCCCAGCAGGGTAAGGAGAGTATTGAACACTCACGATACATTTCTAAAGCCAGCTTGAAGGCCTAGGTAAGAAAGTTGGTTAGAGATTCGGAATTCAAGGGCGAGTATGTGAAAGCCATAAACGGGTATATCGGCACAGATTATATGAGCTTAGGCGACCATGAGGATATGATCAAGAGGGAAATTATCTTCCACATCATGCAGTCATTACATAAAGTGCGTTTATGAAACTACGCGTGGCAGTACTCATGCATTTTCGTAGATTCCGATTTGCTATGACGGCGAGTATTGGCAAAATGTTTGCAAAATACAGATGATTAAGTTGAATTTGCAATTCTAAAGTCTTTTATGGCAACCGGACATTTCGCAGCCAGCAAGTTACTATCAACTCACAACCGTGACATCCGATGCTACGCGTGGGTCCATTCTGGCGCTAAGGACTCTGCGTCAACTTGGAGGTAATAAACGTTCCTTCTACGCACTTGGAGCACAAATGGTATTTGACGACTTCTATGCTGACGATATATTGTCAGGTGACAATGTAGCGACAGTTATTAAAAAACGACAAGAGATTGTTACGCTCTTGAAATCAGAAGATTTCAACTTTGGAAATGGCTGACGAACAGTTCACGGCTATTTGTAGGCGCACCTATAGAAGATATCGAGATGGAGTTGTTGAATTTAGACTTAGATCGCAGTTTAAGTCTTTGACTATTTATTGGCATCCGATTAATAACTACTTTTCTTTTGAGCTCAATTTACTACTACAAGTATAGCATACGAAGTGGACTATTCTATTTAATATAGCTAGTCTTTATGACCCACTGGGATGAATTGTACCAGCTATCATCTCTTTAAAAATATTGCTACATTGGTTTTGGCATCGTGATTGTTCCTGGGACTCACAGCTTCCGGAAGACATTGAGGCATGCTGGCTACACTTGCGGAATGCCATAGAAGACATACAACACATCAAAATTGCATCTCAAGAGGCATATGCACACATTTTTTGCAATCTTACACGGCTTCGTCGCAAGTAGAGGATACCCTGTGAATCCATATAGCGACTGCGAATTCTATTTCATTAGCGCAGAAGCTGAATTATGCAAAATAGCGCGTAGCAACGATGCAATAGTGGACAACATGAAAACTCTAGTAGTTAATTAGCATGTGCTGCTCCTCATTTTGGAGGGTTGTGGGAGGCGGGCGTGAAATCTCTCAAACTTTTTGAGTCATGCCCAGCATATTATTGACATTCGAGGAATTTAAGATAGTCCTAGTACAAATTGAAGCTCGCCTTAACTCGGGACCTTTGTGTCCAATCACAGATGTGCAGCTTTAACTTCAGGGCACTTCTTAGTTGGAGACTCGTTGCTGTCCCCTCCATAAATAGACGTCACGGAGCTAGTAGTTAACCAACCAAATAGGTGGCAGCTAATACAAAATTTATAACAAGAGGTTAGGAAACGTTGGGCCAATAAATATCTCCATCGACTAGATCAACGTTCTAAATGGATTTGTAACATTCGCAGTCCAAGCCTCGATGATGCCTAAGAGAGGAGAAGATTCTACCACATATAGTATATGGTCGTTAGCTGGTATTCTTGAAGCATATCCTGGGAAGGAAGGGCTTGTGCACGTGGTTACCGTATATAAGAAGGATTCTACATTCAAG
This sequence comes from Odontomyia ornata, assembly GCA_963969285.1. Lineage (NCBI taxonomy): Eukaryota > Metazoa > Arthropoda > Insecta > Diptera > Stratiomyidae > Odontomyia > Odontomyia ornata. The sequence continues at coordinate 293,147,293 of OZ017739.1, read as the reverse complement.
TGAAAAATTGTGGAGATCGCATTACATACTTCTGAAATCAGATCTATAGTGAATTGATTCATAAGAATATTGCTTATGTATTGAACGTCATATCTTATGTCCTTTATAGGCACTGAAGAGTGGGAAACATCCGACATTGTCAGGTGAGCTTCACCCTACTCAATCTTAAGGAAACAACAATTGTAGCAACCGTTTTTGTATGCTTTCATTTAGCCACACAGATGTACTTATGAAATGTGAAATTTCAGAGGGGCCTGCATATTTGGACGGTTGAAAGTACACAACAACTAAAAATAGGAAACACACAGAATCATTATCATCAGGGTAATGATGAACCAAGCTGGGTACGCTCATGTCAGAAGGGGTGTGTACTCAACTTCTCAGAAATGCAGTCACCAGCAACGAATAAAGTCAAGAAATATGTCAAAGAGATGTGCACGTTCAAAAGAAAATCCATTGTTTTTTTATTTTCAACGGTCGCCATTTTGTTGCAAACCAACAAAAATCACTCAAACCACGATTTCCCAAAAATATTTATGTTATTGATCTTATTTGAAAATTTCGAGAAGATCAAATCAAAACTGCACTGACTGATTCGATGGAAAGTCCGTAAAATACCAAAATCATTTGTTATTTTTGTTGTCATTGGAGAAATTTCAAATGGCTATAACTTCCGTTGTTATCATTCGATTTTCATCAAACTTACAAAGTTAATGTAACTTTTGTAGGACTACTTTAATATCGACTTTTGTTTAGTTTAAGGGTACCTATACGATGTTATTGGGAAAAATGTGAAATTCGAATATCATACTATTATTAACAAAGTTGAGCGAATTTTGACTTCTAAGGTATTTGTTGTTGTTGTACTCATAAATACCTACCTCCATAATTTTTTTCAGATTTTCCGGATTACAGGTGTCCAACCGCGAGGGGGAAACACCAATTTTTCATGTCCATGCAAGTACCAGAGGATCCCAGCAACATGGAAATGGGTGATGGAGGGAGTTTCACGGACATTGGTGACGATGAAAAGGCTATTGTTAAGCCAGGTAAGGAAAGGAGAAAGAGGCCAATAGGGTCTCCAACTCAGGAGCTTACATTAAAGCTGTCTAAGACTCTTGAAGTCAGCGAGTGGGATTTTCCCCAACTCAAAAAGGTGGCAACAGTAGTTTCCGCCAGTCGTTCAGGCGAAGCGCCCAAAGCGATTGTAATAAAGCAGTCAAGCGTGGGCGCTACCAAAAAAGAAAGGGTGCCTCCTACAGTGTGCTACAGGCTTGACCTGAAGACTTTTCGGGATAGTGTAAAAAGGGCATGAATACGAAATGCAGCAAATGAGCCAGAGTTCAATGAAAACTGCTGAGGATCATACCTGCCTATTAAATTTGGTTTGTTACAATTAAACTCTTGCAGGAAAGAGTAATTTGGATCTCCTACTCAAAGGCGTGCACAGTTCGTTCGACGAGAACGGTGTCATGGCTGAGCTGATGAGCATCTCGGTGAAGATATCCTATCAGCTAAGAAGTTCTCGGCGATAACCTCTAGGAGGAAAAAGAGGACGCTTTCTTCTTTCTTATCCCAGTTCAAACCAGATTTTGAAGGGAAGAAAGCGATGAACATAAAGTTCTTACTGTATCAGAAGATACTCGTATAATGGGAACATCTACAAAAAAGTAGCACTTCCCGGCGCTTCAATTACCAATGATTTGGCCACGTTGCTTCTAATTGCGGAAGTTGGATGCATAAAATGCGATAAGCAACACTAGTCGAATGAATCTCCAATTTCGAAGGACGAGGAAAGAGAAGAGATCTTCAGTGTAAATTGCAATGCTAAAGGACACCCTGTGAATTTCAGAAGTTATCCTAAAGTAAAGGAAGTTGAAGAGAGGAAGAAGGATCTCCAGCAGAAAAAAGAGGAAAGGAGGGATTTCATTACTGCCTCTAGAAAAAATTCTGTCAGAGAAGGTGGTTTTGTAACCTAGTTTTTTCCAAGGTGCAAAGAGGGTTATTTCAAGAGTTGTGAAAAATTTCGAGGAGATCCATACTCTGTTGGGCCAAAAAAAGTCCCTCATAAGCCCACAGTCCGCACACCTGAAAAAATTCAAGCTGTAAGCCGTCATGTTCGTGAGAACCCGAAAGTGTCTTTGCGTCGTCGATCACACCAGTTAAATGTTTCTTATTCAAGTTTTCAACGAATTTTAACTCAAGTTAACCCAACGTCTGACGCCATTGGATCATGAGATGAGACGACGTTTCATCGATTGGAACCTTTAACAGATGGAGGAAAATGGGAAGTTTTCTCAATCATTGATCTTCAGCGATGAGGCACATTTTCATTTGAATGGGTATGTGAATAAACAAAACTGTCGTTATTGGAGCGATAAAAACCCAATGAAAATTCAACAAGCAACCCAGTATCCCGAAAAAGCCACTGTTTGGTGTGGTTTTTGGTGGGGTGGAGTCATTGGTTCGTATTTCTTTGAAAACGATGAGGGAAATGCGGTTACCGTGAATTCTTTGCGCTATCGAAGCATGTTGGAAAATTTTTTTGCCCAGAATTGGCTGAAATAGATTTGAGAGACATTTGGTTTTAACAAGGTGGCGCTACATGCCACACATCAAGCGAAAACATCGATTTATTGAAGACCAAGTTTGGAAATCGAATAATTTCACGAAATGGACCCATAAATTGGCCGGCGAGATCGTGTGATTTGACTCCTTGTGACTTCTTCCTTTGGGGATTTCTGAAGGATCATGTTTACGCTGATGCTCTCCAGACTACTGAAGCATTAAAAAACAATATTCGAGCCAACATACGCCTAATAACGCCAAAAATGTGCGAAAATTACAATCATCATTTGATAGTCTGTAAAGCAACACGAGGTGTACATATGCCCAAAGTAATGTTTCATATTTAATTGTAAGGGACCAGATTTTCATAGTAAATAAACATTACAGCTCAATCTTCACAAAAAATATGTTTTTTTTCGACAAAAATGTGTACACTTGTTATGAATCACCTTTTATAAAAAACTAACTAGTCCCAGTGAGAAAAAAGATAAGTATTTAAAATTTGCTTTTGAAGTATGTTGTCGTGATGAGTTCCATTAAACTCTGCATTCTCAGTAGCGCCCATAGACCGGACTTCTTGTTTATATCGGGAACAATACAAGATCATCAGGCGTGATCATCAAGCGGGAAGTATTGGAGTTGCTATGGCTTACAAAGATCTCCTGAAAGTTCAAAGGCACTGCCTTCCAAGTCTGAAAAGTACTGACGTATATATAATAATCTCCATGCTGGGAGGGTGTACCTTCACATTTGTGGGAATCTATATTTGACATGGATATCCCGTGAGGAAGCTGATTGACAACTTGGAAGAAGCGCTTACTCTGTGCAAAAAATTCGATTTCTATTCCGTGGGGGGTGATTTCAATGCAAAGTATTACTCATGTGGAAATCTTGCATCTAATAGCTTTGGTACAGCTATCTCTAATTGAGTTCAATCGAATATGGATCTCATATTCATTGCCCCGAAAGAGCCCACCTTCCGCCGAAGCTCGCCTATTATTGACTTCTTCGTCGTGCTTTCAAATCTGTTAAATCTCTCCCAAAGTTGCAGTAATTTCGAGTGCAGAGTTCTTAACGCCAAATCTGACCATATTTTGGTTGAATTAATCTTAAGAGTGAAAAAGGATGTGAAACTTGAGGTTGCAGATCCTCAAGTTTTTATTTTACACAAGCGAATCGATTGGACAGTAGTTAGTGCTGATATTTTGGTCTATAAGACCCTGGAAAATTGAAGGAAAATTCGTTCAATAAGAACGACTACATTAAGAAACCCTTGATATATTACCTTTATCGAGATTTTCCGGCAGACATCTTGGAGCTTCATCGTAGACGTAGTCGGCTTAGAAAGCTACTCGCAAGGATCTACCACTGCAATTTAAATATGGTCAGCTAGGAGTATGAGCATATTCATCTAGTGATTATGTTTCAAGACCCAGTGGATGTAGCAAACAAGTAGTGTTAAAGTAGTCATAAGCAAATAATGTACTTATTTTTAAGAAACTGAATTTTTTGAAGTTCATTTCTTTAAAGCTAATTCATTAACACCTAATTCTTTTATAATCTATTAATGTTTGATAATGTTGTGCGTGTTAACTTTTTAAAGTTTTGTTTTTATTGAAAAGATTAATACTGTAAATTAAAGTAAAGTATATGATTGTTGAACTCAAGGAAAAGCCCTAAGGCGCAACCCGTACGAATATTGTTAGGCTGTTGTTTATGAATTGTATATATGTACAAACTTAAAAATTTGGAAAACACGAAATAAAGATCGTGAATCTTGCTCGCTGTATGTATTTGAGTCGCTCAATATATTTTCTTTGCTTATTTCTTATCATCTTATTCGCTATTCTTCGCCGATTCTAACACTCCTATCTTCCTTCTGGTGTTCCTATTTACACATGGAGATAAAATTGAGTTTCTCAAGCAATACAATATATTGAGTAAGGTGCTATTGTCCAGTTGTTATTAAACAATTTCTGGCGAATAGTTCGTCAGTTCACTAAAGTGCGTATATAAATTCCATTACTTCTAATGGACATTTAGGTTATGATTCAAAAAATTCATTACATTCCCCTGAAATGGTTTCATCTCTCGAAGATTCCCAGGATCACTCAAACGAATTGCAATTTTCAGTGGAGAGTAATAAGCAAATTATGATTATTCAATGATTCATAAAATTCCCAATAATGGAATCGCTTAAAATAAGTCAATGTTTCAAGCACATTTTCGCATGTTTACCTTTAAAACATAATGCACGCAAATCTACTGAATAGAAATTCAGCTTAAATTGACTCGTTGCTAAATGTCATGAAACCAAACGTTCCACGCAGGGCAACGCCAAAAGCTTTATTATTGAACTTCCTTTCTAAATCGCTCATCACCTACTTTAGTTGCAGCATTTTCTCATAAAATGGATGAATAATGTGGACCGAAAGAGCACAAACAATTGTCGGAAGCAGACGTTAATTTATGAGATCATTAATGCATGAATAAATATATTATCGAAAAGATCAATAATCAAACGCTAGGGGATTTCAGATAGTTGATCGAATTTTTCAAATATTTTTGCAACGAAAAAATGAACTCTAAGCTAATAAATTTTGCTAACGTCTGTGAAATAAGGAAAAATAAACATATCGACATAAATGTCTATACACTTCAGTGAATTCTTTGAATATAGGTGTTGTAGAAAGACATGAAAGCAACCGTGAGAATAGACCAATGAACAATTTAGAACAGTGAGACCTTCTGACGCTGGTGCAGTTTAATTGAGTTATGCAAATTTCACCATTAGAGATCTTTTTATGTCATGGATGTAAACATTTTCAACACGTAATAGTATTCTACTTACCAGTAACAGACGTCTTCTATTATCTCTCTTCGTTAAAAATACCACCCACCCGCCGTACAAGATCATAATTATGAATGGAATGAGAGCACCAGCTAGAACGGGCGATTTTTTTATCCACGCATGATGGATGGCCAGGAATATTAGGGAAAGCGCGATTATCAGTGCTATCATCCGTCCATTTGCTCGACGTTCTTCCTAGAAATAAATAAGATGACAGTTAAAATTTTTTTCAAAATAACTAGTTCGATGCGTTTTTAGGATTTTAAGAAAACGGTTATGAACCCAGAGTAAAAGTTAATTAGCATACTCGTATTTGCCTATTCTTCTACGAGTGTGCATGCTTTACTGAACATTTTGAAGGGAAGAAAGACAGCTATGATAACTAAAATTTCACAACTCGAGTAAAGAGGAGATGTTCCCGGTAGAAGTGTTTCGTACCGTTGCCATCTTACTCAGGCCCATAAGGAAATCAATTAACGTCCCTGACGTCACTTCCCGTACCGGAAACAGCTGTTCAGTAGCTCTAAATTTCGACAAACAGCTGTCCAGAAAACTTGAATGCAGCATCTCAGTAGGCTTTTGAGGGTGGCAAATGTGACATTTCTGAGACGAAATTTAGCCGAAATGATACAAACGGGATCGAAATAAGACGTCTCATATTTAAAATAAATCGTTGACATAGTACTGATAAAATTCCAAACTACAATCATATGTACTGTCAAAAATCTTTAAAAAATTTGTTTGATGTAAATAGTACTAGATGGCGCTGATGGGGCTACTCGAAGAGGTTAGTTCGCGACGTGACGCGGTGTTTCCGTTTCCGGGCCTGAGTAAGAAGGCAACGTTCGTACTCAATTTATGAAATTCAGACACTTACGTTACGCTGCTTACAACAAACTCAAAACAATTCGATGATATTTATATCAAATAATACATCAAAAGGAAAAACTGGGATAAAACTGCCTTAATACACTTCGGTTCATTTTTCATATGAAGATAAAAATTATAGGGAGTCATATATGATTACATTAGACCACACTAGGCAAATCGCACTTGAAACTTCGCCGAATCAGCTAAACTGAACTACGAGCAGTAAGGCAATTCGTATTATGAAAAATAACCGCCACAAACGTGAGCGCCTTATGTAGATGATTTAGTGTTGGATATGATATGATACAATCCCATGGCTCAATGCGAGCAGCTTAGGGTTTGGCCACATCGTGATTTTACTGTCATATCCAGCGATTTTTAGACGCAAATATGAACACACTTCGACAAGATTTGCAGAGGAACTTCAGGCATGCGCAGAACTAATATGCTCATTTGAAGGTATGTTGTGATAACCTCGCGCTTGGCGCCCTACATTACTGACGCGACCAGCAGATCTCTACACCCTACGCCACTAACGCCGACCAGCTGATCCATATACTCTACGCCACTGACGTCGACAGGTGGTGAGCGACTTTAAAACTTGAATCCCTGCCACTCAACCGATACTTGTGGTAAAGCAAGAGGGAAGCGCCGTACTGTGAAGATTCTCGAAGTGGGCATCAACGTGTGAATTTAAAGTGGAGCTATTGTTGTATTTTTGCTTTACAAAACAATATAAAACGTTCTGTGAAAAGTGTATAAACTAAATCATTGAAATAAATTGTTTTCGAGTTCGATGTTTAAACGCTTTTTGTCAGGTATAGTTTATTTGTGATGCCGTGAGGTTCTGCGTGTATCTAACCTCAATTTGATGTCTTCGTTCAGGTAGATTGGGGAGTGAGAGCCCCAGCGCAAATTTTGATGCAGGCGAGAAGTCGAAAAAGCTGAGAATCTTGGCAGTGGTCGATCGCGTCCCCACAAAATTCCATTTGGCTCGTGACCGCGTGTATTCAGCGAAAAGTGCTGCAAAGTGCTTTAATGGTTCATATACAGAAAAGTTTGGCAGAGGTCGTTCATTTCGAGGAATGCTCCAATTAGGGTACGTATCATCCATTATAATTAAATCTGGACAAGGACTCTAAAGAAATCCTTCATGGAACATGCAACAGTTCTATTTTTTGAGGATGGTTATAGGAGTAATAGCGTTTCGTTGTACTTGAGAGAGAATATGTTTTCCAGAACATGTAGATTTGTTTTTTTCCGCGTGGCACACATTGCCAATCCTTGGAAGCTCACCAATATGAATCATTTTCATTGTAAACTAGTTAGGCTTAACGAGTATGCCTTGACGAAATCCGCAAGGATAGAGCATAAAACAATGTGGAAAAGTATTCCGTTGATGTGAAAATGTAACTACTTGATGAACTAGTTTAGTGAAGGGCTAGTCCCATGTAAAATATAAATTTTATCAGCGGGGATAAAATTTGCCTAAAACCAACACTTGACTGAGTTTTGAGAAAAAAAAATTTATATTCTTAGTCCCTGATTATGATATGATTGTAACGAACAAACTAGATCATCATCGGGTAACCTATTTAAATAAAGGATTCTTACCACGGCTTCTCGATTTGTACTTTAAAGCATTTTTCAGTAACAGACCCATAAAGTCGCAATAATAAAACCCCTTGAGATTATTAGACAAGAATAATATTCTTGTATGTTTCGATTAGAGACCAAGTTGCTGAGGATTACTTGATTTTTCTGTCAGCTGTAGTCGGAGAAATTAAAATTGAGTTTTTTTGTGATTAAGAAAGGAAATATCTAACTTGTAGTGTGGGGACATTTTTTAAAAATACTGTGTGGAAATAAGAGATGCTTGAGAAATCACTATCTTATTTCGAAATTTTAAAACAAAAAAATAATAATTTATAGTACGGGCATCCAATTTTAAAAATCCTATTGTACATCCTAGGCAGGTTGGGTAGATCTTGAAGGATTTTGTGCACCGAAATTGTTTTGTTTAAATCATTTAATACCCTTATTCAAAGTTGAAATGAGTTAAATGTTGCATATTCAAATTACCATAAAATTGGCGGAAATGAATTAACGCACACTTGGGCCAAATACCTCATCAACTGTAGTATGCAGTAAGGTGATAACGATTAATTGAGTCGCTGACCTTTTAATCTCATACTCGTAGACATTAATTATTGTTTTATTAAACATGCTATACTTGAAATATACTATACATAAGCATACCACAACGTATAATTTTTAGTGTTTTAGTGCAGCCAGCAAATATATTGTTACATGTACAAATAATTACATGTACAAATAATTCTGCGAGCTACTGTCGCAATTGTTTTCATCATCATTAAGAACGTCAACGAATGAATTTACTCGAACCCAACAAGCATGATCAACATCTGCAAGTGACGTCACTCCATTCATGAACTTGCTCGAACCTACCAGGTACCTCTCGGTAGAACATTCGCCCATGTACGAGAAATGGGTGAATAGGTAGAGACCCTATATAAAGGCGAGCTGAATGAATGGGGATAATAATTCATTCGACCGCGATAAGAACTGCGATAGTAAATTTATGGAGTGTGTTTCGTAATAGTGAAGTGATTTAGAAGACAATTGCGATAATAAATTTATGGACAAGTGTTAGATTTATTTTAATAGTGACAATTAAAATTAGTGAAAGTGTTAACTGATTATTGTGCATTAAATAAACACTTTTAACTTAAATTAAAAAACATTGCGTTTTCACTTTCCCGGAACATTAAAATTATTGGCCGCGAACCAATAACACGCGACAGTGGTGTCAAGAAGTGCGAAAGAAAAATTTTGAAAGTGAAAATTTGAACATTTTTATAGTGCACAATAGTAAAATTTAAAGAAACATTAAAAATGCCACGAAGCTTAAACTTAAAAATTAATGAATTGACCATGTCGGAGCTTAAGGAAGAGTTGGAACAGCGAAACCTGGCTACGCAAGGTACAAAGGCCACACTGATTGCACGCTTGCGTGACGCGATCGAGTCGGAAGGCGTGAATCTGGATTTGGGTGAGTTCTCAGATGCGGAAAAAGGCGCAGAAGGTGGAGAAGTAGAAACACCAATATCGAAGGAGCCAGAAAATGCGCTAATGCAAATGTTAATGCTGATGTCATCGAGTCTGACTGCGAAGCTAGATGAACAATCAGCGAAGCTAAGCGAACAATCAGCGCAGCTAAATGAACAGACATTCAGTTTAGCTGCGAAGTTAAATGAACAATCAACGAAGCTAAGCGAACAATCAACGAAGCTAAACGAACAATCAGCGAAGCTGGACCAACAAGCGATCGAAATCAAGGCAGACATCACACAGAAGCTGGAGAAACAGTCAACCGAAATAAAAGCGGAGCTCGGTCATCTGAACAAACAAATTAAAGGCGTCGAGGAAAAGGTTTACCAGGTCGAGGAGAGAATTAACCATGAGATCAGCCAGGTCGAGGAGAGAATAAACCATGATATCAGCCAGGTAGAGGAGAGAATCAACCATGAGATGGGAAACATGAAAAAGGAATTGGAAGCAGCAAAGGCAGTAGTAACCTCTTCACCAGCCTCGCTTATAACCGCAGCGCAAAGCACATCCAGAAATGTCCAAGCACCAATATTCGATGGGCAAACGGTCTGGAGTATTTACAAGACCCAGTTTGAAGCTGCCGCAAGGGCGAATCGCTGGAATGACCAGGAACGAGCAACTGCATTGATTCTTGCTCTAAGAGGCTCAGCTGCCGAGCTTTTGCAGACCATCCCCGATGAATTACACTCAAACCCGAATGCTATAATGAATACGCTCGACATGCGTTATGGAGACGATCATCTAAAGCAGATTTATCGGTCACAGCTAAGGCATCGGGTGCAGAAGTCTGGTGAGACCCTACAGCAGTTAGCCCAAAACATTGAGCGACTAGCACTTTTGGCTTACCCAGCCTACGACCCAGAACATCGAGATGATGCAGCGACAGAGGCATTCATCAGCGCACTAAAGGACCCGGAATTGCAACAAGCCGTGCGTTTAGCTCAAAAGCAAACGGTTAAGGACGCATTGGCTTACAGTCTGAACTTTGAGGCAGCGAAAAATGTGACTCGTACCACTGCCCGGGTTCGTGAAGTAGCGACAGATGAGTGCAGGTGTGAACGCGTGGAAATTGAGCGAGACCCGCATGTAAATGGTGCGCCTAGATGCTGGAATTGCGGAGAGAAGGGGCACTTGCAAAGAGACTGCAAGAAGCGAAGAAAACCGAGCTATTGTCCAGAGTGTGCAGCTAGGAGGAGATCCAGACCGAGTCAGGAGCCCAGAATGGAAGCCCTTCAAACAGAGGGGTCGGGAAACATGTAAGAGCCAACTTCGTGGGGCAGAGGTTGGCTAGGAGGATCGACGTCCCCAGCACCACCATCACCGTGTCAAGACTACATCGTAGAGAAGCGGACTTATGCCTTCCGGGTCAAATTGACGGAGAACACTGCACCATAACAATCGACACTGGTGCAACCCGATCGATTATCCGACCAGACCTAGTTAGACAGCAACAACTTCACAAGGGCAGAATTTCCTCACTACGGACAGCTACGGGAGAAACTGCACCTGTTCATGGAGAGGTCAACCTCCAGATACAGTTGGGAGACCTTGTGTTCCGACATAATTTTCTGGTCGCGAACATTATGGATGACTGCATTCTCGGAATGGATTTTTTGCGACCACATGGAATCACATTGGACTTGGGAAAACGTGTCTTGAAATGGCAGAATGTCGAAGTACTGATGGAGGATCCCAGCGTCCAAATCCCCAAGATGAATGTAGTGGTATGTACTGACACTGATGTACCGAATTCTTCCGAAAGCATTGTATGGGCCAAGCTTGATGGTGATTCTGGAGACCACCGATCTTATCTGATAGAGCCAACGAAGACATCCGCATTGCGCAGTTTGATTGTAGGACGAAGCCTTGTAAAATCTTTAAGGAACGGATATGTTCCGGTTAGAGTCCTTAACACCGCAGACTCAACCACGAGCATCAAAGCGGGAGAAGTCATCGGCAGCTGCCAGCCTGTTTCCACCATCACCTCTTTGGAAGCTACTCACAACCATCGTTGGAAAAGGAGGCAAGACACAGACAAAGCCCGGGAATCCACGTCTGCAATATTGAAGCAAGTCAAATTGCCGGTGCAGCTATTCAAACGAGCCTCTGATCTGGTCACCAAGTACAGTGACATCTTCTCAACAAGCCCGGATGACCAAGGCCGAACGAGTTTGGTAACTCACGTCATAGACACACAGGGAGCCAAGCCGATTCGACAAGCACCAAGACGTCTCCCTATAGCCAAACAAGGAGAAGTGAGCGCGCTGATCTCGGACATAGAAAAACAAGGCATTATTGAACCTTCTGTAAGTCCATGGGCCGCGCCTGTAGTCCTAGTAAAGAAAAAGGATGGTAGCACTCGCTTTTGTGTCGACTATAGGCAGCTTAACGACGTCACTAAGAAAGATAGTTACCCGCTCCCACGCATCGATGACATCATGGACACTTTAGCCGACGCAAAATGGTTTTCTACACTCGATCTCAAGAGTGGCTACTGGCAGGTAGAAATTGACAAGAAGGACCGAGAGAAGACCGCATTTTCAGTTGGGACCGGATTGTGGCAATTTGTGGTGATGCCGTTTGGGCTTTGCAATGCTCCAGCCACTTTCGAACGCTTGATAGAATACGTGCTACGTGGTCTAACCTGGAAAACCTGCTTGGTGTACCTAGATGACATCATCGTCGTCGGGAGAACGTTCGAAGAGCATGTGCGGAACTTAGAAGAGGTTTTCTCCCGACTGCGACTGGCAAATTTGAAACTTAGTCCCGACAAGTGTACCCTTTTCGCAGCGGAAGTAAAATACCTGGGACATGTCGTATCAGCTGAAGGGGTCAAAACAGACCCTGAGAAAATTGAAGCCGTGAAAAGCTGGCCAACACCGAACAACAAGCGCCAACTACGAAGTTTCCTGGGCCTGGCAACCTACTATCGAAGATTCGTCAAAGACTTTGCCAAAATAGCTAAGTGTCTTCATCAGCTAACCGAGAAAAATCGTCCGTATGTCTGGAATGAACAATGCCAGACAGCCTTTGAGACCCTGAAGGAAAAGCTGTGTGAATCACCCGTACTGGCGTATCCGAAACCCGGAAAAATGTTTGTGGTTGACACCGATGCAAGCAACGGCGGTATTGGAGCTGTACTCTCCCAGCAGATCAATGGCGAAGAAAGAGTCCTCTCGTATTACAGTCGAGTTCTTTCAAAAAGTGAGAGGAACTACTATGTGACCAGGCAGGAGCTATTGGCTATAATAGAGGCCACCAAGCAGTTCCACAAGTACCTATATGGCCAGAAATTTGTTCTTCGAACGGACCATGCATCATTGAGATGGCTACTTAACTTCAAAAACCCCGAGGGACAAGTTGCGAGATGGATCGAAAGATTGCAGTCATACGACTACGAAATTGTTCATCGAAAGGGCGGAGTTCATGGAAATGCTGACGCCCTATCTCGTCGCCCATGTCCAGCTAACTGCAAGCATTGCCGACGGATTGAGGAAAAGGAACCGCCCGTTGATCTGCGACTGATAACGGCCGAATTTGATGAAGGTTGGTCATCGGAGGAGATTCGAAATGCCCAGCTAGCCGATGAAGACATCGGACCATTGCTCGTATGGAAGGAGACGACCGGGCGACCTGAGTGGAAGAACGTTTCAACGCATGGCGCAACCCTGAAAAGCTATTGGGCACAATGGAACTCCCTTCAGGTGGAGGGTGGTGTACTCAAGCGGAAATGGGAAACGGCGGATGGCAGCTCCTATAGGATGCAAACTATACTACCCAAAAGCCGAATCCACGATGTGGTAAAGGAAATGCATGAAGGATCCTCGGGAGGCCATCTTGGTGTTAACAAAACCTTAGCGAAATTGCGGGAAAGATTCTACTGGCTCCACGCTCGAGAAGACGTAGAGGACTGGTGTCGCAGATGCACAATTTGCGCTTCCGTCAAAGGCCCAAAGCGACGACTGAGAGGACAAATGCAAACCTATAACGTAGGCGTGCCATTCGAAAGGATTGCTGTTGACATCGCTGGACCCTTTCCTGAATCTGAATGGGGAAATCGATACACGCTGGTTGTAGCTGATTATTTCAGCAAGTGGCCCGAGGTCTACCCCATTCCCAACCAGGAAGCAACTACTGTAGCCGAACAGCTAGTGTTAAATTAGGTCAGCAGGTACGGCGTGCCTTGTGAACTACATTCGGATCAAGGCCGAAACTTTGAGTCACTAGTTTTTAGCGAAATGTGCGAGCAGCTGGGAATACGGAAAACGAGGACAACACCGCTGCATCCCCAATCCGATGGAATGGTCGAACGTTTCAACGGCACGCTCAATAAACACCTTGCAAAGATGGTTGACGAGAACCAAAGGGACTGGGACCGACATATCCCACTATTTTTAATGGCGTATAGAGCCGCTGAACATGCATCGACGGGCCAAGCCCCAGCCAAAGTCATTTTTGGAAAGACTATTCGTTTGCCAGCCGATATAAAGTTCGGAACACCCCCTGAGAAACCCCAAACGATCTCGGAGTACGCAAGTGATCTAAGACAACGGTTGAACCAGATACATCGGACAGTGCGAAAACACCTCGAATCGGCTACTGACCGCATGAAGACCAGGTATGATCTAAAGGCTAATTCTACTGGCTTCCAGCAAGATGACTTGGTGTGGCTTTATAACCCGCAACGGCGAAAGGGTAGGTCTCCAAAGTTGCAACATAATTGGGAGGGACCATACCGAGTTACAAAGCGAATCAACGACGTCGTATACCGAATACAGGAACATCGTAAGCCGAGTAGTGTGGGGACATTTTTTAAAAATACTGTGTGGAAATAAGAGATGGTTGAGAAATCACTATCTTATTTCGAAATTTTAAAACAAAAAAATAATAATTTATAGTACGGGCATCCAATTTTAAAAATCCTATTGTACATCCTAGGCAGGTTGGGTAGATCTTGAAGGGTTTTGTGCACCGAAATTGTTTTGTTTAAATCATTTAATACCCTTATTCAAAGTTGAAATGAGTTAAATGTTGCATATTCAAATTACCATAAAATTGGCGGAAATGAATTAACGCACACTTGGGCCAAATACCTCATCAACTGTAGTATGCAGTAAGGTGATAACGATTAATTGAGTCGCTGACCTTTTAATCTCATACTCGTAGACATTAATTATTGTTTTATTAAACATGCTATACTTGAAATATACTATACATAAGCATACCACAACGTATAATTTTTAGTGTTTTAGTGCAGCCAGCAAATATATTGTTACATGTACAAATAATTACATGTACAAATAATTCTGCGAGCTACTGTCGCAATTGTTTTCATCATCATTAAGAACGTCAACGAATGAATTTACTCGAACCCAACAAGCATGATCAACATCTGCAAGTGACGTCACTCCATTCATGAGCTTGCTCGAACCTACCAGGTACCTCTCGGTAGAACATTCGCCCATGTACGAGAAATGGGTGAATAGGTAGAGACCCTATATAAAGGCGAGCTGAATGAATGGGGATAATAATTCATTCGACCGCGATAAGAACTGCGATAGTAAATTTATGGAGTGTGTTTCGTAATAGTGAAGTGATTTAGAAGACAATTGCGATAATAAATTTATGGACAAGTGTTAGATTTATTTTAATAGTGACAATTAAAATTAGTGAAAGTGTTAACTGATTATTGTGCATTAAATAAACACTTTTAACTTAAATTAAAAGACATTGCGTTTTCACTTTCCCGGAACATTAAAATTATTGGCCGCGAACCAATAACACGCGACAATATATATATATATATATATATATATATATATATATATATATATATATATATATATATATATATATATATATATATATATATATATATATATATAATTATTGTTCTAAACTTTTGAGCGCCATGTCATATAAGTAATTTCATGTTTGTTTTGAAAACTTTACAAAGTTTTAAAAATACACAAACGCAGAGGCTATGTTTTAAAAAATAGCAGAACAAAGGAAAATTATATACAAAACACACAACAACAACAAAAGTAACTCCAATTATTATTGTGCATTTACATAAAACAAAAGTTTTTCACAAAATTTTTGTTAGTTTGCTTTGTATATACGCTTTTTTTACGCCTTTTTATACTTTCCTAATCTATTAACGATAAAATAAATCATTGAAAAAAATTATACAATAAAAAAACAAGATTTTAACCAATGCCCAAGTGATCAATATGTAACTACTTTTCAAAGAGAGTAAAAAATATGAACGTAGATTTTCAAGTTGAATCGTAAATAGGAAGAAGTAAAAGATGAGAAAGAAAACTAGAATGTAAGACAAATAAATTAGAATTAAAAATGATATAGAGTGGCGTCAACTTTACAACTATTACTAAACATTTAAAACAGAAAAACTAAATCACATCAAGTATATTACATCAGTGTTTTTATTATTGCTATAGATACATAATCTATAAAAATCTGTTTAATTTGTTTTGTTACAATATTTCATAGAATTCCCCAAATGTTTAATACAATCGTGATGCAATAAATAACATGAATTGCTAACTAAAACAAACGTCTTTCCTTTCCAGCAAACCCGTTCTTTTCCAGCAGGAAACGCAAGCGAGAAGTGAACATGCCGCCGAGAGGGTAGGGTTCCAGTAATCCGCGAATGGTCGGTTTCGCGTGCCATAGTTTGTATTGGCGTTTTTATTAGAGTAGATTTTTTCCGGTTTTGCATTTGAGTAGTGTATTTTGGCCATCGCGTCGGTTGTATTCGGGAGCGCATATTTTTTCAGCGGTCGTTTTTGTTTCTTTTTTCCGGAATGAAGATATGTAATTTAGAGTAGAGTCGATGGAAGTTGTTCGCCGCGTTTTAAATCAGTCATTTGAACCGGTGGCTGAGTTTTTTTGTATTCCGGACTTAGTCTGCTCGCTTAAGATCCGCGACCGAAACTCCTCTCCGAACTAGCTAGCTAGCCAGCAGCCATCTCGAAGTAGACTAAGAGTGTCCGGACTTGTTGACCTGACGGGTAGAGTCCATTGCAACGTTCCGAGACTTCACGTATAGAACCGATGAGAGGTCGGTTTAGATCTCCCTCGGGAAATCTCGAACAAACGAGACGTGTTAAATCATTACAATGTCTTTGCCTGGAATACATGCGCTAACTCATTTGTGCGCTATGCAAGAAACTTCCATGCATGTCAGCGTCAAACGTCCAAATGATGTGCACCTGCGCGAATATCACAAAAATTTCCTACTAAACTGGTTTGAGAAAAAATTGCAAGTTCCTGCGACTGCCGACCTGGCCAAAATTGTTGCAAATCGCAGTGTGCGTGCTTCCATTTAACCATGTGTAACTTGCAACAGTAGCGCGACTATATAGTTGTAGTCTGATCCATCCCTAGACTTGCGATCGGGAGATGCGATTTCAAGGCCAGCTCAAGTTAATGAGAAGGTAAGAATATAAATGATTGTAGGATATAGAATTAAATAGTTTCAGGATAAATGGTTGGCGAAAAGAGGGAGAGGGGATGAATTTATTCGCTTGATGATTTGCCTAAATCATCCAAGAGGATATCGATTTCGAAATCAACTTCATAGATTTCAAAACTGAATTTACCTCAGAAAATTCCTCTGTGTTTCCTACGAAACCCAGGTAATGTGTTTGCATGCATTGGCTGGAATCGGATTGGGACCTTGGAGGTGTGAGGGAACACCTACAACCGATCGAGGATTTCAGCCCGTAGTACGGAAATGTGACAGTTGTGTTTGAATGAGGTTGTGAGGCAGAATTGTGCGTCTGGTTACAAAATCCCCAGGAGTGACATATATGTTTATACGGACACGGACTCCATGAATCGCTGCATCTTGCTATCGCTGCTCTCAAACCATGGAAAATTTAAGATATGATCTAACTTGCTCCCGCCAAACATCGATTTATTGTGAAGTTCTTTCGTGTTTACGTGAAGTAACTGCCTGGCAACATTACTTTCACTTTTGCGGAAGTCGTCAGAAGCGATTCATAATCTCGTCACAACGACATGCATGACGCAGGGCACTTCATGTAATTCCAGCGCCGCTTTCCTTGCCTGTGTGCTGTCGTGCTATGGCACTGCTACAATTGGCCCGATCGAAAAACTCACGAACATCAACATATTATCTTAGTTTGTTTTATTTCCATCAAAACGCTAATTGTTTTGCTTTTTGACATACATATTTATTTGCCAAAACAAGGTAGATCATTTCTATGAAAATGATTATTACATTTCATATTTATATATATATATATATATATATATATATATATATATATATATATATATATATATATATATATATATATATATATATATATATATATATATATAAAATAATTATTACATTAGATCTTGGGGACTAGAGGGATTTTATTACTTCTGATGTAAATAGGACCTTGGACATGGATGGGGAGTAATGGTGACTAAACATATTGAAATCTCTACAACATCTATTGATTGGCTCATTGTACCCATAACTCGTCTGGTGTCTTCTAATGATAAGCATGGGAGAGTGCTTCGTTTTTCTAACAGCCTCGTTTAAGCGGATTCAATCGCAGATAACTTTTGCGTTAATAGTGCCCCTCATGACATCGAAAGCCAGACATGAAGACAACGCGGTTCTTCGCGAAGAGAGACATGTTAGATTTATCATCTGGAATCGAGTCTCATAGGGCGGCAGGTTATAGAAAAGCCTGGGATTGTAAAAGGACCTCAAAGCGAAGAGTAAAATCTGCTTTTACCCTGACTCCAGCAGGCGTATTCACGAATAGGACGTACCAGTGATGTGTATAACGATTTTGTTGCCCAAACATTCGTAAATTCCTTGGCGCTCCTTTTGATAAAGCCCAGCATTTTGTATGCTCTAGAAAGGACTTCATCATAATGACGGTTGAATCGCAGTTTCCTATCTAGGATTACGCCAAGGTCCACAACCCTTTCCACTCTACTCAGAGGTGTGTTATTATATATATATATATATATATATATATATATATATATATATATATCTATATATATATATATATATATATATATATATTTATTTATATATATATTTATATATATATATATATATATATATATATATATATATATATATGTATATATATGTATATATATATATATATGTATATATGTATGTTATATATTTATATATATATATATATATATATATATATATATACATATATATATATATACATATATATATATATATATATATATATATATATATATATATATATATATATATATATATGTATATATATATATATATATATATATATATATATATATATATATATATATATATATATATATATTTCGTGAGTAAGTTGCTCCCTTCTTCAGCGTCAGTTATTTATAATATAAATATAAATAACTGACACTGAAGGAGGGAGCATCTTACTCTCGAAATATATATATATATATATATATATATATATATATATATATATATATATATATATATAATATATACTTTTATATTTATATATATATATGTAAATATATATATATATATATATATATATATATATAATATATACTTTTATATTTATATATATATGTAAATATATATATATATATATATATATATATATATATATATATATATATATATATATATATATATATACATATGTCAAAAAGAAAAAAAAATTACGTTTTGATGGGAATAAAACAAATTAAGGATCGTTCGGAGAAAACCGTATATTTAAAAATTATTCAACAATTCTGCCATCCCCTTCAAAGTAGTCCCCTTGGGCAGCTATAAATCGATTCCAGCGCGTTTTCCATGTTTCGTAACATTTCTGGAATGCTTCGACTGGGATGTGCGCGAGTACCCTCGTCACGGCCGCCTAGATGTCCTTAACCGACTCAAAATGGGTTCCTTTGGCCACCGTATTGGAAAAATCAGCTCTCATTGCCTGTAATAACTCGGTCAAGCAGCGTGGGATCGCTTTCCACTTGTTCCAAACAGTCTTTTGCGACGGTCATTCGATGCTGCTTTTGCTCCTCAGAAAGGGTCTTTGGAACCATCTTCGCGTACAACTTTTTCATCCCAAAATCGTTGGTTAAAATTTGTCTGACTGTTTCACGATTCATATCCAGTTCCGAGGCCCACATTCGGACTGTTAGACGCCTATCCTAACGGATTAGGGCGTGCACACGCTGCGCATTTGCATCAATCCGCACCTCTACTGGTCTCCCGCTCCACGCTTCCTCTTCCACGCTTTCACGCTCCTCTTTAAACTCTTCATGCCATCGCAACACCTGGGCACGACTAAGAGCACTATCACCATGCACTTTTACAATTTTAGCGTACGTTCCTGAAGCTGTTTCGCCCAATCTGGAGCATAATTTTATCGCGACGCCTTGCTCTTGATTTCGTTTCTCTTAATGTCTTGAGTGAGTTGGATTTTGTACGGATGAAGATGCACATCCAAATGCAAAATCCGTCACAATGAGCCGTAAGACAAGCCCAAATGTTGAGTACGTTGAGGATTCGACAAATTCGGGTCTTCCTCCACACTTTGAGCAACGACAGCGGGATTTTCAGCAGAACGAATGTTGCAACGATCCACAGGCCTTGCAATATTAATACCCGATCCAGTGTCTTCAAATTTTCTCACTGTGTTCGAAATTGTTTGCTGTGTAGGTCGATTATGTCGACCGTAATCGGCTCGTAAAGTCCTAAATGTAGATACAGCAGAATCACCATTTTTATAATAAAATTTAATAATTTTAATGCGTTCTTCGGCTGTTAAACGATCCATATTTCTAAATGGCAAACCTTTAACTAAAAAATAACATGCTTTGGATGACATTTAATTCTGACAGATGTCAAATGGCAGGGTTATACTTTCCTACCACGAAATGGATAACCCTATATATATATATATATATATATATATATATATATATATATATATATATATATATATATATATATATATATATTTACAGGGTGCGTCAGCAATATTTGGAGAAACTTCACATTAATTTGTCGCTGCAGTGGATCTCAACGACAGCAGTCATTTGTTGTCATTTCAACTGAGCAGACGTGTGTGCATTCGTGCAAGAATTTTAAATGGTGGAGTTAGTGCAAATTTTAATACAGAAAAAGAAACAAACGGAAGAAACATGGTTAGACTAAAAAAAATATTTATATTGAAAATCAACCATAACTGATCAAAACATCTAACCACCTCGCACAACATATCAATGATGCAGAGGCTCCTCCCCAGAATTCCTTCTAAATACACCAACGAACTTCCTTCGGAAATGCAAGCTACAAACTGCATTCAACACTAACAACAACATTGAAAAACAAACTAAAACCAAAACTGAATGACATATCAACGCGGAAGGTACAAACTGCCATGCAAGAGAGAAAAGAAGAGCGCCATATACAAACTGCCATACAAGAAATGCGACATGATATACATAGGAAGGATAGCACAGAAACTAACCACAGGATACAAAGAGCACTTACAATATTTCTTACACAACAAGGCAGACTCCAGCTACGCGACACACCTACAAAACCACACACATGAGCCTGACGCTATGACAAACTATAAACAAAGCAAAGGACCAAGACTTGACATCAAAGAAATACTTCAAATATATAAACATAGAAAGACAGAAGGTAGCATTATCAACGAACAAATTATTAAAAATTCCGACACAATTTTTTCAGTACTAGACCACACCTTCCGACGAAAACGAAAGTGAAATGTACCAGAACAAGTGGACACCCAACAAAAACCTAATATCCCTCTACCTGACGTAACTTAGTCCATGCTTAACCCATAGGCACTGAAGATGATTCAAAGGAGCCAAAACGTGTCTGTTTACCCAACAAAGCAAGGGCCGACAGCTTTTCAAGACAAAAGAGAATTGACGGATACCAAATAAACAAAATAATTGACTACAACAGGGATACGAGTTTAAGCGGTATAGTTTAGACAACTACACTAGTAATTGCGCTTCCTTCAAAAGACTAGAATCTGGTACAAATCAAACCACCCAGCATTATTTTTAAACGGGGTACATTAAATTGCTGTATATTCCAACAAATCTTTTAACATTAGCGTACTCTGTTTTAAGCAACAATAAGCTTAAACAGTGCATGAATAATAATTTCGGATCAGAATCCTTAAAAACCAACTAGGTTGACATTGTGGATATTGGTTTGCGAAAATTGATGCGAAGACAACTCCATGTTCAAATTTTTATAATCCTGTACTGAAATACAAAACCCTACTGAAATTGCAACCACGCCTGTACAGCCGTCCGCCCATCGATTTATGTGTGACAATAGTTTTTCTCCGAGACTGTGTAAGCTACAGTCATTAAACTTTGTGAAAAGGTCAGAAGTGATGATCTTTTCAAAAATTCGGGGTGCGTATTATTTCCAGAGAATTTTCAGGAGGGTCTTCCTGTAGGGAAATTTCAAAGGTAGTCGAGTTGGCAGTAAAACGGCTCCGTGATATCATTTCATAACAGGTCTTAAAACTATCTCATCATTATTCAGATAGGCAGGGGAGGGGCATGTACGGAATTTCCGTGTACCACCCCCGTGATTTGACACCTTTTATCCGAAAAATCACCGAAGTAGGTGCTTATGAGTCAAACAACAACAAATACCTCAGAAGCCGAAATCGACCCAACTTTGTTAGTACGAGTATGATTCATCAATTTTACATTTTCTTGAATAAAATCGTAAGGGTGCCCTTAAATCCAATGATATTAATATCCTGATGGCCACTTATAAGATTAATCCATCCTGAAAATTTCAGGATTGAATAGTATTTAACGAAGTTTATTCGTTTTAATTTCCCTATATTACAGCAACAACAACAATATATGCAATGTTTTTTGTTCTTTCTCAGCTGTTTCCACCTTGCTTTGACGATACTAAATAAACGAAAAATCTTCATTTTTATTGGGTGAATATTTCTTTTTATTTAATTGCAAACGCGCGTTTCGAAAGGAACGTCCTTTCTTCTCCAGTGCTATGTTTACAAGTGTTTCTTATAAACAATCTACAGCCACTTCATACCCCTAAGTTTTTTCCTACAGGTAATAATTCTTCAGTGCTAAATGATCTATTGAGGAGTTTAACAATTATAGGTCATAACCCTAGCTACAAATTTTCCAAACTTAAACAAGTAATCCTTTAAGAAGATTAAGCGGATAAAGAATTACAGGTATCCAAGAATCCAATATGAGCAGGATTCTTAGTAGCCCCAGATACTTCGAATTAAGGAAAGACCCACTACCCGAATCGATTAAGCGCGTGGAAAAAACACTAAAAGAGTGCAAAGATTTTATTCAGAATATAGGAAGCCTCAAAGTCCCCAATCCAGTCCTCCCGAGAATTTGAAGGCAACCCAAGATTCACAAGCAAGGCAACAAGATGCGAGAAGTAATCGCAGACATCAGCTCCCCTACACACAAGATTGCAAAGTGACTTATCGAAGAATTGAAATAAATAGGGAACATTTACGGGCATCGATCAATTAAAAACTCCCAAGAACAAATCAATAAATTGCAGAACAGTGGCGCTATCAACTATGATGAAAAGATAATATCCTTTGACGTAAAGCACTGTTCCCGAGTATACCGATTAAGATGGCACCGTACAAATTAGAACAGTGGCTCACAAGGGATGACAAATCGGTAGAATGGCGGAAAAAGTATGTAAAACTTGCAGTACTGTGCATGCAATTGAACTATTTCACTTTCAGGGGTAAATATTATAAAACATTGAAGGGGACGGCAATGGGAAACCCATTGTCGCCAGTGCTAGCGGAAATTTCCATGGCAGCTTTAAAGGAGCAGATAGAGGAAAAAGGTTTAATACCGAGAATAGGTTACAGATACGTGGACAACATAATTGCGATCGTGAAAACTGAGGAAATCGAAAAAACGGTAAACGAAATAAATAAGATAAACACAAGTATCCAATTCAGCATGGAAATAGAAGAGGATGGTAAGATCCCGATTCTGGACTTATGGATCCTTAAAGAAAATGGGGAAATTGCATTCGATATTTACCGCAAGCCAACGACAACACAGAGAAGAATACCTATTTCGTCTCACCTTACCATACAATATAGATTAGCAGCGCTCCACCACATGGTAAATCGCTTCACCATAGTACCACTTAATGCGCAGAGATACGAAAAGGAATTACGGTATATAGAACAAACGGCGGAGATCAATGGCTACAAAATGGACATGATATAACAAATTATCAGGAAAAAATTACAACGTTACAATACATACAGCCAGACCACATTATTTAAGCAGGCAAAGACACTCGAAAGCACTACAATAGCAGCGGTAACTTTTTCAGCAGCATTTTATAAATTCAAACTCGTCTTGAAAAACGAAGGCGTCAAAATTGTGGGTATAAGTAGGACAACACAGCTTAAAACAATTCTCGGAAGAACCAAGGATCCAAAGAACCTATAAGAGAAGAATGGGATATATAGGATAACATGTACGGATTGTGGAAAAACATGTATCGGACAAACAAAGCGGCTAATAGGGATCTGGGTCCAGGAACACACCAGGGAAGTCGTAAGCGCACGAAAAAGGAATACAGCACTTTCAGAGACGAAATCAACGGTGGCGAGGCACGTAATGGAGGAAAACTACGAAATAATGAAGGACAACGGAATATAGACGTAGATAACTGCCAATCATCTTTATTTTCTTTAGTTTCTCAAGAAGCCATTCAAAAAATTGTAAAGTTGCTAATTATGCTAATTAACTTTATCTCTTTTAACTCTCCTAAAGGAGCATTTTGTTAACTTTTCTGATTACCCGTACTTCTTTATCCGCTTAATCCTCTTAAAGCATCATTTGTTTAAGTTTGATAAATTTGTAGCTAGGGTAATAACCTATAATTGTTAAACTCCTTAATAGATCATTTAGCACTGAAGAATTATTACCTGTAGGAATAAACTTAGATGTCTAAAATGGCTGTAGATTGTTTATAAGAAACGCACGTTTGCAATTAAATAAAAAGTAATATTCACCCAATAAAAAGGAAGATTTTTCGTTTATTTAGTATCGAACAATATATGACTATGGAACTATATGTACTTCCTATCGACTCAGATACTTCGGGCTTATTATAATTTACACGAAAGCTTCGGGAAGGATATGTTTCATGAATATCTTTGAGGATTTGTTCAACTAGAGACATAAGCAATCGAAAAACAAAATAGCGGCAGTTTTAATTGAGAATATTGAGTAGCATTTAAAGTAAAGTTTAAAGCTTTTTTGATTGTATTTATTAATGAATGGAATAAGATGAAAGCTTACATTTTATAGGTTGAATACAAAAGGCTTCTGGTAGTATCATACTCCTGTCTACCTGACATCTTCATAATTTAGCCTTATTTGGTTCAGAACGTTGAAATTTTTAAAGTTTCGCTATTTTGTTTAGATTCTAGGAAAATATAGTTTTTCCCTCTGAAAATAATTAGCTGCATTTCCATTAAAACCAAATTGCTAAATTTCGACGTTTCAGAACTTTTTGCTGGCACAAGCAAGAAATTTTTCGATTGTAGGAAAGGTTCTGTAAAAAATCAAAATTGAATTATTCCTTTTCGTCTTGAATTTTTATGAACAATTTTCCTTTTAAATTTAGCATTACAAATGTTTTAACGATTTTCTAGAATTTTAAGACAAATGGAATTTCAAACAAAACCCGAAAATAGAATTGTTGTGAATTGCGAAGTTCACTGTAATGTAAATTTCATGGTTCTAGACGATTTTTAATTATTCACAAAAATTTCACACTTTCACGTCAGTCATGCGCTAAACATCGATAAAATAAACATTTTCGTCATAGTATCGTTTACATTATACTGAAAACAAAAGTGATTGGGATTTATTTCTTCGCTTTTCAACACCTTAAACTTAATGAAATATTGTCAGAATGAGTAATATGCTCGGAATAAATAGTGTTTATTTAGAGAAGCACGCATGTAATGAGTGAATTATGGTAGATTCCTGAACACTGAAAAGTATTGGTATACAAATGTAATTTTTAAATATCTAGAATTACAAGCACCACCAGAAATAAAATAAAATAATTGAATAAGATTGAGAAACTTATTGGTAAACTAAATACGAAAAACTAACAGCTTGGAAACAATAGTTTAACAGGTCGAGTACGCATTTAACCATTTTCTTTCATGACAGTACACGGAAGTACGGATTGACTAGTACTGATTTGAGGGAATTTTGCAAAACCCTTAAAACCAAGAGAAAAAATTCTACAAGTGAAATGCTTTAAAAATTAAAGAATATCAGATTCATGTCGTGTGTGTTTAAGAATTAATTTATCTAGGCTGTTTATGAGTTTTGCACTAGGGATGTGCAATGCGATTACTTTCGGGTAACGAATGATTTGATATGAGTATTCGACTCGATTGCTGAGTGAGTATGCAGATTATTGATTTTCAGCTGTTCGTTATCTCAGACTCTCTCAGAATTTGCCCCCTTTTTTAATACCTAGTAGTCCATGTGGGACTGTGGGTTAGGGCACACTCCACTTGCGCAGCAGCTCCCAAGTTCAAACCTCGGTGGCGGCATTGAAGTTTGAGCTTCTGTTGCTGCTGTCGGACTATCAGCCCACCCAGCTGTGATGGGTACTAATTGAAAAATTAAGTAATAATCACGTGGTTGAGCGTGATATTGACCATATCACCTCGAATTCAGTTACGGTCATGGAATGAGACAATAAATCTCAACGCCAAGCTTCGGCTTTGGACCGTTGTGCGATGAATTATTATTATTTTAATACCTACGAATATGATACGTTGAGAATATTTATATAAATATATGTTTATCAGTAAACAAAAGAAAATGACATTTATATGGAAGATTTAAACATAAAGCAATTTTTATGGGGAAAAAATATGAATATCTTCACTTTGAAAAAGTTGAATTTAGTTTCAAGTGCATTTCATTGAAGGACTTGTATTCGAGAAGAATTCCTTAATAGTCCTTAGGCTTATTTACAAAAATATGTATTTTGTTCGATTGTATATATGAATATATACTTGATTTCACGCATTCGTTACGGAAAAAAGTTATATTTATAAAATAAATTGATTGGAATATAGTTTAAGGGTACGAACAATTCTAGGAACTCATGTGCTCAAAACCTTAACATTTGCATTTAAAAAATATTATTTTTTGAACATTTCTTTTTTCTGATACAAGCAGACCGGCTTTTGAAAGGGCACCGATGTAGCAATTATTCCGACATGCTTTCGCGCCAGTTTCGCAAGATAAGGGTTAAATTATTTCCCTAGTCCTTCACCATGCTAGTGCATCATCCTGTCGGGGAATTTATTTTTCTGGCGCATGTTGCCTTATTTCTAATATTCTATCTGCTAATGGCATGCAATTTTCAGATTCAGCACCATTGTCAAAATCGTCCCAAAGAATATGTGGTTCATGAATTTCTTTACAGGTGAGCCCATTTCTGCAGCAGCATCAACGCTTTTTTGTCACTTTATTTTGATGGGTTCCCAGACTTCAAGGCGAAGAACTTCTTCGATTTGATAAGGCGCGTTTGCATCATCGAATTTCTTTTGCTTGAAACGTGGATCCAACTGTATTGCTTTTGCATATAAAGCATTATATTGGATACGCTCAAAACGATTGCGCAAACACCGTATCAATGATTCTTTAAGCTGTCGTCCTTCATTGAAAAATACCATTATTTTAAGAACAACCACCAATAGAATCACTTTTGATCTTGTTATGATTTTTTCTGCACCGAGCTTAATAGTGCATAACTCGAAGGGTTTTAAAACTGGACAACACTCTTTTAAAACGTTCCATTTATCGGCTCGTTCAAACATAATGTAGATTGAGTTCCAACGGGTGCTAACATCATTAATGAGTTTCAGTGGCTGGCTGTTGTTTCCGATTGGACGATGTCATACGCTTCAGCTTGTAAACGTCCTCAAACAGATAAATCAAGTTTTTTGAGACAGAAAGGACGCGGCGTCAACAGGAAGAGAACAAGACGCATGAGTCCTGAACATTTTATAACAACCTGATCGCACGCACTGCAACAAATGCGTATGTCTCTGAGGTGCCTAAAATGATTTTCTTAGTCGCGCTTGATCGGCTATGCGGATGATATTGCGCGGAGTGAGAGACTGGATGACTGCTCGCGGGTTCAGTTTAGCACTGGAGAAAACCCAAGTAATCATCTTGGTAAAAAAGAGAATCCCTAGAGTAAGGATGATCAGTATTGGAGACATTTTAATCGAAGCGAAACCAGCGGCGAAGTACCTGGGGCTACTGATCGGCTCGAAGATGAGTTTCTCTGAGAAAATCAGGGGAAAGGCTGAGAAGGCTTCTTCGGGAGTATCAGCTCTGAGTCGACTTATGGCCAACGTATTGGGTACCAGCCCATCAAGAAGACGCCTCTTGATGAGTACTGTAGGCTCAGTGCTACTTTACGGAGCAGAAATATGGGGCGACGCTCTCAGTAAGAAGGCATACCGAAAACGCTTGGCACATGTACAGAGTAGAGGAGCACTGAAGATTGCATCTTCGTATCCGACAGTCTCTGATTCGGCGGTGAGAGTAATTAGAGGCGTGACACCTGTTGCCCTCCTTGCTAGAGAGCGCCGCGCTATTTACCAGCGTCGAGGCGAGGATGCAAGGGAGAGGTTTTTTGCGTGCATATAATGGGACAGGCTGCGACAGGACCTCTACAAGGAGACGGGAGAACTCAGCGTGGATAATACAGTCCCGGTGATGCTGGAATCGGTTGACAAATGGAACCAGGTGGCACATTATGTTTGGGCAGTTCTAAAAGATAAAAGGGACTCACAGCAGCCGGGAGCGTTGGGGCTTGGGGATCGGTTGTCTGTTACTTCCTTTTCCCCTCCCTCCTCCTGCTAGAAGAGGAATCATCCAGCTTGAAGGCGCCCCACGGTGTAACAAAATGAGACCTGGCCCAAAGTATTGTGTCAAACGGTCCCAGGCTAGGTTCTCAGGTTGACATGGGAGGTATTTAGTGAGTAATCCAGCCGCCCTCTTGCGAGCATGGGAATCCCACACTCTATGTGTAAATTGCATTCACCTCCCAACCAAAAAAAAAGACTCAAAGCAATTATTCATCTATTGATTGCTCAAGGGGAAAGATCTCATATGGGAGATTAGAAATGCGTTCCTAGTTTCAGGATGAAACCGATCCGGACGTACATCCCATGTATGTTACTAGTGTTTACTTGTCGATGGCCGACAACGAAATAGACTCAATGATATACATACATTGAAAAAATGTGTGTCGTATACAAAGTGAGCATGGGCGCAATGTTGGACCATGTAGACCTCAGATAGGGTTCAGCTAACCTGAATGTTGAAATAGGTCACAATCTTGTTTGCTACTACGTTTCTTCATTTGCTTTCGTAAAGAGAGGAGGTTTCTGTGGCTACAAAACTGTGGTGCAAAAATTCAGCTGTTCTCTTAATCTTTTTCTGAATTTCTAATTTTAGAATGAGCGGCTTGAATGACCAGATTTAGCGAATGCGCTAAACATGGCAAATGCTTCCACTCTACTAATTTTGCTGCACCTACAGCATTTGCAGCATTACCAGTAATCATGATATTCGTCTTTTTGGAAATGTCGAAACTACATGCAACTGTTATTAGCTCTTTTTTTATGTTAACAGCCGTGTGACGATTAGAAAAATGCAAAAAGTCCGATATAACAGAAAAAAAAACTGTCCATTCTTTATCAATAAAATGTCAATTATGTCTATGCCGTCAATATTATATGATTTGCAGATCTCAGAAGATCCTCAACAGCTTCTTTTGCATTTGTGTAGTGCTGCTTTAATAAATTTCTGCTGAATGTCGTTCTCGATGGAATCTTATATAATGATTCAATCTCTGCCATTAGTTCTGTAAAACCTGCAAATTCAGAGATTGAAAACGGGTGCAAATTCTTAATAATCATATTAAAGATGCATTGAGTAATTTTCTTCTCATGAGTTATTGTAAGAGGGCGAGAAGTAAATTTAGTGATCCTTGGTTGATTCCTTTAATCCAGCAAACGCATCTTTAGCGCCATTTACTTTTGTATACATGAAACGGTTACTGAAGACTTCTCTACAGTTATATCAACCACTGTTGGAGCTGTAATTTCTACAAAATTATGTTTACTTGAAAGGCTCCGACTGTTAGTCTGTTCTCCAGTTTCAATTATTGAATGTTTATTTTTCAGGTATTTTATTAAGTTTGAAGCTGCACCACCTTTGTACGACAATATCTGTTTGCAATAATCGCACTTCCCTTTCCCTTCAACATCCATGGAAAAATGAAGCCAGATGTTGCTTCACTTTGGATTGAACTGGTATACGACAGCCATATTGAAGTTCAAATGTTTTATTCCAACAGATTAATGAAAACGTTACACTTCCTCAATAAAATGTTATCTCGAAAAGCAATTTGTTAAAACAAAAAGTTTACCAGATAAAGTAATATTAGTAATCATATAATTGCTTTGAATTTCATTGAAATGAAGCTTCTTTCATTGCAGCCCAACTCCAAAATTTTATCTGAACGCTAGAAAAGCTTTAAGCATTAATAGAGTTGTGAAATCTGTATCACTTTCTAAATATATACAGTATTAAATATTTTTAATGATCTATTTTTATTACTTTGGTTAATTTCTTATATACGTTAATTTTTAATAAAATATCAAAGCTGTTGTCTACAAATTTCTCTCAAAACGACGAACTTCATCAAACTAATTAGCTTGTGATTCTAAATATTACCTCAATTTTAAGTGCTTAAAGCTATTCATAAAATATAGACCGGATTTTTTTTATAAGCAGCTCCTTTGATTTGGAATCAAACCTAATCAGCTAATCTTTTCAATTTTTAACTCACTTCCAGGAACGATATTTTATTTTATTTGAAATTGCAAAATTCTTTTCCTCAAAATAAGTAAATTTGAAGCTACCCACTTATTCACTGTTGTAACGGAAATAAAGTGATACCATAAAAGCCTATTTCACTCTAATAATTAATGCATTCCCCTCTAATGATTGTACTGAATGTGTGGATTATAAGGGTCCGTAAAGCACTGCAGCGATGGTCTGCTACCTCCGCGAGAGAGGATGGTGATGCTCGCCGAGATTGGCCTTGTCTGAGGATGCGTGAATGCGCCAGCAGGCTAGCATTGTGGTGTCATGGGGTGGGTTCTTTTCTCCAGCACACGGGCTCACTACAAGAGAATTTCGACAGGTGTCAAGGCCCAAGGTAACCTACTGGGGGTTGAAAATGCCAAAGCAAACAACAAACTGGGCCTGGCGAAAGCAGACGAGATTTGGGAGTACTTCGTCTTTGCCCACGATACTTATAGCCCCCATATAAGAGGGGAGCATCCAGGTGAAAGCGGTGCCCCCTTGCACTCCCCATCCGGATCAAGATCCATCATAAGCATGGCCAGATGGTTTTCATTTGAATGAAAAACTCATGCAAACATAGTTCGCATGAACTTTTCCCTCAAATGGAAACCATCAATCTTGCAAATTGATGTTATAATCTTATCTGATGGAATCACATAATACTATAGCATAAATCAATATGCAAGCGGAAGGCCACCCTACCCTGCAAGAGCACTTGTAACGTCATAACAAGAGGGTGAGCTCACCCGATGGCTAGCTCATGAGTTGAGGGGCCAGCTAATGTGGCGGATTCCATACACGGTCAGGATTTAAAATGGAATGGAAAGACCGAGTTTATAATCAATTCATCTTTTCATTTTTATTTGAAATATATACTAATAAGAATTTGAGTGAATTTTTTTTTGTATCAATAGTTATTTCCTAAATTTGTATAGAACTTGGCATTTTTAGATATCGAGCTTTTATCGCTTAGCAACTTATGATACCTTAAAATCAATCGAAATGGGAAAAAATGCTGCAAAGAGAATTGAATCTATTTGATATAATGTCCAAGCATAATTAAATCAAATAAGAGATATATGGAAAATATTTGCTGAGGATTAATTTGGCTTTGCAACGTGACGTGATGAATCTCCGCGGTAATGAATTAGCTTACAAATCGGGGCCAGCCATTAATCAATGAAATTAGTGCAAAGACAACTTATCCATTCGAGTGAAACAAATTTTCTATATCATTCTAGATCGATCTCGTTTGATTTTACTTAACAGTTACTATGGGCTAACCGTTGGTTTTTCAACATATTTAAAATAGAAAGCACAAATGTGCTGTCCATACAGAATGCAGAAAATCTTTCGTTTGAATACAACAGAATCATTGCTTATAATAAAGTATTATTACTTCATAAGGCATCAACCATTTGCCATTAAAGTCCTTTGCTATGCACTCAATGCAATTACGCTACTAGTTACCATCGCAATCTCATCAACCAAGTTTCTTTTTGTTTTTCCCTTCACAACTATTGCATTTTTGACATGTGCTTTATTTCTTTCAATATCGCCAACCTGGGGCATATTTAAAATATAAAGTGCCAGTATTTTTTTTATTCTGGTGACTCTGTTTTGGTTGTTAGAATTTTATAGTATTTTATTTATTTCTTTGAATTCCCCTACTAGGCGTGACAAATCTTCTACAGATTAACATTCTAGTCTTTTAATACTTGAGCATTTATGCCAAAATCAACTATCCTTATGTAATATGAAAAACCGAGAATATTTAATGCAAATATAATCATATTAAAATGTAATAATATTTATATATCAATCCATAAAAACAGTAAGGTTACGGAGAAACAAACGGGTACTTACCATCGACGAGCGCTCGTAGATGGTGTGGGCGAACCTATTGTATTCAAATGGTTATCGACTCTAAACTTTGAAAATGCTCGGAATTCCTCGGACAATAACATTACAGGAATATTTACTATTTAATTTTATCAGAGCAAGAATTTCTTCACGATCACTTGAATATTTAATTGTCTATAGTTTAAATTTTTTTCATACTGAAAGTATAGCGCGTAAGCTTTAGAAAAATGAACTGCATCAAATAAGCTATGAGCCACTATATCTAGTCTTGATGTCTGCTCATCAAACACTTCATTACTCTTTTAAGGGAACAATTAAACTAATTCGCTACAGAATATGCAAATTTGATGACAATCTACTTAGGTAGTTTTCCAATAGGTTCACAGGCAAATATCCATTGCGCCCCTGTAATATACGTCCAATTAGATGATTGCCATACTCCAATTAAACTACCTTTTCAATTATAATCGGGCGGCGGCAGTCGAATGTTATGAGTTCCATAGCAACGAGTCAGCGGATGGTTTCATGCTTAATCTTTTTGGTCTTTTCTGGCTTGGCCACTAAACAAAGACTGCTGTCGATTAGTTTTCAATTCCACTAGCAACCCGAAACGCTCCGTTCATGACTTCGGTGATGAACCACTTTCGCTGCTGTTTATACTGCAGCAAGCGCACTCACATTCGGTATCACTTCTCCACTCCGATTTCGACACCAGCACGCTAATAAATTATACACATCGAATAAAGTGTAGCCGGCTCCGTAAATTTGAGGGAAGTGCAGCTCTTTGAGATTTTGACGAATGCTGTTCGAATTCACAACCTCGTACGGTATTTGGCGGCACAGCGACGACAGACAGCACAACAATCGGCGAAACTTTAAATGGGGTGCGCTAGCTAGCATTCTGTTTTCTTTAATTTCAGCAATTTCGACGTTACGAGTGTCCTTAAACTTCTAGCTTGAAAACATACTCTGTGGAAGTCGACACCGCATTCTTAATCCATGCAACCAACGTCAGCTTCGCGTGACATACAAAATTTTTTTAAAAATCTAACAACCAACAAACAATGGGAGGACGGACGATCCGAGGTTTTTACAAATCTCGGTACCTATTACGCATCATTGCAACACCTTTATAGATCAACGGCAATAGAACACTTTACGCGTTTAATCAATTGCAGATTTTAAAAGACACGCAAGATGAAGCAACTGTAAAACGTAAAATAATTCTACACCGATCAAAACATTCGCCAATACCTCGAAATTTTCTATTCGCAAGCTCCAATTCCTCGAGACATCACAGAACTGTTCTTGCCGCAACGGGGTTTCGTGCCGAGTCCACTCATCCATCCAATGTAGTTTGCATTATAGGACAGTGAAATTCGTGGATGAGCTGCGTTACAAAGGGATTGCCGTGTCCAAATTTTAATTGTAAATTTAAATAACTATTATATATATTTTTTTAAATTGCATCGACATTATGATGATTTTCGAGCAGTTTGCCTGTGCTCGATTACTATATGATAACATGTCGACGATTACCGGCACGGCATCGTAATGTAAAAAGTAACACAAAGAGCTGATTCAAGAGAAATCAGCAACCAACTCAATGCAAAAACCAGTCAGCAGCACATCATTGAAGCGCCAGCAACTTAAAATATGGCATTATACTCTGTATGGTCTGTTTTTACTTAAAACCATCAAACATTTACCCGAATGCAGCTCATAACGCACGCGAAAGTAATCAACAAGAAAACTAGAAAACAAAAAAAAAGAATCAGGGGATCTTTTAGTAGCTACAGACACCAGACTGTATGTGGATTAAAAGTGATGACCCCTTGAAAGCTTGGGTATAAATACATTTTTCAATGGTTTTAAAGGGTCGATCCCCCCATACTGGAAGGGTAGTCGCGGCATTTTTTTACTGAAGATAGTCATGTGGGATGTCAAATGAAAAGTATTAATAAGGACTTTCCAAAACAGGTCTCAAAACAGTGTTACCAGCTTCGTGCAGTACTGGGGTAGGGGAAATATACTAAAATTTAATGTATCCCACCCCTTACAATTGGACGCTTTTGATCCAAAAAATCTTAAAAAAATCATGGAGGTAGGTATGTATGATTAAAACAACAAAAAATAACTTAGAAGCTGAAATTTTCTCAACTTTGTTAATAATAGTATGATCTTCAAATTTCACAATAAAATTGCATAGATATCATCAAACTCAACGAAATATATTTAAGTAGTCTTACAAAAGCTCCCAATACTCTGTAAGTTTGAAGTAAATCGTATTATATTCACGGAAGTTATCGGCATTTGAAATTTATCTAATTACAGCACAAACTACAACAACGACATATGATTTTGATACTCCATCGAATCAGACAATGCAGTTTTGATTTGATCTTCTTAAAATTTTCAGAAGTTTGTTTAAAATATTCAGGTAAGATGAATAACATAAATATTTTTTGGGGATTGATGATGTGAGTAATTTTCGTTACATTGCAAAACAAAATGGCGGCCGGTGCGCATTGAGCAACAATGTCTTTTAAATATGTGCATCTCATCGAAGTGTTTCTTGAGTTTATTCTTTGTTGGTGGCTGTTTATCGTAGGTTGAGTGCAAAACCCTTCTGATAGGAGCATAGTTCTGTCTACCCAACTTGTTTCCTTTGAAATACAAATATTAGGCTCTGTTAACTAGATGCATGTTAAAATTTAAGGTTTTAAAATAAATACATCTTGTTGGTTTCTTTCTATAAACAGCTATTTTCACATTATAAATTTGCCTATTAAATGTACAATAACTTCAAAATGCTTTCTAGGAATTTTGTCAATACGCGGAAAAATCGCAGGCATCAGAATGAGAAATAAAAGAGTAGTAATCGGAATAATTATAAGCTGCATCATCCTCCAGAAATTCTTCCATCTGCGATTTATTAAACGCAGCAAGAAAAAACTGTTGAAGATTAGATAATCACGTGAGAAAACAGCGAGAGCATCAAGCTAATAATATTAAAATAAACATTCTTTGAATCCAGTTTCAATTCTTTTGACCATAAAGGTAGCGATGTCGGAAGTTGTTTAAGCATTAAATAAATATCGTAATATTGAAACTCAAATGCAAGTCCCTATGAATTAATAATAAGGGAAAAGAGGATTAAAATTGATCGAATAATTTATTTTTAGATTATCAATATGGTTCTAAAAATAATGATAGATCTCACAGCGAAAAAGCCGTTTCGGGTGAAGTAATTTCTTATGAGGAACGGTACTATGGTCGTTGAGGCTGGGCAACAATTTAGGATGAAAAAGGCGAGAGAAATAAAAATTCAAAAAAAAATTAGACATACTTGAATCGTTCATTGCAAAAACAGCATCAGTCCATAATTTTTTCAAGAATGGTCTTTTATCATTCAGGTCTTATGTATTCTATTTTTGCATAGATTTTCAAGCATCTTCTCCTATATAATCAAAACGAAATTTTACCTAAAGGATTTTATTATAAAATGATGATTTTGTAAAATAACCTTTCCCAAGTTCTTAAAAAAATTTAGGAAATATCCATACCTGATATAATGACGACATGAACTCTAAGGCTTTAATTTAAAATTCTTTCAACAAAAATCTTATAAAAAAGAAAAAAACTATAACATATGCGTGTTCCTTTTCGCTGATCTCAATCCTGATATAATAAATAAAATAAAAATAAATAAAACCAATGCTTTCACTAACCAAAATAATGAATTAACAACTCCAGCGCAGTTGGATATGGTGAAATACAGGTTACACTACCAGTATACCCTATGTACACTTTCATGAACTGGGAGGAGGGATTGGTTAATCAATCAATTACTAGTTCAACCGCAGGCCTCGGGCATAGCTGCCTTGGGGTGCTAATATTCGGGCAGACGCCTTGAGTACACAGTTGAATGTATTCTTATTTGCTTATCCCGGGCTATGTGCCTTGGGATAGATTAAGCTCGGGCGCAAGCCTTAAGCTAGCGAATGGGGAAACACTTCTCGATTTTCCTACTTGTATCATTTTTTATAGCATTATTATGCTGACTTAATTGCTTACCAACCAAAATAATGAAGACAATTTAGACTAGTCCAGACCAAACTTCAAATATTTTTACCGGCATCCCTCGGTGACTGGTGCAACCACAAAGCTCAAGCTTACACTCGATTTACGTGTAAGCAATTCGTTGCACTGAGGCGGTACGGTCGATAGCAAAGCCTTGTGTGCATTTGTTTTGATTGTTAATACGAGTGTGGATACATAGCCATGCTAATCCATGATACAACAGCCACGCCAACAGATGGTTTGATTACAATTCGCAGGGTTTCGCATATGTTGGCATTCAAAGTACACAGAGAGCAATTGTAATGAATTTCACTTTTCAGATCGGACGCGGAACCGACCTCTCATCGGTTCTAGACGTTAAGTCTGAGTAGTGCCAACGGATGGTACCGACAGGTCAACCAATCCGTGCACCGTAACCCATTCACGCGGTGACTGCTTGTCGGCCAGCTAGTTCGGAGAGGATTTCGGTCGCGGGTCTCCGAATGGGTTACGCTCAATTACAATATTTCAGTCACCTGAACATGCCCGTTTTCCAAACGCGTCAACAATTACTCATCCAGAACGGGAAACCTACGTTACTTTAGTTCTGGATGTGATCTCTCCATAGATCTCAAATCAAAACTCTACAAAATCCTATAGGCGCGTTACCGAATCATCGACGCGGTACCGAAAAATATGCTACTCAAAATTAAACCGACGAAAACTACTCTAATGAAATGACGAAACAATCAAAGGTACCGCGTACCGCGCACGACGCGAAACCGACCTCAGCGGATTAGTCGAAACCCTACCCTCGCGACGGCATACCTACCCTACACTCTCTGTTCCCCCTGAAAAAGAACGAGCCACTGAAAGGAAAGTCGTTAGTTATTTTAGCAATTCATGATTTTTATTTTGTATTTCAAATTTAACTATTTCAACTATAAGTTTATATTGTATGTATATCGAATTATGTGTAAAATTTCTCAAAAGGATCATATAATTAAATTTTCTTTTGCACTTTAGAAAGACTAATTTTGTTTTTACTGTAACTTCAAGCGGGTGAACAAATACAATTTTTCAGTTGGTTTGTGGATGGACATTAAAAATATATCTTTTATGAAATTCTACATTACTACACATATAAATTATGTGCTAAGTGGAAAAGTAAACATAAATCTACAAAAATCTTTCATCACACAAAGTCAATTTCAATTATGTATCGAAGTTACAATCTATTTTTTTGGTAAAATATACCCGTGTTAAAATATTGATATCGAACGGCCCTTCAAATGTTATTTATTTCCTTACATGAAGAATATTCTTCGTATTTCTCTTTCGCTATTATGTTGTACGATTAAAATTGGGTATTAATTTATATCAAATTATCATGTGTACGATTAAGACTAAAAATAAAGTATTAATTTGCATGAAAATGAAATCAGCTAAAATAAAATTAGCTAGTAGCTATGCACAGTTATCACCGAAAGAAAAAACTCTCTAACCTTAAATTACACAGATAGAATCTGACTAAAGGCCCAAGTAGATATTTTAACGTTTAGACGTATCCGATGACTACTTATAGATGTTTTAATGGAAATTCATGCTTGCAAGGTGCAAAACTTGCACTCAACTTTCAAAGTAAGGATATATTCACACAGAAAAATAAATACTCCAATACTATGTCAGGATTAATTAAACTAAGCTGCAACGTGACTTTCCACTCTTAATCACGAGCTTCCTCCGTCTAATTTTAATATATACGGAATCATGTACTCAATCTGTACATGACCTATCAGATTGGAAAAGAATAACTCCTCGATGAGCGTTGACTCAAACGACCCTAGCTGCATTAAACATAATAAAATTTTGCTGCGACGTTCATTCACGTCAGGATAATTTATACTATTCAAATGATTACGCAAACACTTCAGAGCGTAGAATTGCAATTTTTCCAGCAGCGCACGCTTGGTTTGATCTTTTATATTTAAATTATCTGGACTAAAAATTACTATCAACCGTATATAGGCACATTCGTGATCATCTAAGGCCATTGACTGTACGCTTTGCACAAATTCGTTAAGTTGAAATGCGTGCTCGGAGAGTTTCAATATTTTTTTATGCCTGTCCTTGACACTGGCCGTTCTGGCCAACTTTATTAATTTCTGACATTTGCAGAATATTCGTTACTAACGTAGACATTATTGTTGAGATCGATAAAGATCGAGAGCATTGCGCCAAGCCTATAGAAAACAGTTCTACCCAATGCCTTTTCAAAAGTTGACTTTTTATGTCTTCTGGTAATTGCTGAAACGACCGCACCCTTTTGATCCAGTAGACTGAAAGGAAAAGAAGTCGACTGCCACTTTCACAAACGTAATGCACATTTAGGTACGATGGAACTAAAGTAGGAATTTGCAAATTGAACGATACGTTCGCTTCGGAGAGTAGAGGACCATCAAATATTCCTATGGTAATTTCTGATTCTTCCGTTTCAGAGGCCGCAGTACGATCACGTCCGTTAACTTCGCGATCGATTCCATTACCAGCGCTTGAATCATCAAGCATTTGATTTGCATGCAGTCCTATTTCGGAATGGTCTTCTATGATGAGTTCCTCTTTCACAATAGTGTTATAAGTATACGAGTTTGATGTACTATTTTGCAAGCTATTATCGATATTCGTACTACTATTGTTACCAACCAAATTACCGCGAGTATCGTACTGTTGCTGGATGGAGGCGATCATTTCCAGTGATTCGTTTAATAAGTTTTTCTCGATAGAATTTTGTATTAGATTAACAGCGCTGGAGGGTGTGTTTGTTTGTTGGTGAAGAGTTTCAACAAGTCCAATGGATGTTACGCCATCACCAGTCGTGCTGTACCACCCCATATCTATCTCAGGTTTGAACTGTTTGAAAAATACACGGAAATGCCATATGTAACAAAACTTATTATACGATGTATGCTTAACAGGTGCCTCCGGTCAGCAAAATGTCATCCATAGTCCTATTTTCCACTAACCTTGTGTTCTGTCTGCTTAATATATCTGTTTGCTTCTGGAATAGGTTTTATTTTGGTCAGCGCCTGATGATGTCTCAAAAAAACTTTCCTTCAGTGCCTTCGGCGAATCCAAACCAAGCTTGCGCCTCCTTCCGCGTGTCAGCAATCCAATTCCTGGGGGGAAGAACTCTTAATAGTTTTTCATCACTCAACTTTCTTATTGCTGTTACTTAGCCAAACGATTAACCAATGTCCGTACAATAGCTGCAATTACCATGAACCGTTATTTTCATACACACTTCTCGACTTTTACGTCCAACAAGAGGCGCCAAATTCACTGACATCTGTCCAAATCAAAGTATACTGAACGCCATCACCTCCATGTGGCTGTCAAATCCACCGGTTGTCACATCGGACAAAA
Organism: Odontomyia ornata; assembly: GCA_963969285.1. Classification (NCBI taxonomy): domain Eukaryota; kingdom Metazoa; phylum Arthropoda; class Insecta; order Diptera; family Stratiomyidae; genus Odontomyia; species Odontomyia ornata. The sequence goes on along the minus strand of OZ017739.1, from coordinate 293,107,506 downwards.
CAGCTGTGTGTGGAATGGCACGCCATATGGCGGCAATGTGCCTCTCCAGTTGTCGCCAGTGGCATAGTTTTCTCGATGGCCACGGTGGAGGGGCATTTCCAGATGGCTATGTCTCGAAATGTGCCGGGGTTTGGGATTAATTCTATATTTCGAATATTTATATCCACAGATCTAAATTTTTGGACAGAAAAAAAAATATTTTCTGCGCAACGATATCCGCACGACAGATGAAGTCCGCTGGCACTTCGAGGACATATCCATCTGGCCGGTTGCAAGGGTTCGGGATCGGAATCACTTCGATTCCCGGGCGTAGGCGTCACATTACACATTCCCCCCCCCCAAAATCGAAGTAATTACGATCCCGTCTCCTATATAAAAGGTCTTGGTTAGGGCCGTGGCGGGTCGAAGGTCGGTTTCGAAGGATAGGCTACAACCATGTTCGTGAAGACTCGACAGTGACTATATAGTAGGGAGTCAGGTGTTATTCGGAGGTCTTCGTCTAGGCAAAGAGCGGGGTAGGCCAAGGTTTTTCGTGGGAAATAGTTGCACTTCATCGTCTAAGGTCTTTTGCGTGGTAAATTCCCAGGGTTTTACCAGTCATGTCCGCGATGAGGTATCGGGTGGGGCTTATTACTTGTAGAACTCGACACTTCACGAATTTCTTGTCTAGTTTGGCATTGTAATGGCGGGTGGCATCGCTCTGTCGGAAGTTTCGACGATATATCTCGTCGCCTACCTTAAAGCCAGAAGGATGAGATCGCAAGTTGTACCGCTCCTCTCCCATCCGTCTACTTTCTTCAATCTTCTCCCGCAGTTGATCTCGCAGAAGTTGGAGCTTTTCATGCGGTTCCAGAACCACGATTGGGTACTCTAGCGATTTCAGTTGCCGCAATAGCCGGTAAGCGCTCCCATGACAGATCATGTACTGGCCGAACACTGCGAAATACGGCAAAATGCCGGTAGTGGCGTGGTACGACGAGCGCAGCGCACTAGTGATGGCGGACAATTTGCGATCCCAGTCCTTCTGATTCGGGTGGACATAGGCGCGGATGGCCGCTATGAGCGTACGATTCAGTCGTTCGGATGCGTTGGCTTGTGGTGAATAGACGGCAGTTCGTTGGTGGATGATGCCGTATTTGGACATTAGGTCTCGGAACTTGCTGGAGGTGAACTGGACCCCATTGTCGGAGACAAGTTTCTCCGGAACTCCAAACATGTGAAAGACTCGATTCTCCAAGAAGCTGATTATAGGTCCAGTGTGCATGTTACGTAGTGGTTCTATGATAGGGAATTTAGAGAGCTGGTCCAGGACCACGACAGCTCCCGTGTGACCAAAAGCAGATCGAGGGTAAGGACCGATAAGATCAATGTACAAGCGCTGGAACACGCGTTCGGGGACCTCAACCTTACCCATGGGAGGCCGAAGAATGGTGTTGGGCGCTTTAGTGCACTTGCATAGCTCACAGGAGGCTACGTACGCTTTTATCTGTTGTGCCATCTTAGGCCAAAAGAAGCAGGTTTTCAACCGCCTAAGTGTACGACCGTATCCGCCGTGCGCACTTGATGGGTGGTCATGAGCCCGTCTGATAAGATCAGTGGTTAATTCTTCGGGCACCCACAACTTCCACTGTTCTTCTTCTTGTATGGGGTCTCCGGATGCGTGTCCCACCCGCTTATAAATAAATCCATCCGTCAACCGCAGTTCAGGAAGCTGGGGCAGTTGATTCTGGATAGTGTGAATCAGTTGTGTGTAGGTTGCTGACTTGAAGGCAGGATGGTCCAAATCGATCAATTGGGGACTGTCGTCCTCCTGGACCAACTCGGCTCCTTCAGGGGCGAACATTCTGGATAGGGTGTCGGGGACTACATGCTGGCTTCCTTTTCGGTGGCGAATTGTGAAGTCAAATGCCTGTAGTTTCAGTGCCCACCTGGCCAATCTGCCGTTGAGATCAGTCTGGCTCATTAGCCATTTCGGAGAAGCGTGATCCGTAACGATTTCAAAGGTGTGTCCCTCCACATAGGCTCGGAAGCGTTTCACTGCCAACACCGCAGCTAGACATTCCTGCTCGGAGACCGTGTAATTTCGCTGGGCTGGGTTCAACTTGTGAGACATGAAGGCTATAGGTCTCTCCTCGCCGTCTTGTGCAACCTGGACTAAGACTGCTCCCACCCCATGTTGACTCACGTCACAATGGATTGAGAACGGTTTGTCAAAGTCCGGGCTGTGCAGTACGGGGGCTGTAGTCAGACTCTTCTTTAGCTCTTCAAAGGCTCGCAAGCTGGACTCTTCCCAGACGAATTTACGTCCCTTACGCAGCATGTCGGTCAAAGGAGTGGTTATGGTGGCATAGTCACGTACAAAACGCTGGTACCATCCGCATAAGCCTAAGAATCGGCGTAACTGTTTGGTGGTCTTGGGTAGTGGAAAAACGTCAATCGCTTGAGTCTTTTCCAGATCGGTCTTGATATGGCCATGCCCAATGATGTGACCTAAATACTTCACCTCCGTCATCACGAACTGGCTCTTCCTTATGTTGATGGTTAATCTTGCCCTCCGGATGTGTAGAGCCACCTCCTGAAGCAGGTCGATGTGTTCGTCAAAGGTCTCGGTTATAAGCAACAGATCGTCCAAGTAAACGAAAACTTGGTGCCGCAAATGAGGTGGTATCACCTTGTCCATAAGGCGCGTCATTGTTTGGGGGGCACTGCACAATCCGAATGGCATGGTCACGAATTGATATAAGGGCCGGCCTGGGACTGTGAAGGCTGTTTTCTCCTTTGAACCGGGGTCTAAAGGAATTTGCCAGAAGGCGTCCTTGAGGTCTAAGCTCGTGATGAAGTGGGCTTTAGGCAACCGACTCAAAATGCCTTCGATCAACGGTAGAGGATATGCGTCCTTGACTGTGACGGCGTTCAAGCGTCTGGCATCTAAGCATAACCGGACCTTGTTCGGCTTGACAACTAAGGTGACTGGGGAAGCCCACGCGCTCTGTGATTCTTCGATTACGCCTAATGCTAGCATTCGATCCACTTCGGCATATAACGATTTTTCCTTCGCCGGAGATATGGCGAAATGTCTCTGTTTTATGGGTTTAGCATCCCCCACATCTATAGCGTGGAACACCAGGGCAGTCCGCCCGAGACCTTCTTTCTCATGCGATGGAAAAGCCGATATAGCCGAGTCTAGACGCAGTTGCTGATTTACATCCAGAGTATGTCGTAGTAAGTTAGTGGGTTGAGATTGGTCAGGAACGGTGATGACGGACTCCAGGGTCGAACCGGAAAATAGTGCCGGGGCCAAGTTAAATTTTCGAACGAAATCCACTCCTAAATAAAGATTCTGGGTTAACTGAGGTATGATGAAAAATTCCATAGGTTTAGTTACTCCTTTAAAGGTGACCTCCGTCATAATTTTTCCCACTACAGAGTGACGAGTTCCGTCCGCCGTGCTTAACCAGGAGGTGAAATGACGGATTTGGTCCGCGTGCATTGCCAGTACCTCCCCTGCAAACTCGGCAGATATGCAATTCACACTGGCTCCCGTATCGACTAAGCCTGATACTCGTTTTTGCAGGAGGCGTACTGACGCATATGGCCGAACATCATCCCTCAATAATTCGTCTAAGTATATGTCCTTCAACACTTTCCTCGACTGCTTGACTTTTCTCCAGAAGCTCCGCATCCGACGCGTGGCTCGCTTGCTTCGCGGTGGAACAGTTGTGGCCAATTCCTCATGGAAGATGCGCTGTCGAGTAGCCAAATAATTCCGCAGCCTGACATGAAAAGGTTTTACATGCCAAGGAACTTTCGCCTCGCTATCATTTCCCTGCGCGTTGGCCTCGGCGAAGGACGGCGTCGGTTGTGGAACTTCGGGAGAACTGTGTTTAGCGGTGCGAGTCAGCAGAGTTGGAGTCCTGTTGGGAGCTGGGTCATAACTAGTGATGGGGTCTGGATTGGTTCGTCCGGGGTTTAGGAGTGCCGACGGGTGGTCGCGGCACTCGGTGGCAAGTTTTTTCGCCCTTTGCAATTTGCACAGTCAGGTGCGTATGTGTCGGCCTTCCCGCATCGGTAGCAGAAAAGCGTTGGCTCCGCTGGACATGCATAGAACCGATGTCCCGGTTGTCGGCAGTTCCAACAGACCGTCGGGCTTGTAATTGCTTCAAGGGAGGGTCGATCAATCAAGGCTGGGTCCTCAAGCTCCGGTGGTGCTCCGCTCCTCGGTACTGGTACTGGATCAGCAAGCAGGTGGTCAGCTGCCATCAACTCCGCGGTGTGATGATTTCGGGGATTTGGTCCCGTTATGCGAGGTTGTGGACGGAAGGTACCTCGTCGCTCATCCAAGTGTTCTTGTCTACGGGCATGGAGGCGCAATCCCTGTATGGTGTTGATGGGAAAATGTAGAAGGCTGTTCTGGAGATCCCAGCGCATGTTCTCTCTGATAATTTCTACCAGTTCGTCCTCGGGCATGGTATTTCGCAAGCGAGTGCTCAATCTCACTATACTGGTGTAGTACTGGTCGAACGGTTCGTGAGCGCCTTGTTTCCGTTTCTTTATTTGCTCCCTTAGCTCTCTCTCAGTGAAGCCATCCTCAAATCGATTGCGGAAGGCTGCACTGAAAGAGTGCCAAGTGGGACGTGGCGTTGACTCTTTAAAGCTCCAGTACCAGTCGGCAGCGTCGCCGCTGAACAAAAGATGTGCATGCCGGAGGAAGGCCGAGGAATCACCTCCCAGGGTGCTGGATACCAACGCCTGAATCCGGAAAAGGAACCGGTCCGCCGATATCATATCGTTGAACCCTGTAAAGTTCAGGCGCCAACTCTCCATGATACGAGGCGTCGGGTCTCGAAAAAGTGTCAATGCGTTCCCGGGGGGAATCACATCCTCTGTTGACCTGTTGTACTGTACTGCCTCGGGGGCTAGAGATACCAACGGAGGTCCGGTACTGTGTCGTGGTCTATATTCGGGAGCTCTGGGATCCATTCCTGAGTTCCTTGGAGGTGGGACCCATTGCTCGGATTGTCGGGAGGGGGGCATCGCCACACTGGGATTTGGCTCCCAGCCAAGCGGAGTTCTCACGCGACTGGGTGGTTGGCTCATAGGGAGATTCTGGAGCTTTCCCTCCAGGTTGCCGATCCTCTCCGACATATCCCTCATCAACGCCACGAGGGTGTCAATGGAGTGGGCGGAAGGCATGGGTGTCACCTCGGACACGACACTTGCGGCCGGAACTTCACCGCCTACTGCTCCTTGCAGGTCTAAGAGTGGTTGGGACTGTTCGGCCTCTGGAACTCCTTTCGCCACTGCTCCACGCGTTGGTAGGGGCGTTCCGAGGGGGACGTTTAGGGCAGACCGATCTATGGATCGCCGGCATAAGGGACACAGCTCTGATGTGAGGAGGAGCTGTTGTACACAGGCACGATGGAATAGATGTCCACAATCCAATCGCACGCTGTGTACCCCCTCCACTACGTCCTCGAAGCAGATCCCGCAGTTAGCTGGTTGGACCGTTTGGGATCTGGTCCAACGCTTGTCTGGGGTCCGCTTCGTTGCCATCTTTGATTTTTGCTGGGTGTGTTGCCAATGGGTATTCCTAAAAAAAATAACAAGGTAAGTTACTCCTACTACTAACTTAATATATATGGAAACTTAGAAATATATTTTAGTGGCCGATAGTGGCGAGCTATTCCGATAAGATATAGAAAAAAAATTTATTTGATATACCTTTCCTTTCCAGTGGTCGACTCCTCCAACGGGAAAAGAGAGTGCGTGGTAATCTGCCGAAGAAAGGGTGCTTTCGGTCGATTTACAAAATTTATCCCCTAAACCCACATACATTACAAAAAACCGTCTCTAAACTACGTTAAAGTGACTCGACGAGACAAGTGGTAGAGCTACCGTAACGACTTTGTACGTGGTCAAAACTCCCGACGCGTGGAAGCATTCCGGGCTTCGCAACTCCAGCGTACGCCACCGAACGTTGAACCGATACCACTCGTCTAACACGCATAAGAAATAGTTAGAATCCTTCCGCGACATAAAGGCAAGGTAGCCTTCTATTTTCTTGAGAGTCCATGCTGATAGGTAAACCCATCAGACTGGCAGTTCCATCAAGAAAATAGAAGGTCCTTACAGGGGTTAACCTAGGACAACACATCGGAAGGATTCTGTCGCGAGAAAAAAAAATCAAACAAAGGAGAGCGGAAGCTACAACTCACGTGAAGCGACTTCTAAGGTGTATCACACAACTCCACTGCTCCTGATAGTGGGACTCGAGTACCAAAGTACCTTACATCCTCCGTAAAGGACCAACTCGTCAGAAGACGCGAAGTTCTTTTCTCCTTAGGATGTTTTCGGGCCCCACGTTGGGCGCCATTTGTAATGAATTTCACTTTTCAGATCGGACGCGGAACCGACCTCTCATCGGTTCTAGACGTTAAGTCTGAGTAGTGCCAACGGATGGTACCGACAGGTCAACCAATCCGTGCACCGTAACCCATTCACGCGGTGACTGCTTGTCGGCCAGCTAGTTCGGAGAGGATTTCGGTCGCGGGTCTCCGAATGGGTTACGCTCAATTACAATATTTCAGTCACCTGAACATGCCCGTTTTCCAAACGCGTCAACAATTACTCATCCTGAACGGGAAACCTACGTTATTTTAGTTCTGGATGTGATCTCTCCATAGATCTCAAATCAAAACTCTACAAAATCCTATAGGCGCGTTACCGAATCACCGACGCGGTACCGAAAAATATGCTACTCGAAATTAAACCGACGAAAACTACTCTAATGAAATGACGAAACAATCAAAGGTACCGCGTACCGCGCACGACGCGAAACCGACCTCAGCGGATTAGTCGAAACCCTACCCTCGCGACGGCATACCTACCCTACACTCTCTGTTCCCCCTGAAAAAGAACGAGCCACTGAAAGGAAAGTCGTTAGTTATTTTAGCAATTCATGATTTTTATTTTGTATTTCAAATTTAACTATTTCAACTATAAGTTTATATTGTATGTATATCGAATTATGTGTAAAATTTCTCAAAAGGATCATATAATTAAATTTTCTTTTGCACTTTAGAAAGACTAATTTTGTTTTTACCGTAACTTCAAGCGGGTGAACAAATACAATTTTTCAGTTGGTTTGTGGATGGACATTAAAAATATATCTTTTATGAAATTCTACATTACTACACATATAAATTATGTGCTAAGTGGAAAAGTAAACATAAATCTACAAAAATCTTTCATCACACAAAGTCAATTTCAATTATGTATCGAAGTTACAATCTATTTTTTTGGTAAAATATACCCGTGTTAAAATATTGATATCGAACGGCCCTTCAAATGTTATTTATTTCCTTACATGAAGAATATTCTTCGTATTTCTCTTTCGCTATTATGTTGTACGATTAAAATTGGGTATTAATTTATATCAAATTATCATGTGTACGATTAAGACTAAAAATAAAGTATTAATTTGCATGAAAATGAAATCAGCTAAAATAAAATTAGCTAGTAGCTATGCACAGTTATCACCGAAAGAAAAAACTCTCTAACCTTAAATTACACAGATAGAATCTGACTAAAGGCCCAAGTAGATATTTTAACGTTTAGACGTATCCGATGACTACTTATAGATGTTTTAATGGAAATTCATGCTTGCAAGATGCAAAACTTGCACTCAACTTTCAAAGTAAGGATATATTCACACAGAAAAATAAATACTCCAATACTATGTCAGGATTAATTAAACTAAGCTGCAACGTGACTTTCCACTCTTAATCACGAGCTTCCTCCGCCTAATTTTAATATATACGGAATCATGTACTCAATCTGTACATGACCTATCAGATTGGAAAAGAATAACTCCTCGATGAGCGTTGACTCAAACGACCCTAGCTGCATTAAACATAATAAAATTTTGCTGCGACGTTCATTCACGTCAGGATAATTTATACTATTCAAATGATTACGCAAACACTTCAGAGCGTAGAATTGCAATTTTTCCAGCAGCGCACGCTTGGTTTGATCTTTTATATTTAAATTATCTGGACTAAAAATTACTATCAACCGTATATAGGCACATTCGTGATCATCTAAGGCCATTGACTGTACGCTTTGCACAAATTCGTTAAGTTGAAATGCGTGCTCGGAGAGTTTCAATATTTTTTTATGCCTGTCCTTGACACTGGCCGTTCTGGCCAACTTTATTAATTTCTGACATTTGCAGAATATTCGTTACTAACGTAGACATTATTGTTGAGATCGATAAAGATCGAGAGCATTGCGCCAAGCCTATAGAAAACAGTTCTACCCAATGCCTTTTCAAAAGTTGACTTTTTATGTCTTCTGGTAATTGCTGAAACGACCGCACCCTTTTGATCCAGTAGACTGAAAGGAAAAGAAGTCGACTGCCACTTTCACAAACGTAATGCACATTTAGGTACGATGGAACTAAAGTAGGAATTTGCAAATTGAACGATACGTTCGCTTAGGAGAGTAGAGGACCATCAAATATTCCTATGGTAATTTCTGATTCTTCCGTTTCAGAGGCCGCAGTACGATCACGTCCGTTAACTTCGCGATCGATTCCATTACCAGCGCTTGAATCATCAAGCATTTGATTTGCATGCAGTCCTATTTCGGAATGGTCTTCTATGATGAGTTCCTCTTTCACAATAGTGTTATAAGTATACGAGTTTGATGTACTATTTTGCAAGCTATTATTGATATTCGTACTACTATTGTTACCAACCAAATTACCGCGAGTATCGTACTGTTGCTGGATGGAGGCGATCATTTCCAGTGATTCGTTTAATAAGTTTTTCTCGATAGAATTTTGTATTAGATTAACAGCGCTGGAGGGTGTGTTTGTTTGTTGGTGAAGAGTTTCAACAAGTCCAATGGATGTTACGCCATCACCAGTCGTGCTGTACTACCCCATATCTATCTCAGGTTTGAACTGTTTGAAAAATACACGGAAATGCCATATGTAACAAAACTTATTATACGATGTATGCTTAACAGGTGCTTCCGGTCAGCAAAATGTCATCCATAGTCCTATTTTCCACTAACCTTGTGTTCTGTCTGCTTAATATATCTGTTTGCTTCTGGAATAGGTTTTATTTTGGTCAGCGCCTGATGATGTCTCAAAAAAAACTTTCCTTCAGTGCCTTCGGCGAATCCAAACCAAGCTTGCGCCTCCTTCCGCGTGTCAGCAATCCAATTCCTGGGGGGAAGAACTCTTAATAGTTTTTCATCACTCAACTTTCTTATTGCTGTTACTTAGCCAAACGATTAACCAATGTCCGTACAATAGCTGCAATTACCATGAACCGTTATTTTCATACACACTTCTCGACTTTTACGTCCAACAAGAGGCGCCAAATTCACTGACATCTGTCCAAATCAAAGTATACTGAACGCCATCACCTCCATGTGGCTGTCAAATCCACCGGTTGTCACATCGGACAAAACAGCTGTGTGTGGAATGGCACGCCATATGGCGGCAATGTGCCTCTCCAGTTGTCGCCAGTGGCATAGTTTTCTCGATGGCCACGGTGGAGGGGCATTTCCAGATGGCTATGTCTCGAAATGTGCCGGGGTTTGGGATTAATTCTATATTTCAAATATTTATATCCACAGATCTAAATTTTTGGACAGAAAAAAAAATATTTTCTGCGCAACGATATCCGCACGACAGATGAAGTCCGCTGGCACTTCGAGGACATATCCATCTGGCCGGTTGCAAGGGTTCGGGATCGGAATCACTTCGATTCCCGGGCGTAGGCGTCACATTACACAATGACGGGTTACGGCTTTCGTAACATACATACCGAACTCAAATCATATACACCCTATAGTTCGGATAACTTCTTGTAGATAATACAACTTCTTGTACCTGAATCAAATCATTTAATGCAGCTTACATGTACTTGTTATAAATCTCGGTACCTTGAGCACATAATATGTTTGAAATTTTCATCAACCAATAAAACATCAATTTCAAAGAAATAACAATAGTTTTTCATACGGCTGGGTCAACGTTTAAAAAACTAATGACAAATGATTTCTGCTCTGCTCCTTCATTGATATTTAACCCTTAATAGAAATATAAACGTTGCTATGAAGGAAAGATTTTTTTCGATATTTTTCTAATACAAAACATTTTATTCTTTGGCGAAGAAGTTAAATTAGATATAAGCATGATTGGTCCATTCTTTTCTAAACCATTGCTTGTTATGTCACTTTCAATAGCCTTGAACTTCAAAAACTTGGCGTTCTAGCTGCTCGATTTGATTGGTAGGTTTCTTACTGGAGAGCCTTTTGATGGTAACTTCTGTCTTCATGCATTGCAGACTAACCCCTCCTGCCCCACGCTGGGTGCGCCCATGTTTGTGTTTAAACTAAACATCATATCAAGGAAATTAGATTCGAACGATCGAGAGTGCTGTGAGGTTTAATGACTTTGGTTGAAACTTCAATGATAATAGATTACAAAGATTGTCCTTAGAGAAGCTTTTTACGTTTCTCAAACAGGTAAGTCCAGTTTTCTTAAACGGAAAGGACACGATGTCAAAATATAGAGAAAGAGACTCATAAGACCTGAAAAATTCGAAACAACCTAGCCCCATTCATCGCAACCAATGCATATGTATCAGCTGTGCCTCAGAAAATTTCAAAAGCCTCAAGGCAATCATTCATCTATCGATAGCTCAAAGAGAAGATTTTATATAGGAGATTGAAAATGTGTTCTTGTTCTCAGTGAGAAAGTGATTACAGTGCAAATCTCCTGCACACTGCTCGTGTGACTTCTTCAAAACTGGGAATAAAATGAACTTAGTGGCTCTAATTCCACAGTGTATCACGTATGTACTACTTAGCACGGTTTTTGTGATGCGCCATTTAGTGTGTACTAGAATGCACGGCGATTTATGTTGGATAGTTAATTCTACGTAGAGCATACAATTTTCAGAACGTATGTGTTGAACGAAAACTTTCAACTCCGTCAAAAGTATGTAACATATGTATATGTTGATAAATGCCAGCAAATACTTCTTTTGAGCTTCACGCACAACTGCTAGCGTTCACTACACAGGTGACGGTTAACATGCTCTATGTGTCATCACCATGTAACAAGGCACAGTACTATAACCACATTAACAAAATAGCTATCGTATAGAAAACGAACATGGGTGTAAAGTTGGGCCGTATAGACTTGAGAAAGGGTTTAGCTATAACCAGTTAGTTGAATGAGGTCTTAAATCTGTCCAACGCAGTATGTCGACTGGGCTAATAAAGTCAAATGTTGCGTTGTAAGCAGAAATACGATGGCAATGCAGTTAGAAAATTCACAGCTGGATCGTTTTTCGAAGGAAATTGCACGAAGACGGGTACGATAAGGAAAAGAAAGAATATTAGAAAAAAACGCGAGCGGAGGAAAATGGGAAATGTAAAAAAAATTAAATAAAATAATGTCCATTATTATAATTAATCTAATTGGCAAGAAGCCACGCAGCTATCAAACGGAGTCGCAGCAAACAAGCAAAAGTAGAAAGGATCACCTAAAGTTTTGAACCACGACCAGAGTATATATATATACTAGCCGCAAGTTCATTAGCTGATCGGCCATATGAAAAGAGAGGTAAAATGTTCGAATAATATAAGAGAAATTAGTTTGTTCTGCCATCAAAGCCCAAAAGAATAATAAAGCGCCGGGCATCGATGAGATTCTAGTGGAATCCCGTTAAATATGGTTGCAGCAGTGTTCAGAAAGTTTCATTTGGCAACAAGAACATATGTAAAATGCGTGGAGCCAATCAATTGTATTCCCTATCCACAACGAATATGACAACCTACAGTGCGAAAACTTTAGAGGCATATCATTACTTCGTATGGCGTCCAAAATATTTTCAAAGGTTTTAGAAAATAAAATCAGATCATACGCCAACAATATTCTTCGCGAGTATCAAGGTTATTTTAGAGTAGGTAGATCGACAATAGATCAATTGTTCACTGTCAAGCTGGTACTTGAAAAATGCTGGGAGCTCAACATTGACGTACACCAAATTTTCGTTGACTTTAAGCAAGCATACGACAGTTTTGATCGTAACGTACTGCACCAAATAATGCTTTGCTTTGGCATCCCTGCCAAATTAGTCCGTCTTACGAAAATCACAATAACATCGATGACCTCCCAAGTCCGCATTAATAACCAACTCACCGATACCTTTGACACAAATATCAGACTAAAGCAGGGAGATGGGGTGGCCCCATCGCTATTCAATTTGGCTCTGGAGTACGTCGTAAGGAAGCTGCTTGTCGACACAAGAGATACATTACTATCCAAGTCGAGCCAAGTGGTAGCCTATGCAGACAACATCAACATTTTATCACGGTCATTAACAACTGCCAAAGACCTCTTCCTGAAACTCGACAGCGAAGCAAAACTAGTAGGGCTACAAATCAATGAAAATAAAACAAAGCTCATGACGCAATCGAGGACAAATACCTCAAGTACACAATATATCACACTTGGCGAATGCAGTATCAAAAATGTGAGCGAATTTGTGTGTTAAAGCGCCAAGATCAGTGATGAAAGACACAAAATACGCTGAAAAGTACAGCTGGAAATAACACATTTTTTTCAAGTTTGACGATCTTGAAGACCAGCTGCATATGCAGGAAAACAAAGCTCCAAGTATACAAATCTGCGATAAGACTTGTGTGAAACATGAACCCTAACCCAAGCATCTGCAAATATGCTGAAAGCGTTCGGGAGATGGGTCCTGAGGCGAATAATTGAAGCGAAGCTAGACAGGGAGCAATGACGAATTCGATACAACCATGAGCTGTATGAAATTTTTAACGATAATTGACTACAACACTGCCAGCCAGGCAAAACTGTTGTGATTATTCCACAACCTTACCCTAAGACTTCATTGAACTATAGCAAACATATGGTTTAACAAACAGTGTTTAAAAAACAATATTATACCAGAATTTGCAAAAATCATAATAAAGCAAAACACAATTGTTGCACGAAACATTCAAGCTAGTGCACAAGTACTTCGTATTAAAAATGAAATAAGAGCACTGTACATAAAAAGGACAAAATCAACCGACACACTTATAATTAACTAACATTATACAAACTCAAAACTTTCTACGATTCTACAATGACGCGAGACAAAATATTGATACTAAGCTCAAAACTGAATATGAGACTATGATAAAGAAACTTGATGAAAAAACAAAACACAACGACGACACCAGCGAACAAAGCCTTCTATCCACGCACTGTAAATCTATCAGATACGCCTTCTACGACACAAGCAATGCATCTGCAAAATAAGGGACTGAAACACAACTTATATAACACAAACCGCAACAATGACCTAGACCAACTAATAATCGACAAGGAACTAGCCATTAACAAACTGCCGCAGGAAAAACAGACACATGCAAGACATACTGCAGTAGATATACCACATAGAATATGCACTAACATAAGCAAAACGAATTTCCACGAAGACCATATGATATTAAGCCACATTCAGAAAAACACTTACAGATAATCTACTAACAGTGACAAAAGCTGACCAAAGACATACAACGGTGACACTTAAAACCACAAACTACGCAAAAAAAAAAATAGACGTCATTAACGCCAGCGTATACAAAATGGTAAACAAAGACCCCACTAATAAGTTCCAAGTAGACTAACGTACTGCTATTATACAACCCCACTAATCATTTATCCTAATACTGAGCCCCGCTACATAACCCCAAATCCATCCACAACACCCCTTAAAGCACAACCTAACCTCCACAAACCCAATATCCCTATCCGACATTTCGGCAATTATCACGCAGCTTCTGTATACCAATAAGCACGGTACTTGGCAACGATGATGACTGATGTCATGCACCTTGACGAAAAATACACACTGAAGAATAGCCGTGATCTAGCGAACTCTACCGCCTCTTAAACATTGACTGACACTAGTCGCGTTTTATCACTGGATATCACCAACCTTTATACCCGTCGATGAAACGAACGACCAACAGTGGATTTTGTTCACATATGTATGCAAAGAAACATACAAACTTCCTGAAGAAATGCAAACTGCATTCAAAGCTAACAACAACATTAGAAACAAACTAAAACCAAAACTGAATGCCACATTAATATACGAGAACAGCGGCATACACAAACTGACACGCAGGGACAGCACCATGGTATACATAGGAAGGACACCACGGAAACTAACGACAAGATACAAAGAGCCCGTACGATTTTTCTTACACAACAAGGCAGAATCCAAGTGTGTCACCCACCTACAAAACCATGCACATAAGCCTGACGCTATGGCAAACTCTATGACATTACCACACAACCAAAGCATAAGACTGAGACTTGCATCCTAGAAAGCAGTGGCTTGAAATATACAGGGTTATCTATTTCGTGGTAGGAAAGTATAACCCTGCCATTTGACATCTGTCTGAATTAAATGTCATCCAAAGCGTGTTTTTTTTAGTTGAAGGTTTGCAATTTAGAAATGTGCATCGTTTAACAGTCGTTGAACGCGTTAAAATTATAAAATTTTATTATAAAAATGGTGATTCTGCTGTATCAACATTTAGGGCTTTACGAGCCGATTAACGTTGACATAATCGACCTACACACCAAACAATTTCAAACACAGTGAGAAAATTTGAAGAGACTGGATCGGTTATTGATATTGCAAGGCCTGTGCATCATCGCAACATTCGTTCTGCCGAAAATATCGCTGTCGTTGCTCAAAGTGTGGAGGAAGACCCGAATTTGTCGATTCCTCGACGTGCTCAACATTTGGGCTTGTCTTACGGCTCATTGTGGCGGATTTTGCATGTGGCCTCAAGACCATACACAACGCAGAATGTATTCGAATTGGGTGATTGAACAACAAGCCATTGATAACGATTTTTCGAACAAAATTTTCTGTAGTGATGAAATAAATAAACAGAATTGCCGCATATGGGGCTCTCAAAATCTTCAGGTAATCGCAGAAAGGCCTTTGCATCCGGAAAAAGTGACCGTTTGGTATGCATTATGGTCTGGTGGTGTTATTGGCCCGTATTTTTTTGAAAATGATTAAGGAAGAGCCTTTTGCAAGAGAAATTTTCAGGACGCGTAATTTCGAGATTGAGTGATGTCAATTTGCCCGCGAGATCCTGCGACCTAACACCTTTGGATTTCCTTTTATGGGGCTATGCGAAAGATCGTGTTTACGCAATTGAAAACCAATATTCGTGAAGTTATGGCCGAGATATTGCCGGAAATGTGCCGAAATGTCATTGAAAATTACCTCAAAAGGATTAAGGCCTGTAAGAGGTCCCGTGGAGGACATTTGAATGATGTTGTGTTTCACGTATAATGGCAAGGTTCAATTTTTACATTGAATAAAAATTTTCCATCTGAATATTTTATGTGTTTTCTTCAGCTTTACTTTCCCAAGCGTAAAATGGATAACCCTATATAAGCATAGAAAAATAGACGGTGACATTATCAACAAACAACTTATTACAAATTCCGCTCATGTCAGAAGGGTTTTGTACCCAACTTCTCAGAAATGCAGTCACCAGCAATGAATAACGTCAAGAAATATGTCAAAGAGATGTGCACGTTCAAAAGAAAATCCATTGTTTTTCTACTTTCAACGGTCGCCATTTTGTTGTAAACCAACAAAAACCAATCAATCCATGAATTCTCAAAAATATTAATATGTTGATCAAGTCAAAACTGCAGTGACTGATTCGATGGAAAGTCCATAAAATACCAAAATCATGTGTTATTGTTGTCGTAATTGGAGAAATTTCAAACGGCTATATCTTCCGTGTTTATCATTCGATTTTCATCAAACTCACAAATTTTAAGGACCTTTTATAGGACTATCTAGTTTAAGGGCACCTATACGATTTTATTGGGGAAGAACCCTTAGTAAGACTACTTAAATATCGAATTTCGTTCAGTTTAAGGGTACCTGTTATTACATCAATATCTGTCTCGGGACTATTCTCTTGCACTGTCTCCTCTTCAAGTTTGAAGGACACAACAGTTTGCTCTTCACCTTTCATCACTTGATGTTTTTTCTTCTCTTCTTGCTGTAAGAATACAATGTCTCTTTTTGTTTCTACTACATTCTTTTCAGGATAGTCAATACGATAACCTTTCACATCTTCCTCATATCCGACCATCAATCCCTTCTCTCCTTTTGGATCCCACTTCAGTCTCTTCTCTTTTGGAATGTGTACATATACTTCTGTATCAAACGCTCTTAACTCATTGATATTATATGTTTTCCCAGTCCATACCTCAAATGGAGATCGCCCATCCTCATGGCTCTTCCCAGTCCTATTCAACACGAGCACTGCAGTATTTATGGCTTCAGCCCATAATTTCTTTGGTAAATTTCTTTCATGTATCATTGTCCTGGCCGCTTCCAGCAATGTCCTGTTTTCTCGCTCAACCTTGCCATTCTGTTCTGGGGTGTATCGGACTGTGATTTGGTGGGTTATTCCGCCTTGTAAACATTTCCTTCACATTCCTGTTCACAAACTCCAGGCCGTTATCACTTCTGAATGTCTTCACCTTGTTTCCAGTACTATTCTCGGCCTTATTTATAAATTCCTCAATTATATACTTGATCTTATCTTTTGTCTTCACAAAATACACACTTATGAAATTCGAATAATCATCTTTCAGCACAACGAAGTATCTTGACCCACCAACTGACGATTCTTCCATGGGACTGCATGTATCAACATGAATTAATTCACATGTCCCGGTACTCTTGTATTCGCTTCTGTTGAATGGCAATCTGTGTATTACACACCGGGGTGGATGTTTGTTTAACCTCAATGTTGTTTTTCCGCAAAGTATCTTTGACGTAGGTGAAGTTTTGGTGCGCTTATCTTCTGTGCCACTCGTTTAACGCTAGTTCTGCAGTACTCGCAATTTCACAATTATCACTTGCATTATAGCGTAAATCCAAATAAAACGAATTTCCAATTCTTTCCGCAACCGCGCAAATTTTATTTGCCTTGAAGAATTTGCATGATTTGTCATCTGTCACTATGACATAACCTTTATCTGTGGCGCGATTGACCGAAAACAGATTCGTTTTTAACTCAGGAACAAACAACACTCTGTCTATAACTGTGTCAAGCCACTCCTTTCCGTTCGGTAGTTGAACTGCCATCTGTCCATAACCAATCGCATTTACCACTGCTTCATTACCGATGATTGCGGGTTTTGGCGAAGTATTTGAGAATGATGTAAACAATGCACGGTCTCGATACATATGTTCAGTAGCGCCAGAATCGACTAGCCACTTAGATTTTTGCAGTTGATTCGACAGATTAGATACCACGTACGCGTTACTATTCGTTTTATTTTCACTTCTTAACATATTTTGTTTTCGAAAACGACACTAAGCTTTAAAATGTCCGAACTTGCCACAATAGAAACAGTTATTATTATTACTCACGTTCCCTTCACTGTTATTTTTATTGTTACTTTTACTCTCGGTTTGATAATGTCCACTTTTACCACATTTGAAAACTTTTGATGGTCCTTTATTTTTCACAAACTCGCTCTTCTTCAATTAGTAGTCTTGCCACTAAATTATCAAACGTTTGCTTGTCATCAGGCGCCGACCCTCAAGCCGAAATAAAATGTTTATAATCGTCTGGTAACGACACACATTTTTCGTGTATTTCCCCTCCCTGCGCGTCCCTCGAAGCAAAAAGTATCAAATCAAGACCTTTCATTTGATACCCATATCGGCTACCTTTGATAAAAAAACTTTTTTTCGGGGGCCACTCCCGTATACGGGGAGACCCCCCCTTGAATACTTTATAAGATTTTTTGTAGTTGAACTTTGAAGAGAGCACCACTTTACACCTGCATACGAAATTTGATGTTTCTTGCTTAAGTAGTTTGCGAGAAAAAGAGCTGTGACACACGGACGGACTGACGGACGGGCAGACGCACAGGCGGACAGACAGGTCGCGATTTTAGTAGGGTTTTGTAAAATTATTTTACAAACCCCTGAAAACTATACGGCTGAAACGAATACCCTTCTCTCCTTTGGAAGTTGACTAAGAATACTATCGACTTGAAAAGCGTGGTTGAAGTATCTGAAAATAAATTTTTAAGAAAGTACAGGGCATTGGCATCTAATGCTAGTTCAAGACCGTTACACCAAGAATTTTTTACAATAATTAGCTTATGTTTTTTGATGACTAATTTATTTTTAATTTATAAATCTACTCACTTTACTGATGATAAAAAATAGAATAATGGGGAATGCTTTCATTCTCTACATACTTCAGTATTATACGCCTTAAAATAATCTTTGAAGTGAAATTTTCACTGGCAACACACGCATGATACTTTATTTTCGCTGTGTTTCTGTCATAAAATATTAGAAACTTTTGATCTTATCGTATTCATTGTTTATAAATGGCTTTTTTATTCGTTTCATGAAAATTGGCTAAACGAAATAAAGCATACAGTATGAAAACTCGAACTTGATGTTTTACTATAATGAATCAAATAAGGAATGTTTTTACTGGAAAAAAAATTTTACTGAATTTATTTATCTTCCTTTCTTAGGTCTTTGTAAATAAATGTTTACAAAGGCGTACTAGCTTCGCGACTTGTTTGTCCGTCCATCCGCCTGTACGTCTGCCCGTGCGTCACAGCAAGTTTCCTCAGAAACTATAGAAGCTAGAAAGCTTAAATTTAGTGAAAAGGTCAGAAGTGGTGATCTCTCAAAAGTTCAGCTCTTACCAAACATTTCAAAATTTTTTAAGGGGGGTCCGTTCCCCCTAATACCGAAGTAGCGCTTAAAATGTTTTACGCCGAAAAATCTGAAAAAAATCACGGAGGTAGGTCTTTATGAGTACAAGGGAAACAAATACCTCGGAAATCGAAATTCACTCAATTTCGTTAATAATAGTATGATTTGTAGATTTTATATTTTTGCTCATAAAATAAAAATTATACCTTTATCCTTGTTAAAATTTTGTAATTGCATAGGTTCATGCAAAACCTTAATGTTGACAAAATATTATGGAAATCGGATCATAATCAAGTAAGTTTTAGTCATTTCAATTGTATACAATTACAACAACAATAACACGTTTTGATGGTTGATACATATTTCAAATTGACCCAGGCACTTCAGTTTTCTTTCAATATTCATGAAAATTTCAGGAGAAGTGTTGAATTTGGATACGTTCAATCGGCAGAGCATTCAGAAAAGTAATTTGAACTGGACCAAAACGGCGGCTGCAACGTGCTTATGAAATATATTCTGCATCTTTTGCATAAATTTGAACGATTTCTTATCCAAGGATTGGATGAATAATTCAAGTCATCGATGCTATTAGAAAACTTCCTTCGAACTCTAGGATAGTTACAAAGACCTTCTGTCAGGAGCACTCTCCTGCTTACTCAACTCGTTCATACCTGCGAAGTGCGAGGGCGACCCGATTAGTTCTTAGCCTCACGCCCGATGAGAGATTCATTATCGTGTAGTACATTTTCGTAGACGTCCACTGTCAAATTTCAGCCAAATCAGACTCGTAGTTCTTTTTGACCGCGTGTGGAAGCGGGCGTCTCCACGGATTAAGAAAAATGAAGAAAGAGCGATATCGGTTGGCGATTCGATTCTTGTTTTTCGAAGGGAAATCACGCAGCGAAATAAAAGAGCACTTAGACGCTGTGTACGGGGGCTCTGCTCCTGCAATGGCGACCATAAAAAATTGGTTTAACGGGTTTCAACGTGGTTGCATGACGGTTTTTGACAAGCCACGCCCAGGTGTCCCGACAACGGCTGCCACGGAGGATAACGTGACAAAAATTCATGAGTTCATATTGGCAGACCACTGATTCAAGGTGCGCAAGATAGCTGAGTCAGTAGGTATCACTAAAGTCAGTGGGCATGAGAAAGCAGTCGGCACGATGGGTGCCGCGTTCGCTCACTCTGGACAACAAACGTAACCGTGACACCCATTCAAAACAGTTTCAGTTTCTGCGTCGTTTTTTGCACGTCGACGAGACATGGCTTCACTGGCTACACGATCCACCGTATTCTCCAGATATGACACTGTGCGACTTCTTTTTATTTCCAAACTTGAAAAAGTCACTCGCCGGGCAGAAATTTGAGTCGAATGAGGACGTCATCGCTGCCAGGGAGGCCCACTTTGCAAACCTCGAGAAAACGTATTTTTCAGACGGCCTAAACAAGTTGGAGCATTGCTGGGTCAAGTGTATCTAGCTAAGAGGAGATTATGTTGAGAAATGCATTGCCACTTTTGAAAAATTTTCGTTTTTGTCTTGTAGGCCAGGAACTTAATGGACCACCCTCATAGATATCTTGTTAGGTAGATAGAAATTTATACAGTTTTGATGTGTTTGCTATACTTGGATTAAACATTGTCTAAATCTAATAACTTAAATGTTTTTTTAATATTGTTATTCAATAAAAATAAAGAACTAATGACGATGGAGTATACTCTAATCAGGATTCGATTAATGTGGTAATTATCTATGTACGTAGTATTCAGTGCGATAGTATTTTATAGGAATCAAGGTACGCTATTGCCAACCAAACCAATGTGAAGATTTTGAAATGAAAATATTTTGCGTCCAATTATGCAACAGCAAGTAGACAGGAGAATACCCTTTCAAGAATAGTACAGTCCTAACTTCTGAAATTTAGACATTAATTCTAAACTATTCATGAGTGAGTTCAGGAACACATTGTAGTGTCCTCTGCTACTAATTATGTTAGTTACTCACTTATTGAAACATTTATAACTAAAACCACCTTAAACAAATTGACAACACTTTAGTATTAAGTAATGAAGAAGTTCTAGTAGTTATATTTTTGGCACTTGTGTAAATAGAATATTGATTAATAAATTTCAAACAAGTTGGGTAGACAGAACTACGCTCGTATCAGAAGGGTTTTGTACTTAACATACGATATGCATACATACGAGTATAGGATGAAACTATAATGACATGCACAGCAAATATATTTTAGCTTTAAAAGAAAAACCAGTGCTACTCTATTTAAACTGGCTAACATTTTGTTGCAATATTGCTTAAATCATTAACTAAGCCGAATCTTAAATGGCTTTTTGTATTATTATATATTTGGAGAAAATACAATCAAAACTGTAGTGTCTGGAGAAATCGTGTTTGATTGTTATAATTGGAGAAAATTCAAACGGCAATAATTTCTGTACATTCTATTAAAACTCATAGAGTATAACGACCTTTTAAATGACAATTAAGCATATACTTTCATCCAATTGAATCATACTAATACAGTTTTACTGGCGAAAATATTTAATTTACAGATCGTACTATTATTGGCAAAGTTGAAAGAATTTCAACCATTAAGTTATTTGTTATTGGATCTACCTTCATAATTTTTTCACCGATTATTTTTAGCTGCTCATCTTCAGATATTCATGAATAAATTCAATCAAATATTACTAGCATGTACCTTAAATCATGAAATTCGCGAAAATAACACAATTTTATGCAATATTCTCATTTAAAACGGCCGCCATTTTGTTTTACGATTATGAAATCCTAAAACGTTAATGGAAATCCTAGCAAACCCGTAGTATCAAAGTTGATTAGAAGTGCATAGTGTCCCATAGCCATGTATAGTTGCTGTTGTATACGGGAAAAAATCCCATAACTCTGTTAAATACCATTCGAACTTTCTGGAATTTTCAGTAATGATTAAACTTGTAAATTGGCCTTTATCTATTGAATTTTATTGAATTTGAGGGTGCCCTTACAATTTTATTCAAGAGAGTGTAAAATTGATAGATCATACTATTCCTAACAAAGTTGAGGGAATTTCACCTTCTGACGTATTTGTTGTTGTAGTGCTCATAAGGATCTACACTCATGATTTTTTTCAGATTTTTCGGGCGAAAGGTTTCCAATCGCGAGGGGGGTACGCCTAAATCACGTGCATTTCCCTTTCCGCTGCTTCTCTCGATACTGATAAAGCAATTGTAAGACCTGTTTTGAAAAGATCTCATTGTGACCTTTCATATAATATCTACCTTTGCCACATTTGATGAAAAAATTTTTTTTTGAGATTCACTCCTCTATATAGGGAGACCCCCTTAAAATTCTTTGAATATTTTTTTTCACACCAAATTTTTTTGGAAGTCATAGCTTCCAACCTTTCCACAGAGTTTCATGGTTTTAGTACAAAACCCTAAAAACATTTGACAATTTTGAAAAATATTATTGCATCGAATTGGAGGGCTGAGAACGCTCGGTACGAAAAATTTCAATTTAAACCAACTCGTGGGTGTCCTGATGCACATGGATTTTGGTTATGAAGTTATTTAAAACAAACTTATCTAAATAACTTATTTATTTTTCGGACGGCAGTAGACTGAGAGAGAGTACATGGCATGATATTCTTCCAAAAATAGTCTATCAAATGAAAGGTCTATCGAATGAAAGGTCTTGGCAAACAATGTTCAAAATAGTTCTTAAAACAGTGTTGCCATTATTGAGGGGTGCAAGGGAAGGATAAATTTACAAGCGCCCCTCCTTCCAAGCGTTTGGATACCTATGATCCAAAATTAAACTAATTTTTTATAAGTCAGTCAAAAGCAAATTTTGATATTTATTGGCAAAAGCATTAATCGTCGAAGGAATTGAGCCACGAAATCTTATTGGATATTATTTTACTTCGATAAATCAACGAAAGCAAATAAGCCAAAGACTAAGGACTGTTGTATGGAGGCAATCGTCAATAAAAGAAGACACATGAATAACCAGGACTCCGCAAATGGCGGGTGTAAAGCCGAATTAGTCGAAGACAAACAAGAAGTGATTCGACTTCTAGCTGAAAATCAGGAATTGAGACTACGACTTAAAACCTTCGAAGATATGCACAAGACAGGGAAGAAAACTCAAGATGCACAACCGGTAAGGCAAATAAATACGGAAACTAAGGCCAAGAACACTGTCAAACAAATCATCCCAGAAGATATACTAAGTGCTGAAGGCGCTAACGATAGCTAAAACAATTATGCAGCGCTGGACGGACGCCAACCAGAAATGGGCGTTGAAGAAAGTATTGAAGGTAATTTTAATCAAAATAACAATGATAATTTTATCCTTTACTTATAACCTAAAAATAAGGGGAAGAAACCAGCTCGCAATTTAGCTGGTCCTTCTCAAAATGTTTACAAAAATACAGAGAAAGTTTTGCCAACTAACGTGTTCGGTCAAAGCGGAGAGGATATGGTTCAGCTTTTGGCAGCCGAAAATAAATAAACCAATCTCGAGATGGAAAGCGTTAATGCCGGAAAATTAACAATCAGAAGGAAATCACTAGTTGATTTTAAATCAGCTAAAAATGCACTGAATTCTACGGACGTTCCGTACTTCACTTATACCCCGAAAATTGAGAAGAACCAGACCTTTTTGTTGAAGGGCTTGGACTGCGGAGAAGATACAGTCGACATTCTCCCGGTGCTCAAGGAACCTGCACCTGAAATTGAATTTATTTCCGTTAAAACCTTCGCAACAAGAAGATCGACGGTAGAAACGCATAATTTACCACTTTACTTAGTACAGATTCCAAATAAGAGCAGTCCAAGTGCTCTTCATCAAATAGGATACTTGAACTTCAGAGTGGTGAGGTGGGAGTGCCTTCAGAAAAGAGAAGTAAATCAGTGTTATCGGTGTCAAAGATTTGGACATTTGGCTTCCAACTACGCCATGCATTATCGATGCGTCAGATGCATGGAAGTTCATGCTCCCGGTGCGCGAAAATTGGCTTAGCCGGAGCCAAAAGAGAAATTATATTGTGTTAACTGCGGTGTTTTTAGCCACCCGGCATCATATCGAGGATGATCCCGATATCAAGATGCGAGAGTAAAATTTGTCCCAAAGCAAACACAACTACACCGTAGTTTCTTACTTCCAGGCTTCGTCAAGCCCGGAGTATCATTTGCACTCGCCACTAGAGGACCAGCAGAAAATGCTGTAAATAATGTAAGCAATGTAAGTGGCAACAATGAGCTGCTTCTCAAAATTTACCAACAACTAAATTTTTTATCGGAGAGAATCGATAAACAAAATACGAAAATTAATTTTGATTTTCAGCGTTTAGGGCTTTCAAATGCCTCAAAATAACTTGTCATCCAGTCACATTCCCATTGATAGGATTCGTCTCATCTCGATCAACGTCAACCCCATTGTTACTATACACCAACGTGATTATCTCGTTGAATTCATTGTTAAGCAACAGCCTGACATCATGCTTCTCACTGAAACCCACCTCAATTCATGGCACTCCATGACATTCAAGGATTTTGAATTCCTAAGAAACGATAGGGCAAACGGCGATGGGGGAGGTGGTACCGGGATTTTGGTTGAAGACTATATTGTTTCCAAAATATTGAAAAAGTCGAATTCAAATTCCGTTCTCAAAGTCTCACTGCTAGGTGGGAATAACCTCTTCTCAAGATCAAGGAGGAGCCCAATTCCTTGTTTGAAATACTCGAATTGAACAGGCTGCATAGTTATTATATTCTTGCTGGTGACCTGAACGCCGCCACTAATCCAAGAGTTGTATTCCTGAAATCGTGGATAACAGAGAACCAAATTGAATACATGTGCAATCTACATGGGTCAGAGTTCCCAACATACCCTAGGACAAATTCATATTTGGACCTCTGCATTGTTGACCCAAGACGTGAATTCAGCTTTTATGGTCCTCAACGGAAACTGCAGGTGCTTCCTTACAAAAGGGACCATAACGTAATCGTAATGGATATCAATCATCAAAGGGATGATATCTTCCTCATTCCAGTTTAACATGAAAACCATCGGTTGAATTTCAGTAAAACTGACTGGGGAAAGTTTCAAAAGAAGTTTAATCAGGAGTTCCAGAAGCAATGTTTTCCTTCTGATGATGGCAACTCTGGCGTAATGGCTCCTAACGATAGGAATCTAGCTAACGATGAAATAGATGTCTATTTGTCGAAGTTAGAGAAGCTGACGTTGGAAACGGTTGAGAAAGTAGTTCCCAAGATTAAACATCGAAACAATATGGAAGGATATGAAACACCAACCATCACAAGGTTGAAAAGATTGAAAAACCTTCTTCTCACACGCCTCAACAATATTTATCGGCGATTTTTGGACTACAACCATCCTTCGTTGGCTTTGTTAAACTTACACCTTCATACTTCAGGAGTGAGGTCAGCAATCAATGGGCGGAAAAATGGCGTTTTCGTGAAAGTAAATAGCATATTTTGTAAGAAGTCTCGAGTGAAGGTATCGAATCTTAAAGTCACTAGTGATGTGATAAATCTTCTCGATAGGGCTGGTATTGAAATTGACAGTACGACTCCGGATAGAAATGAAAAGAGGATTATTTGTGAGGGATTGCATAAACTTACCCTGACTGGTTTTTTTTTCATTTAGAGATTTTATAGTAATTATTATTTAGTAATAGTTATTTGATTTATACAACAAATTTTTTAAAAGTAGCGCTATCCTAAAAAAAGAATATTTAATTTCATAGATAGTAAGCTGCAATTAGTTAAATGAGTAGGATGAGTGTGTCTAAAAAAGATCTTAAGGCTACGTTATACAAATTAAACGAGTCTCATACAAAAAAAAACAGCTTAAAATTTTAAATTGCACCCAACAGTAGAGGAATGTGAACCTACATAGCTCGCCTAGAGAAATGATAATGAACGAAAAAAGCAACTATTTATATAAAATATCGTAGGTGCTATATCAGTTGTCGACTTTGCGAGTAATAGGATGATATAATACGATAAGATGCCTCTTGTGCTTTGATGGCAAACAAATATCGTTAATCGATTATTTTCTTAAAGACAATGTTATGATTATGATGATAATAAATAAAGTTGGTAAGTATTCAATTCAAATCTCTGTTGAAACATGGATTTATATAAAGTAGGACTTAAGAAGGAGAACAAAGCTAAATCATCCGGATTTGCTTCACAATTTTCCTTAAAGATCTTTCCCCTAGTCCAGCCATACTCAACCTGCGGCCCGCCGAGCTTTTTTGTGCGACCCTAAAGACATTCATGGTTTACAAAATCTGGCATTCTATATTTCGTATATCTTGAGATTAATTTTGACTTTGACGTGCAGATAGTGACACCCGAAGAGGATTGTCTTTGTCGCATAAATATACCAAACCACCCACCGTTGTCGTGTTAATATCAGATCTGGTACAGAGTGTTGCTATTGCACACGCTAGATTTATTCCCAAAAAACAAACATTTGACAGACAAGTATGCGCGCAAATAATTTTTCTTGTGGCAACACATAAATGTTTGACAGCTCCAGTGTTGTGGCTTCATTTCAAGTAAACATTAGCATTTTTTGCTATCTTATATAATATTGTATTGTTATAATTTAATTACCCATAATGGCGGGAGTGTCTTCGAAATGTAAACGAAAAATATCTGATGAAAAGAGAGTGTTCCAAGACAATTGGGAAGAAGAATATTTCGTTGTTGCAAATAAACATGGTTCGACCACATGTTTGATCTGTCGTGAGAGTGTTATTTTAAAAAAATATAATATTCTTCGACATTATACCACAAAGCACAAAACATTTAATGTAACCTTTCCTCGTGGCTCCTTAATAAGACGTGAAAAGTTAACATTCTTCAAGAAGTCTTTACAACATCAACAAAATATCATATCAATGGCGGTATCACATGACGCAGCGGTGATAAGAGCGTCGTATGAAATTTGTTACATACTTGGTAAACATACATATGAAACCATTTACTGACGCAGAGGTTGTGAAAGAATGTTTCCTCAGTGCTTCCAACATATTATTTGATAAATTTAGCAATAAAAGTCAAATAATATCTCAGATCAAAAGTATGCAGCTCTCTGATTCTACCTTTGCTAGACGCATTGAAGATATTGCTAAACACATATTTAATCGCATCATAGAAGATATGAAGAAATGCAAATATTTTAGTTTGGCTTTTGATTCTAGCACCGATATTTCAGCAACATCACAATATTCCGTTTTTGTTAGATATTGTACCGGACAAAATGAATTTTCAGTTCATGAAGATTTTTTGAAATTTCTTCCTATGAAAAATCAAACCAGAGGGACGGACTATCTCAATACTATCAGTACATTTCTGGAAAACAATGATATTGATATAGAAAAATTGGTTTGTGTATGCACGGATGGATGTCCTTCAATGATCGGATCTGAAAAAGGATTTATTACTTTATTGAAAAAGAAATATAATTTGACAAATCTCTTATCTTTCCACTGTATCATTCACCAAGAGAACTTAGCAGCACGTATATCCATTGCCGAAATAGACGCCGCAATGAAGACTGTAATAAGTATAGTTAATTTTATTAGAGCACAAGAACTGAACCAAAGGAAATTTAAAAGTCTCTTGGAAGAATTGAACAGTAATTATAGTGACGTCCTTTTACATACCTCGGTGAGGTGGCTAAGCCGAGGAAAAGTTCTGGAACGGTTTTATTCTTTGAGGCATGAAATTATTTTCTTTTTACAGCAAAATAATAAAATTTACATCGAACTTGACAATGATGTATGGTGGTGTCTTTTGGCTTTTCTGTGTGATATCGCAGAAAAACTTAATGAACTCAATCGTGGCTTACAAGGCGAAAATAAAATCATTACGCAGATGGCGAATAAAGTATTTGCTTTTGAAGAGAAACTAAACATCTACCACGAAGAAATAGAGAACCAGGTATTCCATAACTTTCCAACTATAATAAAAGCTAATCAAGAAGGTATACATGTTTCTAAAGAAAACTATACGATATTTTTAAATTATTTAGCTGCCTTAGCTAAGGAATTTAAGAGCAGATTTCAGGACTTACGTTGTATCAAGAATTGTTTGTTACTCATAGAAAATCCCTGGCACCTAGAAACAGCCACTATAACAAATTTAGCTGCATTGGGATATAATTATGCCGAGCTTTTTGACGAATTTATTGAATTTCAGAACGATACTAATCTGAAAGCTATTTTTGAAGAAAAAAGAGAAGGAAAGGAGTACATCCATTTTTGGAAATTAGTTCCAGAAAAATACAAGACTGTAAAAAATTGTGCCTTCCTGCTCCTCACATTGTTTGCATCAACATATCTTTGTGAATCATCATATTCCAAAATGAAATATGCAAAAAACGTATACAGGAATCGACTTACTGATTCTCACCTTGATGACGTATTGAGGGTAGCATGCAGCAATTACAAGCCCGATTTGTCTAAAATTGTTGAAAATTTATCACAATATCAAATATCACACTAATTTTGTAATAAACGATACATGTTACTTTTGAGTTTTACTTTTATCACTATATTAATATTTAATGAACCGTATGCTGATAGAAGTGATATATACTATTACACGACAACCCCCCCCCCCCCCCCGACGCGGGTTTTGATTTGCCAAGGTATCACTTGCGGCCCGCGAAGCTTTACAAATATATGTATGTGGCCCGGAGTCAAAAAAGGTTGAGTATCACTGCCCTAGTCTCTAAGGGTTCGGCCACATTGCGATTTTCCTGTCGTAACCAGCGATTTTTAGACGCAAAAACGAACACACTACGACAAGATTTGCAAAGGAACTTCAGGCATGCGCAGAACTAATATGCTCATTTGAAGGTATGTTTTTGCCAGGAACACATGCGCCAACTCATTTGTGCGCTATGGAAGAAACTTCCGTGCACGTCAGCGTCAAATGTCCAAATGATGTGCGCCTGCGCGAGTTTGACAAAAACTACCTACTGAACTGGTTTTAGGAGAAATCGCGAATTCCTGCGACTGCCGACCTGGACAAAATTGTCGAAAATCGCAGTGTGCGGGCTCCCATTTAACCATGTGTAACTTGCGACAGAGGTGCGGCTAAATAGTCGTAGTCTGATGCATCCCTTAACTCGGTTTTTCACAATTCTACGCAACAGAAAATTTTCTGTGTGATCCCGAAAAGAGATTGCGCTGTATTTTGCGAGAGTGCAAAACTATTATCTGGCATTAAAACTATCACTTTACTGTAGCTCTAGGCTACCTTAGCCCTCTGCATGAGGAAACTGAGCTATGTGATTATTGACACGCTATTTTGCCGCTGAAATGATTGCTTGTTGGCGCCGTTCACGTATTTTTAGTCGCACTACAGAGGCCATCCGCAAATGTTAGGTCCGGAAACATCTGTCTCACAAATGCCGCGGTAGAAGAATTAACAATTACACTACGCATCTATAGAAAAAGGGTGGGCATTTAGTACATATCATGCGGTGATTTCACGAGAGATGAGAGATGCACAAAGTCAATAGTGCAAATTAAAATCCTAACCTTCAACTCCACACAGTGAATAGGCAACTCGAGTAGAAAAAGTGCCCCTAAATACCTTAGAGACTCCTGTCGGTTGTAAGTGTAACCAATTTTGCAATTTTCCAACCTTAAGTCCAAGTTTGACCGCCTTTTGCTGTGGGTCCCATTCACCGATCGAACGACCAACAATGCGATCAACTCTCGGTCGGGTTAAAAATACATGTAATTCATCTCGAAATCTAGAGCTTTCGTCCTGGTCTTCCTGAGAACCACCAACTTCCGTTTTCTTTAATCCTCGACGTACAGGAGAAGCGGCTCGGTTTCTTTCTCGCAACAGGCATTCTACGCCATACAAAAGCATTAAAACATTCAAAAACACGTAAATGTAGTTACCTCTGAAAATTCCCAACTCCAAAATGATCTTAATGCTTTATTTTACTTTTTTACTCGTTTCTTCTATATTCAGATTAAAATCTTGGCAGCATGTGATATAGATTCGATGTTTTATATTGTTTCAATGTTCAAAGGAGCAACATGTTCAATGAATTAATTTGTAGTCATTCATTGCTGGCATTCATTCTTGGTTCTGCAAAAACGTAGGATGATTTCCATTCCTTATCAAACCAGGTATAAAGAGCTTCTAAGGATGTGGGAAATTATACCCATCAATACTTCCTTACAGGCGGGCTCAATTCAAAAGCTATTATTCCTCACAACAACATAAAATCTCTTTTGGTTCATTTTGATTAACAAATCTATTATATCCTGGCAAAGCAAATAGTTTCCAAAACACAAACCTTTTGAAAGAATCAGCCAGCGAACCAAGTTAGCTGCACAATAACTGTATTGTTGTTGCCACCCGCTCAATCGAAACGAAAAAGGCAACGCGAAACGTGACTACTTAAATTACCACGAAAATCTATCTCCATTTCAAAGAACTTGAAACTGTTGGCCGTATTTTTTTTTTGTTTTATTGCGAATTTGGGACAATTTTGGGAGCACTCCGAATGTTTAAGCAGACACACTACTTCCGAATTTAGCCAGTGAATGAGAAAACGTAAAATTATTATTTCCCGGGATTTATTGTAATAAATCACAGACACGATCACAACGAATGACGAACGGCCTGTTTGACGGGAATTCGTCAAAACTGACGTAAGGTAGGAAGCCATATGGCAGAAAATTTGCATATGTATTAGCCAGCAGTGGCGTAGGGCCGATTCATTGCAGTATTTCCGATCTTGAAGAAAGGAAAAGAATCTTCATGCCCTAAAAGCTATCGTCCAATCAGCTTGTTGCCTAACATCAGCAACGTGTTTGAAGTGATACTCAACAGACCATTAAACGCCCATATTGAGAAATATGAGTTGATGCCGAATTGCCAATTTGGTTTTCGTGCCAGGCATTCGACCACACATGCAATAACGAAAGTAACCTCAGACATCTATTGGAAACTAAATAACAGAGAATGTGTTGGAGCGTGTCTCATTGACATGGAGAAAGCCTTCGATACGGTGTGGTTAGATGGACTAGTTTTTAAACTCCTTCCTTCGACAAGTTCCCCAGACACCTTTTCGCCATGATGTGCAATATGTTATACGGGAAATCGTTAGTTGAAACTGATGAAAATCTGACAACAATGCGCGAATTCAAGGTCTTGAATGGTCTACAGCAGGGAACAGTTACTGCTCCTCTGCTCTTCTCAATATTCATTCAGAAGCTATTGAACGGCTTTGATTTTAACGTTGTAATGAATCTTGTGACGCCGCTGGCGACTCACTAACACACCTTGCCACCGAGTGGCTTGGCATCTCACGTCGGTTGTGACGGTTGCACATCCCACGTCAATTTTGTCGTGGGATGTCAAAAAGGAAAATTTGAAGTAAGCGGAGGCCATTCAGGTGAAGTTGCTGCTGGTTGCTTATTCTACGAAAACTTTACGCACGCTTGCAAATTGAATTCCTTTAACTTTAACCTAGAAAATAGATTCGACATCACCAGTGAAATTTCACTTCGCGAGTTTCAACTTTTTTCGCTACCGAAATCGGCAAAGTCGCCATCGTCGCAAGCTGCGTGGCGATTGAGTGAGGCAGCCACCCCAAGAGGATATCCATGTGGAGCACCCGAAGGCAGCGACAACCGCTAGGATGGGAACGCGAAACTGTGAAAGAAAAGTGCGCGGACGAAAAAACAAGTAAAGTTTCCGATATTATAGGTGCCGCTTCCTTAATTCTAACCAGCTACCTGCTACGAATCGGGTCGGATGTCTTAAACCGTATCTCGGGGAAATGTTGGGAGTTTCCATCCTGAGCCGAGTTTTCTGACCGCTGTTTTTGTTGTCGTGTTTACACTTACCGTGGTGCCCCGGGTTGGTTAATTTCGGTCTTGATTTTATTCGAACCTGGTGATTTGCGCTTTTTCTGGAAAATAAAATTACAGTATTTTCAAGCACTAAATTCGAACGGGCTTTATGTTCATATGCTGGGTTGAACCTTTCGATTTGTTGTCTTGTTGACTGCACACGCGACCGCATTGGAAAATTAGGTGGCATCTTCCTTCGATAAATTTTGATGCTTGTTGGGAAAGTTTCTGCGAAATGAAATCTGCGGGTCGGCAACCGTAATGACTTGTGTTTTTTTATTCACCCCAGAAAAACCAAAGCATAATCGAACAAATTCTGGCTTGTCCTGAATCGGGTACCTGATCGTTTCTTTTCATAAAAGTGTGAAATAAACTTTTCTTCAAAGGAAAATTTGCGGGCGTTCCCCCTATGTCTTGTCCATTGTACTGGGCCCAATACAAATCCCGAAAATCTGTTTATTGCAATATTTCAGTTGGCCGTATTTCTAGATGAACCCCAAGTGCTTCGTTCGAAATGGTGGGAACAATGCTAATGGATCACTGGAATGAACCACACATTAGGAAATTGAAGTGACAGTGTTATAGTGTTCGGAGGACTCACGGTTATATAGAAAGTAAAGAAAGCAAAGAGAAGTCAGAAAGTAAGCCAACTGAGCCAACGTGGAGAATTAAATGGAATGGTATTTTTAGGGTTTTGTACTAAAATACAAAACCCTATTGCAATCACGACCTGTGTCCGTCTGTCCGTCCGTCCGTCCGTCTGTATGTCACAGCACTTTTTCTCCGAAACTATAGAGGCTACAGCCATGAAACTTTGTGGAAAGGTCAGAAGTGGTGACCTCTTGAAAGTTCAAGGGTGAAAAAATTGTTCAAAGGGGTTTAAGGGGGGTCTCCCCATATAGGGAGTTGACCCCTCAAAAAAAAATTTTCACCATTGGTAGTCGAGTAGGGTGTCATTGGAAAGGTCTCAATAAGATCTTTTCAAAACAGGTTTTAAAATTGCCTAATGAGTACCGAGGGGGGCAGGGGAAGGGGAAATGTACGAACTTTTCGCGTACCCCCCCCCCTCGCGATTGGACACCTTCCATCCGAAAAATCTGAAAAAAATCATGAATGTAGGCCTTGATGAGTACAACAACAACAAATACATGAGAAGTCGAAATTCACTCAACTTTGTTAGTAATAGTATGATTTATCGATTTTAGCTTTTCTTGAATAAAATCTAAATGGTACCCTTAAATTCAATAAAATTTAGCAAGCAGATGACTATTTATAAGATTGATCTTTCCTGAAAGTTTCATAAAGATCGAATAGTATTTAACGAAGTTATAGCGATTTGAATTTTCCTGTATTACTATGGAACAATGTGCCCTGTATTACTATGGAAACATATGGCTATGGAGCCATATGTGCTT
Source organism: Odontomyia ornata (assembly GCA_963969285.1). Classification (NCBI taxonomy): domain Eukaryota; kingdom Metazoa; phylum Arthropoda; class Insecta; order Diptera; family Stratiomyidae; genus Odontomyia; species Odontomyia ornata. Next base: position 293,074,292 of record OZ017739.1, on the reverse strand, counting down.
TTTACCGACTTAGACACTACAGCTTTGCTAGGATTTGCATGAAAATTTCAGGAATGATAGATATCATGAGGATGACTACATACAATTGAAACAAGTCGAAGAGGCAGGAGAGGGCTCCTAGCAAAAGGGCTTTGTAGCCATTCTAGGATTCGACAAAATAGGCCATGAATCGATGCTTACAGTACAGAGGAGTGGCCCCTGAAAAAAATTTCATGAAACGTAGCCGATATGAGTATAAAATGAAAGTTCTCTGTGAGATCTTTTCAAAACAGTTCTTAAACTGACAGTTTTTGCTTCAGTGGGGGCACAGAGGGGGAGATCTAAAAAAATCTGAAAAAATTATCAAACGAGATATTTATGGGTATAACTTTAACAAATACCTCAGAATTAAAAAATTCTTTCAAGTTAGTTAATAATAGTATGATCCTCGAGCATGACGTGTTTCTTAATTTTATTCGTTGCTGGTTACGGCATTTTGTAAGTTGAGTACAAAACCCTTCTGACATGAGCATAGGTCTGTCTACCCAACTTCTTTGTAATGAAATTATAGTTACTAGTGTGCGAGAGAAGGAATTGATCATAAAGAGTTTTAAACGTCATAAAAAAAAAGAATTTTATTAGCCAAAAGTTTTCAATTAAATTTAGCTTTAGTGCACGTATATATCAGTATTTCTCTTATGAATCCGTTATTGAATTTCATCTTTAATAAATTTCTCGTAAGAATCTAAGTTTGAATCGGCTGTTGATAAATACTCCTAAGTAGAAGCATGTATTAAATAAAAAAAAAAAAAAAATAATAAGTATTTCGCCATTAACTCAGAGAAATATAATCTATTTAGCGTAGCGTAGATATTTTGGGGAAGAATAATATTACCTCTAAAAATCACGAAATAAAATAACAACATGAATTGTTAACGAGAAAAATAGACTTTCCTTTCCAGTAGCTCTGCTTTTCAGCGGGAAATGAGGTGCAGGGTAAGTATGCCGTCGCGAGGGTAGGGTTTGAGAATATCCACTGAAGTCGGTTCCGCGTCGCGCGCGGTACGCGGTACCTTTGTTGTTTTGCCGTTTTATTAGAGTAGCTTTCGTCGGAATGAGTTAACGTAGTATACTTTTGGTACCGCGTCGGAAATTTGGGAGCGCGAAGTAAAAATTAGATTTTGTTCTTTGACTGGTTATAGGAAGAAATACGGAGTAACGTAAAGTAGGTTTCTTCTCCGTATGGTTTTGTTTCGTAACGCGTTTGAAAACGGGCATGTATAGGTGGCTGAATGTTGTAAATGAGCGTAACCCATTCGGAGACCCGCGACCGAAATCCTCTCCGATCTAGCTGGCCGACAAGCAGCCACCGCGTGAATGGGTTATGGTGCACGGATTGGTTGACCGGTTGGTACCGTCCGTTGGCACTACTCAGACTTAACGTCTAGAACTGATGAGAGGTCGGTTCCGCGATCGCAAAGAAATTTATATAAAATCATTACAACGTCTTGCCAACGCGATCATTGGTAGCGTCTTCTGATGATCTGATCATCTATACAGTAGACCGAACGGCTACAATAGCTTGGAACAATCTCAATGTGTTCAATGATGTACACAATTGGCGAATGAAGATCAATGCGCAGAAGTGGGAAACAATATTGTTTTGGACAATGCTGCAGGGGGTCAGCCAAGAACTGAAACGTAATTGGAAAGATTTCCACATCTTGGCTGGCAAGGGTAGTTCAGAACGGGTTCCAAATAAATCCTGTATTCGATATCTCGGTGTTCATCTCGATCAGTATCTGTACTATACTGAACATGTCAACATCATGCTCAGTAAAGCACAAAAAGTAGTCATGGCCCTTCGACGACTCTTTCATTATAAAAACATTGAATAAAAGGTCAAAATGATCGGTTACAAGACCCTGGTTAGACCAGTTTTGACATATGGATGTCAGATCTGGTGCAACCAGAGTGCTAGTACTATGGAAAGGTTAAGAGTTTTCGAAAGAAAATATCTTCGTGCATGTACTGGTTTGTACAGAAAGCCTGAGACGGATTGGAAGGAAAAGAAGGAAAAGAAGAATTTATCAAACTGCTCAAGTGACAAGAGTCGATATCTTCATATTGAAACTTCTTCGGAATCATATCGCAAGAGCGAAAACCCTGGATTTCACAGCCGTTCCACCCTACAGACGGGCATTTTACGACTTGAATAGATATGTTTTTGATTCTGACGACGTCCCAATCATATATCACACATATCGACGAATTTGAGTTCACGAGACCAACAATTCCAATGGAGATACTCATTTTCTAGATTCGTTGAAGCTGATCGGGCTGAGGCGGCGCAATTTAGCTATTGGTGGCTGAATGACAATTTCTAAATTATTCGTGTTTATTTTCAGTTTTAGTGGTTTTCGTTACTTAGTTTTTGAGCTACATTTAGTGTTGTTGTTTATTCGTGTTAAAAATTAGGGATAGGTTCGGTATATGTTATGTTTATTATAATACGTTTAGAGATAAGGGTAAACGCGTAGATTAAGAATATTGTGATCGAATTTTGTAGTATAAGATAACGTTTTTTAATTGAATTTTTATTAGAATTAGGTTATAACATATAAGGTGTAGGATTAAAGTTCACTGCTGTGTTCAAATTATAAATGATTTTGAATAGTGTAGGATGGTTTTTTCTCTTTTTTCCAATCAAATCATAAAATATGTAATAATCTTTATTAATTAGAATTTGCTATAGTTTTTTGATAAAATGTGTTCAATTGATAACGTATAAATTTAGAGAGCCATTTGGGCCAGTAAGTTTCTGTATTGTTATTGTTTGGAATTTGCTTTATATTCTTTTAAAATTTATAACGATAAGTATTGAATAAAACGCTTTTGACTTTGACTTTGAAAAACAACAAAAACCTTTGCAATCAAAACTTGCTCAACTTTGTTAATAATGGTACTATATTTTACGTTTACTCTTAAATTCAATGAAATTTGATATCTAGGTAGCTGAATGTAATATTGTTCTATCCTGTAGATTTCCCAAAATTTAACAATATTCTGTGACGTTATAGTTACAATGCCGGTTTTCCTACTATATTGACTACATTTTTCAGAAAAGATGAATAACTTAAATATCTTGAGATTATGTTCACTGAATGATATACTATTATATGCTATACCGTAAAAAATATCGGAAACTTAAATTGGAGTAAATCGGGTTTTTCTATAAGCATTTTGTTTAATACACACGTCGGAAGTGTTTTTTGAATTTTTTTCATTAGTTTCGTAGCGAAAGTTTCTGCATGACAAAAATAGGGTACAGAGCCCCCCTGACAGGAGCATACTATTGGCTACTCGACTTGTTTCTTATTGCTGATAACATTGACTGTTCCTATTTTTAAAGACATACATGATATGCACCTTATCTAGAAATTTTGTTAATGCACTAACTATGCCATAATGGTTGGATCGATATCAAATGTAACTATGTACATTATTGAACACATATTCTTCTATAATTTTAGAAAATTTGAATAGCCTTGTTGGATTATTATGCTTCATTACGGTGTTATTTGCCATTTTATTTCAAATTCATTTCATGACAATTTTGTAAGGTCATTTCTGTATATGCTAGCATTTGAATATTTTTCAATTTAAATTTATTTTGTTTCAGAAGGACAATTACAGTAAATTATGACAGACATATGTATGCATATTCAAGTTCAAGTTACTATTTTCCTTATCTAATAAAAACCACTTTCTTATTTATTTTCGAAAGTTTAAACAGTAGGAAGCCTGTGATCAAAGTTTCAGTTTTTACAGAATCTGTGTAGACGTACGAGGGAAAAAACGGAATTGTCCCTGAAAGCCATCCCGCGGTGAATTTCAAGAATTTCGAGGTTAAAAAATCTGAAACATTACATACCCGTGAAATTTTCAAATTGACTTCGAGAAGTTCATCCTCAATGGCTACAATCGTATCTGTCACAGGTGGTTTTTCCGTTGATTTTTCCCCGGGTGGAGTATCTGTTTTCGGTTGGTTGGGTTTGGTACTGTCCAGTTTTTGTTTATCGATATTTTGCTTTTCCAGCTTGAGTTTTTCCAGTTTTAAATCATCAAATCTAACTTTTTCAATTTTAGGGTGCTCTAATTTTGACTTCTCCATAATTTTCAAATTTTAATTAAATATCGACAGCACTATGAGTTTAATATCTAGAACACTTCCGAAAAGACCTTTCACATTTCCCCGCAAACTTCCGAATATATATTACACTCTTTTGCACCTGGCACTGTTGCGGACACTGAAAAAACGTATTAAAGAAGAGAACACCCGCTATGCGTGAAATATTCTGTGCAACTGATCAGCATCAGGTTTATTGACGGGATGTGTATGATTTTTTTTGTTTACTTCTAAGCTGTACATATAGGATTCGAGCAGCTCACTATACATCAGAATAAAAATACATTCCACAGACTTTCATCTCCTGCATAACTTTGACTTCACAGGCTCCGGCGATCATACGCGTACATACATTCATGCAGATGCAGATGCTTTGATTATGGTTAAATTTGGAATCATAAAGTTTATGGCTTCTGTGCCGTTCAACGCACGTTAAATATGCTGGAAGCATATTAACACGTCTTTGAATGATAGCCATAAATATTGGCTTGTTCTTGATTGACAGCGCAGATCATTATTCTTTTGTATGAAGAACATCTGGATTTCGGTTGAGGTTGAAGCAGTAAAATTCGCGATGGTCAATAGTCTAAATGAAATAGAGCTTGGAGAAAGGAACGAAAGAATGGATTTTATAATTGATTGTTTGAAGTGTGAAGATTGTTTTAATTCGCAATATATACATACTTATGTTTATGTAAATGTTTCAATGATACTCGCTTAAACCAAATAATCTTAGCCTTGTGTTAGCTAGACTATGTATAAAATAGTAGGTATCATTGCAACTCTTTAGAATTGATGAGAAAACATCTTAAGAAGGCGGACTCCTTGAAAACTGATTCTAGGAGAAAAAAGCTGTTATTGTTCAGAGAGTAGGTGATGTCATTCTTGATTCTAAGAAGCAGTTACTTCAAAAATTATATGAAAGAGGCAATCGTAAAACAATTCTGGCGAAAAATCTCTTGCTTTTCAGCTAGATCTGCAGTTTATAATTTACGGTAGTCTGCCAAAGTATTGTGGACTCAATTAATTTTATTATAAAATGTATGTTCAACGAATATAAAAAGATAAAAGATGGTAATATGCCATTTTTCTCTTCAAGAGATGGGGTTCATATCTGGTAAGTTTCGGGCCACGCTAAATTTCGACATTTTTCCTTCAAATAGGCTGATATGCTCTTTGCTTTATGACACGCAGATGAATCATGCATTTAAACAAGCTTTTCCCCATTTGAAAATCATTCTCGAAAATGTGGAAGAAGACGTGTCCGCTGGACATTTTTGTATTGGGCTTGACGCATCGTTCCTTTGTCCAGTTTCATTTACATTAATGACAAACCATGATGGATATTGGATGCTTCAGTGTTCCAATCGTGCAATCTTATAGTACCCGCTCATTCTCCGAATTGGCGTTGATTTGTCCGTCAAAATTTGGAAAGTCGATTCGACGGAAAAGCATACTTAAAAGAAAGTCAATTGTAAACAGAATCTACTACCAGTATTGATACCCTACTTGAGTCCGATCCCCCTCGATCCAGCTTTTATATTGTTCAGCCCATGTGAGTCACTTTTTGATCAAAGTCGAAGTCAAAAGCGCTTTATTCAATACTAATCGGTATAAATTTTCAAAGAGTATAAAGCGAATTCCAAACAATAACAATACAAAAACTTAATGGCCCAAATGGCTCTCTAAATTTATACGTTATCATTAACACATTTCATCATAAAATACTATAGCAAATCCAATTAATTAAGGTTATTACATATTTTGAAATTCAATTGGAAAAAAGGAGAAAAAACTAACTTACACTATCCTAAAATTATTTATAATTTAACCACAACAGTGAACTTTGATCCTACACCTAATATGTTTTAACTTAATTCTAATAAAATTCAATCAAAAACTTTATCTTATACTAAAAAATTCGATCACAATATTCCTAACCTACGCGTTTAACCTTATCTCTAACCTAACCTTTCCCTAATTTTTAACACAAATAAACAACAATACTAAATGTGGCAATAATGAGCTGAAACTCAAAAACTATGTAACGAAAAACAGCTAAACTGAAAATAAGCACGAATAATTTAGACATTGCCATTCAGCCACCAATACCTAGATTTCCCCGTCTCAGCTCGGCCTGCTTGAATAAATCTAGCAAATGAGTATCTCCATTGAAATTGTTGGTCTCGTGAACGTCACTTTTTGATCAAAGTGTCCCTTAAGCGAAGTTTTTTAGCGGGGCGTCGGAGCCAAAGCGTAATTATACCGGCGCTTTCAATTTCCTGTGTGAGGAATTTAATTGGCGTGTTTCTGTTCTCCTGACATATCTACACGATTTTTCACTCATCTCTTGAAGTTGTAATGCATTTCCAGAAATTCCGTCCTATTCTGTTCGGCTCCAGGTTATGAGTACCTAGTGACTTCTTAATTTTATGAACTGCGCCCATTGAAACTTTTGTAAACTGAGCTATAAATCTTATTGTATTTTTTATTAGTGTTATTATCTCCTGCTTCTTAGCCGCTGAGATATCCTTTTTTGATCCCATTTTCTTGTAAATGCCCCTTTTTCTACCAAATTCGCCTATGAAAAATATCTTCAAATCTATCCATGCAAAAACACTACATACGTAAAAGATTGTAGCAATAGTTTAAATTAGCAAATGAGCTCTTCTTTACTCAAATAAATTTACTTTTAACCAGAACCTCTAATCTTATTCTTTTGAAACACTAAAACTTAGACTTAGTTTTAAGTTGGCCGTGCAGCACTTTCTGAAACTTAAGCATAGAAAAGCGAGGATTCCCCTTAAAAAACTAAAATTCGTGTGGAAAACATACGAGTATGATATCATTGCCAGTCATTAATGTTCAATAAATACGAATGATATGAACCCATAGATGACACATAATTTTAAATTTAAATCTGAAAATTTGACAGAATAATATGGCTGACTACTATACCTAAGTATACATAAACCCATAGTAAAATTCGATCAAATAGCCTTCCAAATTCGCATGTTGATGACATTTAATTTAATTCAGTTGCTCTACAGATTTACTAAGAAGCTTCAAGTGGTTTCAACTGTTTACTTGGCATTCATATGATTTATGATAGAGATTTTATAATTGCAAATAAGCATAAATGTTTAAATTTGTATCCGGGTACTCTTAGCAACAAAGGTCGTTTAGCATTCCATTTATTTCTGATCTATTTACTTACCACAGTTATGTATTGTATATAAAATGTAATGTAACTCCAACGTAGACGGTCCCAAGCCCATTTGAGAAAGGAGGAGGGAACCCCTTGTATCCTCAACCCATAGCTTCCATGCTTCCTCATCCCAAAACCCCCAATTAAATGTTAGTAACGAAGAAACAAAGGAAACTTTCTACAAAAACCTGCAAAGACTGGTCGACTCATTGCCTACAAATGACACAAAAATAGCTCTGGATAATTTCAACGCTAAGATTGGCAATGAACTATCTCATCGGGGAATGACTGGAGGATATAGCCTCCACGATGAAACAAATGACAATGGCCAGCGCCTGTTTGACTTTGCATGTAGCAGAAATCTAGTTATACGTTCGACTTGCTCCCCACATCGACGCCTTCCTGAAGTGACCTGGGTATCACCGGATGACAACACACAAAACCAAATCGATCATGTTCTGATCCAGCAACGTTAGGCCTCGAGCATACTTGACGTCCGTACATACCGAGGAGCCAATTGTAACTCAGATCATTACTTGATCAAATTAACCTATCGATGTCGTATGTCAAAGGCATATTCGGCGAAGACCAGCCCGCAACAAAAATTTGATATCGAAAGGCTCCAAACGTCCTCTGTGGCCAAACGTTTCACGGAGACCCTCGACAACCAGCTGGCTCCCATCTTATCAGACGCATCATTAAAGACGAGCAACGAGCTCTGGATGGAAGTGAAAGTGGCTATTAGGACCATGGCAGAACAGACAATCAGACATCAAGCCCGGTGCAAGAGGAATGATTGGTTCGATAATGAGTACCAGAATGCGTTAGATAAAAAGAATCAGGCGTACAAAGAATACGTAGGTAGGAGAGCTAGGATGAAGAGAGAACACTATGACAATCTCAGAGGAGTAGCGAATAAGATAATTAGGATTAAGAAACGAAAATACTATGACGACCAATTGAGAAGCATAGATGTAAGTTTGGCGAGCAACAACACAAGACAAGCATACAAAGTAATGAAAAGAATGAAGACCACGCTCTGTCGTGATGACATCGACAATATCATCGCTGATGAAACCTAGATTAAGGAAAGATGGGCATCATATTCCAAGAACCTCCTTAATCCTCCGCACAGCTCCAGAACATCGGAGCCTATAGATGTCTGAGGAGAGCGTCCATTGGGTCCACCAACTCTGGATGAAGTTTGTTCCACCATCAAAGCCCAAAAGAATGATAAAGCGCCGGGCATCGATGAGATTCTAGTGGAGTGGAGTTCAACATAGACGTACACCAAATTTTCGTTGACTTTAAGCAAGCATATGACATTATTGATCGTACCGTACTGTACCAAATAATAAAATCAAAGCCGCTCAATAGCTTGCGAATGAATATTGAGAAAAGCAGAGGCGCAGTAACTGTTCCCTGCTGTAGACCATAAAAGATCTTGAATTTGCGCATTGTTGTCAGATTTCCATCAGTTACAACAAACGAATTTCCGTATAACATATTGCACATCATGGCGACAAAGTGCCTGGGGAACTTGTCCTGAAGGAGTTTAAAAACTAGTCCATCTAACCACACCGTATCGAAGGCTTTCTCCATGTCAATGAGATACGCTCCAACACATTGGACACAATGCCTAACATGAAAACCAAATTTCCAACAGATGTCTGAAGTTAGTTTCGTTAGTGCATGTGTGGTCGAATGCCTCGCACGAAAACCAAATTGGTAATTTGGTATCAACTCATATTTCTCAATGTGCGCGTTTAATGCTTTATTTAGTATCATTTCAAACACCTTGTTGATGTTAGGCAGCAAGCTGACTGGGCGATAGCTTTTGGAACATGAAGATTCTTTTCATTTCTTACCTTACCTTCTTAACTTAGCCTTTTTCCACTCATTTGGGAAATATGAATCGCTCCACAGGTTGTTGAACATTATACAATAATTCCTAATAGCTACTTCAGGCAAGTGATGGAGAACTACATTTGGAATACCATCAGTACCACATGATTTCTTGTTGTTTATTCTGCGAAATATAAAACACAAGTCTTCATAGCTGACAAAATAATCAATAAGATTCAAGTTCGGTATGAGGTCAGATATTAATGCTTCATTGAAATGAAGAATTGATTGGCCGTTCAGGCTTGATTTTAAGTCGAAAACTTTTGCTTCAACGACCTCTGAAAATATTTCATTACCTCTCTCAGGGTTCCGTAGATGAATCAATTTAAAATGTGCTCCAATCAAGGCAATTTTATGCAATCTCTCACAAATAATCCTGTTTCCATTTCTATCCGGAGTCGTCCTATCAATTTCAATATCAGCCCTATCGATTCACTCCAGATTCGATTCACTCCAGAATCCTTACGGAATATGCTATTCACTTTCGTGAAAACGCCATTTGGGTCCTGTGGGCTAATACCCCTCAGTTTTTCCGCCCATTGATTGCTGACCTCACTCCTGAAGTATGACCGGATTAAGCTCCGGACATTCTTCAGGTGTAATTTCAACAAAGCCAGCGAGGGATGGTTGTCGTCCAAAAATCGCCGATAAATATTGTTGACGCGTGTGAGAAGAAGGCTTTTCAATCTTTTCAACCTTGCGATGGTTGGTGTTTCATATCTTTCCATATTGTTTCGATGTTTAATCTTTGGAACTATTTTCTCAATCTTTTCCAACGTCAGCTTCTCTAACTTTAGCTAGATTCCTGTCATTAGGAACCATTGAGCAAGCGTTGCCATCATCAGAAGGAGAACATTGCTTCTGGTACTCGCGATTAAACTTCTTTTGAAACTTTCCCCAGTCTCTTTTTTTTGAAATTCAACCGATGATTTTCATGTTAAACTGGAATGAGGAAGAAATCATCTCTTTGATGATTGATTTCCATTACGATTGCGTTATGGTCGCTATCATAAGGAAGCACCTGCAGTTTCCGTTGAGGACTATTAAATCTGAATTCAAGTCTTGCGTCAGCAATGCAGAGGTCCAAATATGAATTTGTTCTAGGGTATGTTGGGAGCTCTGACTACTATAGATTGCACCTGTATTCAATTTGGTTCTCTGTTATCCACGATTTCAGGAATACACCTCTTGGATTATTGGCGGCGTTCAGCCATGATGTATGCTTGGCGTTCAGCTCACCAGCAAGAATATAATAACTATGCAGCCGGTTCAATTCGAATGGTTCAAACAAGGGATTGAGCTGCTCCTTGAGCTTGAGAACATTTTGACCAGTTGCATAGGAAGAGATAGCGAAGAGGTTACCTCCACCTGGCAGTGAGATTTTCAAAACGGACACTTCAAGAGATTCAAATCTTTTGAATTCGACTTTTTCAATATTTTGGAAACAATAGGGTCTTCTCACCAATACCCCGGTGCCACCTCCCCCATCACAGTTTACTCTATAGTTTCTTATGAATTCAAAATCCTTGAATGTTATGGAGTGCCATGAACTGAGGTGGGTTTCATTGAGAAGCATGATGTCAGGCTTTTGCTTAAGAATGAATTCAAGGAGATAGTTATGTCGGTGTATAGTGACAATGGAGCTGACGTTGATCGAGATGAGACGAATCCTATCCATGGGAATGTGGCTCGATGACAAACTATTTTGAGGCATTTGAAAGCCCTAAACGCTGAAAGGCAAGATTAATTTTCGTATCTTCTTTATCGATTCTCTCCAATAAAGAATTTAGTTGCTCGTAAATTCTGAGAAGCAGCCACTTACATTATTTACATGATTTACCGCATTTTCTCCTAGTCCTCTAGCGGCTTGTGCAAATGATACTCCGGGCTTGACGAAATTTGGAGCTAAGACACTGCAGGGTAGTTGTGTTTGCTTTGGGACAAATTTTACTCTCGCATCTTGATATCGGGAGCATCCTGGATATGATGCCGGGTGACCAAAAACACCGCAGTTAACACAGTATAGTTTCTCTTTTGGCTCCGTCTGAGCCAATTTGCACTCACCGGGTGCATACACGTCCTTGCATTAACGCATCGATAATGCATGGCGCAATTGGCAGCCGAATGTCCAAATCGTTGACACGGATAGCACTGATTCACTTCTCTTTTCTGGAGGCGTTCCCTCCTCACCACTCTGAAGTTCAAGTATCTTATTTGCTGAAGAGCACTTGGGCTGCTCTTATATGAAATCTGCACTAAATAAAGTGGTAATTTTTTTTTTTACCGTCGAGCTTCTTGTCGCAAATGTTTTGACGGAAGTAAATTCAATTTCTAGTGCTGATTACTTGAGCACCTGAAGAAGATCGACGGTATCTTCTCCGCAGTCCAAGCCCTTCAACAAAAAGGTCTGGTTCTTCTCACTTTTCGGGGTATAGTAGGTGAAGTGTGGAACCTCCCTAGAATTTAGTGCACTTTTGGCCGATTTAAAATCAACCAGTAATTTTGTCCTAAGCGTTAATTTTTCGGCATTAATTCTTTTAATCTCGAAATTAGTTTATTTATTTTCAGCTGCTAATAGCCGAACCATATCCTTTCCGCTTTGACCGAACACGTTAATTGGCGGAACTTTTTCTGTATTTTTGGCAACTTTTTGAGAAGGACCAGCAGAACTGCGAGCTGGCTTGTTTATTGGCCTTACCGGTTCTGCATCTTGGGCTTTCTACCCTCTCTTGTACATATCTTCGAACGTTTTTAGTCGTAGTTTCATTTCCTGAATTTCAGCTTGAAGTCGACTCACTTCTTGTTTGTCTTTTACCACTTGCCTTACGCTCGCCATCTGCGGACCCCAGGTTACTCATGTGTCTTCTTTTATTGACGCTTACCGCCAATTTTCTATTGCTACTCTCCTCAGGGTCCCCCAACGGAGGGAAGCTGTCGAGCTCCTCTGTTGAGTAGTCCCGAGCTAGTCTTTGACTTATTTGCTTTTGTGGATTTATCGAAGTCAGATAATATTCGATATGATTCCGTGGGTCGATTCCTTCGACGATAAACGCTCCTTCTAATAAAAGTCAAAATTTTCTTTTGACTGACATTAAAAATTAATTTAATTTTTTGAAACAGACTTTTGTAAAATTAATTAATTTTTAAAATTAATGACAAGAGTGATTAAAAACACGTCTTCACGGAACAAATGCTAGACATAGACATTGAAATCGCATGCTGTCATCAGATTACAATTCTTTCTCATTTTTTAAATAGCATATTCCACATCATGGCGACAATGTGTGCGGGAAACCTATAATGAAGAAGCTTAAAAATAAGTCATTCTAGGCATACCGTATCGAAGATTTTCTCCATATTAATGAGGCATGCTCCAGCTCATTCCCTATTGTTATGTCACTTTCGCTTTTGCATGCATAGTCGGATGCTTGGTGTGTGGATTAACACTTGGTACAGTACCACTTCAAAAACCTTGCTGAAATTAGGAAGCAAGCTAATTGTACGATAGCTGCTCGGCATGAATAATCTTTGCCTCTTTGCCTTAGAAGGAAAGATCTTAACCTTCTTCCATTGCTTGGGAAATATGAATTGTTTACGGCATTATCAAATGATATGCAATAATTTCTAATAAAAATCTGCGGCAAATGTCGGAGTACTATGTTAGCAGCACCGTCAATACCACGTGATAACTAGTTGCTTATTTTTCGAAACATGGGATACAAGTCCAACTATTTTAAGAAATAATTAAAAAACTGCAGTTTTGTATGAGGTTAGAAGTCAATGCTTCATTGAATTGAAAAAGGAATACAGCATTCAGGTTAGATTTGGAATTGAAAACTTTTATTACGGTGCTTTCAGAATGTAAGAGTCTCTCTATTAGGGTTTGGTGATGAACCAATTCAAAATGAGTTAACATCAGGGAAAGTTTATGTACGAGTATGTCATCATTTACTATCCTTCTTCGTAGCATGACAGCCCCTCTCGGTCTTTTGATTTCTACCAAAAAGTCCTTCCAACTGTCTCGCTCCATTGAACGCATTGATGAGCTGTCTTCGTCGACCAAGTCAGACCAGGGTTTCCTTGGTTTCCCCTCTGGTCTTCGCCTTCCAGTACTCCAAACGAATACCTTCTTGGGTATCCGTTGTTCTTCCATACGATTCACGTGGTCAGCGTATTGCAGCTTCCGTAGCTTAACAATCGTCGAGACCTCTGGCTTGACACAAATGTAATACAGCTTATGGTTGTATTGAATTCACCATTGGTCCCCATTTAATTTCACTCCAATTATTCGCCTCAGGACTCGTCTCTCAAACGCGCTCAATATGTTTGCGGATGCTTGAGTTAGGATCTAAGTTTCACACCCATAGCATTGCACAGGTCTTATCACAGGTTTGTGTACTTGCAGTTTTGTTTTCGCGTGTATGCAGCTAATCCTTAAATTATTAGAACTGAATAGAATATTTTATTAACGACCCTCCGGCATATTTGACCCCTTTCCTTAGCAATTTTTGTTATTTTGGCGCCTAAATGTACAAATTTCGATATTGCATTTGCCAAGTGTGATATTTAGAGTATTTGAGGTATTTTCCCTCAACTTCGTAATGAGTTTTGTTGTATTTTCAGTGGTTTATAGCCCTACTAGTTTTGTTTCACTGCTTAGTTTCAGGAAAAGTCCTTTGGTAGTTGTTAACATATGTGGCAAAATGTTGAGATCAACCGCATAGGCTAATACTCGTACTTAGCTTGACTTGTATAGTAACCTACCTCTTGTATTGACTGGCAGCTTTCTTATGACATATTTCAGAGTCAAAGTGAATACACAATGGGGTTAGCCCATCTCTCTGCTTTAGTTCGATATTTATGGCCAAGGCATCAGTGAGTTGGTTATTGATGCTGTCATTGTCATTTTGGTAAAACGGACTAATTTGACTGCGATACCAAAGCAAAACACTATGTCGTCACAGGCTTTTACTTAGAAAAAGTTGCGGAAAGTATAGCCACAGGCTTTCATCTAACATGAATTGTGGCAATGACAGCCAATTCTGCAGCTTCAACCCGAACACCAAAAGACAGTTGACGGTTGAACTGGAAGCTTATGGAGGGAGCAAGCCAGAAATTGTGGTCAACGGAATTTTCAGTAATTCCAATAGAAGAACCTACATTTGTCTTTCAAATGTTTAGGGCGAACAACGGGTGTACATTGGACTGGGAGGACATCGACATTTCGCGTCCTTGTATTTGGTGGGCGGCAAAGAAAAAACTTTTGGTTCCTGGGTGGTTACACCAAACCTTGTGCAGGTAATTTATATACTAAACAGTCTGACAGTTGGGCGAGTGAGGCATGGAGAGGTCCCAGAAACCTAAAACAAAGTCACTTACTAGCCAACCAGAGGAACTTTGCAAAGAAGTGATTCCAAGTCGAAACAGACATTAGGCGAGAGTGAAGTAGACAAGCGAAGCAGTCTAGTGAAAAAGTGTTAAGCGTTCACGTGTTACCAGTATTTTTCTTGCGGACTAAATGCACTCTCTTGTACATATGCAGTGCGTTCGGCCCGGTGCAATTGCAATTGGCACGGTCCATCACCCACCTCTTCGTGACTGCGAGAAAATCTACACTATCTGTAGCCTTTGTTGCGTCTCGGCCGTAAATCTGTTAGTTGACTGTTAGTTGAGTTTATAACAATCCATCGCCCGCAGTTCAAATGAAATCCCATCGCTCTTGCCATTGCTTGCACACTTACTGTGGAACAGTAACCCACAAATATTGGTGACGCATGCTGAGCAATATCGGATGTAACCGACGACAGAAAAGAAATAAGGAAAAAAATTCAAGGCATCATTGACATGGGAGTCGTAGAAAGATTCTCGCACGTACGTATGTAGTAACCGAGCAGTCACCCAAGCAAACTGCTCGAAAATCTTCATCATACTTATCAGAAATTTTAATTGCAGATTTGAAAAATTTAATTATTTCAATTTATAGTAATAAATCATAAAATATTTTTTTTTATTCTAATTATAAATTCTACATCATTTTTTTCTATATTAAATTTAAATTTTTCTTTTTAATTATATTCTTTATGATCAATAAATAAAATAAAATAAATAAAAAGATTTGTTTTTGTTTCCTTAAACATTAGATTATTAATTTTTGTTTTTTTAAAACGTTTTCGACCACTTTTTGTAATTTTCTTCAATACAATGAACTTGTACATTCTGAAAACATGCTTATATACTAACAACCTTAAACTTAATTATCCTGTCTTTTAATTTCCCTTAGCAGTTTTGAATCGCAATTGCCTTCATCCGCATTGATCCTAATCCCTGCAGGTACTTGGCGTATGAGTCGAGGATATCTAGTTTATTGGGGCGATCTACGCTTTTTATTATCTCCAGGCCGAAAATCATAAAATATCGTAGATATTAATGGCCTGGAGATAATAAAAAGCGTAGATTGCGCCAATAAACTAGATGTCCTCGAGTCAATATATATACGGCAGGTACCTGCAGGGATGAGGATTAATACGTATGAAGGCAATTGCGATTCAAAACTGCTAAGGGCAATTAAAAGCCAGGATAATTAAGTTTAAGGTTGTTAGTATATAAGCATGTTTTCAGAAGGTACTAGTTCATTGTAATGAAGAAGATCACAAATAGTGGTAGAAAACGTTTTTCAATAATAAAAATTAATGATCTAATGTTTAAAGAAACAAAAACAAATCTTTTTATTTTATAAAATTGAATTGTGTTTCAACTGGGGGAAATTCTCATCATTTTGAATACTTTTAATCATCATTTTGAATACTTTTTTTAATTGGATCATTTCACCCCTTTCACATCAACTTAATGTACGACAAATTTGCTCTACATTTGAAGCTCAGTAAAGCACTAAAAGTAGTCATGGCCCTTCGAAAACTCTTTCATTCCAGATACATTGATCAAAAGGTCAAAATTATCTGTTACAAGACACTGGTTAGACCAGTTTTGACCTATGGATGTCAGATCTGGTACAACCAGAGTGCTAGTACTATGGAAAAATTAAGAGTTTTCGAAAGGAAATGTCTTCGTGCATGTACTGGTTTGTACAGAAAGCCTGAGACGGATTGGAAACATTATATATCGAATAGAAGAATTTATCAAACTGCTGAAGTGACTAGAGTCGATATCTTCATATTGAAGCTTCTTCGGAATCATATCGCAAGATCTGTGACTGTGAGTGAAAACCCTTGGATTTCACAGCCGTTCCACCCTACAGACGGGTATATTGCGACTTGCCTCGCTACTGGCTTCATCCCTCCAGAAGCATTCGTGTATTTGGACATGAATCGATATGTTTTTGATTCTGACGGCGTCCCAGTCATATATCACATATATCGACGGGCCACCGATAAGAAGATAAAATATCCTCCGAATTTGAGTTCACGAGACCAACGATTTCAATGGAGATACTCATTTGCTAGATTCATTGAAGCTGATCGAGTTGAGACGGCGCAATCCAGGTATTGGTGGCTGAATGACAATGTCTAAATTTTTCGTGTTTGTTTTCAGTTTTGGTGTTTTTCGTTATTTAGTTTTTGAGTTTCAGCTCATTATTGCTACATTTAGTATTGTTAAATTATTTTGTTAAAATCAGGTACAGGTTAGGTATATGTAATGTTTACTATATTCCGTTAGAGATAAGATTAAAGACTTAAGTTAGGAACATTGTTATAGTATTTTTAGTATAAGATAAAGTTTTTTTGATTGTATTTTATTAGAAATAAGTTACAACATATTAGGTGTAGGATCAAAGTTGTGTATTAATTATAAATAATTTTTGGATAGTGTTGGTTGGTTTTTTCTCCTTTTTCCAATTGAATTGTAAAAATATATAATAATCGTAATTAATTGCATTTGCTATAGTTTTTTTTTGATGAAATGAGTTTATGATAACGTACAAATTTAGAGAGCCATTTGGGCCATTAAGTTTTTTGATTGTTACTATTTGGAATTTGCTTTATATTCTTTTAAAATTTATAACGATGAGTATTAAATAAAGCGCTTTTGACTTTGACTTTGACTTTATCTAACGTCGCGCGGATATCGATCACTCTTTCGGATGGCTCCGATGGCTTTTTAAATTACTTTTTATGGAATTGTTTGCAGCTACATATAAATGAGTTGCATATATTGAATAATAATTTTTCTGAAAAATTATTAGAGAAGAAAAATGTTAGAAGAAGGTGGTTTCGACGTGTGCACTAATTCTCCTCAGGCCATCACTCTTAGATACACACCGGTGATGGCGACCACCATGCTCAGAGATGAGGGAGTTAATTTTTAATTTTTCTACTTATGCAAACTCAATATGTTTTTGTATCGGCAGATCACAAATAGTGGTAGAAAACGTTTTTCAAAAATAAAAATTAATGACCTAATGTTTAAAGAAACAAAAACAAATCTTTTTATTTTATAGAATTGAATTGTGTTTCGACTGGGGGAAATTCTCATCATTTTGAATACTTTTAATCGCATTAAATAATTCGGTGAAGCCGCGAGACAATAAGAACAACCATGGGACTCTCTGTTTGATTTGATTGAGTTATTCGACACTTATTGGAGGAATGTATATGTGGCCGGTACAAATTGGAAACGTAAAACAATCGAGTATTTTTTTTTATCTAAAACTATGGCCACAAATTACGGAAGATCGTGCCTTGCCTTTCAATTTATTAAACCTTTTTAAAGAAGTGTTGTAGTGAAATGGGTTTATGAATGTCCGTACAGGACTGCAGCGATGGTCTGCTGCCTCGGCCGAAGAGGATGTTAAGATCTGCCGAGATTGGTCTTGTCTGGGGACGCGTGAATGCGTGAGCAGGCTAGCGTTGCGGTGTCGTGGGGGCGGGTTCTTTCCCCCAGCACAAGGACCCAGTACAAAATAATTGCATTCACGAATTCTTGGGTCGCATAAACAGTCGATCGAAGTCGAAACGGAGGTAACCAGCTAAGGGTTGAAATTGCTTGTTCCGAGAACACGTTGAGACGTGCAAAAACTGACGGACTGGCGGAGACTTCGCCATTAACGACGATCCTTATGGCCCACAAATAAGAGTGGGGCATCCAGATGGAGGTAGTGCCCCCTCGCACCCTCCCAACCGGATCCAAATCCAAACGTAGACGTGACCATATATTTCATTTTTGAGTGGAAACCTCAAACATACATAATTTGCATGAACTTTCTCATCAAAAGAGACGTGACCAATTCATGTTATAGAACCATGTGATCGAATCACATAACCCTATACCATAAAAGGCCACCCGAGCTGCAGGCCACTCTACCCGGCAAGAGCCCCTGGAAACAACAAAATGGTGGAGCGCGCCCGATGACTAGCCCATACTATGCGAAAAACCTGCCATCGTTGCGGGTCCTATACCCGGACAGACTTGATGGAATGGAAAGACCGAGATTGGGTTATTTTATCCGTTCATTTATTTATTATTTTTATCCAGAGATTTACAGTGAATGCGTTTCACCTTCATTTGCGGGAAGAAAACAAATTGATGAAAGATTTGACTTTATAAACACAAGGCAAGAATTTACGAATATTTAATATTTATTAAAAAATAGAAATTAATTAATTAATTTGTCGTTAATAACATCCTTTAAGGTATCTATTCATTATTTTTATCCAAAATTTACTGTAAATGCATTTCGCTTCCATTCGCGGGAAGAAAAGAAATAGATGAAGGATTTTTCTTTATGAACACGATGCAAGAATGTGCGAGTATTAAATATATATTCTACTATTAGAAAATAAAATGTTTATTTATCAGTAATAATAGACTTTAAATTTAAAGGAATAATTTTATATGATAAAAATATCGACAAGTAAAAAGAATAATTAAACTCACCCATTCTCCTCCGACGAGCGCTCGTAGTTGGGGCGGGTGAGACCTGTAACTTAATGAATCTGCAAATAGATAAGTTCGGCGTGGCTGCGCGGAAGAAAGCTTGCTAATGCAAAGGGTGATGATAATTGTCTTCATTAGTTTTGCATTTAACAAGTGGCCACACAATTCGGTATTTCCTCCATGAAGTGTATGATTCCTGGCGAATTTGATTCGTTTTGGCTCTACTCTATTTATTCCCAGTCGAATACACTTTCCTTTTTCATCCTTAAGACCCCCAAATTTTCTACTAAATATGTCTAAAACTTTGATATTGATTTTCCCTTCGTGATTGGCTTATAGCACTTTTACTTAACCAGACGAAATGAGATCATCACCGGATTCTTATCTTTACAGAGCAACGAACATTTTCCATAAGTACGGCGCACTCACTTTCATATAATTTTATTTTGATTTAACCTAAACACTTATTGCAACGTTCACAACTCAAGATGTAATTTCAGTGTCAGGCGTAATGGATATACTCGGTAATTTTCGCGTTATTAGTGAATTTTTATGCGGGGTTTGAACTTTCATAGTTCACTAAAACTTTCCTTTTTTATATTATTCTCACTTTAAACCCTTCAAATTATCGTTTCAAGCAATGCGATCTTATTTCGAAATACCCCGTGTTCACTTTCAACCTTACTGCTCACCTCCGCAATCGCGCAAATCTCTTGCGTTGGTGCAGTCCGTCCTGCTTGACGTTTAAAATGCGAATCTTACACTGTTTGCAAAATTGCACTTAGTTGAAAATGTTACGTTGCCCAATTCTAGGGAACGCGGCATTTGTCGACACTTTACAACTGACTTCAGAAGGAAATAGCAGGAAATTCGATTGATTAATGTCAGTTAATTCGATATCGCCTCCACTAACGCGACGTCTATCCTGCCCGAACTTCACTGCTTGGCGATTTGAAGCGGATTCCCCTTTTCCACTTTTCGATCCGTCCAAAAACTTGTCCCTCTTTTCATCCCGTGCATACGGTGAAACCTCAGCTGACTCCATCAGCCCTGTTCGCTTCTCTTCCATGATGTAATACACCGTTGAAGAGTATTACATCAGCGTTCCCCAAACCCGGATTTTTACATGCAGATTTGAGATTTTTTTAAAACAAAATTTAATTACAGTAGAGAAAATTGAAATGAAGTAAGGAAATTTGAAATGTAGTAAAGAAATTTAAATGAGGTACGAAAGATTTAAATGGGGTGCAGAAATTTAAATGAAGTAAAGAAATTTTAACTAGGGTCAAGAAATTAAAATTTTAAATAGTTATAACAGTTAAATTTCATGACGAATAAAATTAAATGGAGACATTTAAATTTTAATATAAAGGAAAATCGATTTTAAAAAACATTTGATAAAATTGATAAAACGAAAAAGTATCCTACAAAAATAGGATTGCAAATAAAATCAATCACATACATTTTTCAAATCTGCCACAAAATATCGAGTAGGAGATAGGAAGGTTTTCGAGCAGTTTTATTGTGTGACTGCTCGATTAATGCAGTGTGAGTTGGAATTTTCCTCATCATTTAAATTCATTTTGCTCAAGCACTCTTAACATACTTCACTTAAAATTTCCAGCAACATTCCATCATCCACATCATCTACGGGTGCTCGTGAGGATGCTGGGTGAGTACCCTTTTGTTTTCTTCTATTTATGAAAAATCGTATGTATTTATGTATATTGTTCTTGGTGACCGTTGTTTTTTAAACGACATAGATTGCACATGATTCGAAATTAATCGAATTGCATCGTTTTTTTTATAAATTCTATTTTTTTTTGGCAGGAAGTTTACTCCTCAGATATTTATATACATACCCCGTGTATTTTTTTTCATGCTAATATCTCAAACTGAGGTCATTGATCGAATATGTAGCTACGAAATCAATGAAATCATCACAGATTTAGTGTTCAAGTGTTTCAGCAATAAGTTTTTCTCTCGTAATCACACGGAAGCGAATTTTTTTTCCATATCTAATTAATATTTTCTCCTGAAACAAAACTTCTTTTCAAACATTAATATCTGTTTCAAGTTCGTGTGAAAGAAAATGAAGATGAATAAAAATGTCAAAATGATTTATTAAATTAGAAGTTTGGTCGTTCCTTTCGCTGAACATGATCGGGTATGGGGCCCGCCACGTTGGCTGGCCCCTTCAATATAATGAGCTAGCCATCAGGTGAGCTCACCCCTTTTGATGCGTTGCAAGTGCTCTTGCCCGGGTAAGGTGGCCTTCCGCTCTCGTGCCTATTTATAGCATAGTGTTATATGATTCCCTCTCATAATACTATGACATAAATTTGTCTCGCTTAAATTTCTCATTTAAAGGAAAAATTCATTCAAATTATGTTTGTTTGAGTTTTTCACTCAAATGGGAAATATATGGCCTCGTCTACATTTGGATCTTGATCCGGTTGATAGGGTATAAAGGGACACCACTTCCACCTGGATGCCCCACTCTTATTTTTGGGCCATAAGTATCGTCAGTGACGGCGAAGTCCTCTTAAGTCCGTCTGTTTTCTCTAGGCCCAGTTTGTCCGTTGAGTCAGCAATTTTTGACCCTTAGTAGGTTACCTCCTTCTCGACTTCGGTCAATATTCCTTTGACCCTCGAAATTCGTGGAAGCTTGGAAAAGTCGTCACGTCTCCTTAATATAATGTATAATTGAGGCGCACAAATCTTTGTAGTTTTGAATCGCTCCAAGCCATTGTAAAAAAAATTTAAGTTACTTATATTGAATCTTAGCTTATTCTGAAATCTCCAATTACGTTAAACAATTTTTATGTAGTTCTCTCAACATCTCATCGGCTTAGAATAATTGGTCATGCTATGGCTGCAATTTGTTCATATATTTCAAACAAAAATCTTAGCAAAAGTTGAGAGAAACTTTACGATTCTTTTAACCTGCATAATTATTTATTCAGATTAAGCAAAAATTTACTTTATCAAGAAAATGCAAAATATTCAGTCAGGTGCAATTTGTTTGATAGAAATAGCTATGTACGTTAATTTCGTGATTCTTGGGAATCAATACTGTACCCAACTGGTTTCTAAATAATTAACTGATGTTATTTGCAGGAAGCGAAGGTGCAAGAGGGGCTGTAGTGATATGAAGAGAAGAAGAATTTTGATTAACGCGAAATTGTTTGAATTATTGATTTACTGTGTGTTCACAATTAAACTGCAAATTCACAATGTGGTTGACATTGATTACATTTTTTTCGGGTATATAGTTAACAACTTAACGACAAGCATTATAAAAACTGCAATACAATAATTTCTGTTTTCCCCTGTCATCTAATATAACAAAATCGCAGAATATTTCTTATTATAAACAATGGTGGCTGTAGAACGTGAATATGAGTACTTTTTCATTGAATCTGAATTTCATTTTCTTGGATTCTGGAATTAAAATACATTATTAAAAGGATGATTATCGATGTCTGACTGGAATATTTCGGAAGTCTGTCTTATGGTTTCTTCTTCTTAAGCCCATTGATTTTCACTTCAAAAATCAATGGGTACGGTTAGCCACTAAATTCACGATCAAGGACATTTACAATGGTTCTTTAAAGAAAACAGCAGCTCCGTGGCTGACCTTCTACCTAATCAGCTTGATTTCATACATGATGTTTAGAATGGGTTTAATCCTAATTTAATAATCAGTGGCCAGATAATGCGAGTATTAAGTTTTTATGTCATCAGTTTTGTGGATATACTCTAAAAGTCATGAAGGAGTCCGCACCTCCAACGGCTTTATGGCAGTCTTACAAGATTCACGAATGCATTTTACTCAATCATGCTCATAAAATTTTAAAAATTTAATTTGTTTACATTTTCGTTCCATTGCTTAATTTCTGTTTACTTGAGGGCATGAAGTAGCTTGTAGGGTAAAATTTAGCCATGAAATTTAATTGTGCTCTTTCTTAAGAGTATAATGAATGGAAAACTAGGTCAATGGTTTCGGATGTTCGCTACAATATTTACGTTGCTTTCACAGTGGGATGCTTTGTGGTAAATTTAGAACTAATATCTACGAATACTCATAGCGAAATCTAGCCTTTAAGAAACTGTATAGAATTATAATTCTACAACAAATATTTTTTTTTTAATTTTGAATGGATTATTCAATAATTTGTGTGAATTACTGGTTTTATCCAATTTTTAATTCAGCTGTTTTGATGATTCGGTTTTGAAAATGGACTTTATAATCCTTTTAAGTAAAAGCAGATATACAAGGTAATTTAGAGACCAATAAACAACACCTGTGTCCAAAATTCACGTATATTATAGAGAATAATACATTAATTTCGATAGTAGATTTACTTATAAGACAATTGCAATTTGAAAATTTTGATTTTTTAGCGTTATGTACTAAATTACAGAGCCTAACTGAAATTAATACACGAATGAATGATAATATGGCTTATTGAAATTGTCCTTAACATTTCACGCACATAAAACGAATTTAAAACATCTAAATTATTACCGCCCAGCTCCTGCATACCATTTAGCACGGTATTTGAACACAATAATGGCTGATGTCATGCACCTTGACGACAAATACACATTAAAGGATAGCTGGGATCTAGTGAATTGTACCACCTCTTTAGCATTGACCGACACTAGTCGACTTTTATCACCAGATAACACAAGCCTCTATACACTGACCATGCTAAAATAAAAACTGTCATTCAATAACTGCTGAAGATTCATAGATCAACTACTCAATCTCATAAAGATCACAATCAAGCAGAACTAATTTACGTTCAATAATAACACATACATTGAAAAGAACTGTTAAAGTATGGGACATTTAATGTCCTCAATAATATCAGCAGGATTCCTACATTCGTTGAAAGAAGTCTTTATACCTAAAATTGTCAAAAAATTCAATGTAATATTTTACAGAAGATATGTGGATAACTGTTTCATCGTTATTGAATCACAAGAAAATAAACAAGATGAACTATTTACCTATATGAATGAAATGCACCCGAATATAAATTTAATATAAAAAACAAGCAAGCGGATAAATCAACTTTATGGACCTAATCGTGATACACGAACAAACATGATAAGACTACAAAATATACAGAAAACCAACGACAATGGATTATATCATACACGTAACATCTAACCACCCTGCACAACATCAACTAGCAGCGTACAGATCAATGGTGCAGAAACTCCACTCAATCCCTGTGACTGCTACTAACTGCTCTAACGAACTTGTAATGATTTTATTCAAAAAATATTCGTACTCGTCGAGATTTCCCGAAGGAAATCTGAACCGACCTCTCATCAGTTCTAGATGTGAAGTCTTGAAACATGACAATGGACTGTACCCCTCAGGTCAACAAGTCCGGACACTCTTAGTCTACTCCGATGTGGCTGCTGGCTAGCTAGCTAGTTCGGAGAGGAGTTCGGTTGCGGGTCTTACGCGAGCAGACTAAGTTCGAAATACAAAAAATTCGGCCCCCGGTTCACATGCCCAATTTACTAACGTGTCAAACAACTTCCATCGACTACTCTAAAAAGCAACCTCCCATCCCAGAGGAAATAAATCTAAGCAACCGCCTGTTGGAAGAGAAGGGTTTAGCTGGAAGGAAAGACGTGATTAGCCTAGCAATTCATTGTATTTATTTATAGGCTCTATCTTATGAATCAGTACAGCCAACAATAATAATTACAATACATATTTAAAAAAATAATTGATGCCTTTTCACTAAAGAAGAAAATAAGTCTTAATAGAAAAACGAAAATAATAATTAGAATTGTAAGGCAATTAGAGCCAATAAAATTATTGAACAGGGAAGAAAAGAAACATTTCATTATTTATATTTTATTTGTTGTTGTTGTCTTAATGCTATATAAATAATTGCATTAAAATTATTATAAATTTTATTTAAGCATACTACTATTTTTCTGTTTTTCTCTTTATTTAATTTTATGCAGAAACTACATTAATCTATTTATATATTTACTCCAAAGTACCATTTTTTTCCTATTTCTCTTGTTAGGTGCTTCTTTTTAAAGTTATTTTCAAGTGGTTACTTTTTAATGTTTTATTCTTTTTATTCGTTTCTTTTCGTATGACAACTTTATGGATTTGGTTTCATTTATTTCTCTAATCCTTTTTGTTTTTACGCAGCCACTTAAGTGCTAATGTTTATGTAAATAGTTTTATTTGTATGAATAAAGTATAGTGTTTGGCCACCTTAGTTCTCTCTGCGTTTCTTTACCAATATTCCGCACACGGAATGTAAATAATAGTCATAAAATGATATAAAAGACAACCTACATTAAGGTGAAATGCTTAAGATAATTATTTCAAGAATCCTAAAATGTGAAAGTATCTACAGTCTATATATGCATTGCATGCTTTCTTTTTCTTTTTACAAAATTTTTATAAACATTATCTAGCCATCGGCTGAGGCGATCACCAAAAATTAATAACCGACTGTGTTGAATGTGAAAGGGGCTAATTAAACTAAAACGAAGCTCATTTCGCTATCAAATTCAATGAAGATGAGGCTCGATCTCACTGGGAGGAGCTAACCAAATTTCAAAATATTCAATTTAAGCTTGTTTTGCGACCAGCGATAAATTATGTCTATAGGTAAGTTGTTGAAACTTACAGGATTGAAATAAAAAGAATAATATAAAAGCGTATGACAGACACCCAATGCCGGTTGATGAAATGGATCTTGAATAGCGTTCTCATATTCAAAGATTAATGTGGAATATGTTAACAAAACACTGCCTACACGGCGAAAGTAGTTAAGATCTTAATTAATCAAAGCGAGAGGTTCCGACCTTGATTCCAGTGGAATAATTGAAATATATAGGTTGCAGATCAAAGCACTCGATACCAAAACAACACAATTCATGCAAACATTGATACAAAAGGACATACTTATGATTGATTTTCTTCACACAGTTGCCGAATAATTCGGGAGTACGCTTGATAATTAACATATAAAATGATATTACCTCTGAGAATCGTCGAACTTGTAATGAAATAAACACAAAATTTGAAACATTTTTCTGAATCAGCTAAAATTCATATAAAACCATTGCTAAAATAAGTACATAGAATGCGATGTTTAACTTGTAAAAGAGCGAGCGGAAAATAAGCAGTCAGTCAAAATGCTGAATTTTCGAAAACTTATCAGGTGCATTTTTTTTCAATCTACTAATTAAATGAGAAAAATAACGGACTTTTTGTAATTCCTCTGGCGATTCCCTTTTTACCGCACTGCGTGTTGAATTACAATCCCGATTTGTATAGGGTTATCCATTTTACGTTTGGGAAAGCAAAGCTAAAGACAACACATAAAATATTAACATGGAAACAAAATTTGTTATTCAATATAAATAATTGCCATTATACGTCAAACACAACATTAGTCAAATGTCTTCCACGGGACCTCTTACAGGCCTCAATCCTTTTGAGGTAATTTTCAATGACATTTCGGCACATTTCCGGCAATATCTCGGCCATAACTTCACGAATATTGGTTTTCAATTGCTCAAGATTTTGAGGATTGTTTGCGTAAACACGATCTTTCGCATAGCCACATAAAAATAAATCCAAAGGTGTTAGGTCGCAGGATCTTGCGGGCAAATTGACATCACTCAATCTCGAAATTACGCGTCCTGAAAATTTCTCTTGCAAAAGTGGTCGATTAGCCTGTGTTGTGTGGCTTGTGGCTCCGTCCTGTTGGAACCACATGTTCTCCAGATCATAATCTTCAATTTCTCTCCAAAAATAATCGGTTAAAAACCGTTCATAGCGGTCAGAATTGACTGTAATGGCTCTTCCTTGATCGTTTTTAAAAAAATACGGGCCAATAACACCACCAGACCATAATGCACACCAAACGGTCACTTTTACCAGGTGCAAAGGCCTTTCTGCGATTACTTGAAGATTTTGAGAGCCCCGTATGTGGCAATTCTGTTTATTTACGTAACCACTGAGCGAAAAATGAGCCTCATCACTAAAGAAAATTTTGTTCGAAAAATCCTTATCAATGGTTTGTTGTTCAATCACCCAATTGGCATACATTCTGCGTTGTGTATAGTCATGAGGCTTAAGTTCTTGAGTGAGTTGGATCTTGTATGGATGGAGATGCAAATCCAGGTGCAAAATCCGCCACAATGAGCCATAAGACAAGCCCAAATGTTGAGCACGCCGAGGAGTCGATAAATTTGGGTCTTCCTCCACACTTTGAGCAACGACAGCGATATTTTCAGCAGAACGAATGTTGCGATGATGCACAGGCCTTGCAATATCAATAACCGATCCAGTCTCTTCAAATTTTTTCACTGTGTTCGAAATTGTTTGCTGTGTAGATCGATTATGTCGATCGTAATCGGCTTGTAAAGCCCTAAATGTTGATACAGCAGAATCACCATTTTTATAATAAAATTTAATAATTAAAAGCGCTCTTCGACTATTAAACGATCCATATTTCTAAATGGCAAACCTTCAACTAAAACAAACTGCTTTAGGTGATATTTAATTCAGACAAATGTCAAATGGGATGGTTATACTTTCCCTACCACGAAATGAATAATCTTGTATATCATTTCCAAACAGAATCTCACAAAAATAAATAAGTCATACATGCATCATATATAGATATATGTATAAAAATACATAAATGGTGTAGGTAAAGGTTTAAATATATTTACATAACTAGAAATTATGGAACTTGCATTGGCGTAGCAGTCATTGACTCAGATTATTTATAATGATCAGCTATCCTAATATCAATGGTAACAATGTTTTGTTCGATGCATTCGCAAAATTAATTATTTCTTAAGCAAATGAATCGTTGATTAACGTTTCTAATCTATGTATGGAGTTAATTGTTTCCAATTATTATTTTTTTTCATTCATTGCTACAATTCTCTAGTGATCGTTGGGCTGATTTATTACAAACTGAACAACATTTATAGAATAGATAGTAATAACGGATACAAATAACGTGATGTTGACAAACTTATTACACAGTACAAACAAAAACAGGAATGCCAACTGACTGAAATGCATGAGAACCACCAACAGGGGACAAGATACAAAAAGTACTTACGATATTTCTTTCACATCGAGGCAGACTCCAATTATGCGACGCAGGTACAAAATCACGGAACGAGCCTGACGCTTTGGCAAACTCTATGACATTGTTAGACAAACAAAGCAAATTACCAAGACTTGACATCCTAGAATCACTTGAAATGTATAAACATAGAAAAACAGACAGTAACATTATCAACGAACAACTTATTACAAATTCCGATGCAATTTTAGTACTACACCACACTCTCTGATTACAATGAAAATGAGATGAAACAGAACAAATGGACATACAACAATCCAAAAAACAATAACTTAATATCCCCTTACCTGACCTAATTTAGTACTTATCTGCTTGACTCATCCTGCACCAATATAAAGCCATCTCCAGCACATCCTTTGGACATTGAAGATGACTCAAAGGAGTTCCGATGCGTTTGCTCACACAACAAAGCAAGGCTCGGCGGCTTTTCAAGAAAGAAAAAAATTAAATTGTTATAAAATTTACAATTTGATTTATTGTTAGTACGAATTACATAAGAAAGAGCATTTTTAATAAAATAAGGGGTGAAAAATCAAAAAATTACATAAAAAATTATATATAACACAAAAAGGCATTTTTTATTATTATTACTTTAAAAATTGATCTACTCGTATCTTAAATCCATGAATTCATTCAAATGAGTCAACTTATTCCACTGTAATATTTGAATTATACTATATTATGCTAAATTTTACAATAATGTCTTGGATCTAACGTTAAAATCTTATAATTCAATTTTTGGTAACTTTATTCATAAATTCATAAAATACCCTAAACTAATCTAAAACAAGTTGAGGCAGGAGAGTGCTCCCACCAGAAGAGCTTCTAACCATCTTAAGGTTCACAACAACTTTGCTCATGACATAAATCAATGACTTGAATTATCGATCCATTGAACATACAAGTAAACATAAAATAGCTGCCATTTTATTCAATGTTAAAAAAATTACCTGAAAATTTGGCTAATCAAATATATTCAAATAAAATACTAATCTTGAAACTTTCATTGAAAACCGAAGAAAATTGTAGTGTCTATATCGATTCGAAATATACATATCCAGCAATCACCATATGTTGTTGTTGTATCTTCTATATTTTGCTTGATTTAGATCCAATTTCAATGATATTTTGTGGAGCCTAGAGGCTTATGTTTATTTATATAACTGTGAAGTTTGAAGGAGTTTAAAGGTTCTATTTTGATTTCATGGAGGAAAACATAAAATTCACAAATCATGCTATTACTAACAAAGCTTAGTGAATTTTGACTTCTGGGGTATTCGTTGCCCTTAGTCTCATAAAGGACGAGCTTCATGGTTTTTTTCTGATTTTCGGCTTTAAAGTGTCTAATCGCGAGGGGGAGAAACAATTTTTTTTTGTTTATTTTACCTCCCCTTTACCCCTTAATATATAAATTGATTTTTTTGTTTCGAATTCTCAGAGTTCTAGTCAAAACCTTTTATTTGATATGATAACATGATAAAAAAATTTTTAAGGGTCACTTCAGGATAAAAAGGAACTCCCCTTTAAATTTTTTGAAGTTATTGATAACGCCTTAACCTTCGAGAGATTACCATTTCTGACTTCTTTACAAAGTTTGATTACTGTGCTCTACAGTTTCTGAAAAAAATTGCTTTACTGGGCGGACAGATGGACAGACAGGACGCAAAAGTGTTTAAAGGATTTCAAATGCCCGTGAAGGACTGCCGCGAGTGGGTCTGCCCCATATCTCCATAAGTTCGAATAGGGCCTTCCATGGCAACTGCTAGATAAGGGGGCATAGCTGCCCGACGGCGCCGATCCAACGGTGTAGGCTTGTGCATCCAAGTACCATGGACGTCCAACCAAACTTCCCTACATGCAAACCTTTAGAAAATTTGGGGGGATATTAAACCATCCGAACGAATAGACAAAACACAAAAGAAAAGAAAGAAACCACACGGAAAGAACAAGAAATGAGGGGATCAGCAATACAGGAGGCCAACCGTGTACCTAGTACAGGATGAGACAAGGATAGCCTAAATTATTATGCGCTACTTGCTGCGATGGAAACAAAAATGAACTGCGAA
Source organism: Odontomyia ornata (assembly GCA_963969285.1). Lineage (NCBI taxonomy): Eukaryota > Metazoa > Arthropoda > Insecta > Diptera > Stratiomyidae > Odontomyia > Odontomyia ornata. The sequence continues at coordinate 293,043,884 of OZ017739.1, read as the reverse complement.
GACAATATAGGCAAAAATCCTAATTGCGATTCTAGTGTCAATTTTATAGAATATTCAAAAAATGAAAATAAGGAAAAATAGCCAAGTAGTGTGTCTGCTGGTTCTACTGTCAAAACTAGCAAGAATATTGAAAAGATTTAGCCAATTAGCGAACTCAGGCTGCTCGGAGGGGATGTGGTTTAGCCAATGGCAGCCGAACATAAGATAAATAACTTTGAGATTAAAAGAGTAACCGCAGGCAAAATTACAACAAAATGAAATCACTGGTTGAGTGCAAGGTAGCCAAAGAAGCTTTGAATTCTGTGGACGTTCCATACTTTACTTACACCACAAACACGGAAAAAAATCTGACATTTCTATTTAAGGATCTAGACTTTGGAGAGAATACGATCGATCTTCTTCAGATGCTTTAGGGAGCCGCACCAGCGGTCAACCATTGAGAATAAAACTTTGTTTTGCTATTTACCACAAATTTTAAATAAAAACAATTCAAGTGCCCTTCAACAGACAAGGCACATGATGAAGTGGGAATGCCTCCAGAAAAGAGAAATCAACCAGTACCACCGGTATCAAAGATTTGACCCTTCGGCTGCCAACTACGCCATGCACTATCAGAGGGTTAAATGCAATGATATTCATACCCTGGTGGGTGAAAATTGTACTGCATTGACTGTAGAATATTCGGTTATCCTGCATCATATCGAGAACTTTCTAATATCAGGATCCTAAAAAGTCAATACAAACCCAAGTGCATTGCAATATCATACCTTCTAGCTCCATCAAGCCTACAAAGAAGAAGAAGCTCAGTTACGCCCGGGGTATTATTTGCACCAACCACTAGAGGACCAGCAGACAATACTGTAAATAATGTAAGTACCAACAATGAGCTGCTTCTTAAAGTCTACCAACAATTTATTGCTTTGTTGAAAAGAATCAACAAACAAGATTTGAAACTTAAATTTGTTTTTCAACGTTTAAATCTTTCAAACGTCTCAAAATAACTTGCTCTGTCTCATCTTCACCAGCGTCAACTATAATTCTCGCTCAACGTCAACCGTTATCCTACCTCGACGTAAATATGTCCTTAAATGCATTGCGTAGCAAAAGCCTGACATCATGCTTCTCTCTAAAACCCACCACATTGCATGGCACTCCATGACATGCAAGGATTTTAAATTTGTAAGGAATGATAAGATAAATAGTGATGAAGAAATAGTACTGGCATATTAGTAAAAAGACCTTATAGTTTTCAACATATTGATAAGCTCGAATTCAAAAACTTTAAATTTGTGGAACTATCCATCATCAAAATTGCACTGCCAGGTGGAGATATTCCTTGTTTGAAATACTCGATTTGAACAGGTTGCACCAATATTATATTCTTCCGCTGACCATACATCATGGCTGAACACCAACAATAGTCCAAGAAGTGTATTCCTGAAATTGTAGATGACAGAAAATCAAATTGAATACAGGCGCAATCGATATGAGTTGCAGTTCCCAACATATACTAGGACAAATTCATATTTGAGTCCTTGCGTTGACATGAATTCAGATTTAACAATTCTCAATATAAATTGCAGGTGCTTTCTTATCAGAGCGACTATTTCGCCATTGTAATGAAAGTAAATAATTTAAGGGATGATGTCTTTCTCATTCCAGTTCAAAATGATCGTCATCTGCTCAGTTTAAAGAAAAAAAAAAAATCGGATTGAGAAAAGTTTCCCAGGAAGTTTAATCGGGAATATCAGAAGCAATGCTCAACTCGTTATGGCGATAACTCTTGCCTAATGGTTCCTAATAACAGAAGTCTAACATAGAATGAAATACTATATATCTCTATCTACCCAAGTTAGATAAGCTGATATCGGAAACCAATGAGAAGGTTGTTCCCAAGATTAAATATCGATAGCACAAGTTCCCCAGACACTTTGCCGCCATGATGCGTATTATGCCATATGAAAAATCCTTTCTTGTAACTGATAAAAATCTGGATGCAATGCGTGATTATAAGATCTTGAGTGGTCTACAGCAAGGAACAGCTGCTGTGCCAAGTTTTTTGTTGATATTCATTCGCACCGTGTCACCAACGCAATCATAAGTGGCTTTTGCTGATGGTCTGATAGTTTACAGCGCAGACAGAAAAGCTTCAGTCACTCAAGCCAGCCTTTAACAAGTTGAGTAAGCAGGAGAGTGCTCCTACCAGAAGGTCTTTGTAAACATCCTAAGGTTAGAAACAAGTTTTCTCGATAACTTGAATTATTCATCCAATACTTGGATATGAAATTGCTCAAATTTATACAAAAGATGCACGGTGCAGCCGCCATGTTAATCTAGCTTAAATGATTTTTCTGAATGCTCGGCCGATAAAACATGTTCAAGTTAAACACTATTCCTTAAATTTTTATGAAAATTGAAAGAAAATAAAAGTTCCTAAGTCAATTTTAAATACCTATATTTATAAGGTTTTCCAATAAGAGGTTATTTTGAATAGATCTTGTGGTTTAACACCTTGCGACTTCTTCCTTTGGAGCCACGTGATAGAGAAGGCCTATGCCAACAGCCCAGCGTCGATTCAAGATCTCAAAGATGAAATTCGTGAGGCTATCGAGGACATAGGGCCGCCACTTTGCGATTTGGTTATGGAAAATTTCATGAAGAGGATATGGTCCTGTAAGCGTGTCGTAGTGGTCATTTGCCTGATGTTAGTTTTTGCTATTAACGGCATATCTTCTTCTTTATTATGAAATAAACATCGGATCATTTATATTAAAAAATGGCATTTTTCTTTTAATATCAAAATAACACCTCTTATTGGAAAACCCCATATCAACCATAAGCACGTGTTATTGTTGTTGGAATTCCATATAATTGAAATGGCTATAACTCACTTGATTATGATTCGACCTAAATTAAATTTTGTGAATATATAAATCTTATATCAGTTCATATAATTGCAAAATTTCAAGAAGTTTAAAGGTACCGTTTCGATTTTATGGGCAAAAATGTAAAATCTACAAATCATACTATTATTAACAAAGTTGATCGAATTTCGATTTCCAAGGTTTTTGTTGCCCTTATACTCATAAAGGCCCACATTTATGATAAGGGACGAGGGGGGGGACACAAATTTTGGGTACATTTTGCCTTCCCCTGGACCCCCTAATTCATAAAATGATTTTGTTATTTCAGATTCTAAAAGTTCTAATCAAGACCTTTCATTCGATACTCCACTCGACTACCTTCAGTTAAAAAAAAATTTCAAGAGCCAATTCGTTATTAGGGGGGACCCCCCTTAAACATTTTTTAAATTTTTGTTAAGGGCTTAACTTTTGAGAGACCATCACTTTTGACCTTTTCACAAAGTTTGAGCATTCTAGCTTCTATAGTTTCTGAGGAAATTAGCTGTGACAACAATAATCTATACACTTCAAATTATCCCTAACCACGTTTACGCTAATCGCGCGCTTTTCTCACTCCTCGTCTTTTTCAATTCGCTCCACGTGCCGCTAATCCGCGCCAAAACCAAATTCCATCTCTCGAATGCATCGCAATCTTCCACTCGGTTTCTTGATAGTATTCTAACAACCGTAATCACCGGTATAATCCTCTTGACGACACTTGTTCGCTATCCAAACGCGCACCAAGTAACTCATCCTGTTAAGTAGGCTGATAGCGTTCTTCCCTGAGATTTGAAACTTCTCGCTGTCCCTGCTTGGAGGCATCTCCATGCCGAGCTGCGAATCAAGTCAGCGCAATAGCTCATCGACAGCTAGCGGATACTGCGTTGGATGTGGTGTGATATTCTTGAATGCCCACTGTAGGTTTTGATGGGCAGCAAGTTGACGAGTCAGAGTTCTACTCTCTGTTGGCAGCAAATTCGTAAAAAGGTCATAATATGCCGGTAACATAGCTCGATTGTACGCAACAATATCAGAATCATCATGATCAGCTAAAATATAATTAAACGCTATATTTCGCGTTATATCAGGGCAGCTTGCAATTAGCAGAGCATTTTCTGGGCAATCGTTTGTTGCATGGAACCAGAATGCCAACAAAGCATGCTTATTATGATGTGCTGGTACGCTGGGTTCTGATAATCGCGGATGAAAGAGTTCCCGCAAAACACGCATGTACGGTCCCAACATAAGCTTTTCAGTTTTAGACATCATACAATAAGTCAGCAAAGTAAAGTAAGATGTTAACTTAACTGTTCCATGAACAGCTATATCTGTGTAGGCGCGAGCAGATCTTAGTAGACGTAACAAAAGATTTAAAATCGTATGTAGTATAATTTGCGCGTCGCCATTCATTTCTCTATGTGGTATATTAAAGGGTAACTTGTGGAGTGAATGGGTTCGATAATTTGCACGAAATGATTGTGATGGCATGAGAGATACCAGCAAGTAGGATGCAGCGTTGCGAACTCGCGAATTATTATGCGCCATTAAAAACTGTTCTACCCAACTTTCAGCCGATTGTAAAATCCATGCATGAGCTATTTTGTTACGAGGTGCTTGCACAGCAAGCCAATCCAGGGCCGACTGAGGGCAATATTCTGCTGCATCCCATACTCGTTGCAATACTAACTGAAAAAAGCATGGCAAACCTGAAGGACCTCCTTGTGGCTCTGTTAGAAGCGTTAATAACTTAAAGAAGGGACCACACAGTTCGGTGTGTTTTGTTACTGATGCAAATAGCATTGTTATTATTTGATTTGCCAATCTTTCGTCCCAACGACAGAGCGCATAAATTAAATGCCGCGTTTGATGCGGATTGATGTTGTCTTTTATTTGTTGATATAAGAATGGAAAGCCCTTTCCACCTGCTACAGCACTATAATCCTTAGGTGATAAATGTAACCGGAAGTCTGCTCCTCGAGATCGTTCTACTAATGATGCAACTAAAGCTATCATTTTATCTAGTGAAGCAGGTCTAGCTTTATCTGTTGACAATGCTTCGTCAGATGAATTATCTTCATTATCTGACCCAGCATCAACCATATTGTCGACGATGAACTCATATTCGGAGCGAACAGCATTGATGTGGGTGGCATATTACTTGAATTCGACATATGAATATGTCCACCCATGGACATTACATTGTCCATTCCAAAGATTATTTATTTGGACAATTTTAATAAAATTTTAGGCCCAGAGTGGTAACGAGACAAACTCTCGCACGCTGGCTTTTTGAGCCATACCTACTCGATTACTACAAAGATATCGACTCTTGTCACTTGAGCAGTTTGATAAATTCTTCTATTCGATAAACAATATAATGTTTCTAATCCATCTCAGGCTTTCTGTACAAATCAGAACATACACGAAGACACTTCCCATCGAAGACTCTGAATTTTTCCATAGTATTAACATCCATATGGCCATGACTACTTTTTGTGCCTTACTGAGCATGATTTTGACATGTTCAGTATAATACAGATACTGATAGAGATGGACACTGAGGTATCAAACACAGGATTTATGTGAAACCCGTTCTAAACTACCCTCACCAGCCATGATGTGGAAATCCGTCCAATTACGTTTCAGGTATTGACTAACTCCCTGCAGCGTTGTCCAGAACAAAATTGTTTCGCACTTCTGCGCATTGATCTTCATTCGCCAATTGTCAGTGTGCAGCTGCACATCATTGAACATTTTTTGAAGATTGCTCTGAACTTTTATAGCTCTTTGTTCTGCCGTATAGATGATCAAATGATCAGCAAACGCTACCAATAACCGCATTGGCGAGACGTTAAAATTCAATAGCTTTGAATATTGAGAAAACCAGAGACGCAGTAATTGTTCCCTGCTGTAAACCATTCAAGATCTTGAATTCACGCATTGTTGTCAGCTTATCATCAGTTACAACAAATGATTTCCCGTATAACATATTGCACATCATGGCGACAAGGAGTCTGGGGAACTTGTCCTGAAGGAGTTTAAAAACTAGTCGATCTAACCTCACCGTATCGAAGGCTTTCTTCATATCAATGAGACACGCTCCAACACATTCTCTGTTGTTAAGTTTCCAACAGATGTCTGAGATTGCTTTCGTTATCGCATGTATGGTCGAATGCCTGGCACACAAACAAAATTGGCGATTTGGCATCAGCTCATATTTCTCAATGTGGGCGTTTAATGCTATGTTGGGTACCAGTTCAAACACGTTGCTGATGTTAGGCAGCAAGCTGATTATGCGATAGCTTTTGGGGCATGAAGGTTCTTTTTCTTTCTTCAAGTTGGGAAATACCTTACCTTTTTCCACTCATTCGGGAAATATGAATTACTCAACACGTTGTTGACCAATATGCAACAATTTTCAATAGCAACCCCAGGCAAACGTCGGAGAACTATATTTGGAATACCATCAGTACCACATGATTTCTTGTTGTTTATCCTGCGAAATATGAAACACAAGTCTTCATAGCTGACAAAATAATCAATAAGATTCAAGCTCGGTTTGAGGTCAGATGTTAATGTTTCATTGAAATGAAGAATTGATTGATTGTTCAGGCTTGATTTTAAGTCAAAAACTTTTGCTTCAATGACCTCTGAAAATATTCCATTACCTCTCGTAGGGCTCGGTAGATGAACCAATTCAAAATGTGTTCAAATCAGGGCAAGTTCATGCAGTCCACCGCATATAATCATGTTTCTATTTCTATCCGGAGTCGTACTATCAATTTCGATACCAATCCTATCGAGAAGATTTATCTCATTACTAAAATATAATTAAACGCTATATTTCGCGTTATATCAGGGCAGCTTGCAATTAGCAGAGCATTTTCTGGGCAATCGTTTGTTGCATGGAACCAGAATGCCAACAAAGCATGCTTATTATGATGTGCTGGTACGCTGGGTTCTGATAATCGCGGATGAAAGAGTTCCCGCAAAACACGCATGTACGGTCCCAACATAAGCTTTTCAGTTTTAGACATCATACAATAAGTCAGCAAAGTAAAGTAAGATGTTAACTTAACTGTTCCATGAACAGCTATATCTGTGTAGGCGCGAGCAGATCTTAGTAGACGTAACAAAAGATTTAAAATCGTATGTAGTATAATTTGCGCGTCGCCATTCATTTCTCTATGTGGTATATTAAAGGGTAACTTGTGGAGTGAATGGGTTCGATAATTTGCACGAAATGATTGTGATGGCATGAGAGATACCAGCAAGTAGGATGCAGCGTTGCGAACTCGCGAATTATTATGCGCCATTAAAAACTGTTCTACCCAACTTTCAGCCGATTGTAAAATCCATGCATGAGCTATTTTGTTACGAGGTGCTTGCACAGCAAGCCAATCCAGGGCCGACTGAGGGCAATATTCTGCTGCATCCCATACTCGTTGCAATACTAACTGAAAAAAGCATGGCAAACCTGAAGGACCTCCTTGTGGCTCTGTTAGAAGCGTTAATAACTTAAAGAAGGGACCACACAGTTCGGTGTGTTTTGTTACTGATGCAAATAGCATTGTTATTATTTGATTTGCCAATCTTTCGTCCCAACGACAGAGCGCATAAATTAAATGCCGCGTTTGATGCGGATTGATGTTGTCTTTTATTTGTTGATATAAGAATGGAAAGCCCTTTCCACCTGCTACAGCACTATAATCCTTAGGTGATAAATGTAACCGGAAGTCTGCTCCTCGAGATCGTTCTACTAATGATGCAACTAAAGCTATCATTTTATCTAGTGAAGCAGGTCTAGCTTTATCTGTTGACAATGCTTCGTCAGATGAATTATCTTCATTATCTGACCCAGCATCAACCATATTGTCGACGATGAACTCATATTCGGAGCGAACAGCATTGATGTGGGTGGCATATTACTTGAATTCGACATATGAATATGTCCACCCATGGACATTACATTGTCCATTCCAAAGATTATTTATTTGGACAATTTTAATAAAATTTTAGGCCCAGAGTGGTAACGAGACAAACTCTCGCACGCTGGCTTTTTGAGCCATACCTACTCGATTACTACAAAGATATCGACTCTTGTCACTTGAGCAGTTTGATAAATTCTTCTATTCGATAAACAATATAATGTTTCTAATCCATCTCAGGCTTTCTGTACAAATCAGAACATACACGAAGACACTTCCCATCGAAGACTCTGAATTTTTCCATAGTATTAACATCCATATGGCCATGACTACTTTTTGTGCCTTACTGAGCATGATTTTGACATGTTCAGTATAATACAGATACTGATAGAGATGGACACTGAGGTATCAAACACAGGATTTATGTGAAACCCGTTCTAAACTACCCTCACCAGCCATGATGTGGAAATCCGTCCAATTACGTTTCAGGTATTGACTAACTCCCTGCAGCGTTGTCCAGAACAAAATTGTTTCGCACTTCTGCGCATTGATCTTCATTCGCCAATTGTCAGTGTGCAGCTGCACATCATTGAACATTTTTTGAAGATTGCTCTGAACTTTTATAGCTCTTTGTTCTGCCGTATAGATGATCAAATGATCAGCAAACGCTACCAATAACCGCATTGGCGAGACGTTAAAATTCAATAGCTTTGAATATTGAGAAAACCAGAGACGCAGTAATTGTTCCCTGCTGTAAACCATTCAAGATCTTGAATTCACGCATTGTTGTCAGCTTATCATCAGTTACAACAAATGATTTCCCGTATAACATATTGCACATCATGGCGACAAGGAGTCTGGGGAACTTGTCCTGAAGGAGTTTAAAAACTAGTCGATCTAACCTCACCGTATCGAAGGCTTTCTTCATATCAATGAGACACGCTCCAACACATTCTCTGTTGTTAAGTTTCCAACAGATGTCTGAGATTGCTTTCGTTATCGCATGTATGGTCGAATGCCTGGCACACAAACAAAATTGGCGATTTGGCATCAGCTCATATTTCTCAATGTGGGCGTTTAATGCTATGTTGGGTACCAGTTCAAACACGTTGCTGATGTTAGGCAGCAAGCTGATTATGCGATAGCTTTTGGGGCATGAAGGTTCTTTTTCTTTCTTCAAGTTGGGAAATACCTTACCTTTTTCCACTCATTCGGGAAATATGAATTACTCAACACGTTGTTGACCAATATGCAACAATTTTCAATAGCAACCCCAGGCAAACGTCGGAGAACTATATTTGGAATACCATCAGTACCACATGATTTCTTGTTGTTTATCCTGCGAAATATGAAACACAAGTCTTCATAGCTGACAAAATAATCAATAAGATTCAAGCTCGGTTTGAGGTCAGATGTTAATGTTTCATTGAAATGAAGAATTGATTGATTGTTCAGGCTTGATTTTAAGTCAAAAACTTTTGCTTCAATGACCTCTGAAAATATTCCATTACCTCTCGTAGGGCTCGGTAGATGAACCAATTCAAAATGTGTTCAAATCAGGGCAAGTTCATGCAGTCCACCGCATATAATCATGTTTCTATTTCTATCCGGAGTCGTACTATCAATTTCGATACCAATCCTATCGAGAAGATTTATCTCATTACTAGTGACTTTAAGATTCAATGCCTTCATTCGAGACTTCTTACGAATATGCTATTCACTTTCGCGATCCATTGATTACTGACCTCACTCCTGAAGTATGAACGGATTAATTTGTGGACATTCTTCAGGTGTAATTTCAACAAAGCCAACGAGCGATGGTTGTAGTCCAAAAATCGCCGACAAATATTGATGACGCATGTAAAAAGAAGGCTTTTCAATCTTTTCAATCTTGCAATGGTTGGTGTTTCATATCCTACCATATTATTTCGATGTTTAATCTTGGGAACTACTTCTGAATCTTTTCCAACGTCAGCTTCTCTAACTTCGACAAATAGACATCTATTTCATCGCTAGTTTGATTTCTGTCATTACGAACCATTTAGCAAGAGTTGCCATCGTCAGAAGGAGAACATTGCTTGTGGTACTCGCGATTAAACTTCTTTTGAAACTTTCTCGAGTCTGTTTTACTGAAATTCAGCCGGTAATTTTCATGTTGAACTGAAATGAGGAAGAGATCATCCGTTTGATGATTAATTTGCGTTACAATTGCATCATGGTCGCTGTCATAAGGAAGCACCTTCAGTTTCCGTTGAGGACTATTAAAGCTGAATTCAAGTCTTGTGTCAGCAATGCAGAGGTCCAAATATGTATTTATTCCAGCGTATGTTGGGAACTCCGACCCATAAAGATTGTACCTGTATTCAATTTGGTTCTCTGTTATCCACGATTTCAGAAATACAACTTTTGGATTATTGGTGGCATTCAGCCATGATGTATGCTTGGCAGCCTGTTCAGTTCGAGTATTTCAAACAAGAAATTGAGCTCCTCCTTGAGCTTGAGAACAGTTCCACCAGTTGCATAGGCAGGGATAACGAAGAGGTTATCCCCACCTGGCAGTGAGATTTTAATAACGGACACTTCAAGAGATTTAAAGCTTTTGAGTTCGACTTTTTGAATATCTTGGAGACAATAGGGTCTTCTAACTAATATCCCGGTGCCACCTTCCCAATCACCGTTTACCCTATCATTACTTTCGAAATCAAAATCCTTGAATGTCATGGGGTGTCGCGAATTGAGGTGGGTTTCAGTGAGAAGAAAGATGTCAGGTTTTTGCTTAACAATGAATTCAAGGAGATACTTATGTCGGTGTGTAGTAACAATAGAGTTGACGTTGATCGAGATGAGATGAATCCTATCCATGCGAATGTGACCGGATGACAAGTTATTTTGAGGCATTTGAATGCCCTAAGCACTGAAAAGCAAAATTAATTTTTGTATCTTGTTTATCGATTCTCTTCGATAAAGAATTTATTCGCTGGTAAATTTTGAGAAACAGCTCATTATTACATTATTTACAGCATTTTCTGCTAGTCCTCTAGCGGTGAGCGCAAATGATACTCCGGGCTTGACGAAGTTCGAAGCTTAGTCACTGCGGTGTAATTGTGTTTGCTGTGGGACAAATTTTACTCTCGCATCTTGATATCAGGAACAGCCTCGATATGATCCTGGATGACCAAAAACACCGCAGTTAACACAGTATAATTAAAGTGGTAAATTCTTCTTTTCTACCGTCGATCTTCTTGTCGCGAAGATTTTAAAGGAAATAAATTCAATTTCAGATGCAGCTTCCTTGAGCGCGTGAAAAAGTTCGACGGTATTCTCTCCGCTGTCCAAGTCTTCAACAAAAAGGTCTGATGCTTTTCACTTTTTGGGGTATAGGTGAAGTGTGGAATCTTCCCAGAATTTAGTGCATATATAGCTGATTTGAAATCATCCAATGATTTCGTTCCAATTGTTAATTTTTCAGCATCATTTAATCTCAAAATTGGTTAATTTATGTTTGGCTGCCAATAGCCGATACATATCATTTCCGCTTTTTCCGAACACGTTAATTGGTGGAACTTTTACTGTATTTTTGAAAACTTTTTGAGAGTGACAGCAGAACTGCGTGCAGGTTTCTTCTCCTATTGTACTGAATAGAGTTAACATCGTTATCTTGATTAGAGTTATCTTCAATACATTCTTCAATGCTGATTTTTGTTGTAGTCCTTCCAGCACTGCATAATAGTTGTGGCTGTTGAAAGCGCCTCCAGCGCTTAGTATTTCTTCTGAGATAGCTTGTTTGACAGCTTTCTTTGTCTTAGTTTCCTTGTTTGTTTGTTTCAGCGGGTCTGCGTCTAGAGTTTTCATCTCTCTCTTGAACATATCTTCGAGGGATTTTAGTTGTAGTCTCAATTCTTGATTTTCAACTCGAAGTCAAATCAACTATTTGCGTTTTACGTCCACCATCTGCGGAGCTTTCCTGGTTACTCGTATTTCTCTTTTTGTCTTCCCGGGGTCCCCCACCGGTGGGAAGCCGTCGAGCTCCTCCATACCAGCAGTCCAGAGTTAGTCTTTAGATTATTTGCTTTTTTTGATTGAGCGAAGTAAAATAATGTTGGATATGATTCCGTGGGTCGACTCCTTTGACGATAAAAGCTTTTTCCAATAAAAACCAAAATATGCTTTGCACTAACTTTTAAAAAAATTAATTTAATTTTTTGGAAACTGGGCAGGAGCGAATTAAAAATACATCTGTTCGCAACGAAGGCTAGCGCAGAATCATCCGATCGGCACCTCTACTATAATCAACATGTCAAAACTATGCTTAGTAAAGCCTTCATGTCAATTTAAAGTCTCTTTTATTTAAGATACATTGATCAAAAGGTCAAAGTTTTCTATTACAAGGCTCTGGTTAGCCCGGTCTGGATATATGCAGGTCCAATTTGGTATAATCAGAGTGCTAGTATGGCGGAAATGCTACGAGTTTCTGAAAGAAGATATCTTTGTGTATGCACTGAGTTCTACTGAAAGCCTCAAAGGGATTGGAAACACGACAAATCAAATCAAAGAATTTATCAAACTGCCAAATCTATGAGAGTCGACACATTCATTTTGAAGCTTAGTCGAAACTATGACGCAGTCTGTAACTGTGAGCGAATATCCCTGGTGTTATTTGAGCGGAGCTCAGTTTGAGGCATCATATAGTTTTTTATTACTTGTGCATATATTTGTGTGTAGTTGTTGTCTTATGAATTCAATAATTGACACTCGTTTTTAATTCTTTAATGTTATTTTCCAGTTCTTTCATTTGATTAAAAACTTCTTCCTCCTTGGATTTGTGATAAAATGGCTTACATGTGAAGCACATTCATATAACATCATTAGAAATTTCCTTAACGATCTTGTATCTCTCTTCAGTCATCTTTATGCGTTTCAAGTGATGTAATAACTTAGCCATACGCCACTGACGCCGATCAGCAGATCCATGTATCCTACGCAATTGACGTCGGCGGTTCAGGAGTGACCTTTCAACTACTCGCTGCCACTGAACTGTGATTTAACAGATATCAAAAGGAAAAAGGGATGACATCCGGTTCGTGTGGGATTGTGAGAGTTCCACGTTGCAAGACCTCAGCGGTGCTGATACAACAACCTGCGTGTCAGTGGCAGCCGCCTCGAGTTGGATGCTGCCGGACATTATCCCGGATTGCGGATGACTGCACCTCCACCTACATCATCTGCAGTTTCCCACGACAAGCGAGCCCTTTTTAACGTTGCAAGTAAGTTCTATAGCAAATTTTTAATACAGCGTCTGATTATTTCCAAACCCAGCGTCAGTGGCGGGGAGCTCCCACCAACGGCGGCTCCCCAACGAGAAGGAAGCGCAGCGGCTGCAGCCGGCGTTGCACCGTTAGGACGGGCCTACGACCTCTGCATTGACAACTTGACACCTGCATGCGGCGAAAAAATTTTAAATCCTGAATTTCTGCTTCAAGGCGGTGGTCGAAGTTTTGCAGATCAAAAGCAACGCCCAAACAGTAGTAAACGGAACGGAAACCTATACTCATCCAAAACGGACGCAACACAAGAAATGAATGGACGTGTATTTATTATTTTCCTTAGGGGGAAGATATCATTAAAGAAAAAGTGCCTTTTTATCTTGAGAATTCGAGAAAATAAAACGATTGCAAGAGTGATTATATAGTATGTGTTAGTGAGCTATTAATCAATAGAAAACGGTAGTTCTAGTCACATTCGCTTTTAATATACAAGTATAGTAGTACAACTATTTTTCCTAGAGTTCAACATATTAGATATTTATTGAGATCATGATTATTACGTTATATGTTAAAATGTATCAATCAAAATTGACGAGTCTGTTGATAATAATTGGGATTAATGTTTCTTGCCTACCTATATTTGTTAGAGGCTGATAAATTTGATCGAAAACTCGAAAGAGAATGATTCCATAATATTATCTCCGAAAGTAGTAACTAACCTCTCGTATGACGAGTTCCTCATAGAGACTCTATATTGTATATTTAATTTCCAACATTGATAGTTGGAAGCAAAAGGAAATTTACAAATCCTGAAAATCAAACTATAGTACATAAGATTACGATTAATTACTATCTATAGATGACTTAAATTAAAGGTATAATTTCTATGACGGCACGTTAAGCTTTAAATAATATTATGCTATTAGTATTTGTATATTCTCAATATTTATGCTTGGCCGAGAAGATGAGAAACTGTCAATATTTTTTTTAACAATTTAATGAAGAATATCAACGGAAAATTAACCTCAGTTACGAAGGTGCATCCATTTTTGAGTAATTAAATATAAATAACTTATATGAACTACTTATTCCCAGCTAAATCAATTAAATATATATCCATAAAATAGGAATAAAAAATAACCAATAATAATAATAAATAATACAAACCATGTTAATAAATAACTCATAACACAAATGATAATAAGGCTAAATAATACGAACACTATTAACATCTAACAAATAATACAAATAATAATGAGAAATAATACTACAATCATAATAAATAACCAATAATAATAAGACATTATACTAACCATGTTAATTAATAACAAATAATAATAAGACAGAATAGATATCATAATGATAAATATTAACCAATGATACAAATAACAATAAGGATTATGAAAGCTGCTGTAATAGTTAAAACTGATGCAATTTTTTTTTTACAAAATTTTAATGTTTCCAACAAATTAGTTTTAAAAGAATTAGTTGAAAGACAAAACCACGAAGAACCTTAAATTCACTAACTTAAACTAAAGGACCCAGATAAATTATTTTCATTTATGGCAGTAATATGAAATTTGAGCCCTTTGTTTGTAACCTTAGATTAATTGAATAGTTATATGATCATTGATGATAAGAAATACATTAGTACAACTTTATTTCCAAAAAGAGACCTTAATTGAAATTTAGATTTTGCTAAAATTCGCTCGTTTTAATTAAGAAGCGATATCAAATATCTAGAATTCTAGATCTATCTAAACGAAATGGGGCAAGATTCTAATTGCATTTGGCTAACGTAATATATTCTACTTCATCCTCTAGCGTATCCTGAGGATATTACAAAAAAAATATTTATAATGCTGCTTTCATTATAAACTTCACTGAAAAATTAGTTTTAAACGATTCACGTCATACTTGAATTTCCTTACATTCATTCCATCATGTTATAAATGATAACAAATATATTACATAAGATGAAGAAAAATGAATAAAATGAATTGCTAGGCTAATGAAGTCTTTCCTTTCCAGCTAAATCCTTCTCTTGAAGCAGGATAATCTCGGCGAACGGTGAGTATGCCACTGAAAGGATAGGGCTCATGTAATCCGCGAATGGCTGGTTTCGCGTCGCGGCCGGTACGCGGTACCATAGTTTGTTTTGATGTTTTTTATTAGAGTAGGATATTTCGAAGTTTGCATTAGAGTAGTATATTTTTCAGTATCGCGTCGGTCCGTATTGTTGCATTTTAGACGCGTTTAAAACGGGCACATAATGGTGGATTAATTAATGTAATCGAGCGTAATCTATTCAAAAGACCTGCGACTGAAATCCTCTCCGAACTAGCTGGCCGACAAGCAGCCACCGCGAAATGGATTACAAGTGCACAGACTGGTTGATCGATTGGGTACCATTCCTTGGCACGACTCAAACTTCACGTCTAGAACCGATGAGAGTTCGGTTCGAATTTTCTTCGGAAAATCTCGACGTACGTGTGTGAGATAAAATCACTACAGTGAAACAACTTGAAACACCCCATCGCAGTCGTTCGCTGGATGAGCTTCTTCTACCTGTTCCTGCATCTACCACATTTTTCCTTCGGTGCTTTTGTGAACATTATTGGATTTATTAGTCTCATTAGTTATTAATTTTATTTAAATTCCTTCGAATGTACTTATTACCTATCCTCAAATTCCAATTCATGAGAGTATTCTTCTTAAAATTTTCCTTTCATTATTTCACTATTATTAAAAACTTTATTATAATTTTTTTTTTCATTACATTAGATATTTGAAAATATTGTTACATGCACGAATAATTTTGTGAGCTACTGTCGCAATTGTTTTCACAACCATTAAGAACATAATGATCAACAAGTGAATGTACTCGAAAACCCCCCAAGCATGATCAACATCTGAAAGTGAGTCACTGCCCCAATCATTGGGCTCTTTCACACGGGAATGGTAAAAACCCATATCCAAACAGGTTTCGCGCTTACGCCCTTATGTTTACACGTTGCATAGTTCAGCCAACCTATTTTTGTATACGATACACGTCTTGCGAGTGTATGTGTCAAAACGATCATTTGATCGTCAAACGTCGTGCGGACAACATGAAAGCAAAGACAGAGAGATAAGCGATTGAGAATTGATGTTTTAGCCTTGAATTGTGCACGGGGTAACAAAAACTGGAATGAAAAATGTATTTTATGATTGTTAAAGTTTGTCGATTCAAACTTCTATTGGATTTATTAGAACCTTCATGTTTTTCCGCTTTCTGAAAAATATATTCCAAATTTAAATATCCTTTTAAGTCGCATATTTTTCTTCTTGCGTTGTTAACTGGCATATTATAATGCGATTCTATAAAGATTATGCGTACTGCTAATTTTCTATAGATTTACAATAGGCAATTTAACTTTATTGAAACCGTGATATTCGTCGTGTTGTTTCCTGAAATTGAACATTGCCTCCGCTTTTATAAATTTATTAAATAACGCGTAGCTTCTCGCGTCCACGCATCCATTTTTGCACGCAAATTAAAGAAAGGCAATCGTTTCATGAAGACTACCTTCTTCACCGAATGTTCAATTCAGAATGATTACCGGCGTTTGTATAAAATTTCCCCCACCAAATGATCAACAAAATGCGTTTGTGTATGTGCGTTACGCTCGTTCACCCTACAAAATTTTGGCTTGTTTTTACCATCAGGTCCCCTCAATGCCTCTCACTCTTCTTGCCCATATAACCTGTTTAACGCTCACTTTTAACGCTGCGTCTGAAAAAGCCCATTAAGCTGCTCGAATATTCCAGGTAATTCGCCAATGTACGCGAAATGAATTGAGTGTCTAGAGACCCTATATAAAGCCGAGCTGAATGAATGGGGGGATTCATTACAACCGCGATAGTAAACTGCGATATAGTGGTGTAGTAATAAAGCAGTTAGCCTATCAAACTGCTCTAAAGTTTTCCTATCTCCGTCACCTCTACAGCATGGTGATCCAGAAAATTGAAATTATTACTAGAAAAAGGAAGACAGTTCGTTTAAACGCATATTGCGATACGTGGCGACAAGTAGACATTAATGGTTATTCAGCGTAGAATTTTTCTTTTCTAAATATCGAATGTCTTCTTTTTTTAAAATAATCCAAAACTAATAAACGCCTCGCACACCGGTTTTGTTTCAAATCAACGTGATACTAAAGAAAAACTATGATATATTATTACGCATTATCCATTATTGTTTCTTTGTATTGGAAATGAATGCAAATTTATCAATAAAACCCCATGACGATAATATTAGCTAAAATATAAACAACCACCAAGAAGCAATTCTGTTTATGCGTATCCATTAGTTGTGCGCACCCACACATGGGAAAAAATCGTATGCAACCTACCTTGAGGCTTGCATCAAAAGATAGGTGTGAGGTGTTGCAATGTTCCTCGACGCATGGAGTCGAAGGGCGAACGTGAGTGAGTGGACGCACGTGGGTGGTTGTGATTGGCAGCTCGCAGGTTGACATTGCTTCAACGAGATTTGCATCGATAAGCGTGCTTTAGCAGTGCATAAATTTGTATTGCGTCGATCGCGACTCGTGGGCTCAACCTGGACGAGCATATCGTTAACTGTCAGTGCTCGAGAGAAAATGTGAGTTCGAGGGAATTCACGAATGAAAATAATCGGTGCGTGTGCGAAAGGGTGTCGATTTATTTTAGCGTCGGTCGAGTTTCAGTGAATACATGGTGAGATCTGCTTCTACCTAGACACGGGAACATTCAGAAAAGCTCCTACTGCCTGGAACTCTCAATCCTGTATACGAATTACCATCAATATCTTCAAGACAATCTGGGGACTATAATGTTTCATTTAAGTTCCTTTCTGAAAAATATTGCTTACTTTCCGATGGATGCAATCAAATACTCCTTTTCGAACTGCAGAATGGAAAGTAGTTTTCAAGTCGGAGATCTCACCGAACCAAAGGAATTTCATAATTCGTGACGCAAGGTTGTTTATGGTATCAGGAGAGAAACGTGTTAACTTTATATTGCATCGTATTAGCACTGAAAAAGATAAGGGACATATAAGTGAACTATTCTGGTATGTGACGTTTACTATATGAAAACTATTTTTAATTTCTTAAGCCGGTTGTTAAATTCGACACACTGTTTGCAAGAAGAATCAAAATAAGTTTAATTGCCCCTAAAGTTTGTAGAGTGACGGCAAGATCGGAGCTTTATCAAGTCCAACTTCGAAGGCTACAAACTTCCACTAGAAGTAGTTCCAACTATAAAACAGGAACTCTCAACAGCACCATTTATGCTCAGCCAAATGAGGAGCAATCTTCGTTTCTTCATGTGGAACTTTTCTCTACTCATAATCATCTTATTCAAGATCCATGAGAAACAATTTCCGTTTATTTTGTGGATGTACACGTGAACAAGTTTTAAAACTGCGATTATTTGATCTTAATTAAGGTAATACAGTTACTTTTAAAGGGTAACGCTCCGAAGTTTCGTGGGAAGGATTTGATAAAACGCAAATCTGTTCGTGCACGGCTGCAATTGTTTTCTCAGAAATCACGATATAAAGACTGCGATCATATAATTTTGCGTCAAAATCAGAAGTGATGGATAAATGAAAATTTGATAAAATTGATTTAAATAAGCAGTAATAACTTACAAGTCAGAGAGTTTCCACCACAAGAAAACGTGTTCGGAGTGTGGTTCCGCGGAAGTTTTCGGCAGCAATTATTTCCGGTTCATGTTTCGCAAGTGCCGGACCTCCTGAACTTGCCTTGAACGTGGTTAAAGCACTTGAAGAATATCGTAAGGTGCGCGGACCTTTGCCATCTCGTATTCCTTTCTATAGAGATGGTGTTGGTGAAGGTCAATTCCATCAAGTAGCCAAGATTGAAAGTTATATAATCCGGAAACATCTCACGGGAATTTGTACCTAAGCTGGAGTTGCGGAAAGCCTCAAATTTTGCTTTTGTAATCGTTTCCGAGCGTATTAAGGCTCGATATTTCCTAAATCAAAACAACCCGCCTCCGAGGACAGTTGTTGATGATATTATCACTCTTCCGGAGAGATATAATTTCGACTCAGTATCTCAATCAGTTCGCCAAGGTACTGTAACTCCAACTCACTATAGCATTGTGGATGATAATATTGGGCTGGATCCCGATAAAATGCAGATTCTCACTTATAAGATGACAGATTTGTATAATCTCCATCAAATTTGTTGGAGAAGAACTTGTACTCCTTGTAGGAAGTAAGGTAAAGATTACATTTTGGTTTTTCTTGATTTTATTAAAACAATTAAGTTCTCGTTATTTTTTTTTATATTTTTAGTCTTTAAATTTGATTATATAATCCTTGTTAAAAGGTTAATCACATACAGGTTTTGCATCTAAAGAGTATGTTTCTGAAAAGGGCGTCTTATGTAAAATTGATCGTTGTTCTCACCGGAATAATTCCCGTACTAAATACTTCTGACGAACGAGTAACCATCCGGTTCTCTCGTTTTGGCCAAAAAGTATTCGTAACATTTTCGAAGTTACAATTTACACCTTTTTTCCAACCCTGTCGCGAACGTAAGAACAACGCCAATTCACTATTTTGAAACTACGAAAAATTATAGTTATATATATTCACATATCGTTATTATAGCTTAGTTTTCCAACAAATTTCCGTAGTTGAATTTATTAAATTTATTGTTTTGGCTTATTTTAATATATATATATATATATATATATATATATATATATATATATATATATATATATATATATATATATATATATATATATATATATATATATATTTTTATTTTTTTTTTGTTTGTACGGAATAAAGACATGTTGAGTTAAATGGATCCTTCGGTCTTTCCATTTTTACCTTTCTGACCGGGTATAGGACCCGGTACGGTGGCAGGCTCTCACCACTAGATATAAGCCAGCCATCGGGCACATACTAACCTCTTTTTGTTTCAGGTATTATCGCGAGTTGAGTGGCCCGAGCAAGGTGCCTTTTTATGGCATAGGGTTATGTAATCGAATTGCATAACTCTATGACATAAATTGATCACCGGGGTACTTCTCCTCTGATGGGAAGGCTCATGCAAGTTATGTTGTATGAGTTTTCTACTCAGAAGAGAAATACCTGGCCACTACAACATTTATGGATTTTGATCCGGTTGGGCGGGTGCGAGGGGGCCCCACCACCACCCGGTTGTCCTTCTCTTATTTGTGGGCCATGAACCTCGTCGGGTAACGACGAAGTTACCCTAATTCCGCCCATTTTTACTTGTTTCACTTGTTCTCTGAATAAGTCATTTCCCCTCTGTATGATTGCCTATAATTTTTGCGACTTCGGTCGCCTTTCTTTTTTTTTGACCCCAGAAATTTGTGAATGCGAAATTCTTTTGTAGAGGATCCTTGTGCTGGGGGAATGAACCCGCCGCACGATACCGCAATGCTAGCCTGCCAGTGCATTCACGCGTCCCCAGACAAGGGCATTCTCGGCCGGATACCCACATCTTCCTCTGCCGAGGCAGCAGACCATCGCTGCAGTCCTTCACGGACTTTGAAATCTATCTATATTCACTACAGTGGAGCGCGAAGTAAAGGCGATATTGATTGTTTGATTGTGAAGTGATTTTTAGTTAAGACAGTTGAAATAGAAAGTTGAAAGACAAGTAAAAATTAGATTTAAATGCGATATGTAAAATTAGTGAAAGTTACCTTAATGATTGTGCATTTTTCTTAGTAAATAAACTATTTTAACTTATTTATTTACTTCATCACTATTTTACAGAATTAATAATACCAATTATAAAATAGAGCTAATAGATTACGTGTTAAGGTTAAAATATAAATATCATGTAAGAATTAATCTAAAGTTAACAATTAAGTAGTGACTGAAATTAACGACAAAAGAATTTATCGCTCGTAGAGTTCTCTCCGCAGCATGTTTTTAAATGATTCAAATGAGCCAGAAGGAGGACCAAGCAGGAGATTAAGATGGTCTCTTACCATACGAACCATCGGTGAGTGACTGTAAGTTACGGTTCTGGCAAACGGTGTAGCGTAGTATTGCGACGACCTTGTGCGAGAAGGGGGACGTATGCTAATGGCGTTGTATAATTTCGACGATAACATGCCTCTCGATAATTTAAATAAGAAGCATTGATCCAGGAATTGCCTCTTTACCTGCAGTGAAGGTAGACCAAGGAAATTCAGGCGATCGTCATAAGGGCGATACGGGATGTTGTATTTGTAGAAAAGTGTGCGGGAGAACCTACGCTGCACAGATCTAACCGCCACCATGAGATAATTAAGATGTGGGAACCATATCTGGCATGCATATTCAAGAATTGGGCGAGCCAACATGACGAACAACCGAACACAGGTTTGAAAGCTGAAACATCTATGAGAGCAACGTAGGACAAAGCCCGCGATCCGAGAAGCTTTCTTGGTTATTTCCAAAACGTGAACATTGAATTTCAACTGAAACTCTCAACCGAAACGAGAACTGAGCTTTCGATAGAGTATGAAAATTGGATGGGGTAAGTTTTATTGGTAAAGGTCATGGAAAGGCACTTAGATATGTTAAGTTGAAGTCGATTTCTATTACACCAAGAGGACAAAAAGTTTAAGTCATCCTGAAGAGCTTGGCAATCTTGAATTGAATTAATGACTCGAAATATCGTCAGGTCATTAGCATATAGAAGGGGGTTGGATGTGAAGATAGCTGGGAGATCATTAATAATGAGATTGAAAAGAAGTGGACTTAAAATTGATCCCTGTGGAACACCAGAGGTTGGGACGAAAGAGTGTGACAAAGATCCATTGCAGATAACCGTGCAGGAACGATGAAAAAGAAAGGAGTGAATCCAGGAAAGAAGAGATCCCTGAATGCCGAAACGGCGGAGCTTGTTGATCACATCAACTTGACCTCCTAAGTCAAGGGTGATTGCAACGGTGTTGATAAATTCCCCTAGGTTGGTTACGGTAGAACGTCCTTTTACAAATCCATGTTGATTTTCGGATAAGTTGGGGTGCAAAACATTATAAAAATTTACAGTGAACAATGCGTTCCAGGTTTTTTCCAAAGCACGATAGTAGTGAAATGGGTCTGTAATTAGAGGCCAGGGAGTGGTCACCCGCTTTATGGATAGGTAGGATATTTGCACATTTCCAAACGTCTGGAAAAGTACCCTTTTCGAGACTTGAATTAAAGATATGGGCGAGGGGAATACATAAGGATGAAGAGAGGGATTTGATAAAAATGTTAGGGATTCCATCAGGGCCGACTGCGCTGCTAGAATTCAGGGACTGAATTACCTCAGCGACCTCTAAGGGGTTAGTGTGTAAATCAACAATTAAGTCTGGAGTGGATTGAGGGTTTTCATCAGAAGTAGAGGTCGGGGAGCTATAGACGGGGCGAAGAAATAGTCAGCAAACATGTCGCATATGGCCTGGTCGTTGTAGACTAAGTGGTTCTGGTAGACAATGCATTGATATGCCGACGCGAGCCTTTTAAAGAGTTGACATAAGACCAGAAGGATTTAGGGTTATTAGCAAATGATGCTTCAATTGTTCTCAAATAAGATAACTTTGTGGATTTACACACTTTTTTACATTAGTACGTAGGTGGCAAAATTCGGAGAGGTCCAGTTCTGATCTCGAACGTAAGTAGCGTTTCCTGGCTGAGTCCTTCAAGGACAAAGCAGATTCAACTTCTCTCGTGAACCACAAAGGAAGATTTTTGCGTTGTCGTGTGGTTGGTGTATGCAGTGGGATAATGCTGTTAAGCACTGCATAGAATTGCTGTGTTGCGAGGTTGTGCTTGTCTAGATTGAGGGTGGCTTGCCAATTAATGACGTCAAAATCAGCAGCTAAGCCTTCGTAGTTAGCCTTGAAGAAGTTAAATCGATTTGGTTTCTCTTTAGGCTTGCCACGTATTGGATCCAATGATAATCGGATCTCTAAAGGAGGATGGTGAGGGTCCGGCTTAACATAAGGAGAAGCAGCAGGGAAAACAGGATCTGCAGCAGGGTTGTTAGAGAAAATCAGGTCAAGAATGCGTTTGGAAGCATTCGTTACACAGTTTAATTGTTTTAGGCTACAGAGGGATAAAAATGAGGATAAGGCTATAGAAAGGTCATCAGAAGAAGCAATGGCTTTAGCTTCTGTATCCCAGTTAACGAGAGGGATATTGAAGTCCCCACAGATTAAAAACTGCGAGGAGGAGCTGGCATTAATTATAAAGCTCGATAGTTCACTAAAAAGGATTTCATACGATCTTAAGTGAGTTCTACAGGGAATGTAAATACAGAAGACAAATAGTGAACAGTTGTGAAGAGAAATTTGAACTGCTACGCCTTCGATTGGTGGTGATGGAGCAAAAGTACTGACGAGTCTACAATGCAACTGGTTGTTTACTTAATTTAAAAGACAGTGCATTTTCACTTTCCCGGAACATTAAGATTATTGGCCGCAAACCATAACACACGACAATATATATAATAAGTAAATAACGTTTTATTTCAAATAAAATGTAAAGTTAACAATTCTTCACTCCACTAGACGAGAATCTCTTCCTTGTAGAATTAAGATAATGAATATATAAGAAACCACCGTTAATTGATTGCGAGAAACAAAATGGTGAAAAGTCTGCCCTTAGCCTGTATCTATTCATTCCAAAGTTTTACAAAACGTCTAATGCAGCTCCTTCACTTCACTAATAACTATCTGATTCAAATTAAAGACCACTGCGTGCAATTCAATATATAATCCATCGCGTGCAATTCTCAATTCTCAGCTTACGAATATATAATAATAGTAAAGGACTCCTGATCAAAATTTGCATGTCGTGGTTCATTTAAGATTCAACATTTACCATTTAATGGGAAAGAAGAGATAAATTGATCCCTGGCCGCAGTATGTGATCAAACGATACATTGAGACATTATGTCAGCCATACGATTATCTTAGACTTTAGCAGAGACTACCACCCGCAAGAAAATTTGTCGGCCCCTGAATTCGTCTGACATTCAGATGTAAATTAATCAAAAATATTCAAAAATATTACCGGTCGTCAAAGCCAGAATGTTTGAAGAATTAATTGAAGATGTTGACAAAGTCGATTTGGGAATTAAAAAATTGCGTCAAACATTTCATTTCGCGCTGAATGATTACGACTATCACCATGAAAACAACGAGGGAGAAATACTTGCAAAAAACAAAGCAACACTTGATCAAGTGGAAAGTTGGTGCGCAGAGTTTAGTGAAATTACAGAGTCCCTCACATCAATTTTAAAAGAAGCTAAAGATAAAATCAGTTTTTATGATAAAGAGATCCGTAGTATTGCTGAGAAACATCAAATTGATATAAGTGAATATAAGGCCAGTAGAGCGCTAAGCAGTCTTCTGAGTGATGGAAAGGAGAATGCACAAATGACTAACTTAAGCTAAGATGCATTTTTTATTTTATCATGTTTATCGTTTTAATAAATTTCTTTAAGAAGTATATGCGCGTATTATTTGGCGGAAAGTTCAAAGATCAGCATTTTGACAAATCATGGCTTATCAGATGTTGATATTATCTGTCACATTTAGTTTAGTTTCCCTAGTGGTACAAGTTCAAGACGAGGGAATGGCTGCTGCGTCAATTCAGAAGATTCCAATAATAACAAAACTTTCTTCAAAGGTTATTCGAATCTTGGGCTGCAACCCTGGTCCTATGACCCTGCAAGGTACGAATACGTACCTCCTTGGAACGGGTTCGAAGTAAGTATTTTGTGTGAAGTGTTCTATAGTGATCACAAATTATTTGCATTACAGACGCATATTAATTGATACGGGCGATCCGGATATATCACAGTACAAAGAAAGCTTAAAAAACATCCTTAAGGCTGAAAACTCCACCATAAACCATATATTAGTGACCCATTGGCATCATGATCACGTTGGGGGTGTAAAAGATGTCATTGATCTAGTTGATAAGAACGGTTGATAATCTTGTGTACTGTATACAAGACTTTTTTCATTATGCACGTATCTTTTAGAGTGTAAAGTATGGAAATACCCTCGAACGGACGCTTCAGATCAATGCCCCGAAGTCCCTGATAATATTGAAATAATGAAGTTAAGGGATCAACAAACGTTCTCGGTGGAAGGAGCATCAGTCAAGGTTGTGCATACACCAGGGCACACCACTGACCATGTTATTTTGACGATGGATGAAGATGGAGTTCTCTTCAGTGGAGATTGCATTCTAGGTAAATTAGAGTTGGGTATTTAATAAGAATTAGAGAAAGTTGATTATCTTTAATATCGCTTGCGGAATCGTTTCTCGTTTTCTTCGAAATTGAATCAATAAAAAATCTGCAAACTGTTGTTCATATGAAGTACCAACAATTTGGGCACAAATTTCATTTCCCTTGTTTCATAAGATAAAATAAAATGATTTTTTCCGCGTGCTGGTGCAAAAAAAAGTCATTAGTTTTCGGGACAAAGTTCTGCATTTGCCCATACATCTTGGCTCCTGCAACATTCTAACATCTGTTAGTGGCTTAGAGAACTACACCGTAAATCTAGATTTGTATGAGAAAAGCATTTGTTGGACTCTTCTATAATCTCGAAAACTAGACTTTTCGCACAAACGCCCAAAACACGCTTTTTTACGCCAAGTCGAATCAAAAGGCATTAAAATCTTGGAAAACCAGGGAAATTATTGTGCCACGGCTCAGATTGAATTACTCATTATATTAAATTTAGACGTTAAATATTAACTAAATATTGACTTTGAGGGTCGAATAGTGTTAGTATACTCTATACTAAGCATTGAAAGATGGAATAATAGCTGGGTTTTGATAAGAAAATTCCAAGACTAGTGAATCTACAGGTTGAAAGGCAATAAAGCAATTTATACGTACTTCTTTTTTAATTTCTCTCATATTTTCGAATGCAATAAATGTTGAATTTATAACTTAAATCAAATTATTGAAAATTCCAGGTGAAGGTACAACCGTTTTTGAAGATCTTCATGACTATATGCGCAGTTTGCAGACTATTTTAAATATCAAGCCGAAAGTTATTTACCCTGGACATGGTAATATAATTGAGGTTAGTACTTAGAAAGGATCCTTCGTGGGTAGTTTCAACAAGCTTTTTTTATAGGATCCTCTACCCAAGATACAATACTATATTGATCATCGTAACCAACGTGAAAAACAAATTGTTGAGGTATTTAAACAATTCAAAGATAAGTCATTTACAGAAATGGATTTGGTCGAGATAATATACAAAGAAACACCAAAGAATCTGTGGCAGGCTGCAGCGTATAATGTTAATCATCACCTTAAGAAACTTGTTAAAGACGGCATTGTTTTGGAATCAAACAAAGGCAATGCATCTGTTTGGTCTTTCGCTAGAAAAGATTCGTCGTTATAAGTAATATTCGAAAGCTATTTTTGCTAGAAATTTATACTTTTTGTACGAAGAAAATGTCAATAAGTGAAATACATCTTTGTAAATGTAGCAGAATAAATGTAGATTATTTTATAATTGCGTATTTGTTTCCCAGCAAATTGAAGGCATGATGAAGGATTTTTCAGTTGCTGTTAATAGAAGTTAAGCTATAGTACATCGCGGGGTTGTCCTTAGCAGTTCATTACGAGTGTTGGTCGCTAGAAATATCAGTTTCTTATCGCCAAAATCTAGGGACCTAAATATTTCGCATTTCTATTCAGTGAGGCTATATAATTTTTGCAACGTTGTAACTTTAAGGTTGTCGAAACGGTCAAAATCAAAGGTGATTTATTCCAAACTAATCGTTATAAATTTTCAAAGAATGCAAAGCAAATTCCAAACACTAAAAATACTTGAAAACTAAATGGCTCAAATGGCTCTTTAAATTTATACATTATCAATGAAACACATTTAATCAAAAAACCAATAGCAAATTAAAATTATTACATATTTTCTGATTCAATTGAAAAAAGGAGAAAAACCAACCAACACCATTCACAAATTATTTATAATTGCAACACAACAGTGAAATTTTATCCTACACCAAATATGTTATAACCTAATTCTAATCAAATCCTTACCTTATACTAATATAGGGCTAACACAATATTCCTAGCCTAAGCCTTAAACCTTATCTCTAAACCTAATATAATAAATATAACATATACCTACTATAAATATTGAATCCTATCCTTAATTTTTAACATAAACAAACAACATTCCATGTAGCAATAATGAGCTGAAACTCAAAACGAATTAACGAAAAAACAGAAAATCAGAAAATAAACACGAATAATTTAGACATTGTCATTCAGCCACCAATACCTAGATTACTCCATCTCAGCTCGACCAGCCTCGACGAATCTAGCAAATCAGTATCTCCACTGGAACTCTAATTCAGAGGACATTTTATCTTCTTTTCGACGGACCGTGTATATATGTATGTATGTGATATATGATCGTTTGTCCAATCCCAAATGTTGGGTTTGACACGTAGACGATTTTTGGCCATAGTAAACGAAAAAGATCAACAGCTTGCTGCCGAAATTAAACAAAATCTATGAAAATATCAATTTTACAATTGAGGAAGAAAAATTTTAGCCACTAGCGGCCATTAGGAGAGGGGAGATGAAGGATATTTAGATTTTTCACCTATAATTTTAGAAATTTCTAAAATACACATATATTTTAATAAACAAAAAAATATGAATTGCTAGACAATCTAACTTCTTTCCTTTTCAGTAAGCGGTCGTTCATTTCCGTAGGGGAAGGAAAGCGAAAGGTGACTACGCCGCCGACGGGGTGGGGTTCCAATAATTCGCAACTGATTGGTTCCGTGTTGCGGCTCGGTCCGCGGTGCCGTAGTTTGGCTTTTGCGTTTTTAATAAGAGTAGATTGATTCGGTTTTTGATTCGAGTAGCTTATTGCTGGCACCACCTCGGTGAATGTTTGGGAACGCGTGGTTTTTAGTTGAGGATGTTTCATGTTGGTTTTTTTTTAACTCGCCGTATGGTCCGAAAGATGTGGAAAATGAAGAAAAGTAATGTAAAATCAGTTGTTGGAAGTTGATTAACGCGTTTTAAATCGGGCATTTGAATCTTGTATTTTGTACTTAGTCTGCTCGCAGAAGAACTGCGACAGAAATTCCTCTCCGAACTAGTTAGCCTGTCAGCAGCCACCTCGGAGTAAAGTAAGGGTGTCTGGACTTATTGAGTTTTTGGATAGAGTCCGGTGAACGTTGCAAGACTTCACGTCTAAAACCGATGAGAGGTCATTTTAGATTTCCTTTGGGAAATCTCGAAACGGGACGTATGAAGAAAAAATCAGTAAAATACTCTGCAAACCGACAAAGCCACCAAATGGGAAAATTGCAAAACCAACAAAGCTACACCACTCAGTCCGGACTCTATCGATTCTTTTTCGTTGTTCAATTCGAAAACGAATATTTTTCATATTGTTATCTTTTTTCAATCACGATTGATATTCCTCGTGATCGCTCGCGCCAACATTTTCGGAATTGCAGGATTGACTACCATTGCCACAACTCATGTTAGGTGAAAGCCTGTGGCTACGCTCTTCGCAACCTCTCCTGGACAAAAGCCTGTAAATACACATCTGTATTGAAATTTTAATACAGGATATATAAAGATCTCATCAAGATCCTTCATAAGATACCCCACTGGACCATCTTTGGTGAAAAAATCTGTTAAAGGGTTCACGTCCTTATACTGGGAGACCCCTCTTAAAAGCCTTTGAAATTTTTTTTCGACTACAGAAGTTGCATTTATCAGAAACTTCTGAACTGTTAACAAAATTTGATGACTGCAGCTTTTGTAGTACATTACTATACAAGTCGAGCCAGGTAGTGGCCTATGCGGACGACATCAACATTCTGTCACGATCACTAACAACTGCCAAAGAACTCTTCCTGAAACTCGACAGCGAAGCAAAACTAGTAGGGCTACAAATCAACGAAAATAAAACAAAGCTCATGACGCAGTCAAGGAAAAATACCCCAAATACACAAAATATCACACTTGGCGAATACAGTATCGAAAATGTGAGCGAATTCGTGTATTTAGGTGCCAAAATAACGAAAACAGGTAATGAAAGAGACGAGATACGCCGAAGAATACAGCTCGCAAATAAAATATTTTATTTAATATTGACGATCTTGAAGACCAGCTGCATACACAGAAAAACAAAGCTCCAAGTATACAAATCTATGATAAGACCTGTGTTATGCTATGGGTGTGAAACATGGACTCTAACCCAAGCATCCGCAAGTATATTGAACGCATTTGAGCGACGGGTCCTGAGGTGAATAATCGGAGCGAAGCTAGACGGGGACCAATGGCGAATTCGATACAACCATGAGCTGTATGACATTTTTGACGAACCGGAGGTCTCAAGGATTGTAAGAATGTGGAAGCTGCAATGGGCTGGACACATGAATCGTATGGACGAACAACGAATACCCAAGAAGGTATTCATAGGGAGAACTGAAGGCTAGCGGCCAGTGGGGAAACCGAGGAAACGCTGGTCGGACTCGGTCGACGAAGACAGTTCATCGCTGCTCGGATTTCGGAATTGGATGACGCGGTCAACGGACCGAGACAGTTGGAGGTGCTGTTTGCAGGAAGCGAAGGCCCGAAAGGGGCTGTAGTGCTAAGGAGAAGAAGCTTTTATAGTTCCGGACAAAACTTGTTGTGACGCACTCACAGGTACAGATTTTAATAGGGTATGGTAAATTTTTTTTACAAAATCCTAACAAACCAACAACACCGTTTTATGAAAACATTGAAGAAAAATAGAATTTTTATGCATTGAGGCGAATGATAATACCCCGTCAATGCTTTACTCCTACTGCCTCGCACAGTTTAAAGAGAGCTACATATTTCTAAAGAAAGTTCCCAATTATTGTTGTTTCCATTTTCAAATGTAATTCTACAATCTATAAATGCATGAACATTTTTTTGTAAATTATGTGCAAAACATTTGTTAAGATTAACACACACACACGGCCACACGTGAACGAGAACCTGGCATAATAAAAAATCATTTTCTCACGGAGACTAAAGAAGAAAAGACATTAAACAATTAATAGCATTTATCGTTAACTCGCCACAAAAACAATAGCATTGTCTACGGCTAACAAGTTGATCTGCTAGATTCTGCATAACATCCGAAAAAATATTGCGAATTCCCTTTCACCTGACGATGAAATTTTGATAAATGGCAAAGAAAGGCTGCAAGCAAACATAAAGCAGCTAAGATTAGACCTTTTCATGGAGGGTTTTGAAGTGTAACCAAAACTGACGATAGATACAAGCCATGTGGCAGCAGCGCTTACTACCACACACATGACCATTAGTAGGCCGACTTTGCTGGCTAACTTACATGGCGTTATATGAAGAATTGTGGAGGTGCCAACAAAAATTCGAGGTTTTGTACGGTTTAGAGACGGATTTCTACAGTGAAATCCAGATGATCCGCGGAGAACACAATAGCGCTCCTAGTGAAGTAAAAATTATTTCAGTTCTTATACTCGGTTAGTTTTTATCGCCTTCCAAAGTGAATTTATAGGAGTTTGTTTACATCTCAACGCTGAGCTATCAGTCGAAGGTGCAAAACGTGTGCTTCATTTGCTCGTCTTGGAAAGTTTAGGAGCACAATGGGCTATACAAGGTGAATTTATAGCATGCACGGAATGCGTTCGCCACGTTTTTTATTCGGAAAATAGTATATATGACGAAATATAGCCATTTGCTAATGCCGCAGTTGGGTGACAGCTACCGGAAGCTTGTCCATAGTAGGCCGACTAATACATATGCAAATTGCTACCATATGGCTTGTATCTCTCGTCAGTTTTGAGTGTAACCATAGATATAGAGAGTACTGGATCCGCAACCGGTCGTGAGAGCCGAAGCAATTGGCAACCTTCGCTAAAGTTGTGTGAAGTTGAGGTTTGAGGTGATATGCTTTTAATTTAACACTCTGTTTACGGCGCAACACGTTCACATTTAAAAAGTTTTTAATCTTAAAGATCGCGCGTACGTAATCGGAACTTTAATTCACTGTTTTAATTAAAAATTTACGACTTTCCATTGGCTTTGACACATGAGTTTTCCCGCGTGTTTCGCGCTCTTTTCGATTTTCTTTTGCTTTGACGTTTGAGTTTTCCGTGAGAGTCGTTTGTTGTTTGTACTCAAACTTTTTTCCGAATGATAACGAAAGCGCGATCGTGTGCACGTGAAATGAAATTTCGTTGGTGTACGCGGGTGTCAGTGGGGGAAGCGATTCTTCTGAAAAGAGAAAAGAAAAACCTGTCTGGAAAAAAAGGGGAAGGAGAAGCAGAGGGAATCATATAGTTTCGAGAGCGTAAGTTATTTATAACTTATTTATGTGGCAAATTTGCTTCTCACATGGACGAGTACACAGATTCTCGTTGCTCGTCCATTTGTTTATATGTCTTTGAGTGTAACCGTTTCAACCACTAAATGTTTAAGTTGCGAAACAGTAACTGAACAAAAAGAAACAAAATCAGGTATTGAAAACATTGAAAAATTTCATTATTCATACGAAATTCATACATAACACGTGAATATTTTCAGGGAAAGAATAAATATATTTGCAAACAATGTATTGGCTATACAGAGGCGATCAGATTAGTATCACACGAGGTTCTTCCTTGCTTGCTGGTAATACAATTGAGCAGGTTTTCCAGAGGAATGGAGAAAATCAACAGTTATATTCCAACATATTTCACGTTACAATAGTTTTGCGTGAATTTTTGTGAGCAACCATGCAGTGAATATAAATAAAACTCATTACACAGACAAAAGAAGAATCAAACCAACACAACCAGATAAGCAAGATTCATCCGACTGGTTTTTGGGTGGAGTTGCATGGTATCAACGCCTGCTTACTCTGGCCCAGAAGGAAAGCAATTAACAAGCACGACGTCACAGCGGGAACTGTCAAAAGCTGTTGAATTGGTCTAAAAGAACAAGTCAATAGGTCTAAAAACCTGGTACGTATTGTGACGACATGCTTCCGCTTTTGGGCCTGAGCGAGGAGGCATTGATGATATGCAAGTTGCTCAAAAATCGGCCAAGTGAGTTGCTGGGTAACGGCAGTCGAGTTGGAGTGGCGCAACAAAGCGGTCATGGTGGAATGTATCTCGTCGAAAACAAGTTCATTCATCACTTTGTAGTAATCGAGCAGTCCGCCGTAGTAATCGAGCAGTCACACAAGCAGACTGCTCGCAAACCTTCCCAACCCTTAACCGAAATTAATTGCAGAGTTCGACAAAAGAAAAAAAAGAAAGATTTCATTTCTTCCATTCATAATTGTAATTGGTAAGATTGTTTTTTATTATCATTAAACGTAATTTTATATCAATTTTCATTTAAGTCAAATTTAAACATTTCCCTTTAATTCTTTCTTATTATTATTAAACGTAATTTTTTTCAAATTTTCCTTTATATCAAATTTAAACGTTACCTTTTAATTGTATTCGTCATGAAATTTAAATTTTATTACCATTTGAAATCTTTTTATTATTTTTCTTTTTTTTTACTTCGGTTAATTTTTGTTTCGAGCAGTCCCAATATCAAACTGCTCGAAAACCCTCCTATCTCCTATCAAAATTTCAATTTATAGCAACTGGAATAGGGAGGAAGAGCGTGTGGAATAGGGGGAAGAGCGTATGGACAAGAATGACAGTGGACACATTGGCCATCGAGACAAGCACCATGTGGCTTTCCAATGCCGGGAAGTTTACGGCTAGAGAAAGGAGTCGAGTGAGCGAGGCGGGTGTGATTGCATGTCTGTTGTTCGGCTCAAATTTGAGTTGGTTCGTATTCTAACTAAGTTTGAAAGTGGAGTGAAAAGTGAGCAGAATTGATGGAAGAATCTACATCTTGATATTTCAGTGATTTGATACGTTCCTTGATTAAGGGCGAGACAAAAAAAAATGATAAATATGGGGCTCAAAGGGTGTTGCATCGCGATCAAATATCTCATGGTGCTCGTCAATCTTCTATTTTGGGTTATGAAAATTGTGACGTCATTCTCGAGTGGGTAGCTGTTGCCTTGCCTACCTCAAGTTAAATGGAGCCCGCAATAGCAGCCAAAGCAAAGCATTTTCTGAAAAGTACTAGTGATTTTGTATGGATATTACGCGAACAAAAATAGCCATGCGCAATGTGACACAAACACGAGGAATGGTTATATTTATGAAATGCTGAGATATTGCTTTGATGATCAGATGCGCTAACATTGATGCAAATTTGCCAAAATTATGAGAAGATAACTCCTCGATTGACTTATAATCTAGTCTCAGCGTGAAGATCGACGACGGTTAGTTTGCTAATGCAGATTTGATTAGACACAAGTGCAAAAAACTAGTAAAGACACGGTGGATGTTTGTTAGATTAGATACAAGTGCGTGTAGGTTCGGAGTAAATTGATCTCGATTGAAATGAACCGAGTAGGGTTTGCGAATATTCTGTAGCAAGAAGTGATGAAAAAGAACCGAAAAAGCCACAAGCATCAAGTTTCGGCGATATTACATTTTAATGACATCGTGAATTAAAATCTATTGTTTGTTTCGTGTTAATGTGCGTTCGGGTTTTTAAATTAACATCTTTGACAACCACGTTGTCGCGAAAAATACTAAAAACTTATGATCATAACGCTTTCTTTTACAAAATTAAAAGTAAACTTTGCAAATCTGCGATTATTGGTTGAAGTATATTCGTCAGTTTTCACCAATTTCCATTAAGTTGCACAAAATTTTGTTTATATTTGATACCTTGTTTTTTCAAGAACATATCGTAACCTATAAGTGCGGGCCTAATGCGTATGACACAAGATATGGAATTCAGCTCGTATGAGTTTCGGTGCCGACAGCGGTTACAGCGTGTGCCACCGGAAATTTTACATCAGAAACCGATTTGAATCTAATTGAAATTGGAATTGGCATTGAAGAGCATGCTTGCATTGATTTACCTAAGATTAAGGGCACGTGGTCTCTAAAAGTTGAAATTGATGACAGTCGTTTTGAAAACACGTTGGTACTCGCTTTTGTCGGTCATACCAGGATTTTAACTTTGACTGAAGAAGAGGTAGAAGTAAGCGAATACCAAGGTTTTCAAAACGATCAACAAACATTTTATTGTGGAAACGTGGAATACGATCAAATTATTCAAGTCACGCCTCTCACTGCTCGTCTTGTGAAATGCAGTACGCGTCAATTAGTGAGTGAATGGAAACCACCTGGGGATAAAAGATTAGGCGTTTTTGGTTGCAATCCTACACAATTAGTATGTGCATCTGCGTGTGATTTATTTTACATCGAAATTCAAGATGGGCAATAAGTGGGAAAAAACCACAAATCTTTAGGATATGAACTAGCTCGGATTTAGTTGTCGTTGGCTTATGGACAGACATTTTAGCCGTTGTGATTACTTTACCAGACTTCGGAACTATATACGAGTATACGGAGAAATTAGGAGGGGAAATCATTCCTCGCTCAATATTGATAGCAAGTTTTGAAGGAATCAATTACTTATTCGCTTTCGCTTTCAGATAAGAAGAAAATAACCCTTGGAATGCAACCAACTATACTGAAAACATTTAAATCGTTTTCTACAACCAATGTTTTTGCTTTGTCTGACCGTCCGACGGTAATACAGGGTGGGCCATATCAGTGTTGGCGATGGCGATGATAACAGACTTTTTGGTGCCAGCTTTGCAAGAACTTCACGGCAATACCTCGAGGATGTGGTTTCAACAGGATAGGGCCACATGTCATACGGCTAGGGTATCCATAGAGCTGCTGAAAAATGTTTTTCCCCGAAAACTCATCTCGAAAAGGGGGGATATTGAATGGCCCCCACGTAGCCCCGATCTCTCTCCATGCGATTATTTTCTATGGGGCTACCTCAAATCGGTAGTTTACGAGAATAATCCGACCAATTTAGAGCAGCTGAAGAGGAATATTATTCAGGAAAGTAACAAAATACCGAGAACAACTTTTCAACGAGTTTTCCAAAATTTGCGACTTCGGTTCCAAGAGTGCCAAGCAGCCGAGGGAAGCCATTTGGACAACATTATTTTTAAGTCTTAAAAATTCCTATGCTTCTACTTTTTAACAATACAAATATATTTGTGTTATGTTTCGTAGTTTTTTTTAAATCGAATATTTAAACCGCCAACACCCTTATGGCCCACCCTGTATATTCTTGGAACCATAAGCTTGTTTTTTCCAATGTAAACTTTAAAGAGGTGAATCACATGTGTTCGCTAAATGCAGAAGCGTATCCAGATAGTTTAACATTGGCTACGAAAAACTCGGTGATTTTAGGAAATTACACATTAGAACTGTACCGCTTGGGGAGGGTGCACGACGTATTGCTTACTAAGAAAGTTCTCAAACATTTGCTGTTTCGACAGTGCGGATCGACACTCAGGAAAAGTCAGGATTAGTGCCAGCTCGCCCAAGCGCCTCAAATCAGACGCAAAACATTCCCAGTCCACAAAATTCAATGCATTTACTTACTCAAACTTTGGTAAGAATTTTTTAAACTACACGCGTACACTTTTGTACAAATATTATGCATTTTTTTGTTGATTGGCAAATTGAGTATTTTAGTATATATTATTATTATTGTTTCGTTATATGAAGTCGTATTACACATTTAAATCATTATTTTGCTCATGAAACTTTTGGAATCGTTCTGTTTCTTTCTTCTGTCTAATAATTCATTTGTAAATGTAAATTTTTTAACCAAAGTAACCTCTTATTTAATCTACTAGTTCATATACACTATTAAAAGAAACATTACGATAATACAATAATGTTAAGCCGTTTCGTTTGAAATATATTGAAAAATACAGTTAAAAGAAGAAAAAGAAAATAAGAAAACACTCGACTTGTTGACGGATATATTCCTGAGATGATAAAAGGGCGAGAAGAATAAAAGAATAAAAATTAATGCATTTATATGTTAATAAATAGTTGTTGTTGAATATTGGCAAAGTCGATTAAGTAAGAAAATCGTTTTTCTTATCGTACATGATAGCGATTATATTCCACATTCACACAATTTTAATGTCAGATCAGGTCGGGTCAAATATCGAAAAATTGAAAGTCTTCTTGTGTTAATATTAGTTTCAATGAAAGAGAAATAGAAAAACAATGTAGTGTCAAACGTACAACGTCGGTCTTTCCATTTTTGTTCTTTTGACCGGGTACAGGACCCGATACGGTGGAAGGCTTTCCTCAGAAAAAATGAGCTAGCCATCGGGCGCGCTCCAACTGATTCTTTGTTTCAGGGACTCTCGCGGGTTGAGTGGTCTCTAGTCAAGGTGCCTTTTTATAGCATAGGTTATGTGATCCGATTGCATAACTCTATGACATAAATTGGTCACCGGTATATTTCTTTTCTGATGGGAAGGCTCATGCAAAGTATGTTTGTATGAGTTTTCCACTCAGAAGGGAAATATGTGGCGCTGCAACGTTTTTGGATCTTGATCCGGTTGGGCGAGGGGGCACCACCACCATCCGATTGTCCCACTCTTAGTTGTGGGCCATGAGAATCTTCGGGTAACGACGAAGTTCCCCCAAGTCTGTCTGTTTTGGCTTGTTTCGATTTGTTCTTTGAACAAGCAATTCCTATCTTTTGTAGTTACCTACAATTTTTCGACTTCGGTCGACCTGATGTTTAGATCAAAGAATTCGTGAATGCGAAATTCTTTTTGTAGTGGTTCCTTGTGCTGGGGAATGAACCCGCCCCACGACACCACAACGCTAGCCTGCCAGCGCATTCACGCGTCCCCAGACAAGGCCAATCTCGGCTGACATTATCATCTTCTCTCGCCGAGGCAGCAGACCATCTCTGCAGTTCTGAACGGACATTTATACCTACCTTTTACTACACCTCCTAGACACTGCTCGAAGGACCTTCACGAAAAGGCGCACGAGGAGTCGAAATGTCCAAATTGGTTGCTGCGATTTCAGTCCATTTGGTATTACCATCACAGCAAAATCAAATGTTTGCTCATTTCAATGCAGCATTTTTTCAATAATTTGAAAAATCAATTATTTAAGGCTTTTAATGATATATAGCTTATTAATTGGCATAATAACGAGTGATTGATGTAGAATGACTGTTTAGAAAGAAAATTAATAGAAACTGATGCAATGACGCCGTTCTTACACATCAACAATCATCTCAATAAAAAATTTGATCAAATACCAGTAGCCATCTTAATGGACACACGTCTTCATCTTCAATGGTATCTCAGCATCAACAACAGCATCCACAGCAGCACTTACAACAGCTGCAAACACCTACACAAGTAGGTATATAAAAACATCAAGATTCTTTGAGACACACTGGACCACGGTACACCTATGAGTTATCAACAAGTCCAACGAATTAAAAAAATTGGCAAATATCTTAGGTTCCGCCAGATATGAGCGGTAACCATCCAAAAACAACACTGTACCAGCTACCGAATTCCGTATCTATTGTTCGTTCATCAATCAACATGTTAAATGGTAAATGAAGCAGTAACGCTCCAAAACACGTTGCCATTCTTTCAAAACCTCCATCTGGCATTCCTCAACTTCCAATAACACAATGACCACCTCAAATAGCACAAGCCAATTCTATGTCAGTTCCACCACCAAATGGCGTTCTTCCACAAACGCAAGCGCAGCAAATACCAAATTTTCAAGAAGATGCACAGCATGGTGGGTTGCAGCAAATTCGAAATCAACAACAAATATTTCATCGACCTAAGTAACAACCAGATGAGGTAGTTGAAGTAATGTTGGGAGATTGTAATTTTGGGCTATTAACTGGGATTGCCCCAAAATTACAATCTCCCAACATTACTTCAACTACCTCATCTAAAACGATGGGAAAGAAAGCTCTAATCACAACATTCTTATCAACCACTTGAAATATCATCTGTTAAACATTTTGTATTTCCTTCACGGCAAGCCGATGTACTACATATACAGCATAGCTCTATTGCTTTGTGATATGTTGAATTCTTGTTTACTATTCGCAATACCTGTATTTTCCTACGAAGAAACCGAATATCTTTTTCAGTTAAATGATAGCAATCAACATCCACTCTTCGATGGCGATCGTTGTGAAATATTCGATTCGTTACTGCACGATGATTTAATTACATTACCCAATGGTAATTAGTTGATGAAGCCAAAGTTAGTCTTAAATAAAATAGTTCCTTTGAGAAGACGATTAAGACTAGTATCTATAGTAGTTTCGTAAATAACGGTTTTCGTAAGGATGAAACGGAATTAAAGAAATCTGCTTCGAATGAGTGTGCATAGAATGTAATCGAACGCAAACAAATAAAATAATTGTCCCAGTGCGGCGACCAACGGGATGATGGGACGTTGTCTTGTCGACGGATGGGAGTTGTTTAGAGGTTGAAAAGGCGACAGAGCCGGGACGGGAAGAAAAAATAACAAGTTGGGTAGACAGACCTATGCTCATGTCAGAAGGGTTTTGTACTCAACTTACAAAATGCAGTAACCAGCAACGAATACCTGTAAAATCAAGAAACACGTCATGTTCGAGGATCATACTATTATTAACAAAGTTGAAAGAATTTTGACTTCTGAGGTATTTGTTAAAGTTATACCCATTAATATCTCGCTTGATAATTTTTTCAGATTTTTTAGATCACGGGTGTCACGTTACAATTTCTGTGATTACTGTGCCCCCACTGAAGCAAAAACTGTCAGTTTAAGAACTATTTTGAAAAGCTCTCATAGAGAACTTTCATTTGATACTCATATCGGCTACCTTTCATGAATTTTTTTCAGGAGCCACTCCTTTGTACTGTAATCATAGATTCATGGCCTATTTTTTCGAATCCTAGAATGGTTACAAAGCCCTTTTGCTAGGAGCTCTCTCCTACCTCTTCGACTTGTTTCAAATGTATGTACTCATCTTCATGATACCTATCATTCCTGAAATTTTCATGCAAATCCTAGCAAAGCTGTAGTGTCTAAGTCGGTAAAAAGCGCATATGGCTCCACAGCCATATGTTTTCATAGTAATACAGGGCATATTGTTCCATAGTAATACAGGAAAAATCAAATCGCTATAACTTCGTCAAATACTCTTCGATCTTTATGAAAC
Organism: Odontomyia ornata; assembly: GCA_963969285.1. Lineage (NCBI taxonomy): Eukaryota > Metazoa > Arthropoda > Insecta > Diptera > Stratiomyidae > Odontomyia > Odontomyia ornata. The sequence continues at coordinate 293,004,564 of OZ017739.1, read as the reverse complement.
TTTCAGAAAAGATCAATCTTATAGTCATTTGTTCGCTAAATTTTATTGAATTTAAATGCACCGTTTAGAGTTTATTCAAGAAAACATAAAATCGATAAATCATGCTATTACTAACAAAGTTGAGTGAATTTCGACTTAACATGTATTTGTTGTTGTTGTACTCATTAAGGCTTACATTCATGATTTTTTTTCAGATTTTTCGGATGGAAGGTGTCCAATCGCGAGGGGGGCTACGCGAAAAGTTCGTACATTTCCCCTTCCTCCCTCGGTACTCATAAGGCAATTTTAAGACTTGTTTTGAAAAGATCTCATTGAGACCTTTCCAATGACACCCTACTCGACTTCCAATGGTGAAAAAAAATTTTTTGAGGGGTCACCTCCCTATATGGGGAGACCCTAAAAAGCGGAATTGACTGGTGGCATGCGTTAAGTGCACGGCGAAAACGATCAGCGAATATCGCAGCACAAAAGAAAAACCCGAAAGTTGTGCGCGGGGTCTAGAAAAATTGTTTTTAACATCCTTGTTCGCTAAACCTCGAGTTGAAGTTGCTTCATTGGCCCCGCAATTTATTGGTGGTATTTCTGCGATCAATTACCCGCTTGTAGCGGAACAATTGTTGAATCATCGTTTCGTAATTGAGTAATGTGTAGAAAAAGCAGCCGAAAAGCTGCTTATGGATTTATGTCTACACCGGAGTTATTGGAAGCGCGCGATTCCATCCATTTCTTTTACAGGAAAAAGGTGGTAAAGCCCCAATGAGTCGCTGCTTCCAATTAGGAAAGATATTCCAGAAGGCGAGTTACACGATCTCAGTACTTGTTCGGGTAAATAAACAGTTTCAACGATACAACTAGACAACACAACGTAACTCAATACGACATATTGAAGACAAACGACGTCTGAATCAAAACATTTTTAAAGTTAATCAATTTCGTGAAGTTTCAGGCCTCCGTACCCCAACCACAAGCGCTTGTCGAAGGAGTGGGTAAGTACTCTTTTTCTTTGTTTTTTAGTTTCTGAAATCTATCCATTCTATTTTAAATTTTCAGGCAATGGACGACTTATTGCCCGAAAAAATTGATGTTTATGCATGTATTATTCATTGAGGTATTGAGCGGGACAGACCTAAGACTATTCATTTGTGAAATATTTACTAATTTATTCAAACGTACCAAATTCAAAGTTTTTATGTTTAAATTATCCGGTACAATCGCGGATTATTTATTTTTTAGATATTTATAAATTAACTGAACTGCGCCGGGTTTAAAGTACGTTTGAAATTACTCATGTATTTATTGGATTGTACATTTGTCTCGCATTAAGGAAATTGCATTAACTCATGATACTGGTTGTTGAGAATATTTGTTTCAAAACGTTATTTGTGGAAGAAAGAGAATTAAATTATTGGAATTGAAACTGATGAATAAAAATATGTCTAGTAAAGCGAACATAATCAGTCTTTCCGCTTTAACATAGAACGGGCATGGGACCCGTCACGTTGGCTGGCTCCTCCGCTCATGAGCTAGCTCTCCCTCTTTTCTGTGTTGCAGGGGCTCTCGTCGGGATGCTTGGATCCTTGATCCAATTGGGGGGTGTACGTGGGGGTACCGCCACAATCTGGATGCCCCACTCTTCTTTGTGGGTCCTGGCCGCCCTCGACAAAGACGAAATCAGCTTACGTCTCGCACGCGGTTTACCGATTATTCGTCGTGGCGTTTTCTACGTAATCCCTTCCGGTTTGTTACTTAGGCCTTGACGCCTATGGAATTATTGGTTTTGTGTGTTACTTACTGACGCTGGTCACCTACGACCACGATATCTCGAAAATTATGTAATTTTGAGGTTGATTTGTATGTAAATTACCAGACTTGCTCAAAATCACATAATTTGCTCTTGTGTGAACGTAGTACTAGGGTGGTTTAATTCAATAATAAGATTTCAGTCCGGTTAATATCAGCGATATTGAAAAACAAGGTCGGCCGCTTAAAATAGGGTAAAAGTGATTCTTACTCATTATTTATTATACATATCAAAGTGTTCTTTGAGTTTATCTATAGCTTCAGCATAATTTGTCTAGATTTGATGTTTGATGCAAAATCCTTCTGGCATGGACAAAAGTCTGTTTACTCAACTTGTTGTTATTAGTTCAGCGCCAATTGTGAAAGCGAATTTGGATTCTACTAAATGAAGTTATGAATAAATTATTTGAATCAAATATTTTCAGTTCAAATTGATAATGCAACAGTGTCATGTAATCATTGTAGATCTTCCTGAATTTCTGGCCTTAACCAACACCGAATAATATTAAACTCCCTCTTTGAAGTCGGGCTCATAATTCTCGATAATAAAACAAATCTAACCAATAAAACATATATTGTCTGGTAAAATTATACGTTTCGGCTAATAATAATCATCGCGCACTAGTCCAATTTGAACCCCGGCGTAGAGATTTGTTAGGGGATCTTATTTCATGACCGTATCGGTATTCGAGGTGATATAGTCAGTATCAAGCTCAACCAAGTGAATCAGTACCCATCGCAGCTCGGTAAGCTGATAGTCCGACTGAAGTACCACAAGCACGAACTCATCAGCAACGCACTTTAACCGCTGCGCAAGCTGAGAGCGCCTTAACCACTGCACCACATGGACCATTTCGGCTGCATACTATTTTGATTTAAATAAAAATCGAACTCATTAAATAACAAATTTTTTACTTCTTATATTAAAATGCAGTACTGTTAACAATTACTTTTCAGGACTAAATGCTAATGACGGATCCCTAAAATCGTGTACACTTTCATACCATATTTCCTCAGGTAAAGGCTCTTCTAGATCTTCAACAAAGTTTGTTGGTGTAGGCAGGGGTGTTTTCGGTTTACGTAGGGGCAATATTGTATCATAACAATAAACTATATTATTAGTTTCTCCGGCAATTCCGTAGCCTTGCACCCACATCACATTATATTTTGTATTCATCCGCCAAATTCTCAACCCCTTCAAAATCCTATATCGATTGCCCATATGTCCAGGCATTTTCGTTCCGGGCCAAACTCGACCTTTCTCTCCTCCGCCACCAATGTTGCCGGGACGACGATGTGTTTTCGTTACACCATGGGACGCCGGCATTCCTTTGAAGCCATGACGCTTCATTACACCTTGGAAGCCACGGTCAACCCTGTTAACAATTAGACCAAGTGACGTGAATGAATATGAGATAAAGAAGTTTTGTTACGTTTTTCCTCGAACGTCGATAAAATCGCCAACACGGAAGTGTGTGACGTTTAGTGGAGTTCCAGGCAGTAAAGCGGCTTCCGGTGAAACTAGGAACCGGGCGAGATGCTTTTTCGGCATTACTCCCGAATCTCTGAAGATGCCGCAATATTCTTTCGTTAATGAACTTGGGTCAGTGCTTTCTGCTCCAACAAGAAGACATCCGTATTTACTGACATCATGCACTGAAGGCTTTTGAGTGGGTTTATAATCTTCCGGCGGGGTGTACTTTATGACATGGTTATCAACAACCTAAAAAGTATATTTTCAACATAGCTGACCGATTTCTTTACTTCTTGATACAAGATGTTTGAAAACATTCAGTTCCAATTCAAAAACACTACATAAAAAAGATGTTATGAAAAATGACATTACCTGTAGAAGAGTCGTATGGATTTTTGTCCCATTCTTAAGCCAAAGAGGGTAATTTCCTATTTTACGCGCTAGTAGCCCTGTGCGCCGAGTTTTCGTTGTCCATTCAGCTTGTTCATTGCCTTCCGTTTTCACTAATGACGGAGCAGCATTCTTATATGTCGGAATACCTTTAATGATGGCAGGCGAACCGAATTGTTCATGAATGATTTCTTTAACGAATTCTTGATTTTCTGGTGTTATTTTATCCTCCGTACCCTAATCATTAAAACGATATATTATAAAGTGTTGTTTTTAATATACATTACCCACCGCCCGACTTTTCCTTATAAACCAGGTTGGGTTTCGTAATTTGGGGCGATGAATATATTCACGAGTTTGAAGAAACGCAGATGTTATTCTGAAAGATTAGTTGCCTTAATGATTCTGCTGTTATCGAAACTAAAATGAACCAACCTTAAAGCATTGAAATCGAGAAGCAGGGATTTAAGCATAACGCTTCCACCGGTTAAAGGCATTTCTAAAAACCTTGCAAAATTTCTTAACCTACACTCAAGCTGTCAAAATGACACATTTGTCAATTGCTTTATTTGCCCTGTGAAGTGGTTAGATATATATTGAGCAAAATGGAGCATAACAACAAATAGTTCACATTGTTCAAAGTCGGGGACTCCCAGTATACCTAGCATTTTTTTCAAGAGAGATAGTTTAACGCAATGAGTAATTAGATAATACTGGAGTGGACAACCACGTGACAATATGGTTGCAACAACCCCTGCGACCACTTTTCCTACTGCTACGCTCTTGTTTACAACCTTAGAGAGAGCCAAATTGCACAAGCAAACATGGCTGCTGCTCAATGTAAACAAATTTTCATACAATACCAAAAATTTGCTTTCTATTTGAAAAACCTTCAGCATTGTATGAAAAACATGCAAAACATTAACATATTAACTACTCACTTGTGAAATGAAACACCTACAGATCCTTTTCTGCAATGATTTTCACACGAAGGCACTACACATTTCATTTTGAAATTGTAAATTAATTTCACAGTGTCACACTTTAAAGTTACTTGAACTATAAACCACAATCGAATCTTTAAACACTTGGAACGAATTTAGATCGCGAACACTTTCCACAGTTTTAATATCGGACAAAATTCGCGACGAAACGTGCAAATTGGCCAATTTGGCGCCCAATTTGCATCAGTCAACTTGACAGTCAGTTCACATCTAGTCAGCTTTTGGAACAGGAAAGTGACCAGCAAGAGGCAGACGGGGAGGAAATGACAGACTGTTCGCCTGGAAGAGAGCAGAAACCGGTCGCATGCTCTCTCATGCATTTTATATGAGCTTAGCCCATCCAGTTCTTATTAATCTGGTTATAGCACTCTTTTATCGAATGGTTACCGCTGCACCGATTGCGTTCAAATTTTATATTCCGGAGCACTTTTTAATTCTAAAACCGATAAGGTGAGGAAAAATCCGATCCAAAACCTTTTTCAATATAATTTTATTAATTTTAGTATCGAACTGACAGATGAGCACTACATTTATTACTAAATTGACAACCTACACATTTATTCAATTGTGACCAGATGTTGTCATATAACACAATTGAAAAAAATAACTTCTAAAAACTAAAGAGGTGCCCTTGTCAAGAATAGAAGGGTGCTCTTTCAAAGAATAGAAGGGCACACTTCTATTCTCGAGGAGCACCTTTCTATTCTATAGAAGGGTATTCTTCAAATGAATAGAAGGGTATCATAAAGTATAGAAGGGTACCCTTCTATAGAGTAGAAGGAAGAGTACAAGGATGCTTCCCAAGAGAATAGAAGGATGCCCTTCTATAGAATACACACCTAAAGAATAGAAGGTTGCTCCTCTAGAGAATAGAAGGTTGCTCCTCTAGAGTATAGAAGGGTGCCCTTCTAGAGAAAAGAAGGCTGCTCTTCTAGAGCCCGTCATTGCACAATATATTACAGCAGCATCGGGGATCTGCCATTTCAAATATTATAATTTAATGCCTTAAATTCCACCAAAACGTTGTTGAAAAGCAATTCCCATCCCATTTTCTTCAATTGTGTTATATGACAACATCTGATCACAAATGAATAAATGTGTGGGTTGTCAATTGATGAATAAATGTAGTGCTCATCTGTCAGTTCGATACTAAAATTAATAAAATTATATTTAAAAAGGCTTTGGATCGGATTTTTCCTCACCTTATCGGTTTTAGAATTAAAAAGTGCTCCGGAATACAAAATTTGAACGCAATCGGTGCAGCGGTAACCATTCGATAAAAGAGTGCTATAACCATTAATCTTAAGTTTAAAGGGTTTAATACTACATTCACATAAGAGTAAATCACGTAATTTGATTAAGTTCCGTAATTGGCATACGAATCAAGTTCAAACTTACTTAATTTTCTATGAGAATTTGCAATTCTGAAATTTTCATAAAATATCTTACGGAGCAAAACAATTTTTTTAAAAGAATTGAATTTTTATTCTATTTGTCTGAATTTGCGACCATTAAGGGAAAACTGGGATGCTTTTTGCACTAGTGTGCGACGAATCATGCATTGCGTACAATGCTTTACTACAGCTTAACAAGCCTTGTACCAAAAAGCCCTACTATCCCATTCATGACCACAAGCAGGCTGACTTTGCTCCTGGTTTATATGAAGATATAGGGAGAAATCTAGAAGTGCTGACGAAAATTCAAGGTTTTGTACAGTTTCGAGACAGATTTCAATTGTGAAATCCAGATGGTCCGCGGAGACCATCGTGGCGCTACTTCTGAAGTGAACTTCGTTTCAGTTTATACATGCATTCATGTTTTATTAATGTTCAAAGTTAAAACAATAGGAATTTGTTTACATCCTCAAGCTAGCTGTCAGTGGAAGGAGTTGGACGTGTGTTTCATTAGGTTGTTCTAAATGGTGTTGGTGTACAGTGCACAGTGCAAGGTGAATAGCTTGTGTGGAATGTGATTTGTACCTTTTTCATGTGAAACATCGAATATATTATTCCGTACAAACATTTGCATTCTGCCGAAGTACGCTGGCACCTCACGCCAACTGGCCACATGTAGGCTGAATACTGCAAATTGAAATTTCTACTGGAAGCCTTGTTACCAAAACTGACGTAAGATAGGAAGCCATATGGTAGCAATTTGTAATTTTATAAGTCGGCCTACTATTGGACAAGCTTCTGTGAGCTGTCAGTCAACAGCGGCATAAGCAAATGCTTATATCGCATAATATTTACCATTTTCTGAATGAAAACGCATGAAATGCATTCCGTGCATGCTTAAAATTCTCCTTGCATTGTCCACTGTACCGCTACACTTTTCAAGGCGAGCAAATAAAGCACATGTTTTGCACCTTCTACGGATTTCTAAGCTTTTGGAAGTAAACAGACTCTTATTCATTCACTGTGGAAGGCGATAAAAATTGAACGGGTATAAGAACTGAAATAATTTCGAGGTCCGCGGAAAACATCGTTCCGCTCCTTATGAATAAATTAAGTTTCAATTCATAGATCCATTCATGTTTTAAGATTCAAAGTTAAAAGATTAGGAACTTTTTCGCCTCAAGCTAGCTATCAGTGAAAGGAGTTGGACGTGTGTTTCATTTAGCTACTCTAAAAAGTGTAGGTATACAGTGGACTGTGCAAGGGGAATTTTTAGCATACAAGGAACCTTTTTCATTTGAAACACAGAATATATTACACCATGAAAGCATTTGATTTTGCCGAAGTAGGCAAACAGCTAGCGCACGCGTGACACATGTGAAATATCATCGCCACCATCGCTCTCAAATCATGTGGTGATTTTGCAAACAACAATTTATATGAAAATTCTGTCATAAAAGCCCATTTGTTTTTTCTGTATTTTCTAAAAGAATTAATCCACTCGTCTCTGATGTCCACAAGAAAAGAGTTATCTTCTCCAAATTGGATTAATTATCACAAAGTCACGCTTTCCCTCCCAAGCTCCAGGGGAGCTTGCCACATGTAGGCTGGCTACAACAGATACAAATTTTGCCTGGAGGGCTTATTGCACTTACGTTGGTGTTGTTACCTGTACATTAGTCTTCGATTTGCGAACGTTTTGAATTGCAAACTGGAATTTTGAAAGTAGTTTTACAAGTGGGAGCCGTATGATTTGAATTTTGATGAACTTAGCTTAAAGAATTGTTGTAGTAAAAACAACTGTGAATACAGAGCTACATGCACTAAAACATGCAAAATTACTCTCTAAAGTTTGTGCCATATGTTAGAAAGCTGAAACATTTAGCGGCACAAATTGCAGGTTTATGAAACCAATTACTATCACTTAGAGCTTTGCTTCCTGATATTTTGATCCTTAAAAACGCGTGACTTCCAAGAAACTAAGGAATCGATCCCGAGTGGCTAATTTTCCCTAACTACTGATTGGTTGATATTTACAAACTTACAATTTATGTTACTTTTCTTAAAGTTGGGGGCTCCGTTGATGGTCATCCTGCAGCTTATAAAACTCATACGCCTTCCGATATCTTTACTTCCGCTTCTGTACAATTTTTGCATTTGCAACGGAATTCCAACGCTGTTCGCTATGCAACTCGACTCCTCAATTGTAACTCCCACACTGTCCGTCGACTTTAATCGGGAAAAAGGAATCGAAAAATTAACACTGTTGACTATGGATTACGCCAAATCACAAAAAGATCGTCCTCCTTTTTGTCGGAGGACCCGTAAAAGAGACCGCTTTGACCGTCGTTGGCTCTTTTATTAACTTTGTCGCAACGGCTCTTTTACTTGAGGTGAAGAACTCAAGTTCAAGGCCACAACAACCATCATAACGCAGCTCATCCAATAATTGCATTACCGCGATGCAATTTACAGTGGACGGATGAAGGGCTCGTCAACTGCCGTTACGACTGTTTGCAACGAGAAGAGTACTGCTTGGGCGGATCGAAGAGTCTGATTTTGACCATCACGCATTGCGCACGTCGGGAGAACCGAGTAAAAATCTGGAATTTCAGGCTGCACTTGAAATTGAAAAGTAATAATAAAAGATTGCTCGACGGTCGGTTTAAAACAATATGTGAGTGAATCCTCTTTTACCTCGTACGGGTAAAATATTCTGTCTGAAGTGGATATTTTGCAAAGTGACGTGCGGTGCGATTCGCAATAAATTTGAAAAGAAAAGTGCTTGAACCCGTAATATTCCGGGAAAATAATTGTCTAGGGGCCGTGTTGGAATGAGGAGGACGATTATAGTTTCGATGGGCCATTCGATTTAGGAGGGAAAAACCCAGGAAGTGAGAGCTTCGAATTTAATAGTGATAGCCATGAAGGAGATGTTAAATTATTATCGAATATGTCGAGTGAATCAAGCAGAAGGAACAAGAAATGAACTTTTCGGTTGCAGAAACACCACGCAAATTCGGTTTTAGATCTATTTCGTGTTTTGGAGTATACCGTTAACTGTCCGAGTTGAAAAGCAACGATAAATGTATGTCGCATCTTCAATGGCAACAACATAAAAGTGGTTGATTCGGTTTGAGCTGATGCGCTCGGAAGTTAATACAATTATTTTTGATTTAGCTTCTAACTGCAATCATTTAAGCAAGGGATCCATAAATTGTACACAATACGTAGTAGCTTACAGTTTTTGGGGGTCTTATACACAATAGTAGAATGTTAATTGAAATAAATATTTTATTTACCAGTTTGATTCGCTGAAAATTCTTAAAAGTGAACTATCTCAAATTTATTTAGATATTCAAGCGATCGTGAGGAAACTCTTGCTCCGATGAGATTATATAGTAAAACGCCTGTCTTGAATTTTTTCTGTAGTACCGCTAAGACTGAATATCAGGAAATCGGGCTAAACTGCCGGTGAGATACTTAGCTGGAAAAACTGTTGGTCCTCGTATCGCCCTACAACTAATTATGTGCAGAACCTATCGAAGAAAAGGACTGTGCAGCTGTAATTTGTGAACAACAGCAAATGAGATCGTTAGAAAATCAAAGGATAAAATTATAGTAGCAGTTTTCTTTTGTTCCGAAACACATTTCTAGTCATTTTAGCTAGTCTGACATCAAAAACATAAAGTGTATTGCTGAAAGTTTTCTATCTCGGTTTTGACATATCGGATAAAGCCTGCCTATTTTTCAAAATCTCAATCCCGAACATTAAAAATCTAAACGTTTCCATGTCAAACATCATTAAATCAAGCTTTTTCGTGAATGTGCGTCTATTATACGTATTTTTCTGTAGGGTATTAATCACACAATAAACGACGTAAATATTAATTTACTGTAATTTCCAAATGACTTCCGAGCAGGCTCAAAGATAAGAGTCGATAAACATTTGAATAGGTTCATCCCAGCCCAGTCTATGAGCACTCGTCGTGAGTGCCCATTTGTTTTATTTATATTTATATTAGAAATAACTCAATTGAGGTTTTAATTATTTTTTTCTTTTGCTTTCTTAGTAAATTTTTTTTCATTTTATGAAACATTTTTATTAATATTTGGTGTGAATGCAGTTTTGTTTATGCTTTCTATAATAATTAAGAATTAAAGTAAATACACATTAACCATACAAAAATTCAAAATTAAACACTACACTCCACTGTAATGAGCTAGCCATCGGGTGAGCTCTCCCCTTTTTAAATCGTTTACAGGTGCTTTCGCAGGGTAGAGTGGCCTTCCACTCGCATGCCTATTTAAGGTATAGTATTATATGATTCTGACTATGATATAAATTTGTCACGTTCATATTTTTCATTTAAGGGAAAAATTCATGCAAATTATGTTTGTATGAGTTTTTCACTTAAATGAAGAATATATGGCCATGTCTACATTGGATATTGATTCACATGGGGGGCGCAAGGGGACACCGCCTCCACCTGGATGCCCCACTCTTATTTTGGGGCTATAAGAATCGCCGGTAAAGACGAAGTGTGTTCTCACCAGGCCCTGTTTGCCATTTGCTTTAGCAATTTTAACCCTGAGTAGGTTACCTCGGCCTCAACTCCGGTCGATACGTGTTTGTACCAAAAAATTCATGAAGTGTAGTGTTTCCTTGTGCTAGGGAAAAGAACCCGCCCCACGACATATGCCAGCGTATTCACGCTTCCTCAGACCAGGCCAATCTTGGCGAACCCCACCGTCCTCTCTCGCCGAGGCAGCAGACCATCGCTGCAGTCCTTCATGGACATTGTTATCTACCCAATTTCACTAAAAAACAGTTTGAGTATGAGCAAAGTGATTACTTTACACAAAAAGCCGGGTGAACTACTGTACTAAATCAGTCACAAGCACGGTTTGAGTTACAGAACTACTACCTACTACTAACACAAACTTATAACAACAAATAATGGACTGAAGCTTCAACATTATATGAGCGCCCAGAGTCACAGTTATCTACTACAACAGCACTTCTCAAGACTCTAAAATTTTAGTTTTATTTTGAGCTTTACTTTTCATTATTTTATTTTGTTACTAAACAAAATTATGAATCCAATTAAATAATTTCTAAAAAATCTACCACTCTCATTTTTTGACTCAAAATATAAGTACAAAGTTAGTAATTTACCTTAGTGTTATGAATAACTTTTCCTCTGCAGTAATACTGGGTCGCATATTAGTATCCGTGCAAGTTATGTAAGGTCTCAGACGACACAATAGCTCATTAAACGAACGCGGTGACATTCTTGTGTAATTAAAAAAATTACATGAATTCATTCTTCACTTTTGCAGCAAAAGATGCACCCAAAACTCTTTTGTTTATTTCTTCTTATTTTTAATCTAAAATAAGCAACGCTAATGCTTCTTTTCCACCTCCATTCTATACAATTCTACAAGAAATACTACTTTAGTCGCTCCCAGCTTAGCCGCCGATATCAGATCGTATAAACTATCAAGCAAGTTCACATATGAGTAGAACAAATTACCAACCTAACGGTATTCAACCTTCAAAGGCCAATTAGAGTATAGATATGGGTTCGCAAACGTTTTCATAGGGAAAGGAAAGAAAGAAATTGAATCGACAAATATTGCCCTACATAGACACTTGAATGGAATGTAAGACGATGAGCTTTTATTTTGATCAGATGAGCAAAAGATTTCCCTTTCATTAAGTGTACGCACATGCAAACACACAGCAAACCGATTCTGTGCAAGTCACTATCCCTTGCACGTTTTATCTCAAATTGAAACAAATGATGACAAACGTGCTCTCTATCTTGTGCAAATTTATTATTTGTTTCATTCAAAAATTTTCCCTCTCTTTAAATTTGGCCGATTCGCTGGTGAACTTGCTTGTTAGTATACCCTGGCCCATATTTACGTCGCCAGTGCGTAATGGCTCTCAAGGAGGATCTCCAACCAATAATTTTTTGCCGTTTAACAACTATGCTCGCACACAAACGTGCGTCATACCATATGTCTATGGGCAGTATTTCCTTCCACACGTGGCTGAAGGTAAGAGTTGGTTACGTAACAGATATTTGTCATCCAATACTTTCCACCTGATTGAAATGGTATAGGGATGACTGATATCTGCTGGGTATCGCTACGTGGGCTATGCAAAAGGTTTGTGGCATAATATTGCCACCAAAACAGCATACACGTTGCGGATGAATTTTGTGGGTGCATTGGTTGATTTATCGAGTAGTTCGCGGGTGAACTGTTCAATTAATACAGGTAGAAGCTAAGATTTTGATCAGCTGTGAATACGGCCATTAAATATATTATGAAGGTGATGATCTTACCTTTAAGCTTAGATAGTCTTGCCTACAAAACATTGTCAGAAAAACCTAACCTAATACCATTGGCATGGTTCTTTTGAAATGCAGGCAATTGGTAGTGAAATATCCATAACGCATCATTACTTTTTCAAATATGTTTATTTTGAATTTAATTTTTTTTAGATGGCTGTAAATTTGTACTTCGTTTAGTAGGAACTTTGGGCGAAGTTTTCGGTCATCGATGCATTAGCCGTCTATCTACAAATAGCTGCAGACGTTTGTTGAGCTTCTGAAAAAAAGATTTTTCAGTTATATTCTTGCAACTGCTTGACTGTTTATTCATACTTCACTGAGAATATGCATGACATTTGCCCTAAATGCATTGTGTATTAGCGCCACAATTTCATCCGCCACCCATTTAAATATTCCTATTCCAGATATATCAACATTCAGCTTCCTGAAAAATAAGCTTTAATTTCTGTCACTGTTCAAACTAGTTTTTTTTATCTACCCTGAAGTGAAAACATGCATGTTTGCTACTTTAAACTTTACTTCGTTCCGGAAAAAATTTGTTGAGGTAGTGGTCAACTTAATCTTGATTCTATTCGTAGGGAGATCGACGGTTATAAATCCGTGGAGAATCCAGTAATTCCAAAACCCATATGTTACCTAGTAATGTGAATACATGGGAATTTTTAATTGTTTGATATTTGGCAGTTCATTACCACACACTTGCTTAAGGCAACTTCACCAAATAGGGTTATTTGTCCGTTTTCTTTGTTGGTGATCTTAGAAAATGGAATTTTCTGTTGAAGAGACTGTAAGTTGGCAATTTTGGCATCTTCAGCTATGAATCCTAATCATAGAGGAAAGTTTATGATAAGTAACGAATAATACATTTTCGCAGAAATATTTACGTTATTAAAAAAAGCAGTGAGGGAATGAAAAGAATAGTGGAAAATTGGCTTTAGTGCGATTGTAACTAAAAGCTATAGATACGTATATAGAGTTATGGAACAAACTACATGTACTTTAAATTAAAATAAGGGTGTTGTTAAACCTACCTTTGAAAAGTACAAGTTTTTTTAAATGAGTTCAGGACAGTAAAAAATAATAGCTTTATGTCACATTTTCTCCATATTTGCGAAGTTGCGAACAGTAAAATGAGAGTACTCCTGCCAGAAAAGTTTTGTAAAATAATTACTAACCCAACGTATTCTAAATATCAAAACTTGACTCATTCATATGTTCCATTGATTGAGCCCGCAAAACAAATACGTGGTTATTATGTATTTTAATTCGCAGCTATTTTATTTTAAGTATGCTGATCTTATTTTTTGAGTAACCACAACAACATTTCAATGCTACCAAATATTTCTAAAATTTTCGTCACGTGTACTTATTATTCTAATTTATAAAGTTTCAATCGTCTGTAACTTAGCTGTTTATGGATTGATTTTTAAAGAAATTCACTGAGAACTTGTAAAGGACACTTCATTATGATAAGTTTAACATTCAGTTTTTGGCTTTGTTTATTGAAAGCGAGAGCTCATATTGCTTCAAAATATGTAACAAGATTTCATTTTGCTTTGGTAATTCTTATTTAGTGCTCTGTAGTAATCGAGCAGTCACACAAGCAAACTGCTCGAAAACCTTCCTAACTCCTATATGAAATTTTAATTGCAGTTTAAAAAAAAAAAATATTTAATTACTTCCATTCATAATCGTAATTTATAAAATAGTTTTCTTTCTTATTATTATTATTAAATGTAATTTTATATCAATTTTCCTTTATATTAAATTTAAACGTTTCCCTTTAATTATATTCTTCATGAGATTTAACTTTTATTACTATTTAGAATTTTTTTTATTTTTCTTTACTTCAGTTAATATTTCTTGAAATTTTTATATCTCCCAGTTAAAATATGCCAATTAAGGCGACGACGAACAACAAACGAGGAGTTGGAATAGAACAACCGAGCGAGGCGGTTGGGCTGATTGCTGCGCGTTTTTCTCAACTGAGTGGAGTGACAGTCCCTTCTGCTTGTCACAAAAGTGTTAAAAGTTAAAAATTCTAGCAGGTATTCGGGTTAAATGGTACGTACGGAGATTGTGCAAAATTGTTTTCGTTATCTCGTTGTATGATCAATTGAGTTCTATTCTAACCCCGCAAGCGAAAACAGTTAAACCCGAGAGGTTTTGCGTTATTCGAGCTCGAGTTTGTCTCCAACCCCACGAGAATTGTCCCAGCTTGACACCGGATCGCCCTTTCGCATTTCGTATGCTCGGAAAACATGAAAAGCCAGTGAAGGGCGTCTCTCAAGCGTGTTGTTTGTGATTGAGCTACTTTCACCGTCCAATACGAAAATCCGCGACTACCCCATGCAGTCCGAGGAACGTGATCCGATCGAAAAACCGATGCAAGATCAAGAAGTGAGGGGTCGTGCAAAACTCTGTGGTTGCCCTAAAACCCAACCAAACTACATATCACAATCTGGGCCCAGAAGTCCACAAGAAATTCAAGTCCCAAGAGTTAGTCCGCGCCGACCGTGGGTTTGTTGTTTTCTTTGCATCACGCAAGATTTCGAGATCAAGACATATTTTCTTCGACCGCTCGGCATCGCTGCCGTTATTTGTGTCGCGGAGTTTGTTTGGCTCGAAGAACACAGGCGAGACTGAAATCACGCGAAAACTTCATTTCGGGATCTGAAGAAATCTAGCGTGTTCTTCGTCGTTCTGTATTGGCTCAAATTTGCACCGAATTTCAGTGAATAATTCCGCGAAGTGACCTTCGGCGGTTCACAGTTAGAATTTCCGTCGACTTGCGTTTTCCGCGTTTGTTTGAAGAGCAGAAGAATACACCATAGCATATGGTTCCAGTGGGAAGGAAGAAGATGTGTTGATGATTTTACAGGTATTTATGTGATGAATCATTTTCTTGACTTCTTCATTTCTACCTTGCACATGATTTTTGGCGCTTACAGGCAGCGACATTATAAACAACTTGGGAGGCGTTCAACTGGAATTGTGGGACTCCTCGATAGGAATTCAAGCACATACAATAAGAGGAGATACTGCTAGACACTCACTCGCTGTTACATGTGTAATGCATTGAATTTTTGCTAAATGATTCATAGGTGGCGACCGGCTCCAATGTCGGTTTTTATCATCAAGTTTAATTCAATCGAAAAAACGGAAGCAAGAGTAGGGAGTAGGAAAGTCCATGTCGAGGTAAACTAGGTAGTAAGCGTGTGTTTGGGAGGCGCTCCGCCAAGTTCAGCGAGAATTATGGGTAGAACAACTTATTTTTAATCGATGATGTAACACGGAGTGTTGAATAGTCAATGAATTGAATCTTTTAATCGGTATTTGATTTAAAGTATAATTGATGGTTAATCGTGTTAGCAGATCAAAAGACTATAGCGTGGAGAGGCAATATGAGAAATGATTCAGTATTTTAAAAATCATAGATATTAATCTGTGAATCATGATACCTGAGATGATAATCCTTTATTTTCAGGCCAAGTTAACATAGTCGTTTGCTAATTGCAAGAAATTGGATATATCGAAGTTGCCCCCGCCCTAATTTAGTTGAAAATTTTAAAAGATTTTTTTCTACCGGCTCAGACGGGTTAGGAAACACGTACAGAAGAAGCTAAGTTTTGTCAACTTTCCACTAACAAATCTCAATATGAACTCATACATAGCCCGTACAGAGTTGTGAATGGGAGGCAACAAGACCTATCACTTATATGCAGTCTCAAATCATTATGGATCACTATCTCTCTGATACATAGTTTAAAACAATTGGATTTTTGTTGTCTTGAATGAAAACGTAAAAAAATCGTTTTTATGGAATGGAACAGACGAACCAAAGTTGATTTGTTAAATTTCCTATTAAAGAACAAATTTGTCGTGAAAGCAACAACAAAAATTTTTGAAAGACAAAAAATAACGCACACATTTATCTATGCACAATACGTTAAATAATATTCGTCGTAGTGCAAGTGATGTTTTTATACTCTTTTACTGCAAATATTCCTTTTTATACAAAGGTTTGAGTACCAACCATGTCTATATTTTTGAATTAAAGTTTTTATACACACACAAGATATTTATTAGTGTTAAAATGAACAAATCAAACTGAAATTTTTCAAATAATCCCAAAAATACATTTTCAAGCCAAATAAAAAAAATCCCCATTGGCAGCACCAGCCGGGAAGGTAAATTTCTCGTATGTAGCGCAAGGTTCCGAAAAAGAATTTGGCTTGCCTACTACTGGACTAATTACTGCAATTTTTGTAGCACCACATGGGTATTTATTAACATAAAAAGAATCTGCTGCCGTTCGTGTTTGGAGACCCTTCATAGAGGCGCAAATATTTTGCTAATTAAATTGATAAATACTGGTTTTGCCCTTCTCACATTTGCTGTTTATTCATTTCACAGTGGCTACCACAAAAAGGTGATAACTTTTCGGCTTAAATAGCTCAAATAGTTAATTTCAAAAGATTTCCATTAAAGTTTAATCAGCACTTGCATTGCCATTAATATATACATTTTCGATTCTTTTCTGAACAATCAGGGGCCGTCATTTTGAATTTTTATTGAAAACGGCTGCTAAAAATATTGAGCTGCAAATTTTCGAATTTTTTATTTTTTATCCAATTTGCATAATTAAATTAAATTAGCTTGCCTCAATAACTTATAATTTCAAGTTCAGAAATAAAAAAAAATGTTAATGTCACCCCCCTGTATGGGGAGACCCCCATAAACATTTTAAAATATTTTCTTACACTGCAAATTTCAAGAGGCACCACTTTTGACCTACGTAGAAAATTTCCTCATTCTAGTTCATGTGGTTTGCGTGAAAACTTGTTGTGACGCACGAACAAACGGACGGACAGACAGACAGACAAGTTGCGATTTTATAAATTTTTAGGGTATTGTTAAAAATATTTTACAATATTTAAAAAATAATCTGATTTATAAATACTTTCAAGTTGTCATTTAAAAAGTTTCCATGAAAAAAATTCATTACTTCAGTTGCTACTAAAATAGCAAATTGCGCTTGCCTTCTGACCTTTGGGGGCCGCAATTTTGAGTGCATAGATTTGATTTTGGACTATTTTTGTGTGCTAGGACCTCATCAATCAATGGGCCAAATCTCGTTCAAATCGGAGTTTCACTCTAGACAGGGCAAAATAATTCAATTTTTAAATGAAAATGGCAGCTAAAAATATTATGTTTTAAATTGTCGACTTTTTTATTTTTCATTCACTTTTAATAATTTTCCGCATAATACAAGAACATAGTACAGAGACTCATAATCTCAAGTTTCATCAAAATCCCCTGGAAAATGTGACCGCTAGAGGGCCACAACAACCTGAAAAAACGCATATTTAAACCACCACCATTTTAGAATTTGCACATGCATGATCATCAAAATATCAAAGTCTGTAGATCTAAGTAATGTCTATCTGAAACCAATTTTCATATATGTCGAATTAAAATTCCGACTTTTAGAAGCCTTTGAAGTTTTGAGTTTCAACTGGCCGCCATTTTGTTTCTTGCGACTTGAGTTCCAGTTTTTTTACGTAATTCTTTAGATACTTATAATTTCTACCTAATTGCCGAATTTCATGAACATCTGTTGAAAGCTTTGAGCACTATTACAACAACAAAATTTTGTACGTTTTTCGATTTTTGAGCGGCCGCCATTTTGTTTCTGCCGTACAGACTGGATTTTTTATTGGAGATTCATCACATTTATCAGTGAACTTTTGTTCAAAATTTCATCCAAATCGGAGCTATAATTTGGTCAGAACAGAAATCACGATTTTTCGTTTAAAATGGCCGCCATTTGCACGGCCGATATAGATGGTTCACGAACCTATTCGAGATATTTATCATATACACCTTTCCTGAAAATTTCGTGAAAATCGGAGCGAAATTGCAACCTCTAGCATGATCTAAAATTTCGTTATATCCATATATATATATATATATATATATATATATATATATATATATATATATATAAATATATATATATATATATATATATATATATATATATATATATATACACACACACACATATATATATATATATATATATATATATATATATATATATACACACACACATATATATATATATATATATATATATATATATATATATATATATATATATATATATATATATATATGTGTGTGTGTGTGTGTGTGTGTGTGTGTGTGTGTGTGTGTGTGTGTGTGATACTCTCCGCAATAGGTAAGCTTCTCCCGAGAAATTTACCTAAAACAGATGGCTGCAATATTTTCAGAAGTTATTCACAACGTCTTCAACAATGGCTCAGGCTGATAACATTCCAGAAGCAGAGCTAGAGGTCTCATTCTCACCATCAACCAGAGACAAATTGTAGAAAATTAGGCTGCTGGAATAGAGAGAATACCAGCAGAACTACTCCAGAGTGGAGGTCCCCATCTAAGTAACCTTCTGTATCGACTATTGTAATATACAGAATATGGTCAGAGAAGCTATTACTAGAGGACTATCTAAAAAGAATGATATGTACTGTACGCTCTGCTGCGTACGTCTTATAAGATGCTCTCCAAAATCACAGAAAGAAAATTAAAGCCGTATTATGAAAGTATTATAGGAGATTATCAGGGGCGCTTTTGAAGTGGACGTTCTACAATAGACAAAATATTCTCTGCAAATCAGGTTCTCAAAAAGTGCTGGAAATATAATACCATGTGCATCAATTCTCTGTAGACTTCAAGTAAGCATACGATAGTGGCGACAGAAATGCGCTGTATAAAATAATGCTTGGGTTTAGCGTTCCAGCAAAACTAGTCCACATGGTCAAGGTCACGATGCCAGACACGGCGTCCCAGGTCAAGGTGAACGGTGAATTAACAACAGCTTCGCAATGGCACCAGGCTTAAAGCCAGGGGATGGACTTGCCCAAATGCTCTTTAATATTGCGCTTGAACATGTCATCAGGAAGACATCAGATAATACCGCGGGTGCATTAATGTTCAAGTGCAACAATTGGTACCGTATGCTGATGACATCGATAGTATGCTCGTTCAACCAAAGATATCAAAGGAGTATTTCTGATCCTAGAATCTGAAGGAGTTAATGAAAAGAAAACTAAATCAATAGCTCAAACAGGTAAAATAAACTCCGTATTTACAAATCACTTCTAAACCTGTGCAGTTACATGGAAGTGAAACATGGAACCTGACGAGCGAATCCGAAAAGGTAGTGGACGTATTTTAACGCAAAGTGCTCCGGAAAATCTACGGCCAAGTGAAACAGTGAAGACTGCGTTACAACGATGAGCTGCAGAAATTATTTGACGATCCACCTGTATCTGATTATTTAAAGTTAAGTAAATTTCAATGGGTTGGCCATGTAGAAAGAATGAAAGGAAACCGGCTACCTAAACGAACATTAAAAAGTAGAGCACAAAATAGACGTCCAGCGGGAAGATCAGATCCTTGCTGGGAATGATCAACTGGTGAACGAGGTCTCAGAATCGTGATGATTGGAAGAGATGAATTCTGGAGGCCAAGGACCAACAGGGGGGATGCCGGTTGCCATGACTTAAGGATATGGAGATCACCGGACTTAAAGATATGGAGATCACCGTAAGGTTCCTCCTGAGATGACAAGTAATGAACCTGACTGAATCTGGACTACGCTTTGAACAATGAACTAGAATCGATGTTTTGGGCTAGCGGATATGATCGTTTGGACCTAATTGCTTTGCACTGTAGCGTCGAGGTGACACTCGTGCGTGAATGGTTCCAAATCAACTATCATACTGTCTCCGCCCCGATAAAACCTTGGCAGGGCTCGGAGTACGTTCGAAGTTCGCACGATTGAGTTGGTGATGTAGATTCGGACTCCCGATTAGCGCTAGTTTGGATTTGAGCACATGTTCCCATAAGGGTTTGTGCCAACCCTCGCATGGCCTCACTGCTCTGCAAAAATAACCATGGGACCAAAATGATGACTATGCACATGAACGAAGATAGCAGTTCCGAGGGGGGACCCACAATGTTTACAGCATATCGGGAGCAGTACTAAGGGCTACAAAAATGATAATGAATATAATGACAGTAAAGGCGGATGAAAAATGGAGATTAACAGACAGTCTGGTCCAGACTAAGATTCCTGTGGCGTTTGGGCGTAGCAAAAAAATGATGTGAACGCCAGAACGTTCTAGGAGGGAAGAGTGAGAAATTCTTCTGGACGCGCCAGATGCTGACGCCGTGTGGGAAAATATAAAGAGCATCGAGCGTTCGATGGTTACTGCTGCGATCGCTACTGAAGCGATCATGGCAAGGGTCTTAAATCCCGAAGTAATAACGAACCATCCTGAAGTCAACAAAATGATCATCTCAGGAAAAGCAAGTAGTGACCAGATAAATAAAGTGCCGTTGTATAATTTTACCGCTACCGTCGAAAATGTGGCAGAAGTATTGTAACCTCTCCCAAAAAAGGAGGTCATAAAGCACAATAGCCGTCCAGCAATATCAAGAAGAAAAGCTAATCTGAAAAGTGAGAGATTTTCTAAAAAGAATAAAACTTGCATCCAACTCTCCAATAATCAGCAAAGGTGTAAAAAATGGGCTTCTAATGAGAGAAGCTCCTAGATTGCACAAGGAATCACTGAATAAGCTAGTTGAAGGCCAAAGAGGACCAAAAGCCCGAAAAAGAGCAGAAGGCGAAGGAAGCGTTAAGGGCTAAGCTTAAAGGGCACGTGCAGATAGCTCCACTATCAAAAATTATTAAAAGAATGGTGTCTAGCCAAATCGAAGGGAATCGGAAAAAAATGAAGGAAGAAAGAGGTACTTGATGGGCATTGAACGCTAGATCAGGAATTCCAGACAGTGCTGACATAAGGGGTCAAGAAAGCCGCAAAGAAACTCCTTCAAAAAGTGCCAGAAAATAAAGTTCGAACGGTCGCCTAGCAAGAAAAAAGACCCAATGCAAAGCAGGAGAGAAAGAAGCCCCCAAAACTGCTATTATAGCAGTACAATCAATGCGGTCGGGCCACATACTAGTCGAATTTGGAGCAGATGCCGTCAATAAAGAAGCATTCTGCGATGCAATAAAGAAAGTAATTGGCAAAAGCGCAACTATGGCCTTGCTCGGGTCGACGGCAACAATCGAAACAAGAGCCGAGGTAGAAGAGGCCATCATGAGGGAGCTCCCCAGCGTGGGCAGGATCAAAGCAAGGTTGACACCTGAAAACCATAGGGGACAACGCGTGGCCATAATTGGCTTGGCCGAAAAGGACGCCGAACAATTTTTTGAAAAAGGGCAAGGTAAGAATAGGATATGTTGCCTGTAGGATAGGGCAAAGAGCAGCGCCTCTTCAATGTTTCAAATGCCTTGGCTATGGTCACACCACACAAGTATGCAAAGGACCCGATAAAAGTTGCCTTGGTTACAACTGGGGTGAAATGGGATATAAAAGAAAAGAGCGTACAAAGGAGGCACACTGTATCCCTTGCAAGGATGTTGATCCATGACCGGATCTTGGGCACGTCTTGGGAGTAGGGAAATGTCGAGTCTTTCAGGAAGTGCTAGCCAAGGTAGAATTAGTACTTCGATGACCCGTTTCCTGCAGGTAAACGTACACTGCAGTTCAGCCACCCAAAATCTGCTTGAATAGTTTGCAAGGGATATGAAGACCGACTTTTTGGTTCTGCTGCCATCTGGGTTCGGAACCGTGCTTTCTAGGCGGAGAACTGTGAACGGGAGGATGGTTTCATGTGGGTTCGGTTCTCAGGGACCACCTTCTTTAGTGTGTACCTAACGCGAAAGGAACCGATATCATCTTTCAAAGCCAAGCTTAATACTTTGGAGGGCTCTGTCTTGAACGCAAATGGCAACGTGCTTGTATGGTGAGACTTCAACGCTAAAGCAATCGAAAGGGACACGCCTAAAACACATTCGTGGGGAAAACGAATTCTAGAAATGGTGGCCAGGACGGCGCTCGTTGTTCTAAACACCGGAAATATGCCGACTTTCCTGGATGCAAGGGAACCACAATCGTCGTGATATTTGCCTCGGAGTCCTTAGTACAGAGGATACACAATTGGAGAGTAATAGACAACTACTCAGCCAGTGATTATAAGTGTATTCTGCTTTAGATCGATGATATTGTTTCCGGACGTCCGTTCTCTCGACCCTCTACAATTGGGTGGAGCATCGGAAGGATGGACGTCGAGAGGTTTGTCGAGATGCTCACGGCAAGTGCTCCACTGCAGAGTGATTCGCAGGTGTGCAACTTGTCATCACCATTGTCTTGACTTGCTGCTCAGCACATTCGACGCTTGCCTTAGGGAATGGGGTTTTCCTGGTACAATGGGAGGTGACAAGGCTCATGTTATCAGCAAGGGGAAGGGAAATCCAGGATCACCGTCTGCATATCGCCCGTTATCATGCTAGACACGGCTGGAAAAGCGTTAGAGAAACTTATCAAGTGAAGACTCAAGGACGCGATTCGTGGTGCTTGGGACATATCTCTTCTGCAGTACGGCTTTAGAGGCGGACGCTCTACCATTGATGCGATTGAAGAGGTGGTGAGCGTTGTCCATTAGGCAGAGGCATAGAGCCACACCAAGTGACGGATCGTTCAATTGGTGACGCTCGACGTTAGGAACGCCTTCAACTGCGTTAGATGGATGGATATTCTGGATAAGCTGGAAACCCTTTTCAAGTCCCAGAATATGTAATGCGGCTTCTGAGGGGCTACTTGAAGGACTATAGCCAATAGTCCAATGATACAGGTCCAATGAAGGATGGAAGTCACATCGGGCGTGCCTCAGGGTTCTATCCATGGTCTAGAATTGTAGAACGTGTCTAACTATGGGCTCCTGAGACTGGAGCTGCTGAATGAGGCCCGTTTGATCGGGTATACGAATGATGCTGCGTCTGTAGTTGCTGGACGCAGCGTTGAACAAGTGCAACTTAAGCTTGGCTCTGACACACGTTTAGAGTGGGCATGGGCGTTTTCAGTCTTACCTGCATAAGATTGGTAAGTCACGGTCCCCTGAGTGTCGGCTTTGCTCAGGAGAAAGACGATGCCTGCCACACATTTTTTTTGCTTGCGAAAAATGCGACAAGCTATGACCTGATCTCTACATGGAGACGGGAGAGCTCACTCACGGATAGTATAGTCGCGGTGATGCTTGGATCGGTTGACAAATGGAACCAGGTAGGATATGATCTTCGGGCAGCCCTATAAGATACACTAGAAGGGACTCACAGCAGCCGGGGATGTCGCGGCTGGGGAATCACTTGTCTGGCAATTCTTCTTCCTCTCTCCCCTCCGGCAGAGGGGGGATTTCCCAGATTGAAGGTGCCTCACGGCGTAACAAAACGAGACCTGGCCCAAAGTAATGTGCTAAACGGTTCCAGGCTGGGTTTTCGGGTTAACAAAGGAGGAGGCATGGAAGCCCCACGCGGTGCATAGATGGCATTCACCTCCCAACTACAAAAAAGGCCTGGCTTGGGCTGTCGCCCTATAGATGATGATGATGAGATCTAGAATTCTTAGACTAATTTATGGGTCCAGATATGGCGGCTGTTGAACTGGGAATAACGATGAATAATAAAAAGATAGTCAAGCCATTCCTGCGGACCATTAACCTATGTGACACCGTGATGACTCAGCTCTGCTTCGACAATTTTCGATCAATACTAACCAATAAGAGAATTGAAATCTGAATCCAATGTTCAGATCGAATAGTAATATGCATGAGTGTAATAATCGATGCACGGACGGACAGGGCAGAATCTTGCCAGGCCCAATACATATAAACTACTGCAGGTCCAACACAAATGAACTACCTTGAGATGATTGGAAGTGACCGCTACTGATGAAGAGTTCTCGCCACCTCGCTGAAATTGCTTACCCCCTCTGCAGTGCAAAACATTTTTTGGTGAAGGAAACGGTTGCCTTTTAATTCAATATTTATTTGAAAATTTTCAGGCTCGTTTCTGCAAACCATATTTTCATCACTAATAAACGTATAAACAAGTTGGGTAGAACGTTGCCTTCTAACTGAGGCCCATAAGGAAAGCAGTTGACGTACCTGACGTCACTTCGCGTACGGGAAACAGCTGCTCAGTAGCCCTAAATTTCCGAACACAGCTGTCCAGAAAACTTGACTGCAGCATCTCAATAGGCTTTTGAGATTATCAAGTATGACATTTCTCAGATGAAATAGTCGAAATGATACAAATGAGAAGGAAATGCATATATTTGCGTGCTAATGTTTTCGACGCCTTAGATCTAAAATAAATCGTTGACATATTACTGATAAAATTTCAAACGTACGTATTGTATGTATTGTCAAAGATCTGTAGATAATTTGTTTGATTTGAACAGCACTAGATTGCGCTGGTGAGACTACTCGAAGAGGTTAGTTCGCGACGTGACGCAGTGTTTCCGTTTTCGGGCCTAAGTTAGAAGACAACGGGTAGACAGAACTACGCTCATGTCAGAAAAGTTTTGTAATTAACCTACAATATGTAGATATGTAGAATGATTTAATTCAAGAAAAACCTTCATGACATGTAGAAAAAATATATTCTTGCTTTAAAAGAATTCCTTTTTAAACAGCCAAAGGTCCGGACACCAGAATTTTAAATGCCTTTTTGTAATTCCTGCTATCTGATAATTTGGAGAAGATCCAATCAAGAGTGTAGTGGCTGGTTGGATGGAAAGCCAATGTAGTAGAAAAATTGTATATGGTTGTTGTAATCGGAGGAAATATAAACATCTTTTAAAGAACAACTTAAATGGCTGATTTCATCAAATTTAATTGATACTAATACAGTTTTACTGATGAAAATCTTAAACCCTACTATTATTAACAAAGTTAAACGAATTGCAACCTCTGTGTTATTTGTTATTAGATCTACCTTCATGAGTTTTAGTTCTTTGTGCAAGGAATTTTACAAAACCCTTTGGTTTTGTGCCCTGTCTGTATGTCTGTTCGTTTGTCTGTATCTCACAGGAAGTTTCTGCAGAAATTATAAAAGCTACAAAGCGTAAACTTTGTAAAAAGGTCAGAGGTGGTGATCTCTCAAAAGTTTAGGTCATCAAATGTTTCAACGAAGTGGGCCTTAACAATTTTTTTCATCAAACACAGTTAAGTAGGATATCAAATGAAAGTCCTTAGCACTTTCAGAATCTTAAAAAGTTATTTTTTTTTTGCATCAGGGTGTAAATGGGGAGGTAAAATCCACAAACAATATTTGTGTCCCCTCCCCTCGCAATTGGACTCCTTTGAGCTGAAAAATCAGAAAAAAAAGATAGTAGGTCTTTATCGGTACAAGGTCAACAAATACATCAAAAATCAAAATTCACTCAACTCTGTTAATAATAGTGTGATTTGTAAATTTTAAATTTCCCCCAAGAGCCGAAGCGCTGCCCTTAAACTTCTTAAAATATTACAGTTATGTAGGTTGATTGATATAAAACACTCATGCCTCCAAATTATAAAACAATAATATTTGTTGATTGTTGATACATATTTCAAATTGACCTAGGTACTCTTATTTTCTCCGGGTTTTCATCAAATACTAAGTAAAAGTCTTTAATTTGAACATGTTCAATTGGCTCAGTATTCAGAAAAATTATTTAATCTGGAACAAAATGGTGCCTGTTATGTACTTATGAAAGAAACCCTGCATCTTTTAGATCAATTTGAAGGATTTCTTATTTTAGTATTGGACGAATAATTCAAGCCATCGATGAATGCCACCAGGAGACTTGTTTCGAACCCTAGGATGGTTACAAAGCCTTCTGGTAGGAGCAATCTCCTTTCCACAGGGGGAATGCCGGTCGACAAGACCACTCTTGGAGGCTAGCATGCTTTGGGGAGTTCCACCCCCACGTACCCGAGGAAATTCCCGCAGGGAGAAAGCTGGTCGACAAGACCACTCTTGGAGGCTAGCATTCTTTGGGGAGTTCCGCCCCCACGTACCCGAGGAAATTCCCGCAGGGAGAAAGCCGGTCGACAAGAACATTCTTGGAGGCTAGCATTCTTTGGGGAGTGCCGCCCCCGCGGACCCGAGGATATGGGGGGTGCCATGAGGTTCCCTCCTGGGATGACAGGTAACGACTCTGATTGTATCTGGACTACGCTTTGGACAACGAACTGGAATTGACGCTTTGGGCTGGCGGATGTGATGGTTTGGACCTAGTTGCTTTGCACAGTAGCGCCGAGGTGAAACTCGTGTGTGAACGGCTCCAATTCAACTATCATACCGTCTCCGTCCCGGTAAAACCTTGGCAGGCCTCGGAGTACGTTCGAAGTTCGCACCATTGGGTTGGTGGTGTAGGTTCGGTTGAGATGGACTCCCGATTAGCGCTGGTCTGGCTCTGAGCACTTGTCCCCATAAGGGCTTGTGCCAACCCTTGCATGGCCTCCCTGCTCTGCAAAGATAACCATGGGACCAAAAAGGCGACTACACACACAAACGGAGATAGCGGCTCCGAGGGGGGACCCAACAAAACTGGAGCAATCAAAAGACCAAAAAAATCCAAAAAAGGAAATGAAAAATAATAGCAACGATGACGCAACCAGCGGTTGCAGCCACGATGTCAACAGTACATCGAGAGCTGTACTAACCACGAAAAAAACGAAGACTAACACGACGACAGTGATGGTAGACGAAAAACGGAGAACAGCAGACAGTCTGGTGCAGACTGAGATTCTTGCGGCGTTTGGACGCAGCAAAAAAATTATGCGAACGCCCGAGCGTCCTATTAAGGAGAAGCGGGAGACTCGGCAGGATGCTTCAGGTGTTCGAGCAGTGGAAGATAACATAAAGAGCACCGAAAATTCGATTGTCACGGCTACGATCGTTACTAAAGCGACCGATGCAAGGGTCACAAATCCCGACATTGCAACGAAAAATTCAGAAGCAAACGAGGAGATTACGGTACTAAAAGCAAAGAGTGACCAGACACCGCGTGATTGTACCGCCACCGTTGAAAATGTCGCGGAAGTACTGCACTCGGAAACGGAACGCAAAAACCTCTCCCAAAGATGATTGCAAGGTACAATTGCGGCCCAGCGATACGAAGAGGAAAGACTACTTCGAAAAGCGGGAGATGTTCTGAAAAGAATACAAGCTGCATGCGACTCCCCAAAATTAGCAAAGTAGCAAAGGAAGGGCTCCTTGAACTAGAGGAGCTCCTAGATTGCATAGGGCACTATCGGCGGAGCTGGTTAAGGGCCGAAGATGAACAGAAGGCTAAAGAGGCGCTTGGGGCAAAATCTAAAGGCGACATGCAGATAGCTCCACCATTAAAAGTCAATAAAAGAATGGCGTCTAGCCCAATCGAAGGAGATCGGGATAAAAAAAGGAAGGAAGAGGCACTTGACGGGCGTGGAGCACCAGATCAGGGGTTCCAGACAGTGCTTACAAAAAGAGCGAAGAAAGCCGCAAAGAAACTCCTTCAAAAAAAGCCAGAAAATAAAATTCGCACGGACGCCCAATTAGAAAAAGAACCTGATGCAAAACAGGAGAGGCAGAAGCCCCGACGAAGACCCCGGCAGCAGGCACTGCTTGTAAAGCCTCAAGATGGCCGATCCTACGTGGAGGTGCTGCGGGACATCAGGGGAAATGTAAGGCCCGAAGACACCAATACTACCATTAAAGTAGTACAACCAACGCGGTCGGGCCACATACTGGTCGAATTCGGAGCAGAGGCCGGCAATAAAGAAGCATTCTGTGACGCAGTAAAGAAAGTCCTCGGCAAAAGCGCAACTATAGCCCCGCTCGAGCCGATGGCAACGATCGAAATACAGGACATTGACTGCGTGACGGATCTGGCCGAGGTAGAAGAGCCCATCAAAAAGGAGTTCCCTAGCGTGGGAAGGATCAAAGCGAGACTGACGCCAGAAAACAACAGGGGACAACGCATGGCCATAGTTGACTTGACCGAAAAGGACGCCGAACAATTCCTGAACAAGGGCAAAGTACGAATAGGGTGGGTTGTCTGTAGGATACGGCGGAGAGCAACGCCTCTTCAATGTTTCAAATGCCTTGGTTATGGTCACACCACACAAGTATGCAAAGGACCCGATAGGAGTTCCCTATATTACAAATGCGGTGAAATGGGACATAAAAGAAAAAAGTGTACGAAGGAGGCACACTGTATTCTTTGCAAGGATGCTGATCCAAAACCTGATTTTGGACACGTCTTGGGATCAGGAAAATGCCGGGTATTCCAGGAAACCCTAGCCAAGACCAAATCAGAGCTTCGATGAACCGCATCCTGCAGCTAAACCTACACCGCAGTTCAACCGCCCAAAATCTGCTTGAGCAGTTTGCGAGGGACAGGAAAGCCGACTTCTTGCTGCTGAGTGAGCACCACCATAATAAAAGTCCTGCATTATGGTACTCTGATGAAACTGGTACTGCCGCTATCTGGGTTCAGAACAGTGACTTTTAAGCGGAGAGTTGTGGACGGGGGGATGGTTTCGTGTGGGTTCGGTGCTCAGGGATCACCTTCTTTAGTGAGTACCTAACGCCTAACGAGCCGATATCATCTTTTCAAGCCAAGCTTAATGCTCTGGAGGGCGCTGTCTCGAACGCAGAGGGTAAAGTGCTCGTTGGGGGCGATTTCAATGCTAAAGCAATCGAATGGGGCATGCCTCAGACGGATCCGCGGGGAAAACGAATCCTGGAAATGGCGGCCAGGACGGCCCTCGTCGCACTAAACTCCGGAAATACGCCGACTTTTCGCCGTATTGGCTGTGAGGGAACCATACCGGACGTGACATTCGCCTCGGAGTCCTTAGTACGGAGGATACACAAGTGGAAAGTATTAGAGGACTACTCAGCCAGTGATCACCAGTGCATTCTGCTTGAGATAAGTGATGCTATCTCCCGACGTCCGTGCTCTCGGCCTTCTACAACTGGATGGAACATTGGAAGAATGAACGTCGAGAGGTTCGTCAAGGTTCTCACAGCAGGTGAGCCGCTGCAGGGAGCTCCGGAGGGGACGGAAGAACTAGCAGCTCAAGACGTGGTGAACTCTACTATGAGCATAATCACGACTGCTTGCTGCGCTTCTATGCCCCGTCGAAGACCCCGGCACGGCAAGCCCCCAGTGTACTGGTGGTCTACTAAAATCGCTGAAAAGCGGAGGGAGTGTCACAAGCTTCGGCGTGAGGCTCAACGGGCGCGGAACCGTGTCAAGGCATGCAACCAGGTGGCAGTATATAAGTCGGCCAGGAAATGCCTTCGCAAACTGATCAACAGTAGCAAGGCTCACTGCTGGCAAGACCTAGTGGACAATGTGAACAAGGATCCGTGGGGACTTGGCTACAAGCTGGTCATGGGAAAACTTGGTGCCCTACGGAAGCCTTGTATACATGACGCGGAAAAGATGGACGCGATAGTGCGGGGACTCTTCCCCGCCCATCCCGTCCGTGTTGACGCTGTCCATGGTGATACAGCAGTAGAGTGCCCACTCTTCACACAGCTGGAACTGGAGGGGGCAGTCCTCTCCTTGAAAGCGAGGAAGGCTCCAGGTCCAGATGGTGTTCCAGCTGAGGTGTTGCGGCTCGTCTATCACCATTGTCCTGACTTGCTGCTCAGCACACTCAACGCTTGCCTACGGGACGGGGTTTTCTCGGTGCGATGGAAGGTGGCGAGGCTCGTGCTGATCAGCAAGGGGAAGGGAAATCCCGAATCGCCGTCTGTATACCGCCCGTTATGCATGCTAGACACGGCTGGGAAAGTGCTAGAGAAACTCATCAAGGGAAGACTCACTGACGCGATTCGTGCTGCTGGGGACCTATCTCCTCGGCAGTACGGCTTTAGAGCAGGACGTTCTACCATTGATGCGATTGCAGAGGTGGTGAACGCGGTCCAAAAGGCAGAGGCATATAGTCGCACCAAGTGACGGATCGTCCTGTTGGTGACACTCGACGTCAGGAATGCCTTCAACTCCGCTAGATGGGTGGATATTCTGGACACGCTGGAAAACTCTTTTCAAGTTCCAGAATATCTAATGCGGCTTTTGAGGAACTACCTAAAGGACCGAAGCCTGCTCTACGACACGACACAGGGCCAACGAAGGATGGAAATTACATCGGGTGTTGCCCAGGGATCTATCCTTGGTGCGGACCTGTGGAACGTGTCTTACGACGGGCTACTGAGACTTGAGATGCCAGATGAGTCGCGCTTGGTCGGCTATGCGGATGATGTTGCGGCTCTGGTCGCCGGACGCACCGTTGAACAAGCGCAACTTAGGCTAGGTATGCTAATGCGCCGAGTGAGGGACTGGATGACTGCTCGCGGGCTCAGTTTAGCACTGGAGAAAACCGAAGTGGTCATCTTGACAAAAAAGAGAATCCCTAGAGTAAGGATGATTAGTATTGGAGATATACAAATCGAATCGAAGCCAGCGGTGAAGTACCTGGGGCTACTGATCGACCCGAAGATGAGTTTCTCTGAGCAAATCAGGGCAACGGCTGAGAAGCCTGCTTCGGGAATATCGGCTCTGAGTCGACTTATGGCCAACGTAGGGGGACCCAGCCCATCAAGAAGACGCCTCTTGATGAGTGCTGTAGGGTCAGTGCTACTGTACGGAGCAGAGGTATGGGGCGACGCTCTCAGCAAGCAGGTATACCGAAAACGATTGGCACAGAGAAGAGGAGCACTGAGAATTGCATCTTCGTATCCAACAGTCTCCGACTCGGCGGTGAGAGTGATTGCAGACGTGACACCTGTCGCCCTCCTTGCTAGAGAGCGCCGCGCTATTTACCTGCGCCGGAACGAGGATGCGATGGAGATGGTTGTCCGCGAGGAGAGGCAACGCTCACTCAACGATTGGCAGCAGTCTTGGGGGAATTGCACGAAGGGAAGGTGGACTGCGCAATCGAAGGCATGGTGAGGCTGACTTCTATCTGACCCAGCTTTTGAGCGGGCACGGGTGTTTTCAGTCTTACCTGCACAAGATCGGTAAGTCACGGTCTCCCGATTGTCGGTGCTGCCCAGGAGAGGAGGCCAATGCCTGTCACACATTTTTTGCGTGTACAAAATGGGTCAGGCTGCGAAGGGAACTCTACAGGGAGACGGGAGAGCTCACCCCGGATAATAAAGTTGCGGTGATGCTCGAATCGGTTGACAAATGGAACCAGGTGGCACATTATGCTCGGGCAGTCCTAAAATATAAAAGGGACTCACAGCAGCCGAGGGCGCTGGGGCTGGGGGATCGCTCTTCTGGCATTTCCTCTTCCCCTCTCCCCTCCCGCTAGGAAAGGGACTCCCCAGCTTGAAGGCGCCCCAATCAATCAATCAATCAAAAGCGCTTTATTTAATACTAATCGTTATAAATTTTAAAAGAATATGAAGCAAATTCCACACAATAACAATAAAAAACTTAATGGCCCAAATGGCTCTCTAAATTTGTACGTTATCATTACACATTTAAAAAAAAAAAACTATAGCAAACTCAAATCAATGAAGATTATTACATATTTTTTAAATTTAATTAGAAAAAGGAGAAAAAACCAACCAACACTATTCTAAAATTATTTATAATCTTAACACTACAGTGAACTTTGATCCTACACCTAATATGTTTTAACTTAATTCTAATAAATGCTATCAAAAACTTTATCTTATACTTAAAAAAATCTATAACAATGTTCCTAACCTAAGCGTTTTACCTTATCTCTAACCTAATATAATAAACATAATATAAACCTAACCTATACCTAATTTTTAACAAAAATAAACAACAACACTAAATGTAGCAATAATGAGCTGAAACTCAAAAACTAAATAACGAAAAACACCAAAACTGAAAATATACACGAATAATTTAGACATCGTCATTCAGCCACCAATACCTAGATTGCCCCGTCTCAACGCGATCAGCCTCAACGAATCTAGCAAATGAGTATCTCCATTGGAATTGTTGGTCTCGTGAACTCAAGTTCGGAGAATATTTTATCTTCTTATCGGTGGCCCGTCGATATATGTGATATATGACTGGGACGCCGTCAGAATCAAAAACATATCGATTCATGTCCAAATTCACGAATGCTTCTGGAGGAATGAAGCCAGTAGCGAGGCAAGTCGCAATATACCCGTCTGTAGGGTGGAACGGCTGTGAAATCCAAGGGTTTTCACTCACAGTCACAGATCTTGCGATATGATTCCGAAGAAGTTTCAATATGAAAATATCGAGTCTAGTCACTTCAGCAGTTTGATAAATTCTTCTATTCGATATATAATGTTTCCAATCCGTCTGAGGGTTGAAGGCGCCCCACGGCGTAACAAAACGAGACCTGGCCCGAAATAATGTGTCAAACGGTTCCAGGCTAGGTTCTCAGATTGACAGGGGAGGTGTTTAGTGGGTAGTCCAAGGGTATCCTCCATGGGAGTCCCACACTGCCAGACTCGGCGGGCGTAAATGCCTTCACCTCCCCACCACAAAAAAAAATACAATGCAATATAAAGTTAACACGTTTCTCTCCTGATACCATATCCAACCTTGCGTCACGAATTATGAAATTCCTTTGGTTTGGTGAGATCTCCGACTTGAACACTACTTTCCATTCTGCAGTTCGAAAAGGAGTATTTGATTGCATCCATCGCAAAGTAAGCAATATTTTTCAGAAAGGAACTTAAATGACACATTATAGTCCCCAGATTGTCTTGAAGATATTGATGGTAATTCGTAAACAGGACTGAGAGGCTCAGGTCGACTGGGTGCCAGACAGTAGGAGCTTTTCTGAATGTTCCCGTGCCTAGGTAGAAGCAGATCTCACCATGTATTCACTGACCGACGCTAAAATAAATCGACGCCCTTTTACACACGCACCGATTATTTTCATTCGTGAATCCCCTCGAATTCACATTTTCTCACACGCACTGACAGCAAACGATATGCTCGTCCAGGTTGAGCCCACGAGTCTCGATCGAGGCGATACAAGTTTATGCACTGCTAAAGCACACATCGATGCAAATCTCGTTGGAGCAATGTAGACCTGCGAGCTGCCAAAAAAAAGGAGCAATCTCCTACTTACTGGACTTCTTTCACCTCTAAATTGTAGGTACTCATCTTCAGCCATTCATTAAAAAATCAATTAAGCGTTAATATCATGTACCTTAAATGTTGAAGTTGCGGAAAAATAATACAAATTTATTCAATCTTCTCATTTAAAATAGCCGCCATATTGTTTTAGGATATTTTGAGAAAAATTAGTCCAGTTTATCATTTATTTACAATTTCGCTATCCTGGTAGCTCAACTTATAATTCATGTTTTATTGATATCAAGCAAGATGACTTGGAATAGGATATGCGTTATTTGTGCGTAATTTTGAGATCTACGTGAATTTTAATGATTGGAAATAATGGATAATGGAAAAACAGAAAAATATTTATTAGTCAATTTTTGAAATAATTGTAAGATTTGCTAGTTTGAATACATGTTCCTTGAGTAGAGTAAATGAAGTGACTAGTTAGATCTTTCATTGATGACCATTAATTATGAATTTCCAATCTACTGTTAAAATAGTCATAGTCCTAGCTTGTTTTATCGATTGAAAAAATGTTTCTAGAGATAACATGCAAATTGAAATGAACTGTTTTAGTGGTACAATCCTATCATTTATTTTAAATCACATTTTTCCATCTATCAATTTTAAAGGTAACTTCCGACCAATCAACTTACTCAGTAAGTATATCATACAAAATAATGAATATTGACATTAAAGTATTATGTAGTTATGAATATTTCTATTGAATCCACTCTAAATAAAAAGAATTTTTTCTAATGGTTTCGCCTAAAATTTTAGATTTTAATACTTTCCTAAATAATAATCGTATAAATCCAATTTCATTTAGTTTGAATAATGTTCATTAAGGGTTGAATGAAAAGCAGCTCAAAATCTTTGAAAAGTTGTGATGTAAAACTCAAACCTGATTCGTTGATATTTGGTAGGTTAAAGGATATCCGATTTCTTTTGTTTACTTCTGCTATCACTTTTTCTACGTATGTATTAGTTGCTCGTTCGGTAGTCCGAGTCATATTCCTAAAAAAGACATAAGAATTTTATTTAGTCAGTTCAAAATAGAATGGTAATCGATAAAGTCTGCTGTACGTCTTGAAGGATAAAACGATTTTATACCTGTATTTATTTGAAATTTCAGCATTATCATTGAAAATTTCTAGCAAACTATAGTCCATTAGAACTTGATCCAAGTTTTGCCGTAAGGATTCTTCTAGCTTTACGTATAAGTCATTTCGAAGGTGCTTTGCAACAGTGTTAGCTGAAATAATCAATATTTTTAATTCAAAGTATTAATTAATGTGTTTTTTTTAAACATACAAATATCTTCTTCTTTAATAGTATTGCATTCTTTGGTATTTTTCAAATTGTTAAAATATTGCACCTAAAATGGAACAGAAATTCATTTCAATGGTGAATCGGTATAAAGATGTGAAATTACCTGCACGGTTACATTCCTCGCATTATATTCAATATCAAAGTTCGTTTCCTGCAATGCTTCGCCGACTGTTGTAAATCCTACCAAACCTTGCGCAACTGTGTCTTCTATGGATATTCTAAAGCATGATAAGGTTAAATGACATTCAACTTGACTAATGAATAGACGTTAATAGAAACTTACAAAAAGTGTCCTGTCGAGATCACTGGAAATAACTTAATTTGACTAGTATTAAACATCTGGTAGGTTCCTTTCAGAGTAATATTGTACCAATCGGAGGATATGCGTAGATGTCGTTCTTTTAAATTAGGTACAATTTCATTCATCCTAGGCACAGGGGGATCTATTATCTCTATATTCTTTAGCTGTCTGAAATTGGAATAAGTATGATTTTTATTCAACAAAATGCTTTTCGAGCAAACCAATCATTTTGATTACATTCTATTTTGGCCATCACGAATAAATACATCTTCCAGTCTTGCTGGTGCGTTTCCATCTTTACTATTCCGTATCGACTGACAGACTCCAACATTGGTGAAACGCTGAAAAAATTTAAATTCAAAGGTTAATTGTGTACAGAATCTATAAGAGCAAAAATACAGAGCACTAAACTAAACCATTCAAATAGAATATTGAAAAACTTATGATATTTGGCAATTATCACTCGAATTTTTATTTATTTATATAAGGTGTGTTAAGTACCCGAAAAAGCGTCTATCAAGGGCGGGGGCGACGCCACATTGTGCTGACAACTTGCGTCAAATGAAGCAGAGTGAAATTTAAGTAAGTTAGGTGAGAACGTGTCTCATATTTGTAGAACACTAACAGTGGAAGCGTTGCTTTAGATCAACTTATCCGCCGAATATGGTAGTTATAAAACGTATTGACGGTGAGGAGGAGAGCTAAACTTTACAGAAGTGTATACGAAAGGCATAAATTACTTCTTCAAGCTTAGAAAAAGGAAGGTGATCCCAAACATATGGTGTCTCATTTTGAGAAACTTGATCTCGACACCAAAATGAGCTTTATCTAGCTAGTTCTCAAATATTGTCCGGCTACTCAAGTTTTTTTTCCAATTTCATGATGAAAGATGAAATTATAGCCTGTGTAATAATTGAGCCTTACTGTCTTAAAATCGATCACGTGCGATTTTAACTCCCTATCCACAATAAAGGCCACTCCGAGTTGTCATTTTCCAGTATGCTTCCTACTTTTGAATATTGTGTGCGATCTCATGTCATGAATATGATTTCCAATCCAGTTCGTTTCCTGGATTGCCAGTATTTTTAATTTATATTGACAGGCGTATTGTAAGAGCGCCAGGATAATTGAGTGATCTGACATTCCAAGATCCAATGCCAAAGTCGTTTTCCGTTTGCGAGGTCGTTGCCGTGAGTTCAATCCATTTTAAGGCAGTCAATGAACGGTTGTGTGCGACCCGTATAAAAGTGAAATTCTTCAAAATTTGGCTGATAAATTTTCACGCCCCGACAGAAGAAAAGCATGAAGAAACTAAGAAAAAGTTCTACAATCACCTGGAAAGACTAGTCAACTCATTGTCTACAAACGAAATAAAAATAATCCTGGGTGATTTCAACGCTAAGGTTTGCAATGAGCTATTTCATCGGGGAACGACAGGAGGATATAGCCTGAATGATGAAACAAATGACAACGACTAGTGCCTGATTGACTTTGCATGTAGAAGAAATCTAGTCATACGTTCGACTTTTTCCCACAATGCATTCATAAAATGACCTGGATATCACCGGATGGCAACACACAAAACCAGATCGACCATGTTCTGATCCAACAACATTGGCCCTCGAGGATACTTGACGTCCGTATATACCGAGGAGCCAATAATAACTCAGATCATTGCTTGATCGAATTAACCTATCGATGTCGTACATGAAAGGCATGTTCGGCGAAGGCCAGCCCGCTACAAAAATTTGACATCAAAAGGCTCCAAACGGCATCTGTGGCCAAAAATTTCACGGAGACCCTCGACAACCAGCTGGCTCCCATCTTATTAGACGCATCGTTAAAGAGAAGCAATGAGCTCTGAATGAGAGCAGCTATTAAGACCCTGGCAGAATAGACGATTCGACATCAAGCCCGGCGCAAGAGAAATGATTGGTTTGTTGGTGAGTGCCAGAATGCGTTAGACAAAAAGAATCAGGCCTACAAAGAAAATGTAGGTAGAGAAACCAGGACGAAGAGAGAACATTATGAAAATCTCAGAAGAGTAGCGAACCAGATCATTAGAATTAAGAAAAGAAAATACTATGACGACCAATTGAGAACTATAGATGTAAGCTTAGCGAGCAACGACAAAAGACAAGCACACAAAGTAGTGAAAGCCTGAAACATGGCTATCAGCCCAAAACCACACTCTGTCGTGAAGACATCGGCATGCCATCACTGAAGAAACCAAGATTAAGGAAAGATGGGCATCATATTTCAAAAACCTCTTTGATCCTCCACACAGCTCCAGAACATTGGAGCCTATAGATATCTGCAAAGAGCTTCCATTGGCCCCACCAACTCTGGATGAAGTTTGTTCCATCATCAAAGCCCAAAAGAATAATAAAGCACCGGGCATCGATGAGATTCTTGTGGAGCTCATCAAATATGGGGGTAGCAGCGTTCATAAATCTATTCACAAAGTCATCCAGCACATTTGGCAACAAGAACATATGCCGAAAGAGTGGAGCCAATCAATGATATTCCCTATCCACAGAAAAGGTGACAAGTTACAGTGCGAAAATTATAGAGGCATATCACTACTTTGTACGGCGTACAAAATATTATCAAAGATCTTAGGAAATAAAATCGGATCACACGCCAACAGTATTATTGGAGGTTATCAAGGTGATTTTAGAGCAAGCAGATCGACGATAGACCAATTGTTCACAGTCAAGCAGGTACTTGAAAAATGCTGGGAGTTAAACATAGATGTACACCAAATTAACTTTTGACTTTAAGCAAGCATACGATAGTATCGATCGTTACGTACTGTACCAAATAATGCTTTGCTTTGGCATCCCACCTAAATTAGTCCGTCTTACCAAAATGACAATGACTTCGACGACCTCCCAAGTCCGCAAGTCCGGACTAAAGCAGGGAGATGGGCTGGCCCCATTGCTATTCAATTTGGCTCTGGAGTACATAATAAGGAAACTACCTGTCGATACACGAGGTACATTACTATACAAGTCGATCACTATGCGGACGACATCTACATTTTGTCACGGTCATTAACAACTCTTCCTGAGACTCGACAGCGAAGCAAAACTAGTAAGGCTACAAATCAATGAAAATAAACAAAGCTCATGAAGCAGTCGAGGGAAAATACCTCACATACACTAAATATCAAACTTGGCAAATACTGCATCGAAAATGTGGGCGAATTTGGGCGCAAAAGTAACGAAAACGGGTAATCAAAGAGACGGAATACGCCGAAGAATGCAGCTCGCGAATAAAATATATTATTCAGTTTCGACGATCTTGAAGACCAGCTGCATACACAGGAAAACAAAGCTCCAAGCATACAAATCTGTGATAAAACCTGTGTTATGCTATGGGTGTGAAACATGGAGCCTAACCCTACCATTTGCAAATATATTGAACGCCTTTGAGCGACGGGTCCTGCGATGAATAATCGGAGTGAAGCTAGACGGGGCCAATGGCAAATTCGATACAACCATGTTTTTGACGAGCCGGAGGTCTCAACGATTATCAGGCTATGAAAGCTGCAACGGGCTGGCCACAAGAATCGTATGGATGAACAATGGATACCCAAAAAGGTATTCGTTGGGAGAACTGAAGGCCGGAGACCAGTGGGGAAACCGAGGAAATGCTGGTCTGACTCAATCGATTAAACAGCACATCGCTGCTCGGATTTTGAAATTGGAGAACGCGGTCAATGGACTGAGACAGTTGGAGGCGCTATTCGCAGGAAGCGAAGGCTCGAGATGGACTGCAGTGCTATGAAGAAGAAGTAATTGAGCAGTCTGAACATGCAAACTGCAAGAGAAAATAGTAATCATGATAGTTTTACTTCAAAAAAAAAAAAAACAAAGCATTAGCAGTGCCACAGAAGCAGCCTGCAACACCCCATAAGCTAATTCTATCATAATTTACATAATTTAACACAATCTTCACATAAAGGCTGAACTTTTACCTGATTCTTGCTGGATTTTTAATTTGCATAGAAATTTTCAGGTACGTTCACGCGTAGCTTTTAAACGAGGATGGGTATACAAGCTCTTTTTTGCGTTAACTATTTAATGTGCTTTTTATTGGGTGCAGTACAAAAGACATGGAAAATAAACAATGTCAAAGGGCATATCTTTTTTTAGGAGTTTGTAAAATAATTTTCCAAATCCCTTCTAAAATCGCCACCTGTCTGTCCGTTCGTGTGTCTCAACAATTCTTTTCGCAAACGATTTAAGCTAGAAACATCAAATTTTGTATCTAGGTGTAAAGTGGTGCTCTTTTCAAAACTCTACTACAAAAAATGTATAAGGTATTTAAGGTGGTCTGCTCATATAGGGGAGTGGCCCCTGAAAAAAATTCATCAAAGATAGCCGAATGAAAGGCGTTGATGAGAGCTTTTAAAAAAAAACTGATTTTTTTTGCTTCGAGAAGCGCACAGAGAAGGGAAACACACGGAAAGTTTGTGTCCCCCATCGCGATTGGACATCTGTGTTCAGAAAAATCTGAAAAAAATTATGGAAGCGGTTGTTTATGAGTAAAATGGCAACAAATACCTCAAAAGCGAAATTCGCTCTGCTTTGTTAATAATAGTAGATATGATTTTTTAATTTCATATTTT
Organism: Odontomyia ornata; assembly: GCA_963969285.1. NCBI lineage: Eukaryota > Metazoa > Arthropoda > Insecta > Diptera > Stratiomyidae > Odontomyia > Odontomyia ornata. The sequence goes on along the minus strand of OZ017739.1, from coordinate 292,964,806 downwards.
CTCCAATAAAATCGTATGGATAGTCTTAAGCTCCACAAAATTTTAAGTAAGTTTGACGAGAATCGAATTGGTCTAATCGGAACAAGAAAAATACACAATTTTGGTATTTTATGGGCTTTCCATCGAACCAGACATTGCGGTTTTAATTTGATTTTCTTAAAATTTTCAAGTAAGATCTATAAGATAAATATATTTGGAAATTAATGATTTGAGTGATTTTTGGTAGTTTGCAACAAAATGGCGTCCGTTGAAAATGGGGAACAATGGATTGGATTTTCTTGAAATTTTCAAATAAGATATATAGCATAAATATATTTGGAAATTAATGATTTCAGTGATTTTTGGGTGTTTGCAACAAAATGGCGTCCGTTGAAAATGGGGAACAATGGATTTTCTTCTGAACGTGCACATCTCTTTGACATGCTTCTTATCTTTTTTCGTTGATTACAAAACCCTTCGGACATGAGCGTAGGTCTGTCTACCCAACTGGTTTTTCTCTTCATTGGTGCATGATTTCATTGCGAACTCTAAAATGGCATTATGAGAGGTAATACATTGGACGTTTTATCTTATATTTACATTTTAATCAATTTCTTTTTATTCTCCACGTTCCCTGATTTCCTATATGGGCGGCTAATGATTGTCTTATCTACAGCGTTGTACAAACTTATCTCACAGGTTTCGGTCTTTCAGTTAGTTTCCCAAGGAATGCTCTTTTAGGTACTCGCTTTTCTGCTCGTTTCACGGGGCATATCCATTCTAACGTTGGTAATTTTTTTCATCGTCTAGAGTGCCACCTCGTCAAATAATTAAGACAGCTCATAACTGTATCTTATTCGCCATTATATACACACTTTAAACACCACAACTTATTCGTAGTCCTGCTTGTGTTTATCCAAATCCAAAAAGAGTACCATAGGCTAAAGATTGTCGATATATTGCACGCACCGGTTTCTTGAATAATCCTGCTGTGAATTCGCTTGATTATATACGCAGAAGAATGATAAAAGGAAGTGCCGTTAAGTACTACTTGACGAATCGGAAGCTGTAGTAATCGAGCAGTCATACAAGCAAACTGCTCGAAAACCCTCCTATTCAAAATTTTAATGGCAGATTTAAAAAATATGTGATTACTTCCCTTATAATTAAGATTTGTGGATTAATTTTTCTTTTTATTATTATATTAAATTTAACTTGATATCAATTTTCCTCTATATTAAAATTTAAATGTTTTCCTTTAATTATATTTTTCATGAAATTTAATTTTTACTACTATTTAAAATTTTCATTTTTTACTTCATTAAAATTTCTTCACTTCAGGTAAATTTTCTTCACTTTATTTAAATTTCTTTACTTATTTTCAGATTTCTTTAGTTCATTTAAAATTTCTCTACTTGAGTTAAATTTTGGTTTTAAAAAATTTAAATCTGCCCATTAAAATTTAGGATGTGGAAACACTGATTTAGTGCAGGCCAACGGTGCGTTACATGACGGAATGCATTCGGGTTCAGCTGAGTGGGCAGCTGATTGAATTTTACTGGTAGCGGCACGGGAAAAAGAAGAAAGGCAAGCTTTGGTTACGGATCGAGGAGTCTGCTCACGCCAGGGAGATTTCTTTCGTATTATTTGTATGGCCAAGAAGGGTTTTTTTTGTGTTCGCTGATGCGGAAGTAGTTGCCTTAAGAATAGTAAATAAGATTTTATTTCGCATGAAAGTAAACGGACCCGAAAAGAAAACGTAAACGCGGCAAAGCAGTATCAATATTTCAAATATTTGGTTATGAGACGCATGTGTGGATTCGCAACTTTTATTATACATATACAGTTACTCTGCGTTCTGGATGTTCGTGTGAGTGCTTTTCCTGACGATTGACCTGATTAACTGCATTAAGTACATGTATTTTTTGCTTATGACAACGCTTGTGAAGATCTCAGGATGGATATGAATTTGATATGGGTTTAAGAAATCGAGACCATTGGGAATTGGTGCAAAAATCTGCGAACCAGGGAGGAGCGCCGCGATTGTAGACTCAATAGAAAAGTGTATTTGAGTCCAGGAACAGGCGTGCGACTTCTGTGTGGCGGCTCCATGGTTGTTCGATGTTTATATGCGCGACCGGTGGTTCGGGCGTGTACTTTGGTACCTCGGGAGTCGATGCTGTGGAAAATTGTTTTGTCAATGGTTCGTGCAGTAAATTGGATGTATGATTGAATGTAAATAACAAGTGCTAAGCTTCAATGACCAAAACAAAAAAACCAAATTTTAAAAAGAGTTACAGTTGTGCCCATCCATTCTAGGAGCGCTTGTCGAGGAGGATGGGTAAGTACCTTTTTTTATTGCTTACATGATATTACAAATTAACTATTTTATAAATTTTTATTTATTGAAACTGTTTATCGCATCAAATATTGATATACTTTCTCAGTTGTCGGTCATGTGAGTCAGTCCTTAATGATTTTGGGAGTGTAGTTTCAATTAGCTTCCAAGAAAGGTCACTTATGAATTCGTTACCAAAGGCGCAGTTTAAGAATTGCAGATGAAGCACATTCAACGTCCTTTGAAATAAAGTGCAGAGAAAAAAAAGCGTTAATCAATGAAAAGAGGTGAATGAATTTCGTCAGTTCAGATACTTTCACATTGAAGAATACTCTGGTAGTTTTTTCAAGAAATAACCTAAACTTAAATAGATATGCATTGTCATGGCATTATTCGTTTACATTAGTTTTTTTTTAACAAGAATGTATCTCCACACATTAAAAATCTACTCCTCTCAACAACTGTTTTGTAATTGAAGCATTCTTTAAGTGCACAACTCACATTGGTATAACACATAGCACATAACTTCATAATTTTGAATTATTGCAGGCGATGAAATGCTTGAGTTAAGATATAAATTATTTGCTCTGAATATTAGTATATTTTTCTGTTTTTTTTTCTCTCATCAAATCATTGCTTATATTTCAGTTTTAAGTAACGTTTTTGCAATTAGATTGAGTTTCATTCTCGTCCTAATTTAAACAATTTAAAATACTATGCTTGCTGAACAACCGCAATTTTTATTAATATGCTATCTTAAATGCAATAGAATTTATTCTTAGATATTTTTAAAAGAAAAAAAAAACTATTTGTAAAACCTTTACTATTATTAAGGATAATTACGGGATAAATACGAAACATGAATAGATGAATTGATTAAACAGCACACCGGTCTTTCCATTTCGTTTTTCCCAGACCGGGTATAGGACCCACCACGAGGGCAGACTTTTTACCTAATATGGGCTAGCCATCGGGCGCGCTCCACCGATTTGTTGTTTCAGGGGCTCTTGCCGGGTTGAGTGGCCTTCCGCTCGCGTGCCCTTTTTATGGCATAGGGTTATGTGACCCGATCACATAGTTCTATGACATAAATCGGTCACCTCTGTATTTCTCGTTTGATGGGAAGGCTCATGCAAAGTATTTTTGTATGAGTTTTCCACTCAAAAGGGAAATATATGGCCATGTCAACATTTGGATCTTGATCCGGTTGGGCGGGTGCGAGGCGGCAGCACATCCATCTTGGTTGCCCCACTCTTATTTGTGGTGGTACTTGGTGGTGGTAACGACCAAGTCTCCCCAAGTCCATCTGTTTTGACCCGTTTCGATTTGTTCTTTGAACAAGCAATTGCCGTCTTTAGGTAGTTACCTATATTTTTTTCGACTTCGGTCGCCCGTTCTTTGGGACTCAAGAATTCGTGAATGCGAAATTCTTTTGTAGTGGGTCCTTGTGCTGGGGGAATGAACCCGCCCCACGACACCGCAACGCTAGCCTGCCAGCGCATTCACGCGTCCCAGATAAGGCCAATCTCGGCTGATACTACCATCCTCTTTCGCCGAGGCAGCACACCATCGCTGCAGTCCTCCGTGGACACTTTAAACCTACTATTCACTACAAAGTCGCTCCATATAGACGTATTTTGTATGATGTTGAGTTAAATAATATACCATAGCTGGAAGATCAATCACCAGAACTACCTCCCATATAGAAGGACTTAGCAGTTAGGTTGAGGGCCATACAAATAAATAAAAGCTCTAATTTACCCGCTTACCAATGAGCTGCCAAATCCCATTGTGATTTCTAAAATCGCAAGATAGAAGTCTTCACTCTAAACTGACCCGCGCAAAATGCATGAAATATCACAATCCACCTGAACTGTGTTTAAGATTCACAACAAAGTAATATAAGCGTCTCAACATACAATACATAAACTGTTCCCTCTGTGTCAGTTTCAAATTGACAATACAAACCTTTGAACCAAACAAATACGAGCCACCATCTCCAGCCCCCTTTGAATAAACACATTACTTCATAAGAATACACGAACCAATTCCATCGTTTGAAACTCTATGAAACGCCCAAGGACTATATTAGTGCAAATGTATTGGAGGAACAAAATCACAAACCAAATCAAACAGTAAGCCAAGACTCGTCCAGCGGGTTTTTGGGTGAAATTGCATGATATGCGAGTGACTCGAAAATTAGCTGGCTGTGACTGGTTGCTGGGTGGTTTGATTTGGGGAGTTTGACTTGTTCCGTTGTCAGCGGTGGAAGTCAGTTGTCAGCAACTCGGGAAGGAACGTTTTTAGAAGTTGATTCCGCTTGAAACTGTGATCTATTGTCCAAAATATGCTCTAATTTGATGAAATGTGGAAAATGATTGAAGTGTGCTTTTGAAATGCCACGTACCAAAGTAAAGAAACGCGAGAAGTAATCCTGATGTCGCCAAAGAAGAAATGTTGATAAATCGTACAAGAAAATTGGATTTTTATTTTGGCCAATTGCTGTCCGCATTGGATTTAGAACATCAACAGCATTTAGATGAAAATAGGGAGTGATAAATTTGTTGCCATCAAAGTTAATCTCTAACAAGTTGGGTAGACAGACCTATGCTCATGTCAGAAGGGTTTTGTACTCAACTTACAAAATGCAGTAACCAGCAACGAATAAAATCAAGAAATATGTCAAAGACGATTTTATTGGAGAAAATGTGAAATTCGAGGATCATACTATTATTAAAAAAGTTGAAAGAATTATGAATTCTGAGGTATTTGTTATAGTTATACCCATAGATATCTCCCTTGATAATTTTTCCAGATTTTTTAGAGGGGTCACCTCCCTATACGGGGAGACCCCCCTTAAACCCCCTTGAAAAATTTTTCCACCCTTGAACTTTCAAGAGGTCACCACTTCTGACCTTTCCACAAAGTTTCATGGCTGTAGCCTCTATAGTTTCGGAGAAAAAGTGCTGTGACATACAGACGGACGGACGGACGGACGGACGGACAGACGGACAGACGGACACAGGTCGTGATTGCAATAGGGTTTTGTATTTTAGTACAAAACCCTAAAAAATATGTGAGCCCTTATATTCCGAATTAGTGAAGCAATTTCGTAAAATCCCTACTAGCTGTCTCAAAACTGGTCTATTCAAAACACGCAGCGGCTCGGTATTGCGCGTTAGTTTACAAACTTGTTTTTGCTTCACATAAACCAGAGTAGAAATCAGTTTAGGCATGCCTAAACGGGCATTAGGGCCTATTACGGAAACAGTGGGAGTTGCCTTAGTTAGGCATGCCTAATGCGGGCCTAATGAGACATGCCTGAGTCACCTAGTGCGGGCCTATTGGAGGCCTAATTAGGTATGCCTAACTCAACTAACATGGGAAATTTTGCGTGTTATTGCAACCTGGAGAGTGAAAAAAGTATTCAAATGAAAATTTTGCAATTGAAAGTGAGGTTGGAGTTTAAAGTGAAATTAGTGATTTTTCAGTTTCTGTCAGTTCAGGCATACTTAATGTGGGCCTAATGGGGCCCTAATGTGATATGCTTAAGTTAGGTATGCGTAATGCGGGCCTAATTAGGCGTGCCTAAACTTGTTCAGTTTAGAATTTGTTTAGGAAAACCCCATTAGGCCGTAATGACGAACGTAACGCATCACCCCATCAATTCCTAAATATAACGTCTTTATGCACTGGTGGGGCTTTCCGCATTAAGGCGTAATGGGGTTTTCATAATCAATTCATAAGCAGATAATTTTTGTTGTGAAAAATGTGAACAACACTAAAGTTTCTTAGTATGAACTTAGCATTTTACGAACATTCGTCAAAAACGATAATTTTACTAACATTCGTTAAAAATTATCGTTTTACCAGCATCCGTCAAAAAAGATTGTTTTACGAACATTCGTCAAAAACGATAGTTTCACGGTCATACGTCATAAACGATAGTCTTACGAATATTCGCCCAAAAAGATAATTTTATGGACATTCATCAAACGACGATAGTTTTACGATAGTTTGGCGAAAGTTTTACAATAGTTGTAAGATAGTTTAACGATAGTTTTGCCAAAGTTTTACGATAGTTTAATGATAGTGTTACGATATTTGCACGATATTTTTATGCTAGTTTTAAGATAGTTTCACGATAATTTGACGATCATTTTGCGATAGTTTCACGGTAGATATGCGATCGTTTTTCATACGAAGATCTTATAATAGTCTATATAATTGCTGAATTTCAATAATTTTAAAGATACCGTTTTGATTTTATGGGCAAAAATATAATATCTACTAATCATACTTTTATTAAAAAAGTTGAGTGAATTTTCATTTCTGAGGTATTTGTTGCCCTTGTACTCATAAAGGCCCACCTCCGCGACTTTTTCAAATTCTTCGGGTTAAAGGTGTCCAATCGCGAGGGAAAATACAAACATTTTGCCAATCCCTGGACCCCTTGATGCACAAAACAAATTCAGATGCTAAAAGTTCTAATTAAGACCTTTCATTTGATACCCCACTCGACTACCATTGCTAAAAAAAATGTTTACGGGCTACTTCGTTATAAGGGGGAACCCCTCTTAAAAAAATTTGAAGTGTTTGATAAGAGCTGAGCCTTTGAGAAACCACCATTTCTGACCTTTTTACAAAGTTTGAGCTTTCTAGTACCTATAGTTTCAGAGGAAACTTGCTGTGACGCAAGGACAGACAGACGGACAAATAGGTCGTGAAACTAGTACGTCTCTGTCAATTTTTTTTAAATACCTAAAAAGAAACCAATTAAAAAAATTTAATTTCGCATGAAAAACCGAAGCACTTGACCATTTCAAAAAGCCTAAAGCATTTAATAAGATTCCGCAATCTAAGCATTTGGTAGCTACATTCCAATGAAAGCCAAATCAATGCACATGCGAGTACAAGCGAATGATCCGATGATTTTCGTCAACATGCTAACAATACAAATAATATTGCATCGTTAAAAAATTCAACAATATCCAAAACAATTATTGTGTACGATGAATTTCGATGTTCGGCGTTAAAGCCAATCTACATCAAAATCAACAAAGAGCTTAATCAGCGACTAAAGATAATCTCATCAAAATCAGGGCGCGTTATGAAATCTAGTCTACATCACAGTTGTGTTGGCTTCTCTTTGTTTGTATCTTCTGTCCCCGATGGATATGTATGACAACTTACTAACCAAGGTAATTCACATCGGCCGTTATTGATATCGTTATTGACAATTTTGTAATTCACGCCATCACTTAGAGCGGCATTGAAACATTTCTTTAATAGATCTACCAATATGCATCTTGATGCGAAAGCATCAAGCGGAAGCCACAGAAAAATTCCAATGAAATTAACCTGTTCCAGCGAGCAACAGGAATGGGCAGTTTCGCTTCATCGAGAGGAAGAAAGACAAGTTGCAAGGCGGTTACGGTGAACGAGGAGTCGCTGTTAGGTCGCGAACGGCGATCATTCGCGGGAGAATTTTAAAGGAATTTCTTTTAAAAGGAGTACACGCCGCGGTTCCACTGTTGATGTCTTAAGAAAAATGGACTGCCACCGCTAAGAAAATCATGGCTTTTACATATTTAGCTAATTAGTGAGCAAAAGAAAAATCGTGTTTTGTATTTGTTCAAACGTTGCCACGCCACGATGTGAATTGTTGTGACTCGATGGATTTGATAGCTACTTTTTTGTGGGTTTGCGCGCTAGCAGTGAATGAGTTTTCGGATTAGAATTATTCGTTGATGGGTTTTTAATTATTGCAGATTTTTGAAAAAGAAGATGGCCCCAAAGTTTCAATTTATTTTAGGAGTGAGTAATGTGGTGCCGTTGAAAAGAAGGGAGTCCAGTTGCTTGTGCAGTAAAAGTAACCAAATGTTATCAAGAGAAGAAATAAAGTCGCAATCAACTGTTCTCTAGGAATACAAATTCGAAACGAGTTAAATAAGTAACGGGCGACTCTACAGATCACACTTATTTGTTCACTCCGTATTTTCACGTGAAGCGTGCCATACTATTGCAAGATAAAGTTTTATTGGGATGCTTTCATCGAGCGGCAATTACAAAACAATGGCAGTGTGATTTAATGAAATTAAATATAACCTCCAAAAATAATAATTCACCTTTCCCATGAAGTTGATGAACATAATTCAAGAATTTCATTCAAACAAGTGAATTTTAAGTGAAAAGTGACATTTCCTTTCCATCACCTTCCTAAGATCGAAAATCATTTGGGTGAACTAAAGCGTGAGTGCAAAAAAAAGTAAAATTGCTCTTGGATTAACTTAATGCAAAATATAAACGATTATAAACTCAGATGGTGATAAGACAACAGGAAAAGTCAAAAGATATTTGAGAAAAAGATACCCAAATATAAATGAATTCTTAACGGCTACGCGGTTCGTGTGTTTATTTTTGAGAAAATAAGAGAATTCAGTGCGATCATTAGCTAATCGTTTCCCATTACCAAGGGGCAATAATATTCAACGTAATTAAAGAGATAGCCTGTGCAGTTCCGGGCAAAACTGAAATACTTCAACTTGCTCCCTATATCGATTCGTCGTTTGGAAAGGCTCGGCTTTATGTCATTGTATATGTTCAATGTGATTAACGTCGAGGAGATGAGTGCGTATATGTGGAGAAATTAGAAAGTGAAGTGTTCCTATCAATTACCCTCCTGCATAATTCGCAACTGACCGTTGAATCATATTAAACAGCAAAACGAAACAAGCAAATTATCGATGGAATATTAAGCAGAACCATAGGGTTGTGATATTCAAAGAAGTTTATATGTATTTATACTCTCATGGCTGAATTTTTTTTGTATGACTTTATACACCCTTCTGATATGTTTTATGCCCTAATACTTGTGTGCTGATATTTGACATATCAACGCGAATCCTTACTACCCAAAAGACGAAAAATCTCGATTCAAAAGTCACAACTGGTACAATAATACGCTTAAAACAATTCCAACTGATCTCAGCATTAATTTATGGAAGAAAAACCTTTTTAATTATTGTGATCGCCACAAAATTTAAGGCGTCTTCAGAAGTTCAGATTGAGGGAGATTTTAGAAAAAAAAACACTGAATTTATGAAGATGTATCGTTAGTTTCCCATGTCGGAAAGATTCATCCTATACATCAATCATAAACATTTAGAAAAATTCTTGAAAGAAACAAAAGGATTAAATATACTTCATGTGGGAGCATACTTTAATACAATCTTTGGTCGACTCATTGCCTACAAACGTCACAAAAATAGTTCTGGCTGATTTCAACGCTAAGGTTGGCAATGAGCTATCTCATGGGGGAACGACTGGAGGATATAGCCTCCACGATGAAACAAATGACAACGCCTGATTGACTTTGCATGTAGCAGGAATCTAGTCATACGTTCGACTTGTTCCCACATCGACGCAATCATAAAATGACCTGGGTATCACTGGATGGCAATACACAAAACCAGATCGATCATATTCTGATCCAACAACGTTGGGCCTCGAGCATACTTGACGTCCGTATATACCGAGGAGCCAATTGTAACTCAGATCATTACTTGATCAAATTAACCTATCGATGTCGTATGTCAAAGGCATATTCGGCGAAGACCAGCCCGCTTCGAAAATTTGACATCGAACGGCTCCAAACGGCATCTGTGGCCGAAAATTTCACGGAGACCGTCGACAACCAGCTGGCTCCCATCTTATCGGACGCATCGTTAAAGACGAGCAACGAGCTCTGGATGGAAGTGCAAGCGGCTATTAGGGCCGTGGTAGAACAGACGATCGGACATCAAGCCCGGCGCAAGAGAAATGATTGGTTCGATGATGAGTGCCAGAATGCGTTAGATAAAAAGAATCAGGCGTACGAAGAATACGTAGGTAAGAAAACCAGGACGAAAAGAGAACACTATCAAAATCTCAGAAGAGTAGCGAATAAGATAATTAGGATTAAGAAAAGAAAATACTATGACGATCAATTGAGGAGTATAGATGTAAGTTTACCGAGCAACAACACAAGACAAGCATACAAAGTAGTGTAAAGCCTGAAACATGGTTATCAGCCCAAAACCACGCTCTGCCGTGATGACATCGGCAATATTATCGCGGATGAAACAAAGGTTAAGGAAAGATGGGCATCATATTTTAAGAACCTCCTTAATCCTCCGAGATGGGCTGGCCCCATTGCTATTCAATTTGGCCCTAGAATACGTCAAACGGAAGCTTCCTGTCGATACACGAGGTACATTACTATACAAGTCGAGCGAAGTAGTAGCCTAAGCGGACGACATCAACATTTTGTCACGGTCAATAACAACCGCCAAAGAACTCTTCCTGAAACTCGACAGCGAAGCAAAACTAGTAGGGCTACAAATGAATGAAAATAAAACAAAACTTATGACTCAGTCGAGGAAAAATACCTCAAATACACAAAATATCACACTTGGCGAATACAGTATCGAAAATGTGAGCGAATTTGTGTATGTAGGCGCCAAAATAATGAAAACGGGTAATGAAAGAGACGAGATACGCCGAAAAATACAGCTCGAAAATAAAATATTTTATTAAATATTGACGATCTTGAAGACCAGCTGCATACACAGCAAAACAAAGCTCCAAGTATACAAATCTATGATAAGACCTGTGTTACGCTATGGGTGTGAAACATGGACTCTAACCCAAGCATCCGCAAATATATTGAACGCATTTGAGCGACGGGTCCTGACGTGAATAATCGGAGCGAAGCTAGACGGGGACCAATGGCGAATTCGATACAACCATTAGCTGTATGAAATTTTTGGCCGACCGGAGGTCTCAAAGATTGTAAGACTGCGGAAGCTGCAATGGGCTGACCACATGAATCGTGTGGACTGACTACCGATACCCAAAAAGGTATTCATTGGGAGAACTGAAGGCCGCAGACCAGTGGGGAAACCGAGGAAACGCTGGTCTGACTCGGTCGACGAAGACAGTTCGGGCAGACAGACAGTTCATCGCTGTTCAGATTTACGAATCGGAGGACGCGGTCAATGGACCGAGACAGTTGGAGGCGCTATTTGCAGGAAGCGAAGGCCCGAGAGGGGCTGTAGTGCTAGGAAGAAGAAGAACTATAGACATGTGCAGTGACCGTAGATATGGACCTAAAAATAAAATTATTATTATTGTTAGTAGATTCAATATACGTTAAACGACGTTCGTCATGTCATGATCAGGTCCCAAGAGAGTTAGAGATATCAGGAAACAATGGGGATCTGGGTCCACAAAAAAACAAATGTAAGCTGAAAGGGTCTTATCAGATCGGGCTTCAGGCTCAGAATTGATGAATTACCTCAAAAAAACATCTCATAGTATGATAATATCAGATGAATTTATTTCTTTGACGTCAACACTTCATTCAATTTGAAAGTACTTTAGATGTATTGAGTAGTAAGCTACAGTCAGAAGTAGAAATATCATCAAACTCTACCCAATCAGAATCTAAGATGGAGAGCGGAATCCCTGAACAACAAATAAGTTCTCAGTCGGTTAATGATGATGAAAGCGACATTTTCAAAGAAACGTTAAAAGTTCTGATCCAGGAATGTGGTCATTTCCCCTAACCGATTCTCAGCGTCATGATATTGTTCAAAGAAGTCCAATGCAGCCATCGAATAACAGCGATGATGATAATCCCAAAGATGATGATCGTAGGCACTTTTGTTATTTTAATTTTTTAAGAAGACTCAGTAATGGTGAAACTCAACATCATCGCTGGCTAGTTTATTCTAGTTATCAAAGTAAAGTTTACTGTTTTTCGTGTAGACTTTTTAGCAACTCTCAAAATCAGATGGTTCAGGGAGGATGGTATGACTGGAAACACAACAAATATTTTACAAAGACACAAGAATACCAGAGAACATATGTCATTTATGTTTCAATAGCTAATATTTGAGAAGTGAATTAAGTAAGGGAAAACAATAGATAAAGAAAACGAAAGGTTTATTTATGAAACATTGGTACAATTTATTTGAAAAATTAGCGTCACATAGTCTGGCATTAAGAGTGAAAGTTCCAGTTATTTCATAGACTTATTCAAATGACTTTCTACATATGATCCCACGCTTCGAGAACACATGAAACGTATTAATGACCAACAACTTGTAACAAATTATCTAAGCCACGATATTTAAAATGACTTGATAAGACTAACGATGAAAAGGGTGACCGGAGAAGTGATTCGAAGGGTAAAAGAGACGAAATATTATTCTATATTGCTTGACTGCAAAAGAGACTATAGTCGAGTTGAATAAATGTCTGCCGCTTTACGATTTTGCAACATAACAACGGTAAAACAGAAGAACATTTTATTGGGTTTCTTGTTGTCGCTGAGTCAACTGGGGACTACCTAACTAATCCAATACTTGAAGAATTAAAGAAAATGGATTAGATATTCATAATTATCGCGGCCAAGGTTACGACAATGGTGCGAAAATGGTAGGCATAAAAAACGGAGTTAAACCTTAAATTTTGAATATTAATCCGCGGGCATTTTTACACCTGGCGGTTGTCATAGTTGGAACCTGCTGTTAGTCGATCCAGCTAATTCTTTCGTGGCAGCAAAAAATTTTTTGGTTTTATTCAAAAAATTTATTTGTTATTTGCAAGGTCAAGCAAATGCTGGGAGTTTATCAATGGCAAATTAAAACTTGCTTTGAAACCTTTTTCAGACAAAAAATGGGAAAGCAGGATCGAAGCTATTAAAGCCAGATTATTCCAATTTGATGATGTTGTTGAATGTATCGAGAGCTTGAAAAATCAAACAGAATAATTCGATACACTCAGTAATTGTGATTCAGTTCTAAATGAAATTCTCAACTTAGAGTTTATTATTAATTACATTTATGGCATGCAATATTATCACGAGTGGATGTCACAAGCAAATTATGGCAATCCGTAGAAGTCCATTTGAGCATCGTCCTTGATCATTTGCATACGTTCTGTGGCTGGATCAAAGAATGTCGTAAAATTGGATTCGAACAATGCTTATCTAACGCTCATCAATTTATTGAAAAAAGTAATGATGACTTGCCAAAAGCATTTAAAAATAAAAAGTTGTCCAAAAAGAAAAGGATATTCGCTGATGAAAGTAGTTATGAACCCATACAGCCTCCCAGAACTCGGTTCGAAACAGAGTTCCTTAATACTATGATTGATTCCATAATGAGAAGTATGGATACAAGATTTGCATCTTTGAATCAACATTTTGCAGGTTCAAGCAAACTCAAACATTGTCAAGACTTAGACACAGTCCTACGAGTGGGTGAGAGTAGTGAATTGTATGAAGAACTGCAAGCAATTATGCCGTCCTTGCCCGCCTGCATCAAAGACCTAAAACAGCTACTTCAATTCATAATGTAATTCGAATTTTACTAACAATATCTTTAAGCGCAACTTCTGCTGAAAGGAGCGTTTCTAAAATAAAGCTTATTAAAAACTTTTGAAGGAGTTCAATGGGTCCGCAAAGGCTTTCAGCGTTAGGAGCCCATTGAGGCCGATATATCATCAAAGTTTGATTACGATGCAATTATTAAGGAGTTTAGCAAGGCGAAAAGTAGAAAATTTCTGTTTATTTTATTTTCACTGCTAAAGTCTAGTCAGAAGTGAAATTCATGAAAGAGCAGGAATAGAGTAGTCAGATAATAGAATTCCATTCACCGATTTATAAAAGTAGTATACAGTGTCCAACTAATGGTTTTTCAATTTTAACTCACATTGAGAAAACACTTGCTGACGAGACTCTGATTTACTTATGTTAAAGTAAAATGTGCGCTTTTGTACGAATAAAAAAATCTGTTCAAATTGTTTGATTTCCATGATATTCTTTCAGTTGTGTCATTGTAGGGCCTCGGGGAGCTTATCTTGCGCGCATAAATTTTTGGCCTTGCGCCGCCGCTGGTTGTAACTTAGCTATTTATTGTTCGATTGGCATGAAATTGTCAGGACACGTACAACTGTTATCTGAAAACTTAAATTGTACCTTTTAAGAAATTTAAGGGTCCCATTTAGATTTTATAGGCAAAAACGAAACCCCTCGTAGCAAAACTCGTTAGTTTAAGACCTGTTTTGAAATGTTATCGTCAATACCTTTCATTTGATACCCATATTTCCTACATTTGGTGAATTATTTTTCTTTCAGTGGCTCATTCCCTATATGGGGAGACACCCCCCCCCCCCCCTTTAAACACTTCTTTTGAAACTTTTAAGAGATCACCACTTTACACCTACTTACGATGTTTTATGTTTCTAGCTTATGTGGTTTGCGAGAAAAATTGCTGTGATACACGGTCGGGCGAACAGACATACAGGTCGTGATTTTAGTAGGGTTTTATAAAATTATATTAAAAAACCTTAAAAACGGTTATTTTTATGTGAAATTCCAAAAAAAGCTATTTTCTGGACATTTTTGCTACGTACTAATGTTAATATTTATAAAGCCCATAATTGAATGAACACCAATAACTTGTAAGTATGTTATACTACAATGTGCTGCCTTTCATAACCAACCTCAATTAGTAGAATCCATCAGCGGGTCGATTCCTAATGAAGAGTCCGGGGCTAAATTCGCAAAATTAAACTTTATTCCTTACACTCACGTGGTTTAAATGTCCTTCAGACAGGACTCAAGGGGCTAAATAGTTTTATGAAAACGAAATCCTTATAACTTTGTACGTTCAAAAGTCATAAAAAATACATATTGTTGCCCATGGAATTGGGTTAACAATCGTTCCTTGGAATCACGAAGTCTACTTTTTAGACTAGCCAAGATTCTTTCAATTAGAAATTATGAATTTATTTAATACTCATGCAAAGTATTCATACCCCATAAAATTTGAGAATTTTTTTATTTCAAATTTTAAGGACAGTATTGTTCACTTGCGAATTTGCAGGCTCATCAAAGTAATTGATGTCAGTGAAATTTCAAGAACTTTTTCATCATCAAATCATATCGTTAAGCAATTTTCTCGCCATAGAGTTATTATCGAGAGAAGAGTAATAATTCAATGAAATTTTATGAACATTAAAAATAAAAATGTTGTACAATAGCAAGAACAATATCTTGAAATTAATTTTGGGAACAGAAATTTCAATTTCGTAATGAAATTTCCTCGTACATTAATATCATATTTTCATTTTAAAAGCAAATAATTTTCATGTAATTAAACACAAATAGCCTTAAAATTATATCATTTTCGCTTATCAAGTATCTCCTCATTTATTGTTCAGTCTTGTTATCTGAATTATCTTTAAACGCTAATACTCAATAATGTAAAATTTCAGTTGCACCAAAGTAAATCTTCTTAATCTGGCACAATTAGCGTAGCTCAGTCCGAATCTTAAGCAATCTCCATTGTTTTCATCGTCGGCGGCAGTACACAATAAAAATAAACGACAAATGACGCATGGGCTTTCTTGCACGCGGCAAACGCAAACTTTCGCTTTCCGCCGAATATGATCCATTTAGACGAAAGCCAGCACCAAACACGTTATGCTGCCTAACTACCGGGTCTACTGGCTTTATCACCAAGCACACATCTTACCCGTTTGAGACTGCTTCCGAACTCGGGTGTCGCAAGTTGAATGGCTTCATCTAATTCGGGGTCGTACTCTTCGTAGATCATTTTAGCACTTTGGAACCGTGAACTGATAAGCGAATCTTCAATTTATCTATCACTATGATGATGGCGCAACATTACTGGATATTTGGGTCACAATAAAGGGACATGCACTGCACTACGGATCAACACTAGTAACCACTACTTCGCGCACTTCCGAAATGAACACGTTGGCACTCAACAAAGATACTGAGTCGGTTTAGCGAAAGCGTGGAGCACCTGCGCGGTGTGCTGAAATGGTTTCTGTTTGGCAACTGAAAGCTTTGGAGGGCAGGTGGAGGTAATTGAGCGGGGCACTTAAAAAGATAACGCCAGTTCATATGAATCGGGTTTGGATGATAAGAAATCCGCTTTTCTTATCGTTTGATTTGAACCAATTCAACTAGCCAAGAAAAGATGCGCTGCTTGGGTAGCGTGCCGAGAAGGAAATGCATCAGAAAGATGCATTGAATCAACTGCTGAGGCTTCAGAGATTAAAAGATATTTTTTCTTGAACCAAGGTCGCAACAGTATGAAAGAGTTATTGAGATTATTGCATGATATAGCCGCAATTGTTTTTGAAGCAAATTGTTACATTTACAGATCGTTCACCTTCAGATTTAGTAGTCAAATTTAAATTGCAGCTTAAATAAAATAGTATCAGCATGCTCTACAAAATTTGTAGTCTTCAGAGAAAACTACTTTGGATTATAGGATTCCACTGGAGAGTTGAAAGTAGTTTCGAAAATCTTCCAAGCAATTTGGTATTTTGTTCTTCGTAATTATATATGTATATATATATATATATATATATATATATATATATATATATATATATATACGTATATATATAACTATATATATATATATATATATATATATATATATATATACACATATACATATATATACATATATAAATATATATATATATATATATATATATATATATATATATATATATATATATGTATATAAACATACATACATATATATAAATATTTATTTATATATATATATATATATATATATATATAAATATAAATATATTTATATATATATATATATATATATATATATATATATATATATATATATAAATATATATTTATATATATATATATATATATATATATATATATAAATATAAGTAAATATATATATATATATATATATATATATATATATATATATAAATATAAGTAAATATATATATATATATATATATATATATATATATATATATATATATATATATATATATATATATATATATATATATATATATATATATATGTTATTAATATGGCAATGTTTATTTGAAAATGTTTAAGTTGGCAACAATACAAATATTATATGTTGTTCAAATGTCTATGTTGGTATAAGTTTTTCTTTGTATCACTTCCGTTCTACTCTTCTGAAAATCAACACGTTGTGTCAGTGAATTAAATAAAAGACTAGTGTGTTCATCACAAAAGTGTTTTCTTTTTATTTCAAACATCAGGTTATGGGCCCAGGCACATATAACAGCTTGATGTAGATTGATGTTATTTACGGCGGCAGCAAAATCGGCGAGAAGGAAAAAGTGAGGTTAATTCACTACAGTTTGCGGCATCGTGATCAGGCTCGGGCACTGTGTAACATCGTCGATGATGGAGGGAAATAACAATAACGTCAATGTGATCAAGTTAGAAGGGGCCAGAAATCGGAATATATGGAAATTCCAAACAACAGTACAGTTGAGGGGCTATGGTTGGTTAAACGTTGTGGAGGGAAAACAAGTGAAGCCCAAAGTGGCCAGTAAGATATCTGCATGGGAGTCTAAAGATGCCAAAGTACAGACGTTATTGGTAGCACGAAAGTCGGAAGAGGCAATGTTACATATTATTACATGTACGAGTTCTGCCGAGATGTGGCGAAAACTCCACAGTGCATATGAACAGAAAACTGAGACCAGTGTGCACATTATACAACAGAGATTTTTCCAATATAAGTTCAAAGAGGTATCGACATGTCTGTTTTCTTATCTAAGATACAAGCACTACAAAACCAATTGAAACAAATGGGTGAAGAAATCTCAGATAAATTTGTAATCACGAAAGTGCTACTGTCGTTACCAGACGATTAAAACATTTTGTTTCAGTTTGGGAGTCGGCGCCTGATGACAAACAAACGTTTGATAATCTAGTGGCAAGACTACTGATTGAAGAAGAGCGAGCTAAAGATAAGAACGAAGGAGCACAGCAAGCAACACCTTCTGCTTCAAATAAAGGACCATCAAAGGTTTTCAAATGTGGTAGAAGTGGACAGTATCAAACCGAGAGTAAAAGTAACAATAAAACTAACAGTGAAGGGAACGTGAGTAATAATAATAACTGTCTCTATTGTGGCAAGTTCGGACATTTTAAAGCTCAGTGTCGTTTTTGAAAAAAAAAAATGTTAAGAAGTTAAAATAAAACGAATAGTAACGCGTTCGTGGTATCTAATCTGTCGCATCAACTGCAAAAATCTAAGTGGCAAGTCGATTCTGGCGCCACTGAACATATGTGTCGAGACCGTGTATTGTTTATATCATTCTCAAATATTTCGCAAAAGCCTTTAATCATCGGTAACGGAGCAGTGATAAATGCGATTGGTTATGGATAGATGGCAGTTCAAGTATCGAACGGAAAGGAGTGGATTGACACAGTTATAGACAGAGTGTTGCATGTTCTTGAGTTAAAAACGAATCTGTTTTCGGTCAATCGTGCCACAGATAAAGGTAATGTCATAGTGACAGATGACAGCTCATGGAAATTCTTCAAGGCAAATAAAATTTGCGCGGTTGCGGAAAGAATTGGAAATTTGTTTTATTTGGATTTACGCTATAATACGAGTAATAATTGTGAAATTGCGAGTACTGCAGAACTAGTGTCGAACGATTTAAACGAGTGGCACAGAAGATTGGCGCACCAAAACTTTACCTCCGTCAAAGATACTTTGCGGAAAAACAACATTGAGGTTAAACAAACATCCAACCCGGTGTGTAAGAGTTGCTTGATTGGGAAAATACACTGATTGCCATTCAATAGAAGCGAATACAAGAGTACCAGGATATGTGAATTAATTCATGCTGATACATCCGGTCCCATGGAAGAATCGTCAGTTAGTGGGTCAAGATACTTCGTTGTGCTGAAAGATGATTATTCGAATTTCAGAAGTGTGTATTTTGTGAAGACAAAAGATAAGATCAAGTATATAATTGAAAAATTTATAAATAAGGCCGAGAATAGTACTGGAAACAAGGTGAAGACATTCAGAAGTGATAACGGCCTGGAGTTTGTGAACAGGAATGTGAAGGAAATGTTTACAAGGCGTGGAATAACACACCAAATCACAGTCTCATAGACCCCAGGACAGAATAGCAAGGCTGAGCAAGAAAACGGGGCATTGCTGGAAGCGGGCAGGACAATGATACATGAAAGAAATTTACCAAAGAAATTATGGGCTGAAGCCATAAATACTGCAGTGTTCGTGTTGAACAGGACTGGGAAGAGCCATGAGGATGGGCGATCTCCATTTGAGGTATGGACTGGGAAAACATATAATATCCATGAGTTAAGAGCCTTTCGTACAGAAGTGTATGTACACATTCCAAAAGAGAAGAGATTGAAGTGGGATCCGAAAGGAGAGAAGAGATTGATGGTCGGATATGAGGAAGATGTGAAAGGTTATCGTATTTACTATCCTGAAAAGAATGTGGTGGAAATAAAAAGAGACATTGTATTCTTACAGCAAGAAGAGAAAGAAAAACATCAAGTGAAGAAAGGTGAAGAGCAAACTGTTGTGACCTTAAATCTTGAAGAGGAGGCAGTGCAAGAGAAAAGTCCCGAGACAGATATTGATGAAATGGCAACCCTTGACCACAATGAGAAAGAGACAACCCACATAGGTAATATCTCAGGAGATAATTCGGAAGATGACAGTGACGACCTGCCATGCAGCGAAGAAAAACATCTATTGGACGGAATTGATTCACCGATAGAAAGGGAAAGGTGTAAGCGTGAGCGTAAACAAACTGATTTCTACAAGTGTAACAATGTGCAGTTGGACCAAAGTGAATGTGATCCCATCACATATGATGATGCCATGAGCCGAAGTGATGCTGGTAAGTGGAGTGCAGCTATTGCCAGGGAACTTAAGACTCTGAGTGACAATAATACGTGGGAATTTTGTAAATTGCCTGTAAGTGCAAAGCCCGTAAGCAGCAAATGGGTTTTTAAAATAAAAAAATATAAATAATGTCAAGGAGTACAAGGCTAAGCTAGTTGCTAGGGAGTTGGGACAACAAGATATAATCAACTAAAGTGACATTTATGCCTCAGTTGCTAAGCAAGCAACTTTCTGGTTGTTTGTAATAATTGCAACAAAATACAATTTACCTATATACCAGATGGATGTCACTGGGGCTTTTCTATATGGTGATATTAAAGAAAATGTATATGTAAGTTTACCAGAAGGGGCCTACAAAGACAAGAATAATATTGTGAAGTTAAACAAGTCATTGTACGGGTTGAAAAGTTCACCTAAATCCTGGAATATTAAAGTTAATTCTGTATTAACTAGGCTTTATAGGGTCTAAATGTAATCCATGTTTGTATAAAAAGTATAGTGGTAAAGATAAAGCATTTGTATTAATATATGTAGATGACTTGCTAATCTTTGGAAGTAATGAAAGTGAGGTCACTAGCCTTAAAACAATTTTAAACAAAAAATTCAAAATGAAAGATTTAGGACAAATTTCAGAATTTTTAGGAATACATGTAGAGCAAAACTTTGAAAATGGTATAACTACATTATCACAAAGAAATTACTTTGAAAATATATTAAAAAGATTTAATATGGAAAATTGCAATCCCATGTTGACACCTTTGGATAGTAACTTTTATACTAAAATACTTGATTTAAACACTTTTGCGATATAGACATTGAAGGAATATGTAGGCAAATTATTGGCCGTTTGATGTATGCTGTCTCAGGCATTAGGCCTGACCTGCGCTTTGCAGTTTCCTTACTAAGTAGATATCAGAAATATGCCAAAAGTACATTACTTAGTGCACCTAAGAGAGTATTGCACTACGTGAACCATACTTAAGATTATAAAATGGTTTACAAGTGAAATGATAGTGTATTGCAAGGCTTCTGTGATGCCGATTGGGGAGCTGATCAGAGGGACAGAAAATCCACACCAAAGAAGCAATCTTCTGTAAGCTTGTCTTCTACTGAAGCTGAATATGTTTCTATGAGTATAGCAGCAAGTGAAGCGTGCTGGCTTGTTAATTTATTACATGATTTGGATGTTCAAAATGATAGCCCAGTTAAGTTGTATTGTGACAATCAGTCAGCTATTTTGAATGCAAGTACAGACTCAGTCAAACGTCTTAAACCTGTTGACGTTAGATACCACTTCATTAAAGATTTAATCAAAAATAATAAAATTAATATTCAGTACATAAATACATGCGAACAATTGGCAGACATGCTAACAAAGTCATTAAGTAAGGAGTTATTAATTAAGTTTCTGACAAAATGCAATTTCAAATAGAAAGGAAATAGAGAATTAATAATGTTTCCAGTCATATGTTGATGTTAATTTAGATTAATTTGTTTAAAATGCATAAACATTGAGAAGGGGTGTTATTAATATGGCAATGTTTATTTGAAAATGTTTAAGTTGGCAACAATACAAATATTATATGATGTTCAAATGTCTATGTTGGTATAAGTTTTTCTTTGTATCACTTCCGTTCTACTCTTCTGAAAATCAACACGTTGTATCAGTAAATTAAATAAAAGACTAGTCTGTTAATCACAAAAGTGCTTTCTTTTTATTTCAAACATCAATATATATTGTATATATATATATATATATATATATATATATATATATATATATACATTTATATATATACATATATATATATATATATATATATATATATATATATATATACATTTATATATATATACATATATATATATATATATATATATATATATATATATATATATATATATATATATATATATATATATATATACAGCCGAAAATTTTGGAGGAACAACTGCTAAGAGCCATTAATAGTATGGAAAAACTAAGCCATTAATAGTATGGAAAAACTAACTCTAAAGTAAATTCAACGCCATCATTAAATCACGAGCTGATACTCGCAGAATTTAAGCAAGCAGCAATGGTCAACTCTTGCCACAAAGAAGTGAAGGATGCTTCAACATCTCCCATGAAGAAAATAACCCCACTCGCAAATATGCAGTCGGCCAAATCTCCTGTTCGGTGTACAAATAACATTATCCAATTTTGGCACTCCCTGGTCGGAAGAGGAATGGAACACTCAAAGGAGCTCCAAAGTCGGCAGACGTTGTGTGGATGAGGAAGTTTCTCAAGTTGAAGCTCTTACTTGAAAACTGTTCTGTGGAGTTGGTGCAACGCAAGTACAAATTCTTCAAAGTATCTATTCCTGCACGATATGCCTGGATGTTCATCGATCTACAAGAGGATAACAAGTGGCAGAACTGGAATGGAATTACTTTTAGGAAATGGAAATCCAAATCTAAATTCACTAAGAGTAAGACGATTGATCAAAATAAAAATAAAGATGATTTTCAGAAATTTTTAAAAACCGATAAAAAATGTATTCAAAATTCAATGAGAAGTAGAACAACATCCAATATAGTTGGCTCGTCACCAAGGACTTACTCTTCTGATATGATTCAGTCTTATTCTCAGACGCCGACTTTCTCTTCAAATGATAGACACTTGGAGTGACAAATTTCCACTGAAACTCAGACTAATGTACGCAAAATTCTCCTCTGATTGAACCGATAATTGCACTGTTAATAGTCTCTCCCAAAAAACTGCTGAACAATCAACTACACTAACACCTTACTCAAATTTTGTCCGTGGTGATATGTTGGCTTCGTCTTCTAAGGGTATAATCCATGTCCCGCCAGTTTCAGACACTCCGATCTCTACTATCAATGTCAGTCACCTAGACCCACTAAACCCACCTCCTGTGAAGTTGGCTACAGATATGAAGGATAATCTTGAGAGTAGATATCTAATTTCTAGACTTAGGGACCACAAATTGGTTGATTGCGTTCGACTTTATCTTGCTTACATGCACAAAGATCCTGAATCAAACTGTTTCGATGGTAAAACCAAAATCCATCTCAAAGTACTAGTTCAGCAAGAAGGTCTGCCTATTGAGATTGAGCCATTACGCCATCTATTTGTAAAATATCACGAGCAGCTTGGACTTTCTGCTGGCCAGGTAAACATACGTTTTGCATGTGAGATCTAAGCATGTCTCTATGCTCCGAAAAGCTAGAGAAGAGTTTGAAAAATATCATTCCTAATACTAACTTACCATTGAATGGTATTAAACTCTTTTACCATAATTGTAGCGGTATGAGAGGGAAAATAAATAAATTATACCTTGATGCCAAGCCCTGCCATTTTAATGTATTAACGTTCACCGAAACCTGGCTACATGATGGTTACATAAATGAAGAAACCCTAGACAGTAGCTGGGCCATTTATAGAGCTGATCGTGACTACTCATCCACATGCCTAACCAAAGGTGGCGGAGTGTTGACTGCGATCAAAAGTTCCATGGCCTCTGAAAACGTTGATACTACCTCCTATAGAACATAAGATGGTTCGAATACGCTTAGGCAAGTGGTTTTTATACATAGGGGTATTTTACATTCCACCGAAATCTGACGAAACTTCCTACGAGAAGATATGTGAAATTATAAATTTTATTGCTGCATCTCTAGAGGAACATGACCAAATTATAATTTTGGGAGACTTTTACCGCCCTAATTTATCTTTTACTCCTGATGAAACTGATAACCATCTTCTACCAGTAATGCTCTCAAATACCATCAATCTTAATATAATCAATGCCTTTTATGGTAATGACTTACAACAAGTATCACTGACCCCCAACCAAAACAAAACTGGTTGGATCTTATTTTTACCAATGCTGATGACGATGTTGTGGCAAGTCCAACCAATGACAAAGGGAACCTTTTCTTTAACACACGAAGCCATTTCGCTTCTTCGGTTGAACTTCCCATATCTGATGTAACTTTTTCCCGAACGTGCAATGACTGTATTGTATTTGATTTCTTAAATGCTGATTATAATAGCATTAAATTTTATCTTGCCAAAATTGATTGGAACTATCTTTCAAGTTTAGATTTAGAGGAAGCAGTCTCTTCATTATATAAAACACTCTTCGAATGCATTGAGACTCATGTGCCTAAAATAAAGAAAAAACCCAAAGTTTCTGAGCCCTGGGTTGATCGCGACATTCGACATCTGCGGAATCAAAGGAACAAGCTCTACAAATTAATGAGAGATAAAAACTTTGACACAAGCCTTAAGATTAAATATGATGAGCTGGCTATGGAATTCACTATAAGATCTTGCAAAGCATATGATCAATACATCAATTCAACCGGGGAAAATATAATTCGTAATCCCCAAGAATTTTTCAATTTCGTAAAAACCAAGCAAAAAGCCACAGGATTTCCAACATCAATGTATTACGGTGATAGTAATTCGATTTGCCTTCAAATTATATGCGGCCTTTTTGTCGAGCATTTCCAAGAGGTTTTTCGCCCGGCCACCAATTCTTCTAGCGCACCAATTTGCCATTCAACGACAGTACCATTCATTGATGAAATGAGTTTTTCAAGTGAAGATATCGTAGACGCTATTAAAGAACTTGATATTAACAAGGGACCTGGACCTGACTCTTTTCCACCGAGAATTCTTTTTGAGTGTATACATCAAATCTCTTCCCCTCTGTTTATTCTATTCAACGCATCTTTATCACGAGGGACTTTTCCAACTGTCTGGAAGTCTTCTCATTTGACTCCGATTTTCAAAAGTGACGATAAGCAGTCTATAACAAACTATAGAGGAATTGCGATACTATCAGCTATTCCTAAGTTGTTCGAAAAAATTGTTTGTGATAAGCTTACCACGTTGGTTGAACCACGTTTAAACGAACAGCGGCATCGTTTTCGCAAAGGTCGATCAACTACCACTAACCTAATGCTTCTTACCTCAACTATTCTCTGCGAAATGGAATAAGTTAACCAGATTGACGCTGTTTACACGGACTTCACCAAAGCTTTTGATCGACTCGATCATGGAATTTTGATCTCCAAACCTCTGAAGTTCGGCATCTCTGGGTCTTTACTGAGTTGGATTGCATCAAACCTAAATAATCGAACATAGTTTGTGAAATTCCAGGGCACTTTTTCAAGAGAAATTATTGCCTCTTCTAGAGTGCCACCTGGGTCCCCTTTTAATCAACATCTTTATTTCAGATTTGTCTGAAATTTTCAGTGACGTACCTCATCTTCTGTAAGCTGACGACCCCAAAAAATACTACACCGTCAATTCCGATTCCGACGCTTTTTTTCTGCAAGCCAAAATAAATTCATTATTGAAATGGTGTAACGATAACAGGCTTTATGTAAATGTTGCAAAGTGTTATGTTATAAGCTTCTCGAGAAACAAATTCAGTATTTGAGCACACTTATAACCTGAATGATTCCCCACTTCAAAAAGTTGACCAGATTTCAGACCTGGGCGTTCTATTGGACAGAAAGTTGAATTTCCATTCTCAATACGATACAATTCTTGCTCGGGTATGTAAGCAGCTCGGTTTCATAAAACGTTGCCCCATAGAATTCAAAAACCTATGGGTCACCAAAACTCTATACACCTCATTTGTTCGCCCCCTCCTTGAATATGGTTGTATTATTTGGAATCCATGCTTTGGGAATCACAGCATCCGCATTGAATCTGTGCAGAAACAGTGCTTATGACCCAAGATACTTCGCTAACTTGCCACCTTACCAGCAAAGATTAAATATTTTGAATCTTTCCGCGCTCTCATCTCGAAGAACTATCTTAAGTTCTTGCTTTGTTTTGAATGTAATCAATAAGATAGTAAATGTTGCATCACTATCAAGCAAAATCACGTTCAAGGGAACGATTAAACATAAAAGAAACACTCGTCTGCTTCATGAAGACCAACATAAAACCACCTACGCAGCCAACGAACCAATTAATAGGTATTCAAAGATCTTCAATTCTATAAGTGAACATTACTCTTCTTCTATCTCAATACATAACTTCAAAAAAAAAAAAGATTACTGACGCATTAAAATAAGTTATTGTTAAATATTTATTTATATTTTTGTGATTTGTTTAGATATAAGTACTTTTTTTCTAGTTGCCTTGTTTGGCTTATTAAATAAATAAACAAATATGTATATATATACATATATATTGTATATATATATATATACACATATAAATATACACTTCCTAGAAAAAGTCTGCGTTCCCCTGCTGTCAATCAGTTTGTAACTTTAAAAACAAAGACTTTTCTGCCTCGCTTTTGTACTGTTTTTCTTAAAAGAGCCGTTATCTCAAAAGCTGTAAAAGCAAAATAAATGAGCTTACATGTGTCAAATACACAAAAAATACTTAATAAATATGTGATACAGAATCTGGAAAATATTTGCTTGTTTTAAATTTTTTAAAGTTACAAGCTGATTGACAGCAAGCGAACGCAGGCTTCTTCTAGAAAGTGTATATAATAATAATCCATCGCACAATAGACCAAATCCGAACCTTTGCATCGAGATTTTGTTGTTAGTGTATCTCATTGCATGAACGTAACGGAATTCGGGGTGATATGGTCAATATCATATATGCATTTCTATATATAGGGTTTTCTATTAAGGACATAACAATAAATGAATTTCAATAATTCGATTGTGAGGCGTACTGAATGGCTAATGGCCCCGTCATATTGAAACCACATATCGTTGATGTCAAGTTCATCTAATTCTGGCCACAAATAATCTTCCAACATAACACGATAGGGCTCTCCATTGACGGTAACTTGACGGGTCGTTTTCATCCACGAAAAAATACGGCCCAATCACACTTGCGGCATGAAAACCGCACCAAACAGTAATTTTTTGCGGTTGCGACGGTGTGTCAAGAAGCACATGTGGGTTGGTTGCTAAATAATAATGCATTTTTTACTTATTAACAAAGCCATTGAGCTAGAAATGAGCTTCGCCGCTGAAGATGATTTTTCGATAATAGTAATTAAATGTAATTTTTAATAACTTTCAAACGTTGCTGGTTCGTGAAGTTTATCATGAAAAAAATGTTGACTTTGACTAACATTTTGACATTGACAGTTCATTAAAAAAAGTAAAGCGTGTGCTCATATAAATATACGAAATTGTTATGTCGACTTTGCAAAACCCTATATATTGAGATAAGTAAGTAGAGGCTAAATTTATATGTTTTGCGATTGACCATTTGATTTGAGATATAATTACTGAAAATCATAAAATTGATATTAATGGTCTGGAGATAATAAAAAGTGTAGATTGCCCCAATAAACTAGATGTCCTTGAGTCAATAATATCTTTCCTAGTGACGTCATTAAGCTGCCTATAGTCGACACACCAT
Organism: Odontomyia ornata; assembly: GCA_963969285.1. Classification (NCBI taxonomy): domain Eukaryota; kingdom Metazoa; phylum Arthropoda; class Insecta; order Diptera; family Stratiomyidae; genus Odontomyia; species Odontomyia ornata. The sequence continues at coordinate 292,937,271 of OZ017739.1, read as the reverse complement.
CCTTTTTCTTTACTAGAACTACTGGCGTGGCCCATGGACTGACAGAGGGCTCAATAACACCTTGTTTTTCCATGTCCGAGATCAGTGCGCTGACTTCTCCTTGTTTGGCTATAGGAAAACGTCTCGGTGCTTGTTGAATCGGCTTGGCTCCCTGTGTATCTATGACGTGAGCTACCATACTAGTTCGGTCTTTACATGTACAAAGAATTCTGCGAGCTACTGTCGCAATTATTTTCACAACCATTAAGAACATCAACAACGAATGTAGTCGAGCACAAGCCAAGCATGATCAACATCTGAAGGTGGGTCACTGCCCATTCATTAAGCTGCTCGAATATTCCAGGCAATTCGCCAATGTACGAGAACTGGATTGAATGACTAGAGACCCTATATAAAGGCGAGCTGAATGAATGGGGGGATTTATTAGAACCGCGATAGTAAAAACTGCGATAGTGTGGAGCGAATAGAAAAGCGATATTGATCGAGTAATAGAAAAGTGATTTTCGTTGATTGTGAAGTGATTTTAGAAGACAATTGCGATAGAAATTTATGGACAAGTGGAAGTTAGACTTTTAGTAGTGAAAATTAAAATTGTGAAATAGTTGAATAAGTCATTGTGCATTTTTAAGTAATTAAATAAACTCTTTTATTTAATTTAAAAGACATTGCGTTTTCACTTTCCCGGAACATTAAAATTATTGGCCGCCAACCATAACACGCGACAATATGTAATAATTTTAATTAATTTGAATTTGATATTGTAGTTCTGATTAAATGTTTTTGTTTGGTAACGTATAAATTTAGAGAGCCATTTGGGCCATTAGGTTTTCATGTTTTGATTGTGTGGAATTTTCTTTATATTATTTGAAAATTCATGATAAGTATTGAACAAATCGCTCTTAACTTGACATGACTCTGATTCAATTATTCGAGAGGAACAAAGTCTGGTTTGTTTTTCTGTTTTAAGGTGCAGAAGACTCGCTTGTCCCATTCTTTGTCATCGATAGTCATATTACGAAATATAATTCCTGATACCCCCCGATATAAGACCACATCTTCTAGATTTGATAGCAGCGCAGTAGACATTGTTTCAGTGGTCATTTTTTGAGATAACAATTACTTATGGTTTTTAGTATTTGATTAAATGTTATATTCCATTCCCACGAACCCTCCATATATTCTCTACAATAACTTTTCCCATAAAGTCCAACCTTTAGAATTTCATTTCAAATTCATTTCGTAATCTAACAAATTCTCACAGACAAAATTCTAACGAACCCCGTCTGTAGAGATCAGCATTTCCTACATGCGCGCTCTAGATTTAGAGAATCAGGTATACTGTTCAGGTGTCATTGCACACCTGTGGAATTTTCCGTTGCAACAATTGTCGCAACGAATCAGCATCTTTTTAATATAAAAGTGGAAAGCACTTCTCACTCGGTTGGTTCAGTTCTTCAGTCAAAACGGTTAATTCGCGAAGAGCACGGAAAGCCTTAATCCTAACCACCCAATGTGAGGCTGCATTGGGGTGCTTATCGATTCAGATTTGCGAGCATTAACGGAATAATTTAAAATAGTTGAAGCTGAAGGAATAAAGTTGTGTGGAAAATTAAACAAGTTGTTTTTTTCCAATTTCGGTCCGCGGAAGATATTTTTGGCGCAGTCGGTAGGATGCGCTACGGTATAACCCGTGATTTTTTCTAAAATCGAAAAGTGTTTCAAAAACCGCGTCCGTGAAAAAGTTTTTAAGTATATCCCCAAGAGGAGGAAATTTTTTTGTGCTTTTCGACGACGACGCGAAAATCGTTTCAAGGGAAACATCGTCCGGGACCCGATTTTCACCGCTAAGACCCCGTTCGCTTTTGCAAGGAGTAAAAGTGCAATGTATCCTGAAAGTAGGAAAAAGTGTTATAAGCTTGCCGCCAAAAGTGCAACATAGTGTATCCTGAAGATAGGACCAAATTAAAATTATCGTAAAGATGCGAAAGTGCAACACAAGTGTAACGTTTTATAGGATAGAAGCAATTTTTCTTCGCAACGGTACGAAATGTGGCAAAAAGTGCGTCCTGAAAATAGGACATTGAAAAATTGAAGTGATTCAAACCCCTACATAGGGGATGTCCTGAAAATAGGACCACAATTTAATAATCCTTGTGTAATAGAATAAATAAAAATAAATTTGTGAATTAGAACAAGGACGCGTACCTGATTACGAAGAACTAATTTTATGGTGCCAATTGAAGTGAAATCATTATTAGAGTGAAATCACTACCGCAAAATTTTTTAAATAAAAAGTAACAAATAGGAGCATCTAAAATAAACTCATACGAGTCCCCCAAAGTGAAGAAGGAACTACCAAAGGAAAACATAAAAGAAAATAGGAACTCCCCAGAAAAAACTGTGAACTCACCCAATAGTGGAAGAAATCAAGGAATACTCGACCGAAGGAAACCTCCCAAAAGCGAAAGAATAAGGATTCATATTAGCAAGTACCCTAGTTTTAGTTTTGCTTTCTCATCATCTAAATTACAGATTTATTATATATATATATATATATATATATACCTATATATATACATATATATATATATATATATATATATATAAATATATATATATATATATATATATATATATATATATATATATATATATATATATATATATATATATATATATATATATATATATACAAACATTACTCATTGCTATTACAAATATCGTTCATATTCAAATTTACGTTTATTATGAATCTTACCTTTTATTATTATAAATATTATGCATTCTTATCAGAAATATTATCCATCATTATAAATATTATCCGCCAAAGTATCATCATCGCATTCCTCGCATATTCGCCAGTTGTGTAAAGATTTATTGTAAGAGTGGTTCGGATTATTCCCTTTAAAGTTCATTTAAAAGTATAACGATGGCACAAGCCGAAGCAGCCGCTGCCGTTTCTATAAACCCCTTAAAATACCTCAGTTCTCTCCCCGAATTCGATGGCAGACCTGAGCATCTGCAAACCTTTATAAACCTCATTGAAAGGGTGAACCCCATGTTAATAGCTTTTAATGAAGCTTCTCAGCTTTTATTTGGGGATATAATAAAAAGCAAACTAAAAGGAAAGGCAAAGGAGACAATTGAAATCAATTGTCATGCTCTCCTTTGGGCAGACATTAAACAGGTCCTCCAAAATAATTTCGGAGATCGTCTAAGCAACGACGAACTCTACGACAACTTAGGAGGTGTAACTTTTAAAACGAACACCCTTGAGTTTTACAACGATATAAAGAGTGTAGGAAATGAAACAAATGAATGTGCACAAAATAATAAAAGGACAGCCCTCAATATATTCAAAAATAAAATTCCGGAGCCCATGAAGACCATATTATTTTGTAGAAATCCTGACACATTGGTATCTGCCATGGATATACTATTCACAGCAGGTTATGCCTATTACGGTTCGAACGGACAAATATATCAACCTAACAAAAACCAGACAAATGGACAGAATAATAATAATAGGACGCAAAATAACAATAACAATCACTCGAACAGGACCAACAATAATAATAATAATAACAATAATAATAAAAGTAATCAGAATAGAACACACAATAATAATAACTTCAATGACAATAGGAGTGATAACCAAACCAATAATAGGTCCCACACCAACAATCACAATAATAATAATAATAACAATAGTAATAATAATAGATTTAACAACAATAGTAATAATAATAATAGATACAACAACAACTATAATAATAGAAATAATGGCCAACCAAATGACGAACAAAACCTTCCTGACTATAACCAGTTCGGAAATTCAAACTACCCCCAATTTTTCGAACGGCAACCAACCCCAGAACCCATGGACATCAACACAAATGAAACGGTAGAAAATTTTTCTCCGCAGGCCTCGGACGAAGACTACCTTTTACAACTATAAAAACTGAATCTAGACCACTTAAATTTATCCTAGATACTGGAGCCACACACTCCATTATAAACCCTGGAATTTGCAACCCCAAATGGAAGATCGATACCCCTAATGTAAGCCTAAAGACTTTACAACACACAATACAAATACACGAAAAGGTCCGAATCCCTCTTTTTGAGGAATTAGGAAACAAAACGCAAGAAATAGATTTCTTTGTATGCAAATTCCATGAAATTTATGACGGCATACTGGGAAATAATATACTAAGACAATTTGACGTAACTATAGACTATAAAAACAAAATTCTTCATTCTGGTGACAAAACAGTCCCCATTCACTTTGAACCCGACGACGAAAACCAATGTTTTCTCTTCAATAAGGCTGGGTTTTACAAAGTACCTGTGTCAGTCGACATAGATAATGGTCTCGTACACTTCTCTGGAAGGACTTCCAAAGATGAGAAGATCCATCTTGAAGAGGGTATCTATGACGTAGATAACTCAGAGATGCTTGCACTAGTAAAGGTACTAGGCAATCGTCCAATTAAGGTTCAATTTACCACTCAAAAAACTACCCCTGTAACGATTGAAAACTTCAACGTTATAAAAAACAAATCGAACAGTACTTGCCCCATTTTGAATCAAATTAGGGTAGATCACCTTAACTTCGAAGAAAAACAAAACTTTTTACCACTAATTAGAAAATTTTTGGATATATTTTACGATGAAGAGACCGACCTGACCTTCAAAAATGCAATCAAGCCCGAAATTCGTACAACAAACAATATCCCAATAGTAGCAAAAATTTATAGATATCCGTACATTCATAAGGATGAAGTATGAAGACAAATTAAGGAAATGTTAGAGAAACAAATTATAAGACCAAGTAAATCTCCATATTCAGCTCCAGTCTGGATTGTCCCGAAAAAGATGGATGCAAAAGGGAAACAGAAATGGAGACTTGCCATTGATTATAGGAAGATTAACGAAGTTACGATCGATGACAAATATCCAATTCCCAATATCGAAGAAATCTTAGAAAAACTGGGAAGAAGCCAGTATTTCACTACGCTAGATTTGGAGAAAGGTTTCTGCCAAATAGAAATAGAGAACAAGGACACCCATAAAACTGCTTTTAGCGTGGAAGGTGGGCATTACGAATTTCTACGAATGCCTTTCGGACTCAAGACAGCTTCTGCAACCTTCCAACGCCTTATGAATAACATCTTTTCAGATTACCTCAACAAAATTTGCCTGGTTTACCTAGATGACGTCATTATTTTCTCCACTTCCTTACAAGAACATATGGACTCTTTAACAAAAATATTTAATCGATTCAGAGAAACCAATCTAAAAGTTCAGCTAGATAAGTCTGAATTCCTCAAACATGAAACTGCCTTCCTAGGACACATTGTGACTAGAGATGGAATTAAACCCAATCCTCAGCAAGTAGACTGCGTACAGAAGTTCCTAATACCGAAAAACCCGAAACAAATCAAACAGTTCCTTGGACTCGCAGGATACTATAGGAAATTTATCAGAGATTACTCAAAAATAATCAAACCAATGACTAGATACCTGAAAAAGGACGCGAAATTGAATGTTCTAGACCCTGAATACATCCACGCTTTCGATACAATAAAGACCCTTCTTACCAACGAGCCCATTTTAGCATACCCAAATTTCGACAAAACTTTTGTCCTAACAACTGACGCAAGTAAATATGCAATTGGTGCAGTGCTGTCGCAAGAAGGACGTTCAATTAGCTATGCTAGTTGTACTTTAACGAGCACGAAATCAATTATAGTGTAATAGAGAAAGAACTTCTTGCCATAGTATGGGCTACAAAATATTTCCGCCCCTACTTATTTGGAAGAAAGTTTCTGATTGAGACAGATCATAGACCACTCACTTGGCTTTTTTCTATAAAAGAACCAAACTCGAAGCTTGAACGATGGAGGCTTAAATTATCGGAGTTCGATTACACTATAAAATATAAAGAAGGCGCAAAAAACATAAACACAGACACACTTTCTAGAATTCCTAGACCCGAAGTAAATCTAGCTGAAAATCCCGAAAGTATCCCCACTAGCAATTCATGTATTAATATCTTTAAAAATCAAATTATCCTTAAGAAAACAAATTCAGGCTCTCTTAGAATAAAGAAAGAAAAACTTTTTGGCAAAAATAGAACAACTATCAACGCTAAACACTTGGACGAGCAGGACGCCCTTACCTTACTCAAAAACCATTTTAACCCAAACGGATTAAATGCAATCCTTGTAGAAAATGAGGAGTTCTTTCAAACAATCCATTCAGCCTTTAATAATAATTTTATTACCAACGGGAAATTTAAGATTATCAGATGTTACATCCTATTAGAAGACATTACCGACGAAGTACGCCTGGCTAAAATTATAGAAGAAGAACATTTGAGGAATAACCACCGAGGAATAGAGGAGGTCTCAAAAGAACTTAAATTGAAATATTACTGCCCCAAACTTTCGGATAGAGTCACAAAATTTATAAATAATTGCGAAAAATACGACAGGAACCCACCAAAACCCCTATACAAACTTACTCAAACTCCACGAAAACCTGGAGAAATAATTCATGTTGACGTATTTTACACCCTCGACAAATTGTTATTTTTAACAATCATTGATAAATTCACAAAGCACGCCTGTGCAATAAAGATCCTCGGAAGAACTTGGAACGAGTTCAAAAGAGGATTAGCGTACTATTTAAGTTAATTTGGTACAGCGAAAAAACTCATAGTTGATAACGAACTAGGGTTTAAAGCAATCCCTTTGAGAGATTACCTTGAGAATGAAAACGTAGGGATCCATTACACCTCCAGTAGTAACCATACCTCCAACGCAGACATAGAAAGGCTGCATAATACTATTAATGAACACATCCGTCTCCTAAAACATGATGAAATAAATAATCAAGGCACAGTTGAAGAGAAAATCCTTAAAATTATATCATTTTATAATAATACAATCCATTCTTCCACAAATAAGAAACCCATAGATTTTATTAACGGGAAAATACACCAAGACGAATATAATTCCATTTATGAGACAACCCTTCAAAAGAAACAAAGAATTATCAATGAACTCAACACAAATAGAACCGATAACGAATTTGAAACCGGACCAAACTTCATTAAAGAATCCAGAGGGGGTAAAAACCACTCTAAATTTAAAAAAATCAATGCTGAGAAAATTGACGATGATCATTTAGTAGACGTACAAAATCAAAATAAATATTTCCGTACTCACATTAAAAGGAACAAGTTGAAGTAGCAGAAGGATGCTACTGCCAGAAGGGTATTGTAAAATAATTAGTAAATTAGACAATATCTCCTGCATATTAAAACTTGACTAATATACAGATTCCATAAATTGAGTTCGGAAAATTATTATGGTTATTATGATTTTAAACTCGCCACGATTTTGTTCCAAGTGTTTTGACCCCGTCGCTTGATTAGTCATGATAACACATGAATATTACAAACCATTTCTAAAATTTTTATCAAAATTCCTACATATTTGTAGTGTCTAGGTATGTTGCAAGCGTGTATCTCCCTAGTATCACGTGCTAATGTTGTTGTAATTATTAGATATTCAATCGGCTGTAAGTTAGCTGTTTATTGTTAAGAAAACTTAAATTATAGATTTTGGGAAATTTAAGGGTCCCTTCGTGATTTTATAGACAAAAAAGCAAAATTTATAAAATGTACTATTATTAACAAAGTTGATCGAATTTCGACTTCTAAGGTATTTGTTACCTTTATGAAGGAGAAATTGTCAATTTAAGTACTGTTTTGAAAACCTCTTATAAAGAACTTTCATTTGATATTCATATCGGCTACCTTTGTTCAGCGGCCACTCCCCTTTACTGTAATCATCGATTCATGGCCTATTTATTCGAATCCTAGAATGGTTACAAAGCCCATTTACTAGGAGCTCTCTCCCGCCTCCTCGACTAATTTCACCTATGCGTAATGATTATAGGTACTCATCTTCAGGCATTCATTAAATTGAATCAAGTGTTAAAAGCATGCGCCTTAAACGTTGAAGTTGGGCAAAATACATCAAAATTATTCAATCTTCGCATTTAAAACAGCCACTATTAGGGTTTTGTACTAAAATACAAAACCCTATTGCAATCACGACCTATGTCCGTCTGTCCGTCCGTCCGTCCGTCCGTCCGTCCGTCTGTATGTCACAGCACTTTTTCTCCGAAACTATAGAGGTTACAGCCATGAAACTTTGTGGAAAGGTCAGAAGTGGTGACCTCTTGAAAGTTCAAGGGTGAAAAAATTTTTCAAAGGGGTTTAAGGGGGGTCTCCCCATATGGGGAGTTGACCCCTCAAAAAAATTTTTTCACCATTGGTAGTCGAGTAGGGTGTCATTGGAAAGGTCTCAATGAGATCTTTTCAAAACAGGTCCTAAAATTGTCTTATAAGTACCGAGGGGGGCAGGGGAAGGGGAAATGTACGAACTTTTCGCGTACCCCCCCCTCGCGATTGGACACCTTCCATCCGAAAAATCTGAAAAAAGTCATGAATGTAGGCCTTGATGAGTACAACAACAACAAATACATGAGAAGTCGAAATTCACTCAACTTTGTTAGTAATAGTATGATTTATCGATTTTATGTTTTCTTGAATAAAATCTGAATGGTACCCTTAAATCCAATAAAATTTAACAAATAGATGACTATTTGTAAGATTGATCTTTTCTGTAAGTTTCATAAAGATCGAATAGTATTTACCGAAGTTATGGCGATTTGAATTTTCCTGTATTACTATGGAACAATGTGCTCTGTATTACTATGGAAACATATGGCTATGAAGCCATATGCGCTTTTTACCGACTTAGACACTACAGCTTTGCTAGGATTTGTATGAAAATTTCAGGAATGATAGATATCATGAGGATGACTACATACAATTGAAACAAGTCGAAGAGGCAGGAGAGAGCTCCTAGCAAAAGGGCTTTGTAGCCATTCTAGGATTCGAAAAAATAGGCCATGAATCGATGCTTACAGTACAGAGGAGTGGCCCCTGAAAAAAAATTTCATGGAAGGTAGCCGATATGAGTATCAAATGAAAGTTCTCTATGAGAGCTTTTCAAAACAGTTCTTAAACTAACCATTTTTGCTTCAGTGGGTGCATAGAGGGGGGGGAAATACATGAAAAATGTGTTTTCTCCCTCGCGAATGGACACCCGTGATCTAAAAAAATCTGAAAAAATTATCAAGCGAGATATTTATGGGTATAATTTTAACAAATACCTCAGAATTAAAAAATTCTTTCAACTTAGTTAATAATAGTATGATCCTCGAAGATGACGTGTTTATTAATTTTATTCGTTGCTGGTTACTGCATTTTGTAAGTTGAGTACAAAACCCTTCTGACACGAGCATAGGTCTGTCTACCCAACTTGTTTTGCTTTACGATTACTAATACCGCTAGCTGAGCCAATTGTCTAAGAAATTCATGATACCTATCATTCCTGAAATTTTCATGCAAATCCTAGCAAAGCTGTAGTATCTGAGTCGGTGAAAAGCGCATATTGTTCCACAGCCATATGTTTCCATAGTAATACAGCGCATATTGTTCCATAGTAATACGGGAAAATTCAAATCGCTATAACTTCATTAAATACCATTCGATCTTTATGAAACTTTCAGGACAAATCAATCTTATAAATAATCATTAGTGTACTGAATTTCATGAAATTTAAGGGCACCGTTAAGATTTTATTCAAGAAAACATAAAATCGATAAATCATACTATTACTAACAAAGTTGAGTGAATTTCAATTTCTCATGTATTTGTTGTTGTTGTACTCATAAAGGCCTTTATTCATGATTTTTTTCAGATTTTTCGGGTCAAAGGGGGGGGGGGGACACAAAATTTTCATACATTTCCCCTTCCCCTGCACCCCTCGAAGCAAAATTTATTTTAAGACCTGTTTTGAAAAGTTCTCATCAAGACCTTTCATTTGATACCCATATTGCCTACATGCGATGAAAACTTTTTTTCAGGGGCAACTCCCCTATATGGGGAGACCCCCTTTAAAGACCTTATACATTTTGTTTCGTATAGAAACTTTGAAGAGGGCATCACTTCGTAGTTTGTGAGAAAAAGTGGTGTGACACACGGACGGACAGACGGACAGACAGGACGCGATTTTAGTAGGGTATTGTAAAATGATTTTCAAATACCTTTAAAAAGAAGCATCAAGATTTGAATAACCCTTCAATTAAATCAAAATTCAAAAAATAAACAAAAACTCGCCCCTCAACCTCCATACCTCCAGCTAATAGCTGATCAAATTCACTATTTCAGGAAATGGCGCTTTTACTTATTTTTGGCTATTAGACCATGATAAACGCCCAGACAATGGACCTTCAAGACTTAAACTTCAACAACGGCTATATTGCAATCAAAACAGGCGAAGTTAGACCAATCCAGTACTACAGGAACGTCCAACATTTTATTAACACGACTGAATACGAACATACGTCCGAACTGATACGACAAAACATTAAAAGTTTATCAGCATCTACAACAGAGTCAAAAACAATATTAGGAATTGTAAACAAAAACATCCAACTATTAGAAATGAAAATCAATAATTTAATCCCCTATAAAAGACAAAGACGTGGACTAGTTAACTTACTTGCAAAAGGACTCAAATACGTTGCAGGAACAATGGACGATGACGAACAAACAGACAGAGGAAATTCTATTAAAAACATTTCAGGAAACGAAAAGAAACTTGCAACTAAAATAGAACAATCTTTAATAACGAATAATATTCTCGCAACCCAAATTAAAAATATAACTAACCACATAAATACTCAACAAAATATATAATAACAAATTACTTAAATAAATTTCGAGACATCAACCAAAACGGAATTGCGTCCCTTAGAGACGAAATAACCTTCCTTCAACACGTGTATCAAATCGATAACGATTTTTCTCTGCTAAGAAATCGCATTACGGACATCGAAAAGACTATACTTTCAAGCAAAATAGGACTTGTTACTAAAGACATACTAACCAAGACAGAACTAGACCTAGTAGAGGATTTCGAAGAATATACAAACATTAAAACGGCTGTTTCGACAAGCAATAAAACTATCAAAATCATTTTGGCTATACCGAAATATTCAAAAGAAATTTTATCCAAAATTGTCCTCGAACCAATCCCAACCGTCCAAAATAGGTCTTTGTCAACAAATTATGAAGCAATTTTAGTGAGCCCTAGGAATAAACTGTATAAAACATACATCACAGATAATCTACAAAATAACATATATGAGATAAAAGATGGATGTATTGAAAGTATCGTAAATCCTGGCGAAGCCCAATGTAACTCAAAATTGTTAAACAACCAAGAAGTTAAGCAAATTACACCAGGTATTTTAATATTCAAGCATTTTTTTTCGAAGAAATCGAACACAACTGTAATGAAAATAACAATGTAACGATCCAAGGCATCTTTATGATTAAATTCGAGAATTGTAAAATCAAAGTATTAAATAAGACGTATTCTAATTTTCAATTAAAAATATATGATAAAGTAGTCCCACCTAAGTTTATTAAAGCCATTAGAGTAAATAACACTATCCCAGAGATCAAAATTGAAGAGCTATATTTGAAGCAAATTAATAATACAAACATAATCGATACTATATAATTGAAAACCAAAAACGATAACATAATCAGCCTAGGATCGGATATTTTAATTATTGTAATAACGTTAGTACTAATTTTGTTATAGTACATGCTCAGAAATCGGAATCACTGTAAAGTAATATTTTCGTCGGAGCCTCAAACTAACGGTGGGGTATTATATTCCATTCCCACGAACCCTCCATATATTCTCTACAATAACTTTTCCCATAAAGTCCAACCTCTAGAATTTCATTTCAAATTCATTTCGCAATCTAACAAATTCTCACAGACAAAATTCTAACGAACCCCGTCTGTAGAGATCAGCGTTTCCTACATGCGCGCCCTAGATTTAGAGAATCAGGTGTACTGTTCAGGTGTCATTGCACACCTTTTTTTTTTTTTTTGTGGTAGGGAGGTGAAGGCATTTATGCCCGCCGAGTGTGGGACTCCCATGGAGGATACCTTTGGACTACCCACTAAACACCTCCCCTGTCAATCTGAGAACCTAGCCTGGAACCGTTTGACACATTACTTCGGGCCAGGTCTCATTTTGTTACGCCGTGGGGCGCCTTCAAGCTGGGGAGCCCCTTTCCTAGCGGGAGGGGAGGGGGGAAGAGGAATCGCCAGAAGAGCGATCCCCCGGCCCCAGTGCCTCCGGCTGCTGTGAGTCCTTTTTATATTTTAGGATTGCCCGAGCATAATGTGCCACCTGGTTCCATTTGCCAACCGATTCGAGCATCACCGCAACTATATTATCCGGGGTGAGCTCCCCCGTCTCCCTGTAGAGTTCCCTTCGCAGCCTGGCCCATTTGGTACACGCAAAAAATGTGTGACAGGCATTGTCCTCCTCTCCTGGGCAAAACCGACAATCGGGAGACCGTGACTTGCCGATCTTGTGCAGGTAAGACTGAAAACACCCATGCCCGCTCAAAAGCTGGGTCAGATAGAAGTCAGTCTCACCATGCCTTCGATTTAGCCACGGTCTCACATCCGGGATGAGGCGCGCAGTCCACCTTCCCTTCGTGCAATTCCTCCAAGACTGCTGCCAATCGTTGAGCGAGCGTTGTCTCTCCTCGCGAACAACGATCTCCCTCGCATCCTCGTTTCGGCGCAGGTAAATAGCGCGGCGCTCTCTAGCAAGGAGGGCGACAGGTATCACGCCTGCAATCACTCTCACCGCCGAGTTGGAGACTGTTGGATACAAAGATGCAATTCTCAGTGCTCCTCTTCTCTGTACCTGTGCCAATCGTTTTCGGTATACCTCCTTGCTGAGAGCGTCGCCCCATACCTCTGCTCCGTACAGTAGCACTGACCCTACAGCACTCATCAAGAGGCGTCTTCTTGATGGGCTGGGTCCCCCTACGTTGGCCATAAGTCGACTCAGGGCCGATATTCCCGAAGCAGCCTTCTCAGCCGTTGCCCTGATTTGCTCAGAGAAACTCATCTTCGAGTCGATCAGTAGCCCCAGGTACTTCACCGCTGGCTTCGATTCGATCTGTATATCTCCAATACTGATCATCCTTACTCTAGGGATTCTCTTTTTTGTCAAGATGACCACTTCGGTTTTCTCCAGTGCTAAACTGAGCCTGCGAGCAGTCATCCAGTCCCTCACTCGGCGCATTAGCATACCTAGCCTAAGTTGCGCTTGTTCAACGGTGCGTCCGGCGACCAGAGCCGCAACATCATCCGCATAGCCGACCAAGCGCGACTCATCTGGCATCTCAAGTCTCAGTAGCCCGTCGTAAGACACGTTCCACAGGTCCGGACCAAGGATAGATCCCTGGGTTCGTTGCAACAATTGTCGCAACGAATCAGCATCTTTTTAATATAAAAGTGGAAAGCACTTCTCACTCGGTTGGTTCAGTTCTTCAGTCAAAACGGTTAATTCGCGAAGAGCACGGAAAAGCCTTAATCCTAACCACCCAGTGTGAGGCTGCATTGGGGTGCTTATCGATTCAGATTTGCGAGCATTAACGGAATAATTTAAAATAGTTGAAGCCGAAGGAATAAAGTTATGTGGAAAATTAAACAAGTTGTTTTTTTCCAATTTCGGTCCGCGGAAGATATTTTTATTAAACTCAATTAACTTGGCATCATCACATCTTATACCCGTATTTTTGCAATATAACTTTGTGTTGCATTAGCCCTAGACACTAGACTGTTCCTTCGTAACTAGGACTGGAGAATAGTTCTCATGTACTTGTACTTGGTTCTAAATTCCATTGGAACATAATTTTTGTCTATGACAGTCATATTTATAATTATGGAAGTAAGAAAGTAAATTTTTATTGAAATTATTGCGGAAACTTTCACATCGTACTTGGCCCTTGAAATGACATTTCACTTGCTAAAAGTTTACTACGTACTTAAAATCGTCATGATGTCTGCATGTGTAAGCCTTTCAATAAACGATTTGTTTACAATAAATTTTTACGTACAGATGAAAAGCTTGTTCTCTTGTCTTGCAGGGGTCAGAGATTACGTTTATCAACAAACAGAATTTACTCTATTTCATGTATAATACTATATATCACCGCATACGAGTAGACGAGATGCGAGTTATTCGTTCATTGTTTAGTTTTCCGCGGATCCATACAAATAAGGTTCTCCAGTGGCTTTTGTTGTTATTTTTACACTTGTGAACCAATGATAAGAGCAGTCAAGTCTATCATTTAGTTTAGCAGTGGCTTCAATCTTTCAAACAGTCTGCAAGTTTTTTATTTCTATTTTTTAAATTCTTTTGTTGAGTTTAACACATCAAAGACGCCATAATGCATTCGGTTGTGTCCTTAAATTTGTGGCTATTCTTTATTTTTTCCCTCTTAGTTCGGTTACATGGTGAATCTCGTGGCGTCCAAGGTAAATGCCTAATAGCATATTTAACGAAATGTCAATTTTTAAGAGATTACTTTTATAAATCGATATGCTAAATACTCTCCTTTTCGTAGAACCAATACCTGACATTGAAAAGGCTCTTGGAATGGCTGCTATTTTGCTTAGTGGTAATCTTGAGGAGGTAAGTATCGCCAAACGAATATATACTCGTATATAGGATCCTTAATCCAATTCCTTAATGTGATAAATGCATCCATATTTTTATGCAACACAAAGCAGACCCTAAACAGCCTGCAATTGGAATAGTGTTCAGTTAAAGATTTTCTGACCGCTTGTAACTTCTTAAAATGGTATAATGGTGGGTTTGAATTGATTTAAAGTTATGAAGATTTAACTCCGTCGGGCCTTGCTCATTTATTTTGTAGATACGTGTTTCCGCTCCTATGGGGTATCTCCTGTCTCTACAGAAAGATATCGGCCTTAAGTATTGATATAATAATTGATTTAATCTTATTTTGCATAATGTTCTTTTCTGGGCTTAGTTTATAAAATTAAACACTTTTAAATTGTGCGCTGACAATTAAGTGGTCTCCGAACTATCAGGTTTGAATTGTAAAAAAATTAATAATAATTGCATATGCGCATACGGTATTAAGTGAAGGTTTAATGTGAAATAACTTAGCTACTATTTAAACTTAAATATTTTGAACGTTTAATTTATATATTCCCATAATGATAAAGCCATCAGTTCTTTGATTTGTCCTGGTTATCTTCAATAGATGTTTCAGAAGTAGAAAAGGTTATACAGAAAAATACTTTTTATGCTGTTGGGTCTTGGCATCCGAAATCACCAAGCTAATACTATTTCTTATGGTTTTCAAGTCTTCATCACAGAAAAGATATGCACATAAGATAAGCTTCGCAGTTCCTCAAATTCAAGAACGTGGCTTCCGGTACTATCAATTTACATACATTGTTTACTTTGCTTTTGCTTTGATAAAAGTTTTTGCACGGGATCGCAAGATCCTACGTTTCTCATGGTTTCCTAGTTGTGCGAATTAGTTCAAGCCTTTTCTTCTGTATATATTTAATTTGTTCTCCTGAATCGAAGAAAAGCTCTGCTTTGGTATATGTATGCTGGAGGATGTACAATTTATCGTATTAGTTGAATTTTTAATAAATTTTTGTTAATAATATTAAGAAAATTATAATTAATTTATGTAGTCTACGTGGTGTAGTAGTTAGAGCACTCGTCCCGTAAATAGAAGGTCCCTGGTTCGAGTCCCGTTGGCGCCAACGAGATTCAGTTCGAGTGATTCTTCGGACGAACTATAAGCCCGCTCAGTTATGATACGTGCTGGTTTAAAATCAGAACGTATCGCAGCTGGGTAGACAGACACATAGCCAAAGCGTGGTGCTGACCATATAATCTTGTGGAGTACCGATACATTCGATCAAGATAATGAGATACTCTAACTTTCTCTAAGCAAAGGCCCGAAAGGGGCTGTAGTGGTAAAGCTAACAATATTTAAGCTCTATCATTATTTCTACTTCCGTATACTTCTTTCCAGAAAGTGCTTATACAAATTTTAAAAACTGTTTTAGTAGAGCCTCCATTATCCGAATTAATGCTGTCAGAGAAGAGTCAGATAGTTGAAAATTCGTATATTAAAAATTCACTTAACGAAATATATATTGTTACAAATCAAATTTCTACTTCTAACCAGTCCGTGTGGTGTAGTGGCTAGACTACTCATCCCGTAAGCCAAAGGTTGGTGACAACGAGATTTGTTTCGAGTGATTCTTCGGAAGGACTGCAAGCCCGTTTAATTATGATACGTATAGGTTTCAAACCAGTACGTATCATAATATGCTGACCATATCATCTTCTCGAGTGCCGACACATAGGATTATGGTAATGAGAAACTCTAACTATCTCTAAGCAAAGGCCCAGAAGGGGCTGTAGTGCTGCAACAATATGACTCGAATTGTTCACCTCGCAGTTATTATCAATTTCATTTCTGTTTCAAAAATCAGAATTGTTTTTGATTTCTGCAATTATTGATGTCTCAGCACCATATTTGGTAGCTAACGCTTGATTAAATTCACATAAGTCGGGTCATAATTTTCAAATTATCTTTTAACGAAGACAGGTTGCTGGTGTTGAATGCTAGAAGATATATACGAGGTGTATAAAGTAAAGCGACTTTTTATTTTAAGGAAAAAATATTTATTTCCCCTTCAAAGTAATCAACTCACTTGTGCCAATACACTTGTGCCAACGCATTTTCCAATCTTCGAAGCACTTCTCATAAGCACTTTTTGGTATAGCCTTGAGCTCTTCCGGCGATGCAGTCTTGCTCTCCTCTTCATTGTTGCAAATCTCCGTCCTTTCATAGGCCTCCTCAGTTTTACGAACAAGAAAAAGTCACATGCTGCCAAATCCGGTGAATATGGTGGCTGACGCATGGTTGTAGTGTTGTTTTTGGCCAAAAAGCTATTGAACTTTGATCCATACTATATCGTTAAAACTGTAAATATATGTTCGTGACGAGTGTACCAACATAAAAAATTGATAATCGAATGTACGTCCCCCGCGCAATTCGAAAAGTCTCCTTACTTTTTGTACACAGCTCGTACACCTCACAACGGCAGATTTCAAAATGAGGAAATTTTTCACTGTTATTACCATGGTAAAAATTATTGTAAACAACAGCACACAAACAATGTTAATGTAAATACTTTTATTGCCACACAACAACGCTAAAGGAAGAAGTAAATTCAATTTCCGTCCACTAAAGGCGCTTATGCCGTTGAAGTGAAAATAAATCTTTATTTTTATTTTTTCGGTAAAATCACGTTACAAATAAAATATTAAGGCTAGTCAACTTTTTTTGGTTTTTCATAATTTTATTTACATTTCTATCTATTGTTAGCTCCTACACAACATAAAAGTATGTTATCTATGGCACAACAGGGGGTTAGCCTCCAGAATTAATCTCCTTCAGTCATCACGGATCTGTGACCTCATTCACCAGTTGATCACTCTCAGTAAGGATCTGTAGTTAGCTTGTATCGCGTTCTTCCATTGAGTCTTCCATTTTCCTATTCAACGTCTACCTTGTGCTCTATCCTTCAATATGTCAATGTTTCTGTTTTTTGGAAACTACGTAGCTTTATGAAAGCAGATAAAGGTGGTCTGTCAAAAAGTTCACACAGCCCAATAGTTAATGCAATATTTTAATTAATTGTGAATTGCACAGCATTTTTTGGCGTAACTTAGCTGTTCCGCAAAGTACTCAAGTTACAATCAAGATGTCGCCTTTCCATGTAGAGATTCAGAAAAACTTCGTATATGCATACACACTTCTCCAATCTAGTGTTCAAAGTCAAAGGCGCTTTATTCAATACTAATCGGTATAAATTTTCAAAGAATATAAAGCAAATTCTAAACAATAAACATACAAAAACTTCATGGCCCAAATGGCTCTCTAAATTTATACGTTATCATTAAACATATTTCTTTAAAAGAATTATAGCAAATTCAATTAATTAAGATTATTACATATTTTGAAAATCAATTGGAAAAAGGAGAAAAAACCAACCAACACTATCCTAAGATTATTTATAATTTCTAATGGAGTGTTTATACCTTATCAAAGAACAGAATAAAAGTTGGGTAGAAAAAAAAACTATGCTAACGTCATATTCCTTTCCCTATTTAACCCGTGATCGATATAGTAATTTAAATAACCCTTGTACGGGGAGACCCCCTCAAAATCCTTTGAAATTTTATTCGAATATCAATCTTTCATTAACCAAAAGCTTCTGAGCTGCTCACAAGATTTTATGACTCTAGCATCTCTAATTTCTGAAAAAAACTGGCTGTGACGCACCGACTGACAGTTGGGCGCACAGATACGTACCAATTTCATAGGGTTCTGTATACAATTTTTTTTCAAAATCCTAAAAAGCATAACCCGAGTCAAATTTTTAAGCCTACTTAAAGGATTTTTGCATTTACTTCAGACTGAAATAAGATAATAAAGTCTCTAATAGTTCCGAAACTGATAATAACCGACACATATGATCAACAAGGAAAACCTCAAATCTCTTGAATCTTTATTCACTAGCGAAACACAATCTTTTTCATCTGGATATAATTTGCGTTGTGGCCATGTTGTGAGGCCTACATAAATAGCGCTTTAATATTAGAAAATAATGCCAATCAGCTAATCAATTTATGGATTTTGTCTTTCATTCACCACTTGGGATGAATTTACAGAAAATTTGCTTGAAATTGTTCGTAGACGCTTTTATGAATTATTAAAGAAAACATGTAATGCTCCATATTTTCCTTGGTGAGAGCCTACAATCAGCCTTCATTGACTTTTTTTAAAGCTTATGTTTATTCTTCTTCATCTTCGAAGGTTCCTACAACAAGCACCTCTAACTGACTTGCTCCATTGACCGCGTCCTCCAATTTCGAAACACAAGCAATGATGAATTGTCTTCGTCGACAAAGTTCCCCCTTGGTCTCCCCTCTTCAGTTCTCCTAACGAATACCCTTTTGGGTATCCATTGTTCGTCCATTCGATTCACGTGACCTGCTCATTGCAACTTTCGCAGTCTTAAAATCATTGAGACCTCCAGCTTGTCAAAAATTTCATGGAGCTCATGATTGAATCGCATTTGCCATTGGTCCTCCTTGAACTTCGTTCCAATTATCCTCCTCAGCACCTATCTACCAAAGGCATTCAATATGTTTGCGGATGCTTGAGTTAGGGTCCATGTTTCACACCCATAGATATAG
Source organism: Odontomyia ornata (assembly GCA_963969285.1). Taxonomy (NCBI): domain Eukaryota; kingdom Metazoa; phylum Arthropoda; class Insecta; order Diptera; family Stratiomyidae; genus Odontomyia; species Odontomyia ornata. The sequence goes on along the minus strand of OZ017739.1, from coordinate 292,917,970 downwards.
AGAGTATTGGATCCGCAACCGGTCGTGAGAGCCGAAGCAATTGGCAACCTTCACTAAAGTTGTGTGAAGTTGAGGTTTGAGGTGATATGCTTTAAATTTAGCACAGTATTCACAGCGAAACACGTTCACATTTAAAAAGTTTTTAATTTTAAAGATCGCGCGTACGTAATCGGAACTTTAATTCACTGTTTTAATTAAAAATTTACGAAATTTCCATCCGCTTTGACAGATGAGTTTTCCCGCGTGTTTCGCGCTCTTTTCGATTTTCTTTTGCTTTGACGTTCGAGTTTTCCGTGAGAGTCGTTTGTTGTTGGTACTCAAATTGTTTTCCGAATGATAACGAAGGCGCGATTGTGTGCACGTGAAATGAAATTTCGTTGGTGTGCGCGGGTGTCAGTGGGGAAGCGATTCTTCTGAAGAGAGAAAAGGAAAACCTGTCTGGAAAAAAGGGGAAGGAGAAGCAGAGGGAATCATATAGTTTCGAGAGCGTAAGTAATTTATAACTTATTTATGTGGCAAATTTGCTTCTCACATGGACGAGTACACAGATTCTCGTTGCTCGTCCATTTGTTTATATGTCTTTGTTCACACCAATAGCATATTACAGGTTTTATCACAGATTTGTACACTTGAAGCTTTGTTTTCCTGTGTTTGCCACTTGTCTTTAAGATCGTCAAAATTGAATAAAATATTTTATTTGTGATCTGTATTCTTCGGCATATTTCGTCACTTCTATATGCAGCTTTCGTTATTTGGCACCTAAATACACAAACATGTCCTTATTTTTGACACTGTGTTCGCCAAGTGTGATATTTTCGGTACTTGAGGTATTTTCCCTCGACTTTGTCATAAGTTTTGGTTTATTTTCATTGATTTGTAGCTCTACTAATTTTGCTCTGCTGCCGGGTTTCAGGAAAAGTTTTTTTGCAATGGTTAATGACCGTGTCAAAATGCTGATATCATCGCATAGGCTCAACTTGTATAGCAGCGTACGTCTTGTACCGACAGAAAGCTTTCTAATGACATACTCCAAAGCCAAGGACTTGGGAGATTGTTGACGTCAATGTAATTTTGGTAAGACGGACTTATTTGGCTGGGATACCAAAGGGAATGAAGATTTAGATAAGCCTTTGAACAGATTCACCTTTCCAGTAATCAAACTTTCAATCAACAACACTAATAACCAACGGAGCAAAAAACACGAAGCATTTAGGGAGCCACCGAAATAATACTTACACTTTTCAAATTCGAAAGATACATCTTTTTGTATTGTAGCGAGGCTTTTTGATGCCTTTAGTATCTAAATAGCCTCCGGGCTACCGTTTCAAACTCTTCCTTGTCAATTTGTTTGAACTGTTTGAAATATTACATCGGGGTAGACTTAGTTTTACTACCCCCTCAAGGCATCATCAGGCTACATGGATTCCTTTTATAGCGGAAGAAAGACAGAAAGAGTCAGTAGAATTGCTTGAAATGGGATTTATTTACCCTTTGCTAGCACTGCTCTAGCATAATATCCAAAATAATTCAATTTGTCAATTGATTTCACCATCTCTTCGGTGACACATGCCTGAGAAACTTCTTCAAATCCTCTGGAAAGTTCACCGCGCTACCTGACCTATCTGTTGCATTAGCAAAATTTGCCATAGGTGTCCTCCATCTCTCCTATATAATGTATACAAATAGAGGACCGTGAGATACCAATTTTTATTCATGCTCATGTTGGGTCAGGTAGAAATAAGTCTCATAATGCTTTTGATGCATAAAAATAGAGAGTACTGGATCTGCAACTGGTCGCGAGAGCCGAAGCAATTAGCAACCTTCGCTAAAATTGTGTGAAGTTGAGGTTTGAAGTGATATGTTTTGGTTTTTGCACTTAATTCACTCCGAAACACGTTCACGTTTATAAAGTTTTTGATTTTGAAGATCGCGTGTACGAAATCGGTACTTGAGTTCTATTTTTTTATTAAAAGCTTACGAACTTTCCATCGGCTGTGACAAATATGTTTTCTCGCCTCTACGAATTTTATCAGCTTTGACGTTCGAGTTTTCTGTGAGAGAACGTTTGTTGTGTTGTACTCAAACTGTTCAACGAATGATAACGAGGGCGCGATCGTGAGTTTTGTGTCTAGTTTGACCGAACTATAAAAAAATAAGGAAGTGCTCCGCCCACATCAAGAAATCCAAACACGAACTTTACATTTAACTTTAAAAACTTTATTGATTACGATTTCTTTTGAGTATTCACTCGGACAGCGTAACGTTCTACATCTAATTAGCAAAACTGAAGGTGTTCATGGATACGCTTCTATTTATTATGCGAAAAATGATGAGTTCGCGACACGTGAATTAATTATGCGAAAGTAATTTTGATTACGATGGGACATGTGCCGCCGCGTAAATTGCTTACCTATTGTCTAGGTTCGGCACATGTCATTTCCGTTGCAGATTCGTTGCATTTGGGTAAATGCAAAGTTTGCAGTAATTGATTTATGTGAGAATTATTTTTATAGGAATTCGGAGTAAGCGTATACATGACTTCTCCCCCCTTACAATAAGAATTCTCCTGAATTCTAACCTTTTCATTACAATTTGTTTTAATGTTTTTGTTTACATTCATAATTTCTTTTGTTTTATGTATTTTATAAAAAATGGTAAGTATTGCAAAAATGATACATATAAGTATTGAAATTGTTGTTATTCCTAATATTGGACTTATAGTTTTGTAGAATTTAAGAATTTCTAAAGGTTCCAAATTTTCAATATGTTGTATGGTAATATTTTCAAAATTAATTCTTTTGGTAAAATTAAAATTATAGTCTGCTTCATAATAAAATCTGTCAACAAATTTGATATCATTGCTACTAAAAGTTTCATTTAGGATTTGAATAGTACAATTATTGAATGTTATTAAGTAATTACCGTTTAGTTTTATATATCTGTCATCACAAGAATTTATAATTTGTTGATTTTTCATATTTTTACAAAGTATAGTTTGATCATCCAATTTTTTAATTTCTTGAAGTTTATTTATTTGTGCAAAGCAATTATTTTTTTCAATGCAATTGTTTACAATTTTGAGATCTTTTTCATATTGAATTTCTCCACTATATTGATATTTTGTTTGATTTATTTCAATAACAAATTGATCTTCTATATTAAGTTCTAAAAAGTTTTTATTCGGGATTGGGGTTATCAATTTAAGGTCGACTATTTTGTATTTATTGGGAATTTTGATGGCAAGGGCTAGTTCGTCCTTGTCTAGTTGCAAAAGTCCTGTTTTAGCGTTTTTAAGTCTGTAAAAGTCTAGTCCTGTTGTCAAGATTTCAGTAGTTGTCAATAAACTTGGGTGAACAATACCATGTCGGGTAAATGCTATGCTGTCCATAATTTGGTCTAGTTTTTCTTTAAGTATCTGCAATCTTATCATTTGATCTAATTGCAGTTGTTTTACTATAATTTTTCTTTCGTTAGCAGTTACTTCTTCGTAAGTTTTTGTAATTTGATTTCTATCTGATTCAATGGTGTTTTTAAGAATTTTTATCGAGTCACTGATATGCGAATTGATTTCTATTTGCTTATTTAGGTTACCGATAGTTTTGTCTTCGTTAATTTCTACTGTTTTCATGTGTTCAGTGATTTCCTTTCTATCGTCGTCATTCATAGTACCAAAAAGCCATTTTTCTACTAGCAAATTTAGGTAAAAGTTAATTATTTGGTCGTTTAACCATTCTTTTCCTAGTAAGGTGGCTGCATCGCTCCTCTTTATTGATGAATTAAATTTCTTTACCAAAACCTCGGAGTTAGGATCTTCTTTAGCTTTTATTTCTGCTTCTAGAATTCTTTTATCCTCTGTTTTAACGATATCGTCTTCTGAATAATCGTTTAGATTTGTATGTTTTAATTCTCTTTTGATATTTGTGGGATGGACATTATGTAATTTTGCCCTTCTATATCTTGGTTTTTCTTTGTGTCTTACAGCTTTATAGTCCTTTATGAATCCAGTCGTCCTAATTTCCTCGTAGTTTTCACGTTTTTTATTTATTTTTTCCAAATATTTTTGTTTTGCTTCGTTGATGTTATTTTTAATTTTTAAAGCGTCTATTCGTTGTTCCTGAGCATCGATAGGGGTACACTTGATAGTTGAATGATAGCGATTGTTGTAGTTTCTAACAGCCTGTTGTACTATTTGTTTTGGTGAAAAATTTGTTTTATTTAATATTAAAGTTCTGCATATCGAAAGTAATGTGTTGTGAAAACGTTCTACGTCAGCATTACCTGTATGGCTATGCGCTTTTGTTATGTGTAGTTCTACTTCCTCTTCTTTTAAGAATTCCTTTACGTTAATAGTATTTAATTCATTTCCTGCAGTAATTTTCTTGGGTTTTCCTATTTTTGCAAAATGTTCTTCTAAAGTTTCAATGATTGTTATATGATTTTTGTCAGGTAGGAAGTAAGCAGAGCCAAATTTCGAAAATCGATCTATTATTGTTAAGAAATCATATTTCATGAAGGTATGAATATCTATATTGATAATTTCGTTTTTACTGTCGGGTGTTTCTGTGTAATTAAATTTAGGTTTGATCGGTTTTCTGTCATATTTCACCATTTGACAGACATCGCATTGGTTGAGTACAATTTGTATTAGTTCCTGTAATTTTGGATAATAGATCTTGTTTTTTATAGAATTGAAAGTTTCTTGTATGCCGGAGTGCATACTTTCCTTTATGTGATACAGAGATATTTGCTTTACTGCTTCGGTTTCCGTTTTTATATCCTGAGCTCTAAAAGAGCATAGAATAAACTTGACTTGGCTGTCATTTGAGTACATTTCCCTTATTGTTTGTTGCAAGATGTTATATTTGCTGTCTTCAAGTTCCGTATAAATGCCGGTTATCCCCTTCTTTATGTACTTTCTAAGGATTTCGCGTAAATTGTTGAAATCGTATTCCGCTATATAAATTATTCGCTTTTTATGAATAACTTCTAACTCTTGGATCTTATTATTTGTCAATATTAACTGTGTCCTATATTTATTTCCGATTTCCTCCTTAATAGGTATATGATCTTGTAGATCTTCTTCCGCAGAATGTTTTGTAGCTATTGTACTATCGTGACTTTCCAAGTTAAATATTATTCCTAAATCTGAAAAAGAGTTTGTATGTTTAAATGAGCTTGTCGACTTTTCATCACACTCCTTAGGTTGATTAGTACGGCTGAGAAAATCCGCTACCTTATTTTCTTTTCCCTTTACGTACTCAATATCAAAATGATATTCTCCTAGTTTTAAGAGCCATCTTTGATGCCTGGGTGAAAGGTCCTTCCCTTTATATTTAGCATGAAGGTATTTGATAGGTTGATGGTCCGTATAAATAGTAAACTTGTTACCATAGAGATACGGTCTGAAATAATTGACCGACCACATAATGGCAAGAAATTCCTTATCAGTAGTGGCGTAATTCCGCTCATGACAGTTTAATGTCCTCGAGGCAAAGCACACTGGATGCCCGTTTTGTGACAAAACGGCACCAATTGCATACTGAGACGCGTCCGTTGTTAATTGGAAGGGTTTCTGAAAATCAGGAAATCTTAAAACAGGATGTGATATTATAAGGGCTTTTAGTTTCTCAAAAGCGCTAATATAATTTGGATCTTTACAATTAACTTTTTGGTCCTTTTTCAGATACTTTGTTATAGGTTGAGCTACTTTTGCGTAGTCCTTAATAAACTTTCTGTAGTAACCCGTTAATCCTAGAAAGCTCTTTATCTGTTTGTGCGTTTTTGGCAACTCTAATTTTTGTATTATTTCAACCTTTTCGGGATTTGGTTTCAGTCCATCTTTTGAGATAATATGACCTAAGAATGTGGTCTCCTTCTTCATAAAATTGCACTTAACTATCTGGATTTTAAGTTGATGTGCTTTCAAAGTTTGAAAAATGTCTGTTAACGATTTAATGTGTTCCTTTAAAGAGGTGCTAAAAATCAGAATATCGTCTAAATAAACGACACATGATTTATTTACGAAATCTCTTAACACGTCATTCATTAGGCGCTCAAATGTCGCTGGCCCATTCTTTAGACCAAACGGCATTCTTACAAATTCATAAAGTCCGTGAGGTGTTACGAAGGCTGTTTTATGCCTGTCTTCCATTTTGACTAGAATTTGATGATAACCTTTTGCTAAATCGATTGTTGAAAAATATTGGGCTCTACCTAGTTTATCGAGGATAGAGTCAATATTTGGCAATGGGAATTTATCATCCAATGTTATTTCGTTTAGTTTTCGGTAATCTACCACTAAACGAAATTTCTTTTCCCCCGAGTTGTCCGATTTTTTCGGTACTATAATAAGAGGACTTGAATACATTGAATTACTCTTTCGAATAATTCCTTGCTTTTCAAGTTCCGCATTTTGTTTTCGGACCTCCGCTTCGTGCTTAGGAGGATACCTGTACAGTTTTGAGTTGACTTGATTTTCGGTTGTAGTCTTTATCTCATGTTTTATTGTGGGGGTACTCGTGAGTTTGTCACCCTCCTTAAAAAATATTCCCTCATACCGTTTTATCAGTTTTATTATTTCGGCACATTCTTCTTTGTTCAGGTGATCTAACTGTAATCTTTTTAGATAATCACCATGCACTTCTTCTAAAGAATTTACTTCATCAAAAAGATAAGGGCTATTAATAAATTTAATGGCATGTCCATTTAAAATGATTAATTTTCTCTCGAAATCTATTAATGTATCGAGATTATTTAGTAAATCAGTTCCGATTATGAACTGATATTTTCGGTTTTGTAACCTATTAACCTTCCACCGAACCAAGGCTCGTGAGGGTGGAGGATCAATTTCTTCTGGCGATGGAGTATGAACTTCATACTCGATCTTATCTTTTCCTGTAATAGTTGAAAATATGATTGGCTTGATTTTCACCTTATTAAATGTATTAATTTCACCTTATTCAATTACACTGATTGATGCCCCAGTATCAATTAAAGCTACATATTTAACATTATTTATAGTAATTTGAATCAAAGGCAATTGTTCCGAGGCTAGTTGCGAAAAAAATATTCATTTAGGTTAATTTCAGGGGATGAGTCAGAGAAGGTTTCTTCATCAGATAAATTATTTGATTGGTTTTGGTTTTTAATCTTTTCAATATTTGATCTATGGAATTGCGCATTCTCAACTTCCATGGGCTCAATACCCGGTTGGAGTTTAGACTTCCATGTTTGTTTTGAACGACCTGAAAAATTATTGGCTTTATTTTGCCCCGATTTGTTTGAGTTCTGAGATCTGAAAAATTGATTTTGACCACTATTTTGTTGTCCACTGTCACTGTCTTTTTGTCTGTATTTATTAAATTGTCTGTTTTGTTTTGTATTATCCTCTCCGTCCGAATTTTTGTCAGTCTGTCTGTTTTGTGAGGAATTAGGATTAGAATCATTGAAATTATTTTTGTGGAATTTAGGTTTGAAAATTTTGACCTTTCTAAATTCTGGTCTGATACATTCATCTTCAAATCTTCTTGATCTCATAATTTCTATTATTTTATCAATATTTATCTCATTGTATATCTTTTCTAATAGAACACCCTGACTCATTTCTTTCACTACATTTTTTAAAATTGAATTAACATTACTAAGGTCAATAAACATTTTATCCTGATAATAGATTATTAGTTCGTCTGCCTTATACTTAATTTTTTGTACTTCCTCAGCCAATTCGCTTACATTGTGCACCTTTAGTTCGTTGATTTTTTTGTAGATTTCCCACGGTTGAACGTCTGGTCTGAAACGTAGCTTTAGCTGATCCTTGATGAGTTGCCAATTATCTGTTTCTGGGATGTTGATGATTGCGTTCTTAGCCTCGCCTTGGATTTTCTCATAATAGATGGTCCTTACTGCTGTTTTCTTTGAATCTTCATTGTCAATTTTGCTCAAATAGTATTCAACACTGCTCAGGAAGCCGTTGATGGTAATATCTCCGACGCCGGTAAAGTTGTTCATATATTTGATTTCCTTTAATATTTTATCGTTATGATCGTTTGATGATTGTCTGTTTGAAATTTGTTGAAGAGCTGTTGCCAACTGTTGGACCTGCTCCTCCCTTTGAGCAAGTTGTAGTTGAAGTTGTTGGAATTGTTGAACCAGTTCTTCCATTCTGTATGCGTCGTTCCGCCCTTGGTTGAAGATATTCCTTCTTCTTGTTCTTCGTCCAGCAGGATCCACGTTTTATATGGAGTTTTTTAAAAATCTTAGGCTATGTTACCTGTTTCCAAGTTTTGTGAAACTTTGTTCAATTTGTCCGGTTTAATTTGTTCGGTTTGAAATGTTGCTTTTCACTTCTTATTAGGAACTTTGTTTGTTTTACACACTTTTTAAATTAATTTATGGGCGATCAGATCTCTACAGCAGGTTCACTGCGAGTTTCAAGCGGACCTTTATGCTTCGTGTGTCTGCTCTGATCTTATTATGTAGGTTAATAATAACCGTATTAACCTTCGCGGCTTTCCTGATTATTATTTTGTTTAATATTTATGTGTTTTTAGTTTATCGGCACCTTCGCGGCACTTAACCGATTTTATTTATAAATAGTCACCACACTTTTTCGTTAGTTCCTTCGCGGATTTTCGAACTGTGGCGTTTACCGACTGCGCCAGTTTTGTGTCTAGTTTGACCGAACTATAAAAAAAATAAGGAAGTGCTCCGCGCACATCAAGAAATCCAAACACGAACTTTACATTTAACTTTAAAAACTTTATTGATTACGATTTCTTTTGAGTATTCACTCGGGCAGCGTAACGTTTTACATCTAATTAGCAAAACTGAAGGTGTTCATGGATACGCTTCTATTTATTATGCGAAAAATGATGAGTTCGCGACACGTGAATTAATTATGCGAAAGTAATTTTGATTACGATGGGACATGTGCCGCCGCGTAAATTGCTTACCTATTGTCTAGGTTCGGCACATGTCATTTCCGTTGCAGATTCGTTGCATTTGGGTAAATGCAACGTTTGCAGTAATTGATTTATGTGAGAATTATTTTTATAGGAATTCGGAGTAAGCGTATACATGACTCGTGTGCACGTGAAATGAAATTTTGTAGGTGTGCGCGGGTGTCAGTGGGAGAAGTGATTCTTCCGAAGAGAGGAAAGAAAAACTTGTCTGAAAACAAAGGGGAAGGAGAAGCAGAACAAATCATATAGTTACGAAAGCGTAAGTTATTTATAACTTATTTGTGTGTTAAATTTGCTTCCCACATAGACGAGTACACCGATTCTCGTTGCTCGTCCATTTATTTATACGTCTTTGTTTTGATGTGATCCAACCGCTTTCTATCGGCGCTGAGGGTGCCATTCATCGTGAACACAGGCGCAATTAGGTTCTTATAATCAGTGCCAAATAGAGTCTCGTACCGCAAGTACGTTTGAAATTTTCTCATTTTTGTGATTGTTCAATAAATGTATGTTCTTTCTGAAAGTTGATATTATATATATTTATCTTTTGTCTGTCCGATTTGATATCAATTAGTTACGGGCTCAGAGCGCCAATGGCAGTAACAAAAATTTTGACGACAAATAGACGCACTTGTGAGACCATTCGAGATGGCCATTTGTCTCGAAGTCCTTTATTCCGATAAATAAAGATGAACACTGCAGGTGTAAAATTTGAAGTTTTGAAAGAGGACAACTAAGACACTTCAGATGCCCGCAATCTTAATTAAAAATGATGCTTGGGCATATGTGTACGGGGAAAACCAGAAATCGTGGAAGGTAAGAGACAAAAGCGGCTGCCGCAAAGCGATGGATGGATGCAGCCTTGAAAGCACAATCGGACGTGATTCTTATTATGAGCCCGTTTGAGATTTAAAAGGTAAAGAATTGTAAAACTGCTAAAGAAATATGGAAAAAACTTGAAGAAACCTACGAGTCAAAATATCCTGTTCGAAAACCGGCTGACTTAAATGCATTCATATCGACAAAAATTCAAGATGGTGATGATGTTTGGGAAGATTATCGATCGTTCCGTGATATTGTAGATAAACTGTTGGAACTTAACATTGAAATTATTCAAGAATTATTGGTTGTCATTTTCTTACGCAGCTCGCCAGATGACTTCGAAAATTTTCAATTCGAGGGACGAGGGACCTAACCTTGAAACGCTTCGCATAAAAATCACTAAGTAATTTGGTAATTTGAAATGCATCAGATGCTATGTTTGCGAATAATAAATCCGGGAATCCCAAATGAAAACGGCCAAAAAGAATAAGGCAGAAGCTTTCGCCAGAACCAAATAAAGTGCTACAAGTATAACAAAATGATGGCGGTCGAATAATCTAAATGTATTGAAGATATAAGTTTATTGACATACCTCGATCAACGTAAAGATTGTGAAATTTTGACAAATGAGGCGGCAAATAGCATTGTCTGGTATCTTGATAGTCGATGCGCTTCCCATATTTGCAAAGATGCTTAAGTGTTCACGGACATTCTGTGCCTAGAGAAAGTTGAGCAGAACTTCATGCCCAAAGAGTTCTCAGAGGACATCGAAGTTGAGTGGGTACATTCATTTAGATGTGTCTGAAAAATGAGGACTACATCGATGGGAAAGAGTCTTAATTTGGTGACATTTATAGGCGATCACTTAAGTTGGTATGAGGTGAGATTTATTCGACAGATGAGCTAGGTACCTAGTGGTTTCGAGAGCTATCGAGCCATGGTAAGCAGGTGGCAACAAACTAAAATCAAAACCTGCAGACATACAATATATTCTACGTGAGTATATTAATCGGGAGCTCGATGCTCTTCTCGACGAACACGGAATCATGCATCGATTGATCCCGCAATATTCTCCCCAAGAAAATGACGCTAGTAGAGGTGGCCAGATATCTCCTTATTCAGGCAAAACTGGAGCAGAGGCCGTAAACACGGAAAATTACATTAAAAACTGGTATCCTATGAACAAATTGCGATGCAAGACATCATTTGAAGTTTGGTTCGGATTAAATTTCAGTCGTTTTGGAACTGAAAATGTTAAAGAATTTCAAGATTCGGTCAAAGAGAGGCGTTTTTCTAGGATACAGCTTCAAATGTAAGACTTATCGCAGACTTGCGAAGCAAGAGTGGAATCATTGAGACATATCAAGTGTATGGACAGATTATGCTCCCAGCCGAGCAATAAATTTGAAAATTTCGCACTGTCTCATCAGATCCATCTTAGACCTACATTAAATGATGCAATCGACGGCAGTCAGTGAATTACTCCACAATCAAGATGAATGCAACGGAGATGACGACGTCTAGTCACAAAATTCATTTCATCAAGGGGAAGATTGGATTTCGGCCGAGAGTACAGTTGAACCCGTACAAGAAGATTTTCAAGGATTTCCACAGATGGCATCTCTAGTCGATGTGTCTACACGAAGAGGACGAGGAAGGCCACGCTTGGAGAAAACAGGAAGAAGAAGGAGACCCCTCAAATAATTTACTGCATCAAATTATGTTACTCAACTAGTAACCACACTCCATCAACCCTCCAGAAAAATTCGAACACAAGCCGAACAGCGGGCCATAAATCTTCGGTAGCAGGTAGGTGGTAAACGCTGATGCGAGGAATGGCGCGAATATAAACATATGCTTCGATGGGAGATTTCAGGGCTACCAGAGCTAAAAAATCAATAACTTTGCAAAAAAACAAATTCGTTCCATGCAACCTTTTAGTTTTTAATTAGGATCTGGCAGCACTCCTATGTTCTGAAATGCGTAAAACAACACGTGCGTCGGAAATTTTATTTGCATTTTGCTTTATTTCTTGAACGCGCCAAACATGGGATCAGCTGTCATGCCCCGGATCAGCTGACGTGCCCCTGGGAAAATTCAAAAAGTGTGCAACACAGGGTAAATGAAAGGTGTGGGTACTAGTTGAGTATACTAAAAATGTGCTGTGCGTCGCATTTTGACCGAAAACTTCGACATGAGAAAGCTGTGCGCAAGATGGGTGCCGCGTTTACACACAATGGAGCACAAACAGCAACGTAAGGATGTTTCCATCGAGTGTTTGACAATGTTTCGCAGCAATAAAGCCGAGTTTTTGCGTCGATTCATAACCATGGACGAAACATGGGTCCATGATTTTACACCTGAGACCAAGGAGCAGTCAAAGCAGTGGACTGAAAAGGGAGAACCGGGCCCGAAGAAAGTAAAGACAGTTCAGTCAGCTGACAACGTCATGGCATCCGTTTTCTGGGATGCGCGTGGAATAATATTTATTGATTATCTCGAAAAAGGAAAAACAATCAACGGGGCATATTATGCAGCCTTATTGCAGCGTGATTGTATCGCCAACGTTGAAAATGTGGCAGAAGTACTGCACTCGGAAACGGAAAGCGATAACCTCTCCCAAGGATGGTTGCAGGGTACAATTGCGACCCAGCGATATGAAGAAGAGAGGCTACTCCGAAAAGCGGGAGATGTTCTGAAAAGAATACAAGCTGCATGCGACTCCCCAAAAATCAGCAAAGCAGCAAAGGCAGGGCTCCTTGAACTAGAGGAGCTCCTAGATCGCATAGGGCAATATCAGAGGAGCTGGTTAAGGGCCGAAGATGAACAGAAGGCTAAAGAGGCGCTTGGGGCAAAATCTAAAGGCGACATGCAGATAGCTCCACCATTCAAAGTCAATAACAGAATGGCGTCTAGCCCAATCGAAGGAGATCGGGATAAAAGAAGGAAGGAAGAGGCACTTGATGGGCGTGGAGCACCAGATCAGGGGTTCCAGACAGTGCTTACAAAAGGAGCCAAGAAAGCTTCAAAGAAACTCCTTCAAAAAAAGCCAGAAAGTAAAGTTCGTACGGACGCCCAATTACAAAAAGGACTCGATGTAAAACAGGAGAGGCAGAAGCCCCGACAAATACCCCGGCAGCAGGCACTGCTTGTAAAGCCCCAAGATGGCCGATCCTACGCGGAGGTACTGCGGGACATCAGGGGAAACGTAAGGCCCGAAGACACCAACACTACCATTAAATTAGTACGACCAACGCGGTCGGGCCACATACTGGTCGAATTTGGAGCAGAGGCCGGCAATAAAGAAGCATTCTGCGACGCAGTAAAGAAAGTCCTCGGCAAAAGCGCAACTATAGCCCCGCTCGAGCCGATGGCAACGATCGAAATACGAGACATTGACTGCGTGACAGATCTGGCCGAGGTAGAAGAAACCATCAAAAGGGAGTTTCCTAGCGTGGGAAGGATCAAAGTGAGACTGACACCAGAAAACAACAGGAGACAACGCATGGCCATAGTTGACTTGACCGAAAAGGACGCCGAACAATTCCTGAACAAGGGCAAAGCACGAATAGGGTGGGTTGTCTGTAGGATACGGCGAAGAGCAACGCCTCTTCAATGCTTCAAATGCCTTAAAGTCATAAGGTCACACCACACAAGTATGCAAAGGACCCGATAGGAGTTCCCCACGTTACAAATGCGGTGAAACGGGACATAAAAGGAAAGAGTGTACGAAGGAGGCACACTGTATTCTTTGCAAGGATGCTGATCCAAAACCTGATTTTGGACACGTCTTGGGATCAGGAAAATGCCGGGTGTTCCAGAAAGCCCTAGCCAAGGCAAAATCAGAGCTTCGATGACCCGCATCCTGCAGCTAAACCTACACCGCAGTTCAACCGCCCAAAATCTGCTTGAGCGATTTGCGAGGGACATGAAAGCCGACTTCTTGCTGCTGAGTGAGCAACACCATAATAGAAGTCCTGCATTATGGTATTCTGATGAAACTGGTACTGCCGCCATCTGGGTTCGGAACAGTGACTTTCAAGCGGTGAGTTGTGGACGGGAGGATGGTTTCGTGTGGGTTCGGTGCTCAGGGATCACCTTCTTTAGTGTGTACCTAACGCCTAACGAATCGATATCATCTTTCCAAGCCAAGCTTAATGCTTTGGAGGGCGCTGTCTCGAACGCAGAGGGCAAAGTGCTCGTTGGGGGGGACTTCAACGCGAAAGCAATCGAATGTGGCATGCCTCAGACGGATCCGCGGGGAAAATGAATCCTGGAAATGGCGGCCAGGACGGCCCTACTCGTACTAAGCACCGGATATACGTCGACTTTCTGCCGTCTTGGCTGTAAGGGAACCATATCGGACGTGACATTCGCCTCGGAGTCCTTAGTACAAAGGATACACAATTGGAAAGTATTAGAGGACTACTCAGCCAGTGATCATCAGTGCATTCTGCTTGACGTCCGTGCTCTCGGCCTTCTACAACTGGTTGGAACATCGGAAGGATTGACGTTGAGAGGTTCATCAAGGCTCTCTCAGCAGGTGAGCCGCTGCAGGGAGCTTAGGAGGGGACGGAAGAACTGGCAGCTGAAGACGTGGTGAACTCTACTATGAGCATCATTACGACTGCTTGCAAAGCTTCTATGCCCCGTTGGAAACCCCGACACGGTAAGCCCCTAGTGTACTGGTGGTCAACTGAAATCGCTGAAAAGCGAAGGGAGTGTCACAAGCTTCGACGTGAGGCTCAACGGGCGCGAAACCGTGACGAGACATGCAAGCAGATGGCAGCATATAAGTTGGCCAGGAAATGCCTTCGCAAACTGATCAACAGTAGCAAGGCTCGCTGCTGGCAAGACTTAGTGGACAATGTGAACAAGGATCCGTGGGGCCTTGGCTACAAGCTGGTCATGGGGAAACTTGGTGCCCTACGGAAGCCATGTATACATGACCCGAAAAAATTTGACGCGATGGTGTGGGGACTCTTCCCCGCCCATCCCGTCCGTGTTGACGCTGTCCATGGTGAAACAACAGTCGAGTGCCCACTCTTCACACAGCTGGAGCTGGAGGAGGCAGTCATCTCACTGAAAACGAGGAAGGCTCCAGGTCCAGATGGTGTTCCAGCTGAGGTGTTGCGGCTCGTCTATCACCATTGTCCCGACTTGCTGCTCAGCACATTCAACGCTTGCCTACGGAACGGGGTTTTCCCGGTACGATGGAAGGTAGCGAGGCTCGTGCTGGTCAGCAAGGGGAAGGGAAATCCCGAATCGCCGTCTGCATACCGCCCATTATGCATGCTAGACACGGCTGGGAAAGTGCTAGAGAAACTCATCAAGGGAAGACTCACTGACGCGATTCGTGCTGCTGGGGACCTATCTCCTCGGCAGTACGGCTTTAGAGCAGGACGTTCTACCATTGATGCGATTGCAGAGGTGGTGAACGCAGTCCAAAAGGCAGAGGCATATAGTCGCACCAAGCGACGGATCGTCCTGTTGGTGACACTCGACGTCAGGAATGCCTTCAACTCCGCTAGATGGGTAGATATTCTGGATACGCTGGAAAACTCTTTTCAAGTTCCAGAATATCTAAAGCGGCTTTTGAGGAACTACCTTAAGGACCGAAGCCTGCTCTACGACACGACACAGGGCCAACGAAGGATGGAAATTACATCGTGTGTTGCCCAGGGATCTATCCTTGGTCCGGACCTATGGAACGTGTCTTACGACGGGCTACTAGGACTTGAGATGCCAGATGAGTCGCGCTTGGTCGGATATGCGGATGATGTTGCGGCTCCGGTTGCTGGACGCACCGTTGAACAAGCGCAACTTAGGCTAGGTATGCTAATGCGCCGAGTGAGGGACTGGATGGCTGCTCGCGGGCTGAGTTTAGCACTGGAGAAAGCCGAAGTGGTCATCTTGACAAAAAAGAGAGTCCCTAGAGTAAGGATGATCAGTATTGGAGACATACAAATCGAATCGAAGCCAGCGGTGAAGTACCTGGGGCTACTGATCGACTCGACGATGAGTTTCTCTGAGCAAATCAAATCGGGAATATCGGCTCGGAAAGGGATTTCCCAGCTTGAAGGCGCTACACAGCGTAACAAAACGAGACCTGGCCCGAAGTAATGTGTCAAACGGTTCCAGGCTAGGTTCTATGGTTGACAGGGGAGGTGTTTAGTGGGTAGTCGAGTCGCGCATGGGAGTCCCACACTCTGTGCATAAATAGCATTCACCTCCCTACCACAAAAAAAAAATTGCAGCGTTTCAGTGATGAAATCAAAAGAAAGACGGCCCCATCTAACGAAAAAGAAAGTGTTGTTTCATCACGACAATGCACCAGTCCACACGTGCGTCATTGCGATGGCTAAAATCAATGAGTTGAAGTTCGCACTCCTTCCTCACGCACCCTATTCACGAGATCTGACTCCCTCGGATTATTTTCTTTTTCTGGATTTGAAAAAATGGCTCGGCGGCAAATGATTTGCCAGCAATGGAGAGGTAGAGTCTGCGATTAATAGGTATTTTGAGGAGCTTGGCGGTTCCTGCTATAAAGTGGGTATCGAAGCTATTGAACATCGTTGGGAAAAGTGTATCGAGCTGAAAGGAGAATATGTTGGAAAATAAAAAACATTTTCACAATTTTTTTACTGTTTTCTTTGTCGGATCCGGTACTTTTGGGACCGCCCTCGTGCTTGTGCAAAATTCTACCAATTGGCCACCAAATTCCCTATATAAACGTTTTTAAACCCTTTTCCAGGCATTGAATTCACTTAACTTCATTTTACTAATTACACATATAACTTTCTGACTATTTGTTCAACAAATATTAATACAAGGCTCAAGTGATCCTCGCCATAGTTTACATCAATTTCTAATCCTTTTCCGCACGGTTCCCGCATAAATCACATCAAATAACTTCCCGGGTGTTCTTAGCTGATCGGTGTTCGCGGTTGTTGCCAGGATACTTTTCCAATTATAGGGCTAAGCTTCAACCGAGAATGCTTATTATTCACTTGGACCGCTAACCACGCCAGCGATGAGTTGATTACTTAGCGCGTTTCAATGCATAAGATAATTCGCGGTTTAATTTAATATAAATATAATCAACCGAACGGCCTGAGCGGAAAAATTCCTTGACTTGACATTCAAGTTTTCTTAGTACGCGTAACGGACTAAAAGGTCCAAGTAATGTGATCGGAAACCATGGATAATTTTCTAACAAATAATAGTGTAATGCCATCTCGTTGACATCAGTCTTCCTAACCTTCCAACCTACTCGCCCGAGCTCTCAAATACAACTTCTCTGTTTCATAATAAAACTCTCTATTGCAGCATTTGGGGTTCCACTTCCCATATAAAATATTTCTACACCATTCTGCCGACGAAAGCAATTCGATTTCTCAGGAATCTTTCTTCGCACGTACGAATGTACTTCATTCCTCTTGATTTCTCGATATATCTGAATCCTTCACGAATTGAAAATTTTATATGATTTTGGCAATAATAGAATTGCCTTTAGTCTCCCACATTTCTGCCAGCCCTTTAAACATTGGAAAGTGGAAAGCAGTTATACGGTAGTATTCGCGATTTTGAGGGCATACATATTTCATGAATGTATTGAATAATTGCTTATCGAAAACCTTTTGCTTTTTGTTCATCGAATTAAGCCAACAAAGATTCGAATAAATCGCTGCTCATTAAGGTATCTATGCAATAATACATTTCTTGATACGTTCAGAACCGGTAAGTATTCGTACAATCAAATTCCATGACTTAGCACTGCTCAAAGAGAATTTAGTATTTTCGCAAGGTTTAGAACATTTGCAATACCTTCCATGGACAGTTCATGCACAAACATTCACAGGTTTTAATAAGTAACTCGACGTATATTGTATTTTGCTTCTTATGCGACAAACCTGATATGTTCTGGAATGATTACTAGGCAAGCCGTACCGGCGAATTATATCTCGCAAACTATCAAAACGTGTACTATTCGCTGATTATTTTCTAAATCACGTTCATAATCTTTATTGCCTGATACTTTCGAGATATTCGTACTTTGAGGGTATCACAATAATCAAGTAGACAATTTCCTAGAAGGATTGTGTTGGGACTTAGTTCTCATATCAAGTGGAAATCTTTTTATAAATCTAATCCCTAAAGATTATTTTGAATAGCTGGTAGCGTTGGACTAAGAATGTAGAAGCGGGGTCGGATAATGGCTGTTGCAATACCATTCTACGTCTAGTACTCGTTGCGTACAGGCGTGCTTTAAATCGCTTCGGTCAAAAGTTTTCAAAAATGTAATTAAATTTTTGAAACGTCAGTCAGAAGTTCATATTATCAGAAAAAGCTTATATTGTCGAAGAAAAGCAAAGAACCCAAGAAAACTTCAGGACCGCTGGTATGGAGGAGCCCGACGGCTTCCCACCGTTGGGGCAACCTAGGACCATGACGAATACGAAACTGCCGATAATCAATAAAAGAAAATAGAATGAAGAAAACTCCACAGATAGCGGATGCAAGCTACAAACAAAGCAAATAATCAAACTACAAAAGAAAATGATGAACTAAGGCTAGAGATATAGACCCTCAAAAATGTATTCAAGAAAGGGATGAAGCCTCAAAAGTCACAGCCGCAAAATCAAGTGCAACAGGAAACAAAGGCAAAGAAAAGTGGAAAGCAAGCAATAACAGAAGAAGTCCTAAGTGCTGACGGCACCAACGAGAGTCAAAGCTATTTTGCAGCGCTCGACGTGTTAGCCGAAATAAACTAACCAATTTCTAGATCAAAAGACTTAATGCTGGAAAATCAACTATCAAAACAAAATCTTTGGTTGAGTTCTAGTTAGTTTAAGATGCGCTAATTTCTGGGGAGGTTCCCCACAGCACCTATACCCCAAAAAGTGAAAAAACAGACCTTTTTGTTGCAGAATTTGGCCTGTGGAGGGGATACGGTTGATCTTCTCCCGGAGCTCCAGGAAGCTCTACCAGAAATTGCACTTGTTTCGTTCAGAATCTTTGCGACCAGAAAATTGACCGTAGAAAAGAAGAATTTACCACTTTATCAGGTACAAATCTCGAACGAAAGCAGTCCAATTGCCTTTCAACTAATAAGGTACTTGAATTCCAGAGTGGTGAGGTCGGAACGCCTCCAAAAAAGAAAAGTCAATCAATGTTACGGGTGTCAAAGATTTGGTCATTTGGCTGTCAACTGCGCCATGCACTATCGGTGCGCCAAATTCAAAGACGTTCATGCTTCCGATGAATGCAAATTGGCTCAGATGGAGCCTAAAGAAAAATTATACTGCGTTAATTGCGGTGTTTTTGGCCATCCAGCATCATATCGAAGATGCAAAAGTAAAATTTGTTGTAAAGCAAATACAAGTACAGCGCAGTATCATACCTTCCAACTTCGTAGCATTAACTTGTCATCCAGTCGTTCATCTCGATCATCGTTAACTCCATTGTTACTCTACATCGACGTGATTATCTTCTTGAATTTATTGGTAAGCAAAGGTCTGACATCATGCTTTTCACTGAAACCTCAACTTATGGCACTTCATGGCATTCAAGGATTCCGAATTCGTGAGAAACGATAGAGTAAACGGTGATGTGGGAGATGGCGCCGGGATAATGGTCAGAAGACCCTATTGTTTCGAAAATATTGAAAAAGTCGAATTCAAAAACTTTGGATTTCTTCAAGTGTCCGTTATAAAAATTTCACTGCCTGGTGGGGATAACCTCTTCTTTATCTTTACCTATACAACTGGCCGAAATGTTCTCAAGTTCAAGGAGGAGCTTAATTCCTTGTTTGAAAAACTCCAATTGAGCAGGGTGCATACTTATTATATTCTTGCTGGTGACCTGAATGCCAAGCATATATCATGGCTGAACGCCAACAATAATTCCAGAGGTGTTTTCTTCAAAATGTGGATAACAGAGAACCAAATTGAATACAGGTGCAATTATTATAGGTTGGAGTTCCCAACACACCCTAGGACAATATCATATCTGGATTTCGGTATTGCTGACGCAAGACTTGAATTCAGCTTTAATAGTCCTCAACAGCAACTGCTGCTTCCTTGCGATAGCGACCATAACGCAATTGTAATGGAAATCAATCATTAAAGTGATGATGTCTTCCTCATTCCAGTTCAACATGAAAATCATTTAAAAAACGGTTTGGGAAAAGTTTCAAAAGAAGTTTAATCGAGAGTACCAGACGAAATGTCCTCTTTCTGATGATGGCAACGCTTGCTCAATGATTCCCCATGAGAGGAATCTAACTAACGATGAAATAGATCTCTATTTGTCGAGGTTAGTGAAGCTGACGTTGGAAACGATTGAGAAAGCAGTTGCCAAGATTTCACATCGGAATCATATGGAAAGATACGAAACACCAACCATTGCAAGGTTAAAAAGATTGAAAAGCCTTCTTTTCACATGTGTCAACAATATTTATCGGTGATTTTTGGATTACAACCATTCCTCGTTGGTTTGGTTGAAATTACTGAATGTCCGGTACTTATTCCGTTCATACTGCAGGAGTGAGGTCAGCAGTCATTGAATGGACAAACTGAGGGATATTAGCCCACAGGAACCAGATAGCATTTTCACGAAAGTGAATAGCATATTCCGCAAGAAGTCTCTCGTGAAGGTATCGAATCTTGGAGTTGCTTGTCATGAGTTAATCTCCTCGGTAGGGCTGGTATCGAAATAAATAATACAACTCCAGATAGAAATGGAAAGAGGATTATATGTGATGGATTGCAGAAACTTGCCCTGATTGGAACTCATTTTGAATTAAGAAAGGGAATCAAATACTTTTAGAGGTCGTTGTGGAAAAAATTTCCGACTTCAAACCAAACCTGAATGGCGAATCAATTCTTCGTTTCTATAAAACATTGACATCTGACCTCATACCAAGCTTGAATCTTATTAATTACTTTGTTAGTAATGAAGACTTCTGTATCATATTTGGCAGGAGAAACCAAAAGAAATCATATGGTACTGACGGTATTTCAAATATTGCTCTCCGACATTTGTCTTAGGTTGCAATTAGGAATTATTGCATATTATTCAGGAACATGATGACCAATTCATATTTCCCAAATGAATGGCAAAAGGCCAAGGTATTTGTGATCTTGAAGAAAGAAAAAGAATCTTCGTGCCCTAAAAGCTATCGCCCAATCAGCTTGCTGCCTAACATCAGCAAGGTGTTTGAAGTGATACTAAATAAAGCATTAAACGCCCATATTGAGAAATATGAGTTGATGTCAAATAGCCAATTTGGTTTTGGCGCCAAGCACTCGACCATACATGCGATAACGAAATTAACCTCAGACAATCTGTTGGAAACTAAATGATAGAGAATGTGTTGGAGCATGTCTCATTGATATGGAGAAAGCTTTCAATATGGTTTGGTTAGGTGGACTAGTTTTTAAACTCCTTTAGGAAACGTTCCTCAGACACCTTGTCACCAGATTGTGCAATATGTTATATGGGAAATCGTATGTTGTAACGGATGGAAATCTGTTGACAATATGCGATTTCAATGTCTTGAATGGCCTACAGTAGGGAACAGTCACTGTGCCTCTGCCTTTCTCGATATTCAGTCGCAAGCTATTGAACGGCTTCGATTTTAACATCTCGCCAACGCGATCATTGGTAGCGTTTGCTGATGATCTGATCATCTATACGGCAGACCGAAAACCTACAATAGTTCAGAGCAATCTTCAAAAATGTTTAATGACGTGCAGCTCTAAACCAACAATTGGCGAATGAAAAGCGCAGAAGTGCGAAACAATTTTGTTTCGGACAACGCTGCAGGGGGCCAGTCAAGACCTGAAACGTAATTGGAAGGATTTCCACATTATGGATGGTGAGGGTAGTTCAGAACGGGTTCCGCATAAGTCCTGTATTTGGTACCTCAGTGTCCATCTCGATCAGTATCTGTACTATACTAAGCATGCCAAAATCATGCTCAGTAAGGCACAAAAAGTAATCATGACACTTTGACGACTCTTTCATTCCAGACACATTGATCCATAGACAAAGTTATCTCTCACAAGACCCTGATTAGACCAGTTTTGACGTATGGATGTCAGATTCGTACAACCGAAGTGCTAGTACTATGAAATGATTAAGAGTTTTCGAGAGGAAATGTCTTCGTGTATGGACTGGTTTGTACGGAAAGCCTGAGACGAATTGGAAGCACTATATATCGAATAGAAAAGCTTATCCAACTGCTAAAGTGACAAGTGTTGATATCTTTATACTGGGACTTCTTCGAATCATATTGCAAGATCTGTAATTATAAGTGAAAGCGACTGGATTTTACAGCCGTTCCACCCTACAGATGGGTATATTGTGACTTGCCTTGCTACTGGCTTCGCTCCTCCCGAAGAATTCGTGTATTTGGACATGAATCGATATGTTTTTAATCCTGACGGTGTCACAATTATGTATCGCGTATATAGAGGGGCCATTAAAAAGAAGATAAAATATCCTCCGAATTTGAGTTCACGAGACCAACAATTCTAATGGAGACACTCATTTGCTAGATTTGTTGGTGCTGGTCGAGCTGAGACGGAGCAATCTAGGTATTGGTGGCTGAATGACAATATCTAAATTATTCGTGTTTGTTTTTTGTTTTTGTGTTTTTCGTTAGTTAGTGTTTGAGTTTAAGCTCATTATTGCTACATTTAACATAGTGTTAGTGTTTACATATTTATGTTAAAAATTAGGAATATGTTTAAACATTTGGGATTGGTATATGTTATGTTTATTATACTAGGTTTAGAGATAGGGTCTAATTCTTAAGCTGGGAATATTGTGTTAGCATTGTATTAGTAGAAGATCTAGTTTTAGGTAAATTTCTCGAGAGAAATTTACCTATTGCGGAGAGCATCATATATATATATATATATATATATATATATATATATATATATATATATATATATATACATATATATATATATATATATATATATATATATATATATATATATTTATATATATATATATATATATATATATATATATATATATATATATATATATATATATATATATATATATATATATATATATATATATATATATATATGGGATATAACGAAATTTGTGACCACGCTAGAGGTTGCAATTTTGCTCCGATTTTCACCAAATTTTCAGAAAAGGTGTATTGGGTTAATATCTCGGTTAAGTTCGTGAACCAGCTATATCGGCTGGGCAAAAACAAAATGACGGCCATTTTAGACGAAAAATCGTGATTTCTATTCTGACCAAAGTATAGCTCCGATTTGGATGAAATTCGTTATAAAGGTTCACTGATGTATGTGATGATTCTCACAATAAAAAATCCAAAGTTGGTACGGCAGAAACAAAATGGCGGCTGCTCAAAGGTCGGAAAACGTGCAAAATTTTGTTGTTGTAATAGTGGTCAAAGCTTTCAACAGATGTTCATGAAATTCGGCATTTAGATAGAAATTATGAGTATCTAAAGTATTGCGTGAAAAATTTGGAGGTCAGGTCACAAAAAACAAAATGGCGGCCAGTTGAAACTCAAAACTTCAAAGGCTTCTTAAAGTCGCAATTTTAGTCTGATATATATGAAACTTGGTTTCAAGATAGGCATTATTTAGATCTACCGTTTTTAATATTTTGGTGATCATGCATGGGAAAATTTCAAAATGGCGGCGTTTTAAATATGCATATTTATCAGGTTTTTGTGGCCCTCTAGCGGTCACATTTTCCAGCGGATTTTTATGAAACTTGAGATTATGGATCTCTGTACTATGTTCTTGTATTATGCAGAAAATTATTAAAACTGAATAAAAATTAAACAGTCGAAAATTTAAAACCCAATATTTTTAAGCTGCCATTTTCACTAAAAATTGAATTACTTTGCCCTGTCTAGAGTGAAACTCCGATTTGAACCAGATTTGGCAAATTGGTTGATGAGTTCCTAGCCCACAGAGATTTAAAATTGTCCAAAATCAAATGCATGCATTCAAAATTGCGGCCCCCAAAGGTCAGGAACAAGCGCAATTTGCTATTTTAGTAGCAACCGAAATAATCAATTTTTTTCATGGAAATGTTTTAAATGACTTATCTTGAACGTATTTATAAATCAGAATATTTTTTAAATATTGTAAAATATTTTTAACAATACCCTAAAAAATTATAAAATCACGACTTGTCTGTCTGTCCGTCCGCCTGTTTTTCATGTGTCACAAATTTTCTTGCAAACCACATGAGCTAGAATGAGGAAATTTTCCACGTAGGTCAAAAGTGGTGCCTCTTGAAATTTGCAGTGTAAGAACATATTTTAAAGTGTTTAAGGGGGTCTCCCGTACAGGGGGGCGACATAAACATTTTTTTTATTTCTATAGCACTCTAGCGGCCAAGTTTCTCAACAGATTCCGATAAAACTTGAAATTATAAGTTATTAAGGCAAGTTTATTTAATTTAATTATGCAAATCGGATGACAAATAAAAAATTCGAAAATTTACAGCTTTATAATTTTAACAGCCGTTTTCAATAAAAATTCAAAATAACGGCCCCTGATGGTTCAGAAAAGAATCGAAAATGTATAAATTAATGGCAATGCAAGTGCTGATTAAACTTTTATGGAAATCTTTTGAAATTAACTATTTGAGCTATTTAAGCCAAAAAGTTATCACCTTTGTTTGACAACCACTATCAAATGTATAAACAGCAAATGTGACAAGGGCGAAACGAGTATAAATATGTTTATAACAATTTATTACCCGCCGATTTTCAATATGTGATCCATACGTGTGCAACTCAATTTAATTAGCAAAATATTTGCGCCTCTATGAAGGGTCTCCAAATACGAACGGCAGATCCTTTCTGTTAATAAATACCCATGTAGTGCTACAAAAATTGCAATAAGAAGTCCAGTAGTAGATAAGCCAATTTCTTCTTCGAAACCTACATACGAGAAATTTACCTTTCCGGCTGGTGCTGACAACGGGGATTTTTTTTTATTGAATTTGTCTAGAATTAGGTTATAACATGTTAGATGTAAAAGTGAATTGAAATTATAAATAGTTTTTGAATAGTGTTGGTTGGTTTTTTATCCGTTTTCTAATTGAATCACAAAATATATAATAATTTGAATTTGATATTGTTTTTAAGTAGATGTTCTCATAGATAACGTATAAATTTATAGAGCCATTTGGGCCATTAATTTTAAGTATTTTGATTGTTTGGAATTTGCTTTATATTCTTTGAAAACTTATAAGGTTAGTATTGAATAAAGCGCTTCTGACTCTTGTCTCATGGCTGTTGCAATTTCACTGAAACCCTAAGAGATGCAAGTTAATGTCTCAACTAATGGATTGAACTAGTACGATGATATTAGCCATATTCTCTTCCATTGCTGAGGTGACATTCAAACGCACTTGAAAACAATATTTTCGATTGTACTATCGGTAAGGTCGAAATGATTACCATAGTCTTCAATGTAATTTTTCCGATCTAATAAAATGTACTGGTTGAGAATCGCTTCTAACCATTTGATATCTATTGAATATACGCGCTGCCTGATTAAAGCTTGAGGGACGCTTAAGTCACTGTTAATCAATTCGTTAAAGACATTGGGTTTGCAAATACTCATAGTTGGCGCACAAATGCAAGTTTCTTCATTTTCCAGTAATGCTGCGCTAATTAAATGACTTTGCATTACCCATAGTGCTCCTTGGGCTATAGTTTTTTGAGGAACTTGTAATTTATTACCCATGAGACAGCTTTCAGTGGCGTGAGTGAAATTTTCAAATGCGCGAACCAGCTCAGTGAGAAGTTTACTTGAACAATGCTGTTTTGGCTTGTCAATAATTTTCGTTTCCTCTTCTTTCTCTACTCCTATTGTCCTTTTCGTGAAGGCTCCTCGAGCAGTTTGCCTATGCGGACTGCTAGATTACTACAGAGGCTAGGGATGAACGCAAGCATTGTACAAAATGCAACCGTTACTTTCCCCAAAGAAAGCCGTTGGATTACAAGTGGAATCTCAAACATAAAGATGTTAAAGTAGCTGAAGTGAGCCAGTCATCTCTGCCTAAAGTATGGTGACTTTACGGATGTAGCTGATTTTAATCTATAAAACCCACAAACTAAGCAGTTTTGACGGAGTTACCATCTTCTCTCTTCAGGAGTAGCCTCTCTTGATTACCACGGGGCTGCTTGACTGCAAAGGTTCATTAGACGTCTGGGTCAAGGATGGAGCGACGCATGATGCAAGTTTCACCCTCCGATCACCTTTCTTGATGTCGTAAAGTACGCTTCGGTCTTTCGGTAAGTCCCTCAGAACTCGCATCAGGATATCTGAACATCTAATCAGTAATCATATATTTTTGTTGTTCTAACCTCACCTTTGATACATCAAGTGTTGTGACAGGTCTATCCATCTTATTTGTAGCTATACATTTCTTTTGATTTAGGCAACTGTATACATGTCCTCACAGCATATTTAATGGTGGCCACAGACTGTATAGTCTCTAGTACTCTCAAATTGTAAGCAAATGTAGCATCTGGTATTGTTCTTATGTATATAGCCCCAATGATTGGAAGTTGGCATTTTGTCAATGTTCAGTTCGAATCTTGTTCTAGTCAGAATCTCCAGGGCAAGATTTCCCCTAAGATCTGTTTGAGGCATGTCGCACACAATGGCTCTAGTATTGAAGTTTCCCCCGACCAGTACATGTCCTTCTGCGCTCAAGACAGCATCCTCCAAAGCATTAAGCTTAGTTTTAGGAGTTAGTATCGATTCGCTCGGTGTTGGTCATAATTCCTGAACACCAAGCTCACACGAATCATCAGCTTTAACAGCCTGATGCGAGAATTTGTTGTTTAAATTTCGTCGGGTATTAATTACATAAATTATGTTTGTTTCAGGAAATTGTAAAATTGCAGGGACGAAAATTGGGATCTGCTCCCGTGACATTTGAAAACGTCTACGCCGAATTGGACAGAGGAGAAATGTAATTTTACATTTTAAGAAATTGAACAATTGCTCATTGATTTTGATATCTTCCTTAGTATACTTCTTAAGCCGACTCTGAAGCACCTCCCGGATCCAATCTTGCGTCGTATCGACCTGAAACTGGAAGCTAACCAAGTTTTGATAGTCGCAGAATGGAAAAATTTAACTGTGCACGCTTCCTATGAATCATACTACGAGCGAGGTGTAGCTTCCCCAGTGAGGATGGATGGTGAATTAAGGTTAATCTCGCTTCACATATGCGACATGCTAATACTCTCAGCTTTATTGCATTTTCAGCTTTCGTTGGAATTCTATTAGGACAAAGGGATCTGTAGGATTATTTGTTTCAGAGAATAAAATTCAGGCTGTGAATAGTGATATTAATTTCGTTTTCGGATCCATGTACCTGGACGTGAGTCTAATTTAATCGTCAGTTTTAAGGAATGAACACAAACCGTTTTTGACTCTTTTTCAGATAGTCGACCATAATTCTGCACATGTGACAGAGGAGGCTGTAATTGAAGCTTGTGGGTAGAATTTCTAAAAATATATTTAACATATAGTATATTATAGAAAATTACAATTAGCATGCGCATATGGTAGTTACTTTCATGCAATCGAGGTCAGAGCAAAACTCAATTGCTTGAAAGTAACTATATACTTGTACCATTAACAAATTCTGAAAAGTTAAATAGCCACGTAAATTTAATCACTCTGTTAAATAACTCACTTTTCAAACAGATGTTAAGTAGACATCCAACAACCAATATCGATTAGTTCGTCAGCATTAAATACAATTTCCTGCGAAAGTTTTAATCTTCTTTCAGGTAAGAATATTGCATCAAAGCTGTATTGGGATTTGCGATGGGAATTAAAAGCATCCCTCGAGACGAAGCTGACTGGAGTTTTAGGAAGAAACGAATTATCTGACTTATTGAGGTCATCAAAAGATGTAACTTTCTATCGGTATAATTATCAAGATAAGTTGTAATGGCACATTAATGGCATGTGGCTCATTATTAGAACAATGACCGAATTTTTCATCGATGAGGCGAATAAAATTGTTGACGGATATTTGGACGCCTTTCGCAAAACGATTATCGAACGTGAGATTAAGATGGTTCCGCTGAAAGATATCGTGAGGACGGTTAGCGCGAAGCTTGGTTAGATTATTATTTGATTTTGTCAATGATTGCATTTACAATATTCTATACAGGAATTGTTAGCTTGCAAGGAGATTTCCAAGCCCTTCAAGGCTCTGCGGGAGATTTATCAACTATTGAGCGCATTGGCAACTTCTCTATTTGGAAATTTAAAAATACTGACCACTTTCAAATAACAGGTTTTATACAATTTTCGGATTTCTCGGTAATTTAAAATTATTTGTTGTTGCCTCTACAGTCTTGTGAGAATTCATTTGGACTATTGATATAAAAGTAAACATTTTTTGAAAATGTTTACAGGCAAGATACAAACATTATGAAGCATTAGTGGGGAACATCAAAGTTTTAGGCAGTGTTCACGCGTCAACCATTAGCAATCTTGCTTCATTTATATTGCATATAACACCAGATGCTAGCAGTCAATTCGGGTATAACGTAACAGTTGAAAGCATCCAATTAGTAAGGCTTGGGTAAATTACTTATTATAGTAGCAAAAATTGGGTTATTTATATTTCTTTTTCCAGACACATAAACGTAGAGGTAACAGGAATGGGGCCTTTAAACAATTTTGTGTCATTAATTGCATCGATGGTTCTGAACCATTTCAAACCGGACCTTATAGTAGAAATTAATAAGGTAAGTTTTAAAAAATGAACTTTTCGTTTCTGTTTTTGGTACATGTTAAAAGCTTATTCGGTGTACTCGTATGTGATCAGATAAAGTATTTCTTGCCGGTCTTTTATGGAGATTTCTTTTCATCATTATTTGAACGTTCTTTGAGTATTAACTTGTAGTTAGTAGTTCTATAAAGGGAAATAGTACAATAGAAAGTGAGTGAGGTTGAGTGCTTATTTCCGTTTCTCTGAGAAATGGTGGACACTTTGCTGGGATAAAACAGTGTTTATTTATGATCTGATAGCAATCGTTCTGCTTATTAAAAAAATCCCCGTTGGCAGCACCAGCCGGATAGGTAAATTTCTCGTATGTAGCGTAAGGTTTCGAGAAAGAAATTGGCTTATCTACTACTGGACTTCTTATTGCAATTTTTGTAGCACTACATGGGTATTTATTAACAGAAAGGATCTGCCGCCGTTCGTATTTGGAGACCCTTCATAGAGGCGCAAATATTTTGCTAATTAAATTGAGTTGCACACGTATGGATCACATATTGAAAATCAGCGGGTAATAAATTGTTATAAACATATTTATACTCGTTTCGCCCTTGTCACATTTGCTGTTTATACATTTGACAGTGGTTGTCAAACAAAGGTGATAAATTTTTGGCTTAAATAGCTCAAATAGTTAATTTCAAAAGATTTCCATAAAAGTTTAATCAGCACTTGCATTGCCATTAATATATACATTTTCGATTCTTTTCTGAACCATCAGGGGCCGTCATTTTGAATTTTTATTGAAAACGGCTGTTAAAATTATTAAGCTGAAAATTTTCGAATTTTTTAATTTGTCATCCGATTTGCATAATTAAATTAAATTAACTTGCCTTAATAACTTATAATTTCAAGTTTTATCGGAATCTGTTGAGAAACTTGGCTGCTAGAGGGCTACAGAAATAAAAAAAATGTTTATGTTACCCCCCTGTATGGGGAGACCCCCTTAAACACTTTAAAATATGTTCTTACACTGCAAATTTCAAGAGGCACCACTTTTGACCTACGTAGAAAACTTCCTCATTCTAGCTCATGTGGTTTGGAGAAAACTTGTGACACACGAACAAACGGACGGACGGACAGACAGACAAGTCGCAATTTTATAATTTTTTAGGGTATTGTTAAAAATATTTTACAATATTTAAAAAATATTCTGATTTATAAATACGTTCAAGATAAGTCATTTCAAACGTTTCCATGAAAAAAAATTCATTATTTCATTTGCTACTAAAATAGCGAATTGCGCTTGTTCCTGGCCTTTGGGGGCCGCCATTTGGAATGCATGCATTTGATTTTGGACAATTTTAAATCTCTGTGGGCTAGGACCTCATCAATTAATGTGCCAAATCTCGTTCAAATCGGAGTTTCACTCCAAACAGGGCAAAATAATTCAATTTTTAGTGAAAATGGCAGCTTAAAAATATTGGGGTTTAAATATTCGACTGATATATTTTTCATTCAGTTTTAATAATTTTCTGCATAATACAAGAACATAGTACAGAGACCCATAATCTCAAGTTTCATCAAAATCCGCTGGAAAATGTGACCTCTTGAGGGCCACAAAAACCTGAAAAAACGCATATTTAAAACGCCGCCATTTTGAAATTTGCACATGCATGATCACCAAAATATTAGATCTAAGTAATGCCTATCTTGAAACCAAGTTTCATATATATCAAACTAAAATTGCGACTTTTAGAAGCCTTTGAAGTTTTGAGTTTCAACTGGCCGCCATTTTGTTTTTTTTGACCTGACCTCGAATTTCATGAAAATCTGTTGAAAGCTTTGACCACTATTACAACAACAAAATTTTGCACGTTTTCCGACCTTTGAGCGGTCGCCATTTTGTTTCTGCCGTACCGACTTTGGATTTTTTATTGTGAGATTCATCACGTACATTAGTGAACATTTGTACAAAATTTCCTCCAAATCGGAGCTATACTTTGGTCAGAACTGAAATCGCGATTTTTCGTCTAAAATGGCCGCCATTTTGTTTTTGCCCAGCCGATATAGCTGGTTTACGAATTTAACCGAGATATTTACCCAATACACCTTTTCTGAAAATTTGGTGAAAATCGGAGCAAAATTGCAACCTATAGCGTGGTCACAAATTTCGTTATATCCCATATATATATATATATATATATATATATATATATATATATATATATATATATATATATATATATATATATATATATATATATATATATATACATATATATATATATATATATATATATATATATATATATATATATATATATATATATATATATATATATATATATATATATATATATATATATATATATATATATATATATATATATGATGCTTTCCGCAATAGGTAAATTTCTCTCGAGAAATTTACCTAAAAAAGACGAGCATTACTTCCTTTCACCAGGGAGATAAAAATTAATGAGTAGATTGCGAAAGATTGAAGCGGCAATATTTGTGGGCTCGAACTTTTGGTCACCAGCCGATTGCAATAGAAAACAGCAAGCTTGTGACGTCCATGATCCCTTTGCGGATATAGGCTGGCATCATTGAATCGTGCCGTTTGAGCTTCTGTCAGCTGTTTGAAGCGTAGTATTGAAAATTTCTAGAAGTACGGTGTAAAATTTTATTAAAATGGAGTCTATGCTAACATCAGGCAGCAGAAAAAGTGAGAAAATAGCAACTGTGAGCGATAATGGTTTGAAGTAAAAGATTTATGACTCGAGGAATTGTTTTTTAAGGACTTTGTAAACCAAGCCTTACAAAGACCTATTAGTTCCACGTAAGGTCAGCCCTCGACTTATGGCCAACGTAGGGGGACCCAACCCATCAAGAAGACGCCTCTTGATGAGTGCTGTAGGGTCAGTGCTACTGTACGGAGCAGAGGTATGGGGCGACGCTCTCAGAAAGGAGGTATACCGAAAACGATTGGCACAGGTGCAGAGAAGAGGAGCACTGAGAATTGCATCTTCGTATCCAACAGCCTCCGACTCGGCGGTGAGAGTGATTGCAGGCGTGATACCTGTCGCCCTCCTTGCTAGAGAGCGCCGCGCTATCTACCTGCGCCGAAACGAGGATGCTAGGGAGATGGTTGTCCGCGAGGAGAGACACCGCTCGCTCAACGATTGGCAGCAGTCTTGGGGGAATTGCACGAAGGGAAGGTGGACTGCGCGCCTCATCCCGGACGTGAGACCGTGGCTAAATCGAAGGCATGGTGAGACTGACTTCTATCTGAACCAGCTTTTGAGCGGGCACGGGTGTTTTCAGTCTTACCTGCACAAGATCGGTAAGTCACGGTCTCCCGATTGTCGGTTTTGCCCAGGAGAGGAGGACAATGCCTGTCACACATTTTTTGCGTGTACAAAATGGGTCAGGCTGCGAAGGGAACTCTACAGGGAGATGGGAGAGCTCACCCCGGATAATATAGTTGCGGTGATGCTCGAATCGGTTGACAAATGGAACCAGGTGGCACATTATGCTCGGGCAGTCCTGAAATATAAAAGGGACTCACAGCAGCCGGAGGCGCTGGGGCTGGGGAATCGCTCTTCTGGCAATTCCTCTTCCCCTCTCCCCTCCCGCTAGGAAAGGGACTCCCCAGCTTGAAGGCGCCCCACGGCGTAACAAAACGAGACCTGGCCCGAAGTAATGTGTCAAACGGTTCCAGGCTAGGTTCTCAGATTGACAGGGGAGGTGTTTAGTGGGTAGTCCAAGGGTATCCTCCATTGGAGTCCCACACTGCCAGACTCGGCGGGCGTAAATGCCTTCACCTCCCTACCACAAAAAAAAAACAAAAAAAAAAGGTCAGCCCTCTACAGAAATTTGATATTGAAAGGCTCCAAACGGCGTCTGTGGCAAAACTTTTCAAGGACATCCTCAACAACCAGCTTGTTTCCATCCTATCAGACACATCGCTGAAAACAAGCTGGTGGAGACCTTGGACATCAAGCCTGGCGCAAAAGAAATGATTGGGTCGATGACAAATGGCAGAATGCGTTAGACAAAAAGAATCAGGCGTACAAACAATACTTATGTGGGAAAATTGGGACAAAGAGAGAATATTGTGAAAATCTTAGAAGAGTAGCCAATAAGATAATTAGAATAAAGAAAATAAAATACTATGACAACCAATCGAGAAGCATCGATGTAAGTTTAGTGAGCAACAACACAAGACAAGTATACGAACCAGCGAAAAGTCCGAAATGAGGTTATCAGCCCAAGACCACGCTCTGCCATGCTGGTATCGGCAACATCATCGCTGATGATAACAGGGTTAAGAAAAAAACTGGAATCATATTACAAGAACTTTCTTAATCCTCCACACAGCTGCAGAACATTAGAGCCTATAGATATTCCCGGAGCGCTTCAATTGGCCCCGCCAGCTCTGGATGAAATTTGTTCCACCATCAAAGCCCAAAAGAATAATAAAGCCGGCATCGGTGAAATTCCAGTAGAGCTCATTAAATATGGGAGCTTATCAAATATGGTGGGAGCAGTGTTCAAAAAGCTATCAACAAAGTTTTCCAGCACATTTGGCAACAAGAACATGTGACGAGTTAAATTCCCTATCCACAAAAAAGGTGATAAGCTATACTGCGAAAACTATGGAAACATATCACTGCTTTGTATGCCGTACAAAATATTTTCAAAGATCTTAGAAAATCAAATCGAATCATATGCCAACAGTATTATTGGAAAATATCAAGGTGGCTTCAGAAATCCTCGGAGTTCAACGTAGACGTACATTAGATTTTCGTTGATTTTGAGCAACCATACGATAGTATTGATCGTACGGCACTGTGCCAAATAATACTTCGCTTTGGTATCCCAGCCAAATCAGACCAGCTTACCAAAATGACAATAACGTCGACAACCTCCCAAGTCGGCAACAATATTCAACTCACCGATACTTTGACACAAATATCGGACGAAAGCAGGAAGGTGCCTCATTGCTGTTCAATTTGGCTCTGGAACATGTCATTAGAAAGCTGCCTGTTGGGAGAAGAGAAAAATTATTATATTGTACAAGTCGAGACAACGATAGCCTATGCAGGTATCAACATTTTGTCACGGTCACTCACAACTGCCAAGGTACTCTTCCTGAAACTCACTAGCGAAGCAAAACTAGCAAGGCTACAAATCAATGAAAGCTCATGACAGAGTCGAGGAAAAATACCTCAAATGCCCAAAATATTACACTTGTTGAATATAGTATTAACAATGTGGGCAAACTTTTGTATGTAGGTGGCAAAATAACGAGAACCGTCAATGAAAGAGACGAAATACGCCAAAGAATACAGCTCGCAAATAACATATTTTACTCAGCTTTGATGATCTTGAAGACCAAAAATAAAACAAGAAGTATACAAATATATGTGTGTGAAACATGGAACCTAACCAAAGCATCCGCAAGCATACTGAACACATTCGAAGGCCGGGTTCTGAGGCGAATGATTAGAGTAAGCCTAGATGGGAACCATAAGCTGTATGAGATTTTTGACGAGCCGGTGGTTGCAACGATTCTAAGACTGCGAAAGCTGCAATAGGGTGATTACGTGAATCGAATGGACGAACAACGACTGCCCCAAAAGTTATTCGTTGGGGGAATTGAAAGCTGGAGACCAGTGGGGAAACCAAGAAAACGCTGGTCTGACTCGGTTGACGAAGACCGTTCACCGCTGCTTGGATTGCGAAATCGCAGTACACGATTAACGGATTGAGTCAGATGGAGGCTCTTGCTGCGGGAAGCGAAGGCTCGAGAGGGGTTGCAAAGCTGCGAGGAAGAAGAAGACTAGTTACACGTTCTGCGTGTCCGTCTGGCCGTGCGTCACAGCAAGTTTCTTTAGAAACTAAGCAGCTAGAAAGCTTGAAACTTTGTGAAAAGGTCAGAAGTGGTGATCTCTCAAAAGTTTAGTTCTTACCAAACATTTCCAAACTTTTTAGAACATGCCTCTCTATAACAAAGTACTACTTAAACAATTTTTTTAATCAAAGTTAGTCGAATTGGGATTCAAATGTAAGGTCTTGATTAGGGCTTTTAGCGCTCGAGGCAAAAAGTGATTTTGTGCGTTAGAGGGTTTGGGGGGATGCAAAATGTACAACGAACTCATGTCTGCCCCAATTGGAGAGCTTTGAGCTTTAAAATATGTTCTTACTGAAAAAATCGCGGAGGTACGCCTTTATGACTGCAAGGATAGAAACCACCTTGGATATCAAAATTCACTCAGCTTGGCTAAGAATATTATGGTTTGTAAATTTTACGTTTTCCCCAATAAAATCAAAGTAGTAATCTTAAACTTCTTAAAATTTTATAGGGGTATAAAATAGATTGATAATAGGTCCTTGTAAAGGGTGGTCCAAACAAAACGCACGATGTTAATTGTAAATAAAACAAAAAGTTTTCAGAGAATTATGTTAATGTTTTTTATTATAATAGAAAGATCTATGACAATTATGTGTGACACAATATATCGCCAAAATGCTCACCACAGCTAACGTGATATTCTTCTATCCGATCGTCCATATTTTCAATGACTCTGAGACATAATTGAGGTTCAATGTCGTTAATGTGCTGAGTTATCTCATCCTTTAACTCTTAAATTGTTTTTGGCTTATTAACGCACACTTTTTCTCTTCAATATCCTCGGAGAAACGGTGTCAAATCACATGATCGAGGCAGCCAACCAACATCACCACAATATGAGATAACATAGCCATTGAATTTCTCACGCAAAAGAGCCATTGTTTCGTTGGCTGTGTGGCAAGTGACAACATCCTGTTGGAACTAGATATTGTCCAGGTCCACAGCCTCAATTTGCGGCCACAAGAAGTCCGTTATCATCTCACAAAAGCAAACACCATTCACGATAACTGCTTGGCCATCCTCATTTTCGAAGAAGTACGGCCCGATGACGCCACCAGCTCATAATCCACACCAAGCAGTTATTCTTTTTGGATGCATCGGCTTTTCAACAATCACTCGTGGATTTTCATTTGCCCAAATGCGGCAATTCTGCTTGTTAACGAATCCACTGAGGTGAAAGTGTACCTCGTCGCTGAAGAAGATTTTCTTTGTAAAGTCACCATTCCCTTCTGTCTGTTCAATTAACCATTCGGCGTATTGCCGATGCTTGAAATGGTCAGTAGGATTCAGCTCTTAAGTCAATTGAACCTTGTAAGTGTGCAAATTCAAATCTTTATTCAACATTTGCATCAGTGATGTTCGTGAGATGTTCAATTGTTGAGCACGACGACAAGTCGAGGTTGACGGCTCTTCTGCCACACTATCGCGAACAACAGCAATGTTTTCCGCAGAATGAACTGGCTGAGCATGTACAAGTGATCTTACATTTCATACAGACCCGATTTGCTGAAATTTGCGCACAATTTTCCCGATTGTGGACACATTTGGTCGATTATGCTGACCAAAAAAATCACGAAGTGCACGAAATGCATTTTGATTTGAACATCCGTTTTCGTAAAAGGCTTCAACAACCTTAACGTGCTGCTCAATTGTGTACATCTCCATGGTTGAATTTGTCAAACACTGAAACAAAGAAATGTCAAATTAAGTTGGGCGAAAAACTTGACGTTAAGGTGTGACTCACAATTAACACCTCGCATTATGATTGGACCAACGTATACTTACTAAATTCCATGGATATCAGATCATAATCAAATGAGTTATAGCTATTTCAATTGTATGGAATTATGACAACAATAACAAGTGTTGATGGTTGATACATATTTCGAATCAACCTGGGCTCTCTTATTTTTTTCGGATTTTTATGAAAATTTAAGGTATAGTGTATTTGAATATGTCCAACTGGCCGAGCATTTAGAAAAAATATTTAAGCTGGAATAAAATGTTGGCTGCTATGTGCTCACGGAAGTAACTTAGCATTTTTTGGATAAATTTGATCGATTTCTTATACATGTATTAGATGAATAATTCAAGTCCGCAACTCATGTAAGATGTTACAAAGCCTTCTGGTAGGAGCTCTCCCCTGTCTATTTGACTTGGTTTTCATGTTAGTGTGTTGCTTATTATTATATCTAACGTATTTTAGTCTAACTATAGACTTGGCCTGAGTATATGAGCAATCAAGCGAGTTCACATAGCGCAAATTGATTATGAGAAGCGCTCACAAATGCTTTCATGGGGAAACATAAGAAAGAAATTGAATCGGAAAACATTGCTCTACATACAATGATGATAAACGTGTTCTCTTTCTTGTGCAAGTTTAGCGTTTGTTTCATTCAAACATTTTCCCTCTCTTTAAATTTGGCCGATCTGCTGGTGAACTTGCTTGTTAGTCTATCTGCACTGCCTTGGTCTCGAAAAATAGTCGCCTTCAATCCTTACAGTGCAGCAAAGTCGTTTATCAGTTCACGCTTCTAGTGGGGATCCGCTGTCAGTACTCCATTTAAGCTCTAACATTTAAAGCTCATCTGAGTTGTTTGTGATTTTCCACTATTATTGTTTGACCAGGAACATGCAAAGCTTTACGCATATGGATGCACCTATTTGTCCGACAAAAGTTGCGTCAGTGTAGTCGTGTTTCCATTCTATTGCATCAAGTTTATTTGTGTTAAACCGGTACAGGGCCGTCTTAATATAATTTGAAATATCTGGTATTTATCCTAGACGCCAAACATCTATAAGGCATTGAACATTCTGTATAGTTGCTAAATGACCAAAGGAGCTACTTGGGGGCTTTAGCCTAGTACCGCCGTCTGAATTTAAATTGCAATAGTATATCAAATCTGCTGTATGGGCAGTATTTTAGTACTTGAGTTGGTAAATCAAAAGGTGATTGAAAAAGTATCACCAGGTGATTGAAAAATATCACTTGACGGCAATATACAATATCAAATCGATCATGTTCTGATCCAACAAACATGGACCTCCAGCATACTTGACGTCCGTACATACCGAGGAGCCAATTCTAATCATTTCTTGATTAAATCAACTATCGATGTCGTATGCCAAAGGCGTATTTAGCGAAGATCATTCATATACAGGAATTTAACGTCAAAAGACTCCAAGCGGCGTCTGTAGTAAAAAAAATTCAAGGAGGCCCTCGAAATCCAGCGGGATCCCATCCTATCAGAATATAGTTAAAAACAAGCATCGAGCTATGGGTGGAAGTGAAAGCGGCAGATAAAGACCGTGGCAGTGACCCAACATGAAGCCCGATGCAAAAGAAATGATTGGTACGATGATGAGTACCAGAATGCTTTGAACAAAACGAAACAAGTATACAAACAATATTTGGGTAGGAAAATCTAGGGACTTTACACAGGGATGCATAAAATCCATTAAAGACAGTGGCGATGGTGACTGCCTCAGCGAGCTAAGGACTTGGCTTTCATTGGAATGACTTTGCCTGATGATGAGTACACACGTTGATAGCTAGCTATCTGTGGTGTCATGGGGTTCTTTTCGCCAGCGAAAAGTCCACTTCAAAATATTTATTTTGTGCGTACGAATTGAAAGATTTCTTTATTCGGAGTGGCTCAAACTGTAGGTGGATCTATAAACTTCTACCTAAATTTACTTTAAGGATAATTAAGTTGACTAACCTAAAGGATTTTACAGACAACTAACTTATTACAGTTACAGGATTATCTTATGACATTACACTGTCCGTGTTCATCCTTTATTCTTCCGGGACTCTCAGTATCTATAAACTTTCGCATGTTCCTAGTTTCCTTCAACCTCCTACTTCCTGCGCTATTTCCAGATTCTACCACGTTATTTTATGTTTTTTCCCAATCATATGCCTCGCTACCGCAGATCTTCCTGTTTCCACTGATGTGTTCTTGCCACTTGATTTCGCTAGTTTTGTTTGCCCGATATAATCAGGAAAAAAAACAATATATATATATATATATATATATATATATATATATATATATATATATATATATATATATATATATATTTATTTATATATATATATATATATATATATATATATATATCTCTATATCTATATATGTATATATATATGTCCAACCATAATGCACGAGGTTAATTGTGAGTCAATCCTTAACGTTAAGCTTTTCGCCCAACATAATTTGACATTTCTTTGTTTCAGTTATGACAAATTTAACCATGGAGACGTACACAATTGAGCAGCGCGTTAAGGTTGTTGAAGCCTTTTACGAAAATGGGCGTTCAAATAATTTTGATTTCGTGCGCTTCGTGATTTTTTGGTCAGCATTATCGACCAAATATATCCACAATCGGGAGAATCGTACACAAATTTAAGCAAGCTGGTTCTGTATGGAAGTATGAAATCATCTGTGCATGCTCGCCCAGTTCGTTCTGCGGAAAACATTGTTGTTGTTCGCGATAGTGTGGCAGAAAAGCCGTCAACCTCGACTCGTGGTCGAGCCCAACAATTGAACCCAATTTTGGACGACACGTTCCAGCATAGCGACCAGTATTTCACGAATGACACGAGTAATGTTGGCTTCCAAATCGTCGATTGAAGCTGGCTTTTCCCTAAAGGCCAGAGACTTCATGTAACCTCAAAGAAAACAATCCAAAGATGTAATATCACATGATCCACTCGTCCAAAACGTTATCATGGTGCGTTAGCGGTTGCCATTGACGGTTACGTTCTGACCGGACTCATTTTCAAAGAAATTTGGACCGATGAAATCACACCAAACTATGCATTTCTGACACTATAGTGGTAGTTTTTCAGGTTGTTCATCAGCTCAAATATGGCAATTCAGTTTATTCATGTACCCATTGACCCAAAAATGCGCCTCATCTCTGAACGAAATTGTGATAAAACAGCGAATTTTAATTGAGCTGATTCAGAGCCCATTCAACAAAACTACGACGCAAATCTAAGTCGCCCCGCTTCAAATCTAGCACGAGTTGAGCGTAAAATATGCCAAGTTTTGCGTACGACAAACCACGCTGAGAATGACCCCGAATCGGTTCGTCACAGTCTTCAGACAAACTCTCAGCTACAGCCGCTGTATTATATTTCTTCACTGCGTTCAGGATGTGATCTAATCGGTCGAGTACCATCCAATAATGTATGCTGGGTTTCAAATTTGCGGGTTGTATTGGCTTTTGTGGTCTCGGTAGGTCGATGATGCACTCCATAAGTTGCTCTAAGAGCACAAAGAACATTTCTCACAGAGCGCTGAAAGACTACAGCCTCTCTCGGGCCTTCGGTTTCTGCAAATAGTGCCTCCAACTGTGTCAGCCCATCGACCTTGTTCTTCAATTTCTAAATCCGAGGTGCAATGAATTGCTTTCATCGTCAAAGCAAAATCGGCATATCATCGGTTTTTCCATTGGTTTCCGCCCTTCAGCTCTCCCAAAGAATAACTTTATTGTGTCCATTTATACGATTCAAGTGGCCAGCCCATTGCAGTTCCCGCAGTCTTATAACACAGATTTCATACAGCTTGTCATTGCACCGAATTGCCATCGATCCCTTCAAGCTTCGCTCCAATTATTTGCTCCAGGACTGGTTTTTTGAAGGCGTTTAATATGTTTTGGATGCTTGAATGAGGGCGAATGTTTCATACCTATAGCACAATACGAGTACAGGTCTTAGCATAGGTTTGTAAATCTGGAGTCTTGTTTTCTTGTGTATCAAGCTGATTTTCAAAATTTCCAGAGCTTAATAAAATATTTTATTATTCGTTTGTTGTGTTGTCGGTTAAATACACGAATTTTCCCACACGTACGGTGTTGCTGTTTTCACCGAATATGCCTCTGACATAGCATATACACAGATTGATTTGATCAAGCGATGATCCGAGTTACAATTGGCCCCTTGGTATGTACGGACGTCAAGTATGCTTGAGGCTTATCTTTGTTGGATCAGAACATGGTTGATTTGGCTGAATGTGACGCTATTTAGTGATATCTAGGTCTTTTATATATGTGACCGTGTGGGAAGCTACATATGTCGATCAAGTGCGTGCCGTTGTCATTGGTTTCATCATGAAGGCTAATTTGCCAAGTCAATTTCTGTTTGCTGATCAACTTTATCTTGCTTTTTCTATGTCTTTTTCTTTTTTCTGTTTGCGTCCCGAACTTTTTTCCTTTCTCCTTTTCTCCGATGTCTGTTTGATTTGAGTACGGAGTTCTGCTATTGTATCTTCCCTTTTGATTATTTTGTTTGTTTGGTGGACCATTCTCAAAGTAGCCGGTTGAAGACGCTATAAGATATTGAGCGATATCGGTTGGTCTTATAATATAACATAGGTTTCTATGTTGAATTTTATCAGTTTTGGGTCAGTGTTGGCTAATATTATAATTTTCACTTAAAATAAATTCAAAATGCTGCATATAATTGACTTTACTATGTTTTACAGAACTTACATTACATCATCGATACAATAACAAAAGGACAATCTCCTGTGTTCCAGTAGTTCGGAAAGCCTTTAGATCCAGTTGTATACTGCTACAGCTAAGAAATTGAGTGCAAGAATGACTTGATTATGTTAATGTATCTTAGTTAGGTTAAGCTTAATTTTAAAACATACATAAAAGAAAATATACTTTTTTTCGAAAATATTCCAATAAATTTTTAATTTAAGAATAACCTTAGCTGCGTGGTTAAAAATTTAAAGTTTTAGATTATCAATCAAATGCCTGATTTCTTGTTTTGCATGCTCAATAGATGCTAAAGCTACATTTTTATAAAAGCATTAAAGAAATATTTTCTTCGCGTTTTTATGACTTCAAGTTGTATCGAATCATCTTTCAGGAACTTGTGAATCATAAAGTTGAGCCTAAAAAGCAATTCTTTCCAGCATAGAATTACTCGTACATAAATGTTCTTCCAAACAATTAAAAGAGTTGACTTCTTGGAGAAGACGATTATTGTCCATGTTCGCAATTTTTTGGCTAAGTAACTACCTTAAGCTTCAAAGCGAGACAAATCGTTGCAATCTAAATCAGATATTTAAAGTCTTAGTTTTACAGCATAACCCATTTTCTAATATACAGGGTTATCCATTTCGTGCTTGGGAAAGTATAACCCTGCCATTTGACACTTGTTAAAATTAAATGTCATCTAAAGCGTGCTTCCTTTAGTCGAAGGTTTGCCATTTAGAAATATGGATCGTTTAGTAGTCGAAGAAAGCGTTAAAATTATTAAATTTTATTATGAAAATGGTGATTCTGCTGTATCAACATTTAGGGCTTTACGAGCCGATTACGGTCGACATAATCGACCTACGCAGCAAACAATTTCGAACACAGTGAGCAAATTTGAAGAGACTGGATCGGTTATCGATATTGCAAGGCCTGTGCATCAGTGCAACATTCGTTCTGCTGAAAATATCGCTGTCGTTGCTTAAAGTGTAGAGGAAGAGTCCTCGACGTGCTCAACATTTGGGCTTGTCTTACGGCTCATTGTGGCGGATTTTGCATTTGGATTTCCATCTCCATCCGTACAAAATCCAACTCACTCAAGAACAACAAGCCATTGATAACGATTTTTCGAACAAAATTTTCTTTAGTAATGAGGCTCAATTTTCGCTCAGTGGTTACGTAAATAAACAGAACTGCCGCATATGGGGCTCTCAAAATCCCCAGGTGATCGCAGAAAGGCTTTTGCATCCGGAAAAAGTGACCGTTTGGTGTGCATTATGGTCTGGTGGTGTAACTGGCCCGTAATTTTTTGAAAACGATCAAGGAAGAGCCATTACAGTCAATTCTGACCGCTATGGACGGATGTCAACCGATTATTTTTGGAGAGAAGATTATGATCTGGAGAACATGTGGTTCCAACAGGACGGAGCCACAAGCCACACAACACAGGCTAATCGAACACTTTTGCAAGAGAAATTTCCATGACGCGTTATTTCGAGATTGAGTGATGTCAATTGCCCGGCAAGATCCTGCGACCTAACACCTTTGGATTTCATTTTATGGGGCTATGCAAAAGATCGTGTTTACGCGAACAATCCTCAAAATCTTGAGCAATTGAAAACCAATATTCGTGAAGTTATGGCGGAGATATTGCCGGAAATGTATCAAAAAGTCACTGAAAATTACCTCAAAAGGATTGAGGCCTGTAAGAAGTCCCGTGGAAAACATTTGAATGATGTTGTATTTTGCATATAATGGCAAGGTTGAATGTTTATATTGAATAAAAAATGTTGTTTGCATTTGAATATTTTATGTGTTTTCTTTAGCTTTACTTTCCCAAGCGTAAAATAGATAAACCTATACTTTGACTTGATATTTAATGAGTAGCGATAACACGGCACAATCTTTATAAATAAGTTCAGAAACATTGAAGCGCTTCTGGCTAGGACCTTTCTGAAAGAAAATGCGTTACGGAAACATGAGCGAGTTACTAGCCAATTTCAAATGGCTGTAATTAACAACGAAGAGTTCCACTTATACTATTAGTTAAGGGGTTGATTTCATATGGCTTCACATTAAACAAGAGGGCCGAAAGTGAGCCAGAAATTTTTTTGTACATTTGCCTCGCCTTGGGCCGCCTGACGCAGAAAGTTACTTTTTTCTTGCAAAATTCCTGATAAGAACCTTCCATTTGACACCCCAATTAATTTTTCTTCCCAACGAATACCTTTTTAGGTATCCCAACGAATACCTTTTTTGGGTATCTGGTGTTCGATCATACGATTCACATGGCCAGCCCATTGCAAATTTTACAGTCTTACAATCATTGAGACCTTTGGCTTGTCAAAAATATAATACAACTCATGGTTGTATTGAATTCGCCATTGATTCCCGTTTAATTTTGCTCCGATTATTCGCTTCAGGACTCATCTTTCGAAGGCGTTCAATATATTTACTGATACTCAGGTTAGAGTTCATGTTTCACACCCGTATCTAACCCCAATTCGATCTCTTGGTTCAAGTTTTATTCTAGAGTGGGGATCTGATACGGCTTGCGGAGTGGTGGCTGATGCTGTGCACTTACGTGTAGTTCGTCATCGAAATCGCCATGGACAAAACTTGGAATGAAATTTACTATTATTTGCTTTCATATTTCGCTGTCTTCTCACGAAAAGAACAACAAATTTTAGGAGTTGCAATCACCGCAAAATGTAATTTTTGCAATTCGTTCAATTGAACGCAACCAATTTGCTAAACAAAACTTGTTAAACAAGATAATACTATAGCCCGATTGAACATGGATTATGAGGAAATTTTCTAGCTAGTTATGGCCCGCTAAACCAGATTTTTTTGGTATTAATTGTGCAGTTGGATCTCAGCGTCAGGCAACAGTGCTCCCTGTAGCCTGCAATAGCTTTTCGTAGCAAGTGAGGTGAATAAATTGAACTGCTGCCTCAGCGAACCCGAGATTCATGCTCGACTAGAAATGTCTGATGCCTTGGCTCATATCAGGTGAGGAAGGTCAAGCATCCCAGTGAGAGCCCATGTACCATCAAAAGAGACGGAGAGCTTACCCGATGGCTTGCTCATAAGTGGAGGGGCAAGCCAATGTGACGGGTCATATACTGGTTTGCGGTCGAAGTGAAAAGACCGAGTGTTGTTATTTCGATGGGCATTTCTTTTATAGC
Source organism: Odontomyia ornata (assembly GCA_963969285.1). Lineage (NCBI taxonomy): Eukaryota > Metazoa > Arthropoda > Insecta > Diptera > Stratiomyidae > Odontomyia > Odontomyia ornata. The sequence continues at coordinate 292,873,799 of OZ017739.1, read as the reverse complement.
CCAGTCATATTAGGTAAAAAAAGGGGTCAACCTCGGAATGAAAGATAATAAGCTGCAAATTGGTATGAACCTTTGTTTTGTCATTCTAAATGTTGTCTCAAAAGTCACAATCGTTATCGTGTTCGCGTCTCAAGATATTCAAGGTCAAAGGTCACAAAAATCGGTTTTTCGCGAATATCTGGCTTCCTATCGGTTAAATGAGATTTGCATTTATTATAAAAGTTGTAGGCTATAAAATTCCCTACAACTTTTGTTTAAACTTTTTTTTCATACGACCAACCGTTTTGAAGGTAGAGCGCGAAGAGTGCACATCGTACAGTCATATACGGCCTAATGCAAGGTCAAGCGTGAGTTATGGTTATCAGTACGTTATAAAGTCAATTATTTACTTGGAAATTATAATTATTAAACAATGCCTATTATTTATGTACTAACTATTAATTATTTATATTTAATTAAAGTAGAACCTAAAGAATGGGGCTGGATGCTTGAAAATGAAATCCTGGAGCCCATACGAACGTTATTACCTCCAGCACCAGCCGAACTACTAAACGTAATATTTTGCAATTGCAAAAATGGTTGTGGTTCCCGCTGTGGATGCAGAAAATCAGGGCTACAATGTTCTTTAGCTTGCGGCCAGTGCAACGGACAAGCTTGCCTCAACGCTTCACTGTATCCAAGTAATCCCGATGAAGAAAATACATATGATCCCGATATTCTGGAAGGTTTGGAGATGAACATGACAGATAATGAGGATGATGACAATGAATTCTTCTTCTTGTCGCTCAAAAATGTTCGATTCATTGTCATCATCCTCATTATCTGTCATGTTCATCTCCAAACCTTCCAGAATATCGGGATCATATGTATTTTCTTCATCGGGATTACTTGGATACAGTGAAGCGTTGAGGCAAGCTTGTCCGTTGCACTGGCCGCAAGCTAAAGAACATTGTAGCCCTGATTTTCTGCATCCACAGCGGGAACCACAACCATTTTTGCAATTGCAAAATATTACGTTTAGTAGTTCGGCTGGTGCTGGAGGTAATAACGTTCGTATGGGCTCCAGGATTTCATTTTCAAGCATCCAGCCCCATTCTTTAGGTTCTACTTTAATTAAATATAAATAATTAATAGTTAGTACATAAATAATAGGCATTGTTTAATAATTATAATTTCCAAGTAAATAATTGACTTTATAACGTACTGATAACCATAACTCACGCTTGACCTTGCATTAGGCCGTATATGACTGTACGATGTGCACTCTTCGCGCTCTACCTTCAAAACGGTTGGTCGTATGAAAAAAAAGTTTAAACAAAAGTTGTAGGGAATTTTATAGCCTACAACTTTTATAATAAATGCAAATCTCATTTAACCGATAGGAAGCCAGATATTCGCGAAAAACCGATTTTTGTGACCTTTGACCTTGAATATCTTGAGACGCGAACGCGATAACGATTGTGACTTTTGAGACAACATTTAGAATGACAAAACAAAGGTTCATACCAATTTGCAGCTTATTATCTTTCATTCCGAGGTGAAAGCCCTAATATGACTGGGCTATTATTTCAATTCTTGTACAAAAAAATTTCATAAATGTTTGAAAATTACTTCTAACAAATTTCGATTCAGTCCCACAACTGTACGTAACTCAGCTTATATGAACAATTTTAATTTCTCTTGGTTTTCATTGCTATGATCATATTAAAATATTTTTGAATCTCAAAAAAACGGATATACTCGTATTGTAATTTTTAAATAATTCCAATAAATAGATAAATAAAATTCAAATAAATAAATAAACATCATGCAATTGCTGAAATGTTTAAGTATGTAAATAATTTTAAAACAAGTTGAGTAGACAGAACTACGCTCGTGTCAGAAGATGGTTTTTACTTAACATACGATGTGCAGACATATGAGTATAGAATGATTTAATTCAAGAGAAACTTTAATAACATGCACAACATCCATTTCATCTGGCCAATATTTTGTTGCAATATTGTTGAAATCATTCACGAAGTCAAATCTTAAATGTCTTTTTGTTATATTATATATTTGAAGAAAATACAATTCAAAATGTAGTGTCAGGTTAATAAAAAGCTCATGTAGTAGAAAAACCGTATTTGATTGTTGTTATCAGAGAAAATTCAAACGGCAATAACTCCTGTACATTCTATTAAAACTCATAGAGTATAAGCACCATCTAAATGACACTTAAAAATCTACTTACATCCAATTTGATTATACTAAAACAGTTTTACTGGAGAAAACATTTAATTTACAGATCCTACGATTATTAACAAAGTTAAAAGAATTTCAAACATTAAGTTACTTGTTATTGGATCTACCGTCATAATTTTTGCAACAATTATTTTCCGCTGTTCATCTTCCGTTATTCATTAAAAGATTCAATCAAGTGTGAATAGAATGTACCTTAAAAGTTCAAATTTGCGAAAAATAACATAATTTTTTTAATATTCTCATTTAAAATAACCACCATTTTGTTTTAAGATTACAAATGTCACCCTTTGAGCAAGTTCTTAAAGATATTCATCATGAATATAATTCCTGAAACGTTAATGCAAATCCTTAAAAACCTGTAATGCCTGAGTTGATTGGAAGGGCTTATTGTCCCATAGCCATGTATAGCTGCTGTTGTAATACAGGAAATTTTAAACCTCCATAACGTTGTTAAATACAATGCGATGTTTCTGAAATTTTCAGTAGTGATTAAAATTGTAAATTGACATTTGTGGGTGCCCTTTCGATTTTATTCAAACAAGTGTAAAATTGATAAATTATACTATTGCTAACAAAGTTGAGTGAATTTTGACTTCTGACGCATTTTTCGTTCTAGTGCTCATAAAGGTCTACACTTATGAATTATTTTATGTTTCCAATCGTGAAGGGGCACACCTAAATCTCATGCATTTTTCCTTCTCCTGCCCTCTTCGACACCGGTAAAGTAGTTTTAAAAAAATGTTTTGAAAAGATCTCATTGAGAGCTTTGAAAGGACATCCCACTTGACTACCTTTGAGGAAAAAAAAAATGTTTGAGGGTCACTCCTCTATATGGGGGGGCTCCCTTAAAATTCTTTGAAAATTTTTTCATCCTAAAACTTTTTAGAAGTCTTTATTTCCAAACATTTCACAAAGTTTCATGGCTGTAGGTTCTATAGTTTCGAAGAAAAACTGCTATAACATACAGACGGACACGGTATCGATCTTAATACGGTTTTGTATATTAGTACAAAAATTATATTCATTTAACAAAACTATCACAGAACACACATAAATTTAGATAAATTAAAGATTCTAATAAACTTGAGATAGTTCACGTTTAGAAATTTTCAGCAAATTGCACTATTAAGCAATGTTTACGTTTCAAATTAGTATCCCCCGAGTATGTATAAGACCTCTTTAAAGTTGTAAGCTACTACCTATTGCGTAGAATCTAAAGGAGGCATCAGACTACGACTATATAGTCGCACTTCTGTCGCAAGTTACACATGGTTAAATGGAAGCCCGCACACTGCGATTTTCGACAATTTCGTCCAGGTTGGCAGTCGCAGGAATTTGCGATTTTTCGTAAAACCAGTTTAGTAGGTAGTTTTTGTGATACTCGCGCAGGCGCACATCATTTGGACATTTGACGCTGACGTGCACGGAAGTTTCTTGCATGGCGCACATATGAGTTAGCGCATGTGTTCCTGGCAAAGACATACCTTCAAAGCATATTAGTTCTGCGCATGTCTGAAGTTCCTTTGCAAATCTTTTCGCAGTGTGTTCGTATTTGCATCTAGAAATCGCTGGTTACGACAGGAAGATTGCAATGTGCCCAAACCCTAAAGGTTCTTGGTTTTAATATGGTTGCCGTCAGAAGCTCTATTTTGTTGCCATTGAAAATATGATAAACATTTATCAATGCTTTTCTCGATCATCAGTGCAGAGCCAATGTCTATATTGGTTACTTTTGCTGGGATTTCACGAACAAGAATCGAATGGAATTTCAAACAATGTCAAGTACGCTGAAAATGTATAACATTAAAAAATACTGCAGTCGGGCACTGTTAATGGTCTTTACTTTGCTCACGAAGATCTGTCCGAAAATTATTTCTTGCGCAAAGCGTTGTCACCGATGCAATAATACAAGTCCAAAACCTTCTAAATCTCAATCCATAGATATAGAGAGTACTCGATCCGCAACTGGTAGTGAGAGCCGAAGCAATCAGCAACCTTTGCTAAAGTTGTGTGAAGCATAGTATACTCAACTAGTAACCACACTCCATCAATCCTTCGGAAAAATCCGAACAGCGAGCCATAAATCTTCGGTAGCAGGTAGGTGGTAAACGCTGCTGCGAGGAATGGCGCGAATATAAACATATGCTTCGATGAGAGATTTCAGGGCTACCAGAGCTAAAAAATCAATAACTTTGAAGAAAAACAAATTCGTTCCATGCAATCTTCTAGTTTTTTTATTAGGATCTGGCAGCACTCCTATGTTCTGAAATGCGTTAAAGAACACGTGCGTCGGAAATTTTATTTGCATTTTGCTTTGTTTCTTGAGCGCGCCAAACATGGGATCAGCTGTCATGCCCCGGATCAGCTGACGTGCCCCTGGGAAAATTTAAAAGTGTGCAACACAGGGTAAATGTAAGGTGTGGGCACTAGTTGAGTATACTATGGTGTGAAGTTGAGAGTTGACCTGATATGTTTTTGTTTTTGCACTTAATTCACTCCGAAATACGTTCAAGTTTATAAACTTTTTGGTTTTGAAGATCGCGTGTACGAAATCGGTACTTCAGCTCTCCCATTTTATTAAAAACTTATGAACTTCCTATCGGCTTTGACGCATGAGTTTTCTCACCTCTACGAATTTCATCAGCTTCGACGTTCGAGTTTTCTGTGAGAGAACGTTTGTTGTATTGCACTCAAACTGTTTAATGAATGATAACCAAGACGCTATGGTGCGCACATAAACCGAAATTTTTTTAGGTATGTGCGGGTGACTGTTGGGGAAGTGATTCTTCTGAAGAGATGAAAGAAATACTTGTTTGGAAACAAAGGGGAAGAAGAAGCATGTAGTAATCGAGCAGTTAGTCAAATTTACTATCTTGATAAATTCACATAGAATTCAAATTTTATTTATGTCCATTTATAGATTTTTTTTATTTTCTTTATATATTCCGCACAACCAAAACTGCTCGATTATTCGGCGCCGGCAAAGGGTTAAAAGAAATTCATGCATAATATGTCCCAGATCAACTAATCAAACTAAAAACCAGCTGCTTTGTACAAATTGTATGGGACATCAATTTCCCTCCAATTTCATGACAACGAACGCAGCCCATGAAGATTGATCTGGTACAATTCGAGAATTGGAGAGGGCGAGCGCAGGTGGTCGTATCGTCGGGATTTGTCACTTGGCACGTTTGGGAAACGAGAATAAACAAAACTTGTGAAATGTTATAAGTGCGGGTTTCCCATGTATTATTTGCGCGAACGTTTCAAACCTTTGTGGACAAGAATATCTCTTTAAATAAAACCCGTTGGGTGGCCGGAAAGCCGTCGGAATAGATGGGATCAAGAAAAGTCTGGCTGACATCCCGCGTGTGCATGTGTGTCGACGCCCTTTAAAATAGCATCGACGAAAATCCCTTTTCCGTGTGGGCAGCAAAGTGCGAGATATCGAGTTTGGAAGCGCGAATCTATTCGCCTATGTATCTTTCGTATCCTCCTGTAGTCCTCGACAATCGGGAAAAGCATGTGCAGTGATCGTACGTGAAAAGGGGAGTTCAATTTTAGCAAGCACAGACAAGGAAAGGAAAAGTGTTTCTGTATAGAAGTGGAATCTGTGAATTTCATTCGTTGAAGGATTACTTATTGGAATAACCGAAATTAAAAACAAAACCAACAGGAGATTCGCCAGATAATCTCGAAGTGGACGGGTCTTTTTTTTGCGGAAATAACTTGCACGCATTGCGAGATAACATTAAAAATTCTGCATAAAGTCGCACTGGCGAGTTGCAAATTGTGGACAGAAGTGGCAAAACATCCGTTTGATTTGGGCGAAGATAATTTGCTAGCTGAACTGATAACATTTATACGAAGTCCAAGTATTCACCGGACGTTCAGCGCAAATGAAAAGGCCTATCATGCATATGAAAATGCAGAAAACTAACGTGCAAGTGATTTAGATTGCAATTATGTTTATTGTGACTGCCCTACGGATTTCGTGAATCGCATAACAAAGGTGAAGCCAAGTTAGCATTCGGATTAGTGAGCCCTATTGTCTAATAGCACTGGTGTGGTGGAAAAGTTGGCCAGAACGTTTTTGGGTATGCGTCACTTTTTCTTGGACAAACGTTCTTTGTTCCAAACGGACGTGAGATCCCTCGTAAAAATGTTAGTGAAGATATGAATTTAATGATATGAGTGGAATCTAACATAAAGAGGCGGGAAAGCTTTGTATGGTGATCTTTTGGATTGACCGCGAATTGATGCTTGTCTCAGGAATCAGTTGCGTTCGCGCTCAGTGTCGCTTGTGGGGTGGTGAAACGTTCTGTGCTGTTTGTTCCGGTTGTACTACAGGCAAAGTTGTTTTGGATTCACAACGCCAAGAGAGCGTCAAATCAGTCTGTCCAAATGCCAACGGAAAGTTAATTTTAATCAGGGATTTCGATTTAGTTTTAGAAGAAATTGGCGAATGTGACAATGGATGGAATAAGTCATAGACTACAAGGATAGAAAATTTATAAACAAAGTTCATCATTATAACCAGCCTTCAACTTTAAATTTTTGTTTGTGTAACGTAGTGACATTAAGGCCAAGGAGCTTAATTTTTCCAAATTACAGGAGATACATGTTTTATTAGCATCTCACCACATCACCAGCGGGCGCCCGGAGTGAATGTTGGGGAGTACCAATTTTTATATTAATTAAGTTGTATTTACATGCATGAATATTTATAAATTATGTATAGAAAAATTAAACACAATGAAGTGCTAAAGTTGACACAAAATCGGTCTTTCCATTTTTACCATTCAGACCGGGTATAGGACCCGGTACGGTGGCAGGCTCACCCCATAAAACATGAACCAGCCGCCGGATACATAACTAATCTCCTTTTGTTTCAGGTGACTTCGCGGGTTGAGTGGCCCAAGCAAGGTGCCTCTTTATGACATAGAGTTATGCAATCGAATTGCATAATTCTATGGCATAAATTGGTCATCGGGGTACTTTTCTTCTGATGGGAAGACTAATGCGAGTTAAGTTACATGAATTTTCCACTCAGAAGAAGAATACCTGGCCACTGCAACAAATATGGATTTTAATCCGGCTGGGTGGGTGCGCAGGGGCTCCATCACCACCCGGTTGCCCTTCGCTCATTTGTGGGCCATGAGCCTCTCCGGGTAAGGACGAGGTCACCCTGCTTCCACTTCTTTTTACTTGTTACACTTGTTCCATGAACAAGTCCGTTGTCCCTGGTAGAGTTGCCTACAATTTTTGCGACTTCGGTCGCCTTGTTTTGTTCGACCCCAGAAATTCGTGAGTGCGAAATTCTTTGTAGTGGGTCCTTGTGCTGGGGGAATGAACCCGCCCCACGACACCGCAACGCTAGCCTGCCAGCGCATTCACGCGTCCCCAGACAAGGGCATTCTCGGCAGATACCGACATCTTCTTCTGCCGAGGCAGCAGACCATCGCTGCAGTCCTTTACGGACAATTTGAACTTACCTTTTCACTACAAGCAGAGGGAATCATATAGTTTGGAGAGCGTAAGTAATTTATCTGTTAAATTTGCTTCCCACATGGACGAGTACACAGATTCTCATTGCTCGTCCATTTATTTATATGCCTTTGTCCCAATCATACCATACAAAGAAGCGCACTTTCCACTCTTCATCTGCTGCCGCACTTTCAAGTTCTATTGTATTCCAATCACCTCCGCCAAATGCACTTTTACTTGTCTTCGCATTGAGACTCGGATTATCTTATTACTTTTCACCGTCCTCGCTGCACTTGTCCGTTTACATTCGTTTCAAATCCTGAGTTTGCTAAGAGGGATTACGAACGGAAGTTGTCTATTGAGAAATTGTCACTCTCAATTAGAAAAAATTATGGCACGCAAAAGTTTGAAGGCCAGACGATAAGATAACTTCACCATTGCTGCCATATTCCTTTTTTTATCGATTCTTGGTAAATATATGCAGTGTTGTCATGGGTCAAGCTTAAAAATTCCCGTATTTTCGGGAAATCAGAACCCAAATATCCCGCCATTTTTACAAATCAAAGCAGTTGACGACAATTCAAATAACTCGCTTTATTATTGTTTTTAACCCAAACAAAAATAACAACATAAATATAATTTGAAAAAAGAAACTATAACTCCATATAAACTTAATAACAAAAATATAATATGAAAAAGAAAATAACTAAAGATAAATTTAAGGAAAGTTTTGTTTTCTTTTCCAGTTTATGTAGGTATCTTACTAAACAGACATGTTAACATTGTGAAGCTTCAAGTGCTTATCAGTAATATGAAAGTATTGATAATTTTTCATTGAGCTTCTAATTCTACATATGGAGTCAAGAGAAACATCTGCGATACGATTTCGTTTCTTTGATTTTACATCAGTTATAATAGAAAAAATTCTTTCACATTCCGCATTGGAATGTGGAAAAGCCATACAAAGCCGTGCCAAGTGGCAAATGTTCTCAAATAAGAATCCATTGTTAAAATCTTTAAACTCTGACAGCATTTTCCAAAACTCTTCGATTTTCATGCTAACTATTTTAGACTTTTCTTCTTCTGAGAAATATGTACAAATATTTCTCAACTCATAATTGGCGTTATTAGCATTAATAAGTTGCCCATAATTTTTTTAATAAATTATTTACATTTTGTTCGTATTCTATATCTAAAATAAAACTGGGCTTAAAAAAGTTGAGTTCTTTAAATAAATGATTATTCAATGGTAATCGTTTTTTGGCTTCACGAACTGAAATTTTCTAAAACTCAATGCAATGCGTTTTTATTTGTAAAACATTTTCCATACTTAAATGTTTTAAGTGCTCTTCACATTCAAGGCCAGTATATATATTTTTAACATCTAAAAGATATTCATTAACATCAAGATCAATATTCGATATCGCTTCATGCTGAAACAAAATTCTTGCACAATTGTCTGTAAATTCGAGTGCTGTTCGTTTGTAATTCGTGAACTAGCAATTCACTGGTTTGATATAAAGCATTAAATTTATTGAAAAACTGTAAAACATAGTTGAGGAATAAAAAATATGCTTTAATATTGGGATCTTTCTAAAAGTACATTCCAATTTTCTAATATCCGACTAACACAGTTAAACATGCAAAGCCATGGAGTTTTACAGAGTTGCAAGATTTTTTTTAACATTAACTTTGAAATACTTTTGCATTTCTGCTAACTGTGCACACCTCTTGGCACTACCTGAAATGTAGCTATAAATTGCATGCATTAAATCTTCGGCTTCTTTTGGTTGTGCATTACATGCATGCGTGGCAATTAAAGCCGCAGAGTGGTACGTACAATTAAACAACAAGACATGTGGAACATCTTTTTTCAAACGGCTAAATACGGAATTATTACGCCCTATCATGGTAGAACAATTATCTGAAGCCATTGCAATGATATTCTTCAAGGGAATCTTGTAACGGTCTAGTTCTTTGATAATTAATTTATATAAGACTTCAGATGATGAGTCCTTTGCGTCAACAGGTATTAATTTTAATAATTCCGTTTTTACTGGGAAATCATCTGATAAGTACCTCGCTAGCAAACATAAATGCTTTGTAGTTGTAAAGTCCGTTGATTCATCAATTAGAATTGAAAACGGGATCTAAAAGTAAATTTAGGCAGCAATTCATGGTAAAAATATTCAATTATTATACCTTTTGCAGAGTTTGAATCAATCTCTCGTGCTCTTCTTTAGCGATTAAATTTTGTATGATCTTCGTACATTTACCTCGACCAAAAGTCACATCCCTGAGAATCATGGAGTCGGGGAATACATCTTTTAAAACGTTGACAAGATCATCAGCAATGACTAACGAAACATTTTTCAAGGCAAAAAATGTCGCAAGTTTTATCTCCGCAGTTTTCACTTTATTCCTGTGAGGAAGATTCTCGTCTCTGTATACAAAGGAGTCTAATGTGCCAGTTATTTTCATAGCTTTAGCCTTATTCTTATGCTTCACTGATTCACTGTGTCTTTCTATTTCACTTTTTCCGCCCTTGTACTTCATGAGGCAGTATTTGCAAAATAAATATTGTTTAGCCATTCTATAAATTGTTCTTTCGAAATTAAGTCTTTGTTCACTTTTTTGGGTTGTCTTATACGTTTATTTCGAACTGGTGAACTCTCTCCTTCACTAGATGACATTTTTTTTCAGTCTTAGTTATCGCACAGAAATTTAGAAACAGAAAATTCGTTGACAGAAAATGACAGATGATTGTGTGCACAGCTAAGCAACTTGTATATTTTAAAAATAGTGCTGCCAAGTGCGAGCTCTGTAGCCATTTAACTATACGAAATTCGTTGACAGAAACTGACAGATGATTGCGTGCAAAGCTAAGCAACTTGTCGATTCAAAAAAAGTGCTGCCAAGTGCGAGTTCTGTGGCCGTTTAACTATACAGAAATTTCGAATTCATTTTTCCCGCCAATTCATACAAAATCCCTTGATCCCGTACCACCTAGAGAAATCCCACAAAATGGGATAAATCCCGCCACTTGACAACACTGAATATATAATGAAGATGAATTTTTGCTGCTGTGGCTGTATGTTGTTTCAAGTTGCCGGTTGAAGAAGCTTAGGTCGGTCTCAGATGGAGTTTATTGATTTCTGCAAAATAAATTTACTATTTTTCAGCGCCTGATACGAGGCTTCACCGATTTACTGGCCGCGCTTTGTCAAATGCTCAATTGTTTGCTGTTCACTTGCAATTACTCCAAAAATTGGTTGTACAATCACACAAAGAAACGGAACAACTCACTTTACACACTTCCCACGGCATTTTTGGCCTGAATGGAAACACTTGGGGTCTGCTTTTCGCACGAAGATTTTGGCCTTTCGAACCGTTTTCACGTCGCACGATTCCGTTCCACTGCCGATTTGACTAGAAGCCAAGCCCGTCCAATGAACATATGTAATGTGACGCCTACGCCCGGGAATCGAAGTGATTCCGATCCCGAACCCTGGCAACCGGCCAGATAGGTATGACTTCGAAGTGCAAGCGGACTTCATCTTTCGTGCGGATATCATTGCGCAGAAAATATTTTTTTTTTCAAATATTTATATCTGTGGATATAAATATTTGAAAAATAATATTAATTAAACACCGATACATTTCGAAGCATATCTATCTGGCAATGCCGCCCACAGTTGCCATCAAAACATCGAATGGATGGAAGCGTGTAGGCTGGTTGGAAGTGTCATTCGGAGATAACCTTTAAAAGTGGAAGTGCATTTTAAGTTGCAGTTTGCATATTTTTGTTTAATTTATTTGGTTCGGGTGTTAGATGGCCAGAGGTTCAACAGTTGCTTCGACCATGCGTCTTTGGTGGCTTTAAAGTGATGATTCATTGAGCATTTAATAACCGCCAGGGTATCGGCATTCCATCTTACAAGCTAGAAAACCAAAATAAATCTCTCATTGAAGAGTGGAAAGCAGCCATTACGTTAACAGGACTAGCAATTTAATGTCGGTTGAATCATCACGTAAAACTAATGTGTATGACGGCAACCATAATGACTTATCAACGAATCTTAATGGTATTGGGAGTGATACAGACAAAGCACAAAATGATTTAACAACGATGGCAAGTAGCAATAGTTACCTGGAAAGTATTGGTGCTAGTAACAATAGTAGGAAAGATAATAAAATTGCAAATAGTCAACGGAAGCGAAATTACGATAGTGATTCGAGTGAAAATAGCAGTACCCACGGTTGTACTTTACGTAACAATAAGAATTTGAAGAAAAAGAGCGTCGTTCGTCGGTCTTGTCAATTGATCTCAACGGAGAAGGCACTCAAATAGCCGATGAAAGTGATGATGAAGAGATTTCTGCGCATACAACCATCGTTTCAGCCCCACCTGTTTCCAGCAACCAGCGAATCATGACGAGGAGAAAATCGGCTCGAAACCATCAAAACGGTGATCACTAATTTAAGGACTAGAATTATGTTGGACATGATAACAAACAATTTTTGCAAATTCCTACAATCTAATGCAATACTCTAAACTCAATGTGCATGGTGATTGGTTCGAAGCATACGGTATTGAAGAGAGTGTTTGCTTTTTCATTTCTTCCTTCCGAATTTACTGGCACAGTGGAAATTGCTTTACGTGCCGGGCACGCAATTTTGTTTCGTCTTAACAAAAAAAAAAAAAACTTGGGTAAATAATGGTATGATGAGCTTAAGCTTGTTGGATAGAAATCTTCGTTAGAAAATAAGTGACTTTTTTTTTACAATGCGGTGTTGTTAGTTGTCGCGTGCATTCGTTTTTGATAACGCTTCTAATGACTTCGGTAGTGACAAAATTGCCTAATTTCTACTGAATATACTACTCGTAGATTACGCAATTCATATGTAATGTAAAATGCGAAAGAAATGAACAAAAACAACATTAATATTGCAGTTCACAATGAGGCCTCATTAGTGTTGTGACCAACTCCCAGTCCATCCCATAAGTTTGTTTTTGTGTTTATGTTATTTAAGACGAAATTTTTAAGCAACACCCCCAATAAACGAATTTAGAAGACAAAAAAAAATTTCAAGAATGACATGTAAAACGGCGCAGAGTTTTTTTTGTTAAGAAAAAAAAAACTCATGTAACGTAGCATGTTTGTAAAGTAAACTTGTTTTCGACGCAAGTACAAGATAAAAACGAAATTCGTCCTTTTCTATAAAAGCAAACACGTTTCATAATCTTCAAAAAGTGTGTCACTTTGAACACATTAACTCTTATCTGAAAATTGTGTTATGGTTCTCTTTTATTGAAGAATACAATGAAGTTAAAATGAATTGCTGACCGAAAAAAAAACTATTTTAAGTTTTCCATAAAATTATTTTCAGTTTTAGGTTATTTTATTCATTAACCTTGAAGTATTTATTTATTCAACCTATATGTTAGTTTAAACTTAATTTGTTCATGCAACATACTTTAAATTTTCATCATATTTGAATAATTTTTATGTAATTTTTAACATGTTTCTTCATGATTGAATATGCTTGATTACTTCGTTCAAAGTACCAATAAAAGATCTTGGAACATTTTAGAATATTAATTATAGTTTTGAGTTGGTTCATAGCGTAAACAAATTTCGCTATATTTTTGAATTTATTTAACAAAAATGTTTCATTCGTTTGATCGTACACAAATAATTTATCCACTTCGCACTATGAAGTTCATATTGTTGATTTCTATAAATGCAACTATTTTAATAATAAAATTGTTTACTCCAGATAACATATGTACTTCGAGCGTAAAAAATTAAAAAAAAAAAAACAAAAAAAATTAAATAACTTATAAGTTAGTTAACTTCAAGTTTCTGACTCGATCTTACAAAACGCTATTTTTATTTTAACATTTTAATTCCTTATTAGATTTACATAGTTTTAACTTACTATTTCATTTCGCAAGATATTTTCTTAATGAGTTAAAAATTACATAAGTCCATTCCAGTTAACTTTGAATTCGAATTCTTTCGAATTGTAATTTTTAGAAATAATTTTATAATATTGTTATTTAATTTCGCAAGAATTTAGAATGAGTTTCAGCACGTCTAATAAGCTAAAACCAACTTTATATCCTATTGTATAAACAAATATGCTCACATAATTATTAACAATGAAATTTACATTACTAGTTAGCTCAAGATTTCGTTGTATCACACAAAGGATGAGGTTTATTTTCACGATGCTAAGTAATAATATCTCTATTCCGTTCAATAGCAACAACTCTATATAATTTCTCTGTTTATTAGAATTTTAGTGCTCTATTAGAAGTAGACTACGCGCATATGAGATTAAAAGAAGGAATGTATTTTTATCAGTTTAAATAATTAAAATGGATTGCTAAATTTAATCACGACTTTCCTTTTCAGTGGTTCTTCTTTTTCAGCGGGAAAGGAAGTGCAGGGTAGGTATGCCGTCGCGAGGGTAGGGTTTCGAAAAATCCGCTGAGGTCGGTTTCACGTCGCGCGCGGTACGCGGTACCTTTGTTGTTTTGTCGTTTTATTAGAGTAGTTTTCGTCGGGTTGAGTTAGAGTAGCATACTTTTCGGTACCGCGTCGGAAATTCGGGAACGCGAAATAAAAATTAGCTTTTGTTCTTTGACTGGTTATAGGAAGAAATACGGAGTAACGTAAAGTAGGTTTCTTCTCCGTATGGTTTTGTTTTGTAACGCGTTTTGAAAACGGGCGTGTACAGGTGGCTGAAAATATGTAAATGAGCGTAACCCATTCGGAGACCCGCGACCGAAATCCTCTCCGAACTAGCTGGCCGACAAGCAGCCACCGTGTGAATGGGTTACGGTGCACGGATTGGTTGACCGGTTGGTACCATCCGTTGGCACTACTCAGACTTAACGTCTAGAACCGATGAGAGGTCGGTTCCGCGTGCGGACCTAAAATGTTAAAATCATTACACATAATCAATCGATCCATTATCACGAACGGAACGAGAATTCTTAAAAATTCGCACGGACCATTCCTTTGTTTCACTTGACTGACAAGTTTTGTTTCTAATGTGTTCAAGGCCAGTTTTTAATTCGCTTGGACACAATTCTCACTTGTTAAAGCAATGTTTATAATCCACAATGTCTAAGAGAAACCTAAAATCAAGGTAGAAGTTGATGAGATCTTGTACTAAAATGTATCAGAATTAAATTCTATTCCTTTGAACACTGCAGATTTTAGCAGTTGTGAGTTTTCATTGCAGTCAAAAAATTAAATTTTAATATATGTACATGGTGTTTACAATGTATGCAAGAAAGGGTGAAGTACAAAAACTTTTAGAAAAAAGAGAAGCGACTTCAAAATGGATGAAATAAATTTTGTGGAAGCGGTGCCAAATCAATTTCCCTATTTCAACATAAAAACTTCCAACATGTGCACCATCACAAAAGCAACGAATTAAAAACTGATATAGCACCGCTTCCATAAAATTTATGTCATCCTTTTTAGGGCATTTTCTAGTCGGTTCTCTTTTTTTATAAAAGTTTTTTTTTTTAGTTTGCAAAGTGGAGAGATTTGTAACTATGAAGATACTGACAATTTACTTTATAACAAACAATTCCTTTTATTCATGCAATGCATGTGTTAGCACCTTGAATGTTATTTGCTTCCTCTCGATATCTGCTGTTTTATGGTGCATATTCTTTGACCAATTAAATTTACATAAGATAAGCATGAAATACTAAAATCGAAATTATGCACTTGTTATATGCCACACACAATATTTTAAAATATATTTCCTTTGCAATGATTCAAGCCCTGGGTCTGCCCCCCATAGAATTTGTGGAAATGTGTGCGCAACCCCAAAGTCGAAATGGTCGTATTAGCCGAGATAATATTACAAACCAGTAAAACGACTTAGCTCCAGCATATCTTAAAAGGATTGTGCAAGGGCGAGTTGAAGTGCGTTATAAAAATTTTACTGCTTTGATTCATGGAAAATAAATGATACACATAAAAGTGAAATCATTCAATTTATCGATGTTTACAAATTCAGACAAGCAGAAAAATTTTAGGTTTCGAGCGGATTGTGAATTGATGAGGGAGAAGAACAACACATGCATGTGTGTATTCCTTGTTGCTCGCAACATATGTAAGAACATATCGAACGAGATTACTCAAATACTCTCAGTCTGGGCAGGCTGTTCTGTACACAACAATATAAAATTACCATATCCATTACGTGGAAAAATTTGACATACTCGTACAGTGTCCATGAAAACAAACAACTTTTATCACTCCTCAAGTTTGCATTTACGACGAAGGAAATTGACAAACTGCTATCGAGGCTGTGAACCTCTCCTTGTGCCTGAAATTGGTACGGGAAGAACCAGAAGTTATTCTCAAATTTAAGTACCTCATTTACAAGATTTTAATGCTCTTTCAGGGACCAATCAGAGAGTGAATATAGACTTGGAGTAAATTTTTCCTGTGAATGCCAACTTTCCCACTCTAAAAGAATTTGAAAACAAATCGAAACTGTGGATATTATCAACGAAATCATCCTCGAGCGTTTCAATGTTTAGAAATACTTGTTCTTGATTCACTTCCACTTTAACTTTTGGTGCTCCTAGTTACCACACAACAGAAGCATTTCTGCAAAATAATAATTTTTACTGTCCTTGAACTAAATATCCTCGTACGTATACTTGACGAAATTTTCTGCTGACAGCATTTTAATGCAAAAACTGAATCCTTGGTACACTATTCCTGGGTATATAACCTACAATGGCTAAAATATTCATAACAGTAGACCTCAACTAATATAAGTAGAGCCTGTGGACAAAATAATGAGCAGAACTGGAAGATGTTGGGAGCAAAAACGTTGACGAAGAACTCTGGCCAGTTGTTATATATTTTATATGCCCGGCACAGGTACTGAACTTTTAAATGGAATTAGACTTCGGTTGTGAATTTTATATGTGACGCACATTGGAACAAGGACACTTAAATTATCGGTAATCGATACAATACATGACGGGATAGCTGAAATCTAATATCTAACTATGCAAGAACGAAATAGCCAAAGGGTTGATTACTATTTTGGTTCTCTCATGGAAGGAAAAATTTTAAAAATGTTCAATATATTGTCCCAAGAAAATATAATGCACGAGAAAACGTTTCAAAGGGGTTGATTTATTCTAAATTATATCTAAGGGATAACACAGAAGAAATATGAGTTTCAAGTTTAATGAATTCAATCAGTCTATTTTCGTGTGGTGATTATATGTGGCTACTAGAGGAATTCAAAGCTTGAAAGATTCAAACCATTGCACATGAGTTGAAAAACTGTTTTCTATATTTCCCCAGAAGCTGCCGTTGGAAAATTTCTAGAGCCTGCTTATAAAAATCCATAGAGAATAATTTTATAAAGACGCATAATTACAATACTTCATGGAAAATGAATTAGAGCCCTTTACATTGGATTGTTCGATAATTAATGGCTTTTTTCATATTTTTCAAAATTAATTTATTTATACTAACAACAAACATTAATCAATGATTTATTGACCATTTTGTTGGATGACCTTTTCCCATATTTCGATAAGTTGAAAAACTCCACGTTCGAGGAAGCCTTGGTTTTTAGGGTTTTGTAAAATAATTTTACAAAACCCTTCTAAAATCGCGTCCTGTCTGTCCGCCTGTCGGTCTGTCTGTCCGTCCGTCCGTCCGTCCGTCCGTCCGTCCGTGTGTCACAGCAGTTTTTCTCGGAAACTACTTAAGCTAGAAGTATCAAATTTTGTATGTAGGTGTAAAGTGGTGATCTCTTTAAATTTCAACTAATAAAAAATTTTATAAGGTATTTAAGGGGGGTCTCCCCATGTAGGGGAGTGACCCCCTGAAAAAAAAATTTCATTGAAAGTAGCCGATATGGGTATCAAATGAAAGGTTTTGATGAGAACTTTTCAAAACAGGTCTTAGTTTGGCAAAGTTTGTTTCGAGGGACGCACAGGGAGGGGAAATACACGAAAAAATTGTGTCCCCCCCCCCCTCGCGATTGGAGACCTTCCATCCGAAAAATCTGAAAAAAATCAAGAATGTATGCCTTGATGAGTACAACAACAACAAATACGTGAGAACTCGCAATTCACTCAACTTTGTTAGTAATAGTATGATTTATCGATTTTATATTTTCATGAATAAAATCTTAACGGTACCTTTAAATTCACTGAAATTCAGTACGTAGATGTCTATTTATAAAATTGATCTATCCTGACAATTTCATAAAGATTAAATTATATTTAGCGAAGCTATAACGGTTTGAATTTTCCTGTATTACTATGGAACAATATGCGCTGCATTTATTACTATGGCAACATATGGCTGTGGAACAACATGCGCTTTTTACCGACTCAGACACTACAGTTTTGCTGTGATTTGCATGAAAATTTCAGGAATGATAGGTGTCATGAATATCTTTGAGAATCGGTTCAGCTAGTGGTATCAGTAATCGTAAAACAAAATGGTGGCTGTTTTAAATGCGAAGATTGAATAATTTTGAGTTATTTTTTCCCAACTTCAACGTTTAAGGTGCATGCTTTGAACACTTGATTCAATTTAATGAATGACTGAAGATGAGTACCTACAATTAATGCTCATAAGTGAAACAAGTCAAGGAGGTGGGAGAGAGCTCCTAGTAAAAGGGTTCTATAACCATTCTAGGATTCCAAAAAATTGGATGATAATAGTACAGGAGAGTGGCCCCTGGAAAAAAATTCATCAAACGTAGCCGATATGAGTATGAAATCAAAGTTTTCATGGGAGCTTTTCAAAACAGTTGTTAAACTGTAAGTTTTAGCTTCACTGTGGGCACGGGAGGGGGGAGAAATACATGAAAAATGTGCTTCCTCCGTCGCGGATGGACATCTGAAATAATTATCAAGGGAGATATTTATGAGTATAACAATACCAAAAACCTCAGAAGTCGAAATTCGTTCAACTTTGTTAATAATAGTATGATCTTCGTATTTCATATTTTCTTCAATAAAATCGTCTTTGACATGTTTCTTGATTTGATTCGATCTGGTGACTGCATTTTGTAAATTGAATACAAAACCCTTCTGATATCAGCGTAGGTCTGTTTACCCAACTTGTTAAAAGCGAAGAACTGATCCTACTCATTTCTAACAGCCTTGTCGGAATCAAAAGTTTTACCGTTTAAATGGTTTTAAAGAGAGCGAACAATGGTGGTCTGATGTTGCTAAATCAGGGCTATAGAGTGGATATGGCATCAGTTTCCAATTGAGCTCCATTAATTTTTGACGGGTTATCAAAGAGGTGTCGGATGGC
The DNA here is from genome assembly GCA_963969285.1 of Odontomyia ornata. NCBI lineage: Eukaryota > Metazoa > Arthropoda > Insecta > Diptera > Stratiomyidae > Odontomyia > Odontomyia ornata. The sequence continues at coordinate 292,854,726 of OZ017739.1, read as the reverse complement.
GGTATCATGATAGAATATCATGCCTTTGTGATTGGCCAGTTCAGGACGTTTTTTCTTGGTTTCTTCATTCAATTTCGATATTTGACGACAGAAGACATTCGAATCAAAGTTACAATTTCCGAGTTCGGTTTAATTAAAAAAAAAACAATTTTTGCACTTTAAATCCGACTTTGTTCAGCGACGGTTACAATTCAACTCGCTTAATACTATCGCTTACCTCTATTTATAAATAATCATCAATAAAGTCTTTTATTTTCTTGGTTATCAATAAATTCCCTACTTATAAATAATCATCAATATTATTTCGAACAATTTAATGCAACGTTCGTATTAAGCAATAATTGCTGTACAAGTTCTTTATGCAACGATTGCATTTACCAACATACCTATGGTCAATGTTGTCGATTCAATTGGGTCATTGGTTCAGGTAAGTAGGCTCATGCAAAAGACAAATACTAGCGGTCAATGTACGAAAAGGTGAGTATGAAGTTGAGTGTGATAACTCCTCCCTCCTTAAAATCTGTGTCCCACAGATCAAAAGGATAATTTAATGGGGGCAGGATATGTGTAGGCTAGGTCTGATTACAATGTGTGCTTAGTACGTTTCGAGCGGAAAATGAACACTAAAAGGATTGCAGCCAAGATTACGACTATTACAAAAGTCAAAATATTTGAAGCTAGAGGTAAAGTGCTATTGAAGGATATATTCTCTAATTTTTCCACATTATTCAGATGTAGTTTGTGCAGGTATTGGAGATCTAGTTTCATTTTGTTTACGGTAATATTGTTATTTAAACTAGGGGTAGAAAGATGTTGTTTCCTCGCTAACGTAGCTTACGTCATTAACACAGACTGTATCATTTTGAAAGTTTACTAGAAAGGGGTCGTCGAGGTTTCTAGTTGAATTCCCGAAATTGAGATTTCCGTTGAAATTTGTGAGATATAAGGTATTACCATTAATGAGTTCAATTACCGGCTTACCGGACAACTCATAATCGCAAGATGCAACTATTCCCTTTTAGTACTTGAAAAAGACATTCATTCGTGTTTAGTTTCTTTAGTTAGTCTCTTCGACAGACGATGATTCCCTGGATATTGAGGCACTAGTCCATGATACCGTATATCTCTTTTTGCGTTATGAATGGACTGGAGTAATTCAGATAGATTCTTATATTATTTTTTATGGTGGGACGAAATAAAACATGGTTGTAGTCTCTGTTTTCCGTTTTTGGTATGCAAATGACATACAACAGGACAGGGCCTTTTACCACCATCATGGGCGCTGCGTATTCTATTGCTTGAATTTCATTGCTTAAAGGAAGAGTTTCGACTTGGGAAAGGATATCGTTAATTTCCGTATTACCTAGTAAGTTTGAATTTACTATACCCTTTTTCGCCATTTGACCAGCCCAGATTATTTCCTGAATTTCGTCTTTAAGAATTAACATTTTATTAAAGAGCATCTGTTTGAATTTGTCACTATTATGGGAGCTGATTTCAGAAACAATAGTATTGTAACTATCCACTAGTTGTGTCGATACGCTTGTTACATATTCATTAATTTTAAATTGCTTATTGTTGTTATTTACTATTTTGTTCTGGCTCTTTACTATCGCATCCCAATCTGTAGCGTCTGGACTACCTGCGATCCATTTCGTTTAATCTTCTTTGATTCCTTGTCTCGCAGCTGATCGAACATTCCCTTAATTGCCGAAAGTTGATGATTAAGTTGGGGTGCTTCGTATCTTTTAAGGTCAATAGTGTGGATAATTTTGAAATTTCCATTTATTATTATTCCAACGCCATTTTTGGTAGTTACGATCGGACGATCGTATTCGTAAACGTCGACAGATGGGTGCGCGCTGTACAGGATCAATCTGAAATAGAAGAAACATGCTTGATGTCGGAATTATTGATTTTTGTTCCTGTTGTTGTGGTGATAGTGGTTTCGTTATTTTGAGACACTGTCTCCTTTTTAAAAAGTGGTTTGTTTTTTGACTTCATTTGTTTATTGGCGATAAAAATTACATCACCGGGCTTGTATGTTTTAGGTTTAACTCTTTTGGCGTTGTGGTTTTTCAGCTGCTGCTTTTGTTTACACATGATTTCATATTTCACATCCTTATTCAGTTTATCCCCAAAGTTTAATAACTTTTGAAAATTGATGCGCTGTTCCGTAGCAAAAAATATGTCAACAGGTTTCTTTTCCGTCACAGAGAATGAATGGAGTTATTATATCTATCAGGCTATGTTTACGATTACCTCCAAGGAAAGGTCCGAATATTCCTGTTGAAGGCATCTCATTATTTCCAAGACAGTGGAGTGAAGCCTTTCACTTTTCTGGGTTGGCGTCAAGTAAACGGTTATTCCTAATGATTCTAAGTAGTTTAGAATGGTGGGACTAATAAAACTGCCTTCATTGTCTGAAACAAGAATTTGAAAAACAGAGAAGTAGTGTAGTACTTTTATAATTTTGTCACAAGGATGGCAGATTTGTTTTTGATTCGAAAATTTTTGCGAATTTACTGAATTTGTCAATACAGAATAAAATTTTTCACCGGAAATTTCAAAAATATCCAAGTGTAGAATTTCAGCTGGATGGCTAGTAATTGGTGTTTCCTGTAAATGCGGTTGCTGTGGATGGCAGTCGTAATTGTTCAAGTTGCATACATTGCAATTTATGGTGTATTTTTTAATAAGTTTGGTCATCCCAGGAAAATAATATTTTTCAAGGATTTACTTCTTGTTTTCAAGATGGTTTCTGTGTGCTCTTCGGTGCTCTTGCTGTATCACTTGTAACGTATTATCGTCTGCTAAATCTTGAACAACTCGTTGTGTGATCCTTATTTTGTATGTGGAGAAATGTTCTTTATATACTTCTTGGAGTAATTGAATATACTTTTCTGGGATTGTAGTACCATGAATCACATTGGGACTTAATTTCTCCTTCAACGTTTCGAACAATTTAGCCTTATTTATAACCTTGATTTGGATATAATGACTATGATACCTAGGATATGGTTCCTCATAAGCGCTGACTTTTTCGCCTATAGAAATAATTATTTGGTTCCTGAATACATTTAATGGGGCTTCACAATGTGGTATAAGATCTGAGCTATCCTCGCTTGCGCTATGTGCTGTTGCTGAGTCAGGTGTTAGCACGTTTATCTCAGTTGGGTCGACCGGTAGCCTAGATAAAGCATCAGCCACCACGTTGGTTTTGCCTGGCTTATACACAAGTTCATAATTGAACTCTTCAATCCGAGCTTTCCAACGTTTTAGCTTTGCATTATGATTCCGATTACTTAGAGCAAAGGTGAGCGGCTGGGGACCCGTAAGGATTCTCACTTTCTTCCCATACAGGTAAATTCTTAATTTATCTAGTGCCCAAACCATTGTCAACATCTCCTTTTCGTTTGTAGCATAATTTTCTTCAGTTTTATTTAACGAACGGGAAATGTAGGTGAAGGGTTTATCTTTTCCGACATCGCCTTGCAATAATACTGCTCCAATTGCCTGACTTGATGCGTCTGTGGTAAAGATAAATGGCTTCTCGAAGCCTAGAAATATTAATACTTATGGGGACGTGAGTAGTTCTATAATGTCCTTAAAAGCCTTTAGTTCCGGCTCACCATGCTTAATGTCAGTTTTTTTGCTTTGATTCGCCTTAATCTGCGCATTTTCACCCCTCGTCAGATTAGTCAAAGGTTTGCCAACTTTCGCGAAATCTCTTATAAACCTTCTATAGTATGAAGCAAGACCAAGGAATGCTTTTAAATCCTTTAGGTTAGTTGGCGGTTTGATGTACTTTATCGCAGCAAAATTCCTTCTTGGGAGATGACATATCCCAAATATTCAAGCTGAGTTTTTAAGAAGGTTGATTTAGCCAAGTTAACTTTCAAATTTGCCGTTGCAAGTTGGGTGAGCACCGCTTCCAGGTTCTTTAGATGTTCCTCTTCTGTTTCACCCATGGATCACCTGAATAAATAGACATAGCATACCTTCCCAACGAAGTGTTTCAGGACGTCGTCTATCATCCTTTGGAAGATAACCGGACTCTTAGATGGACGTATTATTCCATCGTCAAGTATCTTCGATATTTGATTCTCGACTTCCTCTCTTATGCAAACAGGATAGGGGTAAGATTTCGTATAGATTGGATCTTGTGTTAGCGTTTTAATCTCTGTCCTGACATTGGTATCCACTATTTGGCTATCGCTAATTGGCCCGAAGAGGTTCGAAAATCTATCCAATAAAGACTGGAGCTTATGCCTTGTATCATGGGTCAAATGCTCATTATTGCATTTCATTATGTTCAGCTGTCTAGATTTTTTAGCCTTTAGTGAAATACGAATGTTTGGTTTGATAATGAGTTCGTCGTTTTTCCTGTCAATGATGGCTTCCAGATGCCTCAATGTGTCGTCACCAATAATACCATCAAACGATGTGAGTCCTGGTAAAACAAAAAAATCTATGTGTATCATTTCCTAAACTTTTAAGGAATGAGCCAGTAACCTTCCTGGCTGTGGGTATTTTTCCAGCGACGGATCGAATTTTAAAAGGCTTTTCAACGGGTTTAGAATTATAAGCCAACTAAGGGGAAATAAAATTTTTATTAGCACCGGTGTCAACAAGAAACTTTAAAATCCTGCCGTTTTTATCAGTGTACTCTATATATGGTACGCTAGAGAGGCGTCCATCATAAAATTTAGGTGATTTTCCTCATTATCATCGAGGGAATCTTCGAGGTGATCCAGGTAAGCACCTTCTGCATGTTTCGTGTCTTCGGCACTGCAGCAATCTTCAGCGTTGCTATCCTCTGTTTGTTCCTGAACCTCCAAGTTGTATAAGCGTTGGGCTTTCCTTAGGAAATTTGAAGGTCGTTCGATCTTTTGTTGAAGGGAATATTTGTAGGTCTGTTGATATAATCCACTTAACGCGTTTGATTGGATGGATCGACTTCCATAGGAACAGTGGGCTTAGGGTGAATAGGCCTTGGTGGAGTGTAATTTTGAGAGGTTGGTGCCATAGCTCTCTGGTGAATTTTGTTGTAGATTTGATTCCTTTCCTGAAAACCTATTTGCTGTCGGTGGGTACTGGCTTGGCAACATTAGAGTTAAGCCGAAGATTTTTGATCTGGTTAATGGGTTCTCAAATTGAATTAACGAAGTGTCCCTTATGGATAGTATAATTCCTAAAGTTCAAATTTTGTAACTCCAAGCAGGAAGGATAAGCTTCTGGGAGCGTTTGGGGTTTCTGGACTACCAACATTCGTGACAAATCTCCATTTATACCACTCATGACAACATCCAGAGCTCTGTTCCGATAATTTTCGGATCGTTTCACTAGAGAAGTCTTCGGTTTTAATTTTATTTATCAGCAGTGAAAACTGGTGATTCACTGCAGTGTAAAACTCATCTACACTCTGGTTTGTTTGTTGCATCGAGTGTAGTTGATGCCCCAAGGTAAGCACATCACCTTTATCCGAGTAATGAGGTGATAAGCATCGCCTAATGCTAGACCATTCATTATCGAATATGTTATACGATATGAGAGCAGCATCCGCTGGCCCTCTTATCTTTTGGCGAATGTGTTGTAAAATTGCCCTGTAAATTGTTTGTAACGCACAATATTGTAATCTCTTGAATTGGATTCGATATTGTGAATTCAGGACATGTATTGAACTGGATTTCCATCAAACACCTGTAGATCTCGCACACAATCAGGGAGTTTCCTAATCTCATCCAGATCCTTTTCTGTCTGAGGAGACGCTAGCGGTTGCACTATCGAGGAAGGAGTACGAGCATTGGAAGTTGATTTTTGCCCCAACGATGCCACTCTAGCTTCCATCTTCTTCAATAACTCAACACTCGCATTGACCGTACCACTTAGTTCCCGAACCGACTGTTGTAAAGCTTCCATGTCTACTTAATATATTTCACCGAAAATAGGAACGAATTTGGGAAGGAAAAAATGCGAAGTTATTGGAAAGACACGCGCAAACGAAATTCGCGCTATAGTTTTTATGAGCTTATATACACTTGCACGAGATCAGTTTTTGTTAAAAGGAAATTTTGATTTCAGGCATTGACCACAGTTCACACAAAATTCAATAAAATATAAAAATATATGAAAATATAATTCGGTTACTTAAGGATTGATATTGGTTCTTTTATTGTTAAAGTAAGTTTAAATTTGATTTTGGTTTTAAGTGATAATAATAATTTCTTAATTTGATTCAATAAGCTTTATGGAACATGAAAACATTTATGGAAAAATAGAGGCAAGCTTACATTAAATAAATAATCGCCATTTGTATCCTCCTCCTTAGATCGGGCACTCCGTAGGTCTCCTTTTTGGTGCAAGCCGTTGTAATGTTTGGTATGCACCTACTGCGGTTCGGTTGATGTCACTTTATTTGAGGGATATTCTCTTTATATGGCAGCTTCCTCCTTTTACCACTTTTTACTGCTTGAACGGATACTATAGTTATATCGATTTACTGAATCGCGCTTAACGTGGTTCGCGAGCTGGATGCCGTCAGCACTATGTTCTGACGGGAATAGCGTGCGATTTATGAGAATTCATTGTTTGCTCACGGATTTTCCAACTACCGAAAAATCACTGTGTTCTCACGGGAACAGTATAAATATATCGGTCGCTTAAAACTGTTTAAAAACCGAAAAAATACTTTTAAAAAGGTTCTTAATCAATGTGTTCTCATGGGAACAATGATTTGACTACTCGGGAGCCAATTACAATTTCCGGGTTCGGTTTAATTAAAAAAACAGTGTTTGCGCTTTAAATCCGACTTTATTTAGCGACGGTTACAATTCAACTCGCTTATTATCACTTACCTCTATTTATAATTAATCATCAATAAATTCTTTTATTTTTTTTGGTCATCAATAAATTCCCTAGTTGTAATAAATCATCAATATTACAATATTTCGAACAATTTAATGCAACGTTCGTATTAAGCAATAATTGCTGTACAAGTTCTTTATGCAACAATTGCATTTAACAACATTCCTATGGTCAATGTTCTTGATTCAATCGGGTCATTGGCTCAGGTAAGTAGGCTCGTGCAAAAGAATTACTGAGTGTATAAAAATGCACGAGCAATATATTGTGACAAGTACTAGTGGTCAACGTACGGAAAGGTGAGTATGAAGTTGAGTGTGATAACTTCAATAGTGTGGTTTCTTGGAAGTAGCTCAAAGTAGACTTTACCCTTGTAATCCCACCACACAGAAAGTATAATCTTCTTTTGGTGAATATTGGCTTTGGATGTAGATTGAGGGGGTTCATCTTGCTTGGCCCAATATTTTTTTCATACTACATTATCGTAAACAATCTATTTTTTACCACCCGTTATGATTTTTTTTAGAAATGCTTCGTTTTTGTTCAGCAAAGAGTTAGATGTATTAATGCGTTTGGTGAAGTGGATTTCCTTTAATGCGTGAGGAACCCAAACATCCAGTTTGTTTACATATCCAAGCTGTTGTAAGTGCAAGTAAACGATTGAATTCGATATGATGAGCCTTTCTCTGATCTTTTGAGTTGTCTTACGCTGGTTAGTTTCAATTTACGTCTATATTTTTTGGTCGGACGACCAGTGTGGGGTGCATCTTGCATTTTAAAATTTCTAGGATGAAAGCGAGCAATCCTACGCTGACGCTGACGTTCAGTAAGGCAGCCCTCACTATAAACTGCACACAATTTCTTTCGAGAGCGTGCACCGCATATTCGCCCTTTTGGAAGTAAAATAATAAAATATGCCAATTATGCTCTCTTTGATTATCTATTTTCAAGTTTGGTTTAAACCAACTTGTTGTTTACTAATGACGCTGAGTTTATGATCACAGATAGCCTGAAGTCTAATCTTTAAACTAGTATATAGAGGAAGGGGGGGTTTGGCAAGACGGGGTCCTTAAAGTATGAAGAGTCATAAAACGGATATTTTCATGTAATTTAAATCTTTATTAATTTTAAATTACTCCTACATAATTCATCTTTGGAAATAAGGAACTAAAGAAACTTTTCACTAATAGAAAAATCAGAAAGTGGCCAATTATGTCAAACATGTCCAACACCCCATCTTACCCTTTACGATGGATAAGACGGGGGACCTTATGGGGCAACATGGGGTATGGGGGACACATTCTATCTTTGTGTGCAAAACTCGCAAACAAATACTGCTTCGTCATCCTTGTCATCTATGGCAGCACAGCTACAGTGTGCCCAATTCCCGCATAGAGAACAAGAATCTAAGTATTTGTCCATGACAGTAAAAACACGGCACATTATTTTCATCATTGTCACTTTCTGATGGAGAATTGAACTTTTTGTTGGTTTCCTTTCTGTTGTTTTTCTTAGGCAATTTGGTTTTCTTATTCTTTTTTTGCTCTTTTGCGTGCCTTTTTTTCTTCTTGCTATCTTCTGACAGTGTCTTTTTTTTATTGTTAATTCAATTCTTTTTTAAATAGGTAAGACGTTATGATAGCAGATTTTCGACGTTTCCTTGGCACGTGCGAAATTTTGCAAATTGCAGGATAAGGCATCACTTGTTGAGGGCTAACAACAGAAAACACTGATTGGTCTGGTGGAGTAGTTGGCCTATGGTCTATTTCTATATATCTTGTCCACGTTGAGCATCCGGGCTCAGGATTCATAAAAATTACAAGCACTGAACTATATGTTGTGATAGAGGGTGTCAAAGGAACAACAGGCGAATGAGATGATTTTGCTTCAATATCAGATGGTGCTATAGTAAAAGGCATGGTATCTATCAGTGGTTTATCAATAGTTTCTTTATCAAAATCGCCAACTGCCAAAATTGAATTTACTGTTGCAGCTGTTACCATCTCAGGAACGACGATTGGTCTATTTTGCGCAGTCGCACGGTTGTTCGTTGTCGTTGTTTCAGACAATCCTTCATTGATGAATAACCTGTCTGTTTGTGGGATATCAGTCGTCAATGATGGAGCAAAGTCACTGTCGGAAAAAACTGTTGGATCGCATGGCCAAATGCCACATTTCTTGAAGCCATTCACTGCCGTTGCCATTGTAGAAGCCTGAATAAAGGCTTTACTAAATATTTCTGCTACTTACCGGATAGTTGCGATGATCCCTGGGTTGCTGCAAAGCCAAGCTGTGATTTATTGGTCGTAGTATGTGCCTCATGTATGCTACATCCAGAACTTGAAGTCGATGAGTTGTATGAGGGGGGAAAAATAAAGTAATAACCCCATAGGTACGAGCTTCATCAATTAGGTCCAAGTTTTGTGTGTGGGTGCTGTGGCCATCTAACAACAACAATGCAGGTCGATCAACCGTTGCCCCACTAAATTCAATAAACTTCTTAAACCAGCCAAGGAATAATTCAGCTGTCGACCCGCCAAAATCGCATCAAACACCCCAAGCTCCAGAAGCAGCATTGAGCATTAACTGTGGGTCCATTCTCTTTAGTGGGAACACCAGCATTGGAGGCATGTATTGACTACTCGCACTAAAACATATTTCCACTGTTATTGTCGTATCCCTCTCTGCAGGAGTTATAGATCCCACTTGTTTTCTACCTTTTCGTGCAATTTTTTTTGACCTGGATTTTGGTACCACTGAAACTCCTGTTTCATAACAATTATACTTTCTCTCTGGTGTAAGCTTATGCTCATCATAAACGTTGCCGAGGAAATTGAAAAATTGTTTAACAGCTTTTTTATTAAAACTACCGGCACGTGCAGGTGAAGTGCTTTCTGGTTTTCGTATCGACAACTCTGGATGCCTGCTTAAAAACCGCTGCGCTCAATCTTTGCCAGCTTCTTTTCTTTCAGAGTTGAAGAAATTTTGCTTTCCATTTTTTACTGCCAGAGTGTACGCCAAAGTCCTCAAATCTTTTGTTGTGAGCCCGTAAAGGCGACTCTCCATATCCATTATATAGTTGCAAAGCTCTTGCGATACATCATCAGTAAATGTGCGCTTTTTTGAGCCTTAAGGAACTTAAATCGAAGTTGCAGTAGTAGTAGGATCTTCTAAAGCTGCACAAACTACTTTAACTTTTCGTCCAAGGGTCGTTTGTAGCACAAAATATGTTTTCGCCGCTAATTTATACCCCATTTTTCCTTCGATTACAACATCTACCGCATTTTGCATACTTTGCTCACTTCAGTTTCCCCTCTCCGAATTCGTTTTATAATTTTTCACCATCCTGAAACAAGATTAAAAACAAGTTGGGTAGACAGACCTATGCTCATGTCAGAAGGGTTTTGTACTCAACTTACAAAATGCAGTAACCAGCAACGAATAAAATCATGAAACATGTCAAAGACGATTTTATTGGAGAAAATGTGAAACCCGAGGATCATACTATTATTAACAAAGTTGAACGAATTTTGACTTCTGAGGTATTTGTTATAGTTATACCCATAAATATCTCCTTTGATAATTTTTTCAGATTTTTTAGATCACGGGTGTCCATTCGAGAGGGGGGAAATACATTTTTCATGTATTCCCCCCCTGTGCCCCTACTGAAGCAAAAACTGTCAGTTTAAGAACTGTTTTGAAAAGCTCTCATAGAGAACTTTCAATTGATACTAATATCGGCTACCTTTCATGAAATTTTTTTTCAGGGGCCACTCTTCTGTACTGTAATCATCGATTCATGGCCTATTTTTTCGAATCCTAGAATGGTTACAAAGCCCTTTTGCTAGGAGCTCTCTCCTGCCTCTTCGACTTGTTTCAATTGTATGTACTCATCTTCATGGTATCTATCACTCCTGAAATTTTCATGCAAATTCTAGCAAAGCTGTAGTGTCTTAGTCGGTAAAAAGCGCATATGGCTCCATAGCCATATGTTTCCATAGTAATACAGGGCATATTGCTCCATAGTAATACAAGAAAATTCAAATTGCTATAACTTCGGTAAATACCATTCGATCTTTATGAAACTTTCAGAAAAGATCAATCTTATAAATCATCATCTCTATGCTAAATTTTATTGAGTTTAAAGGTACCGTTTAGATTTTATTCAAGAAAATACAAAATCGATAAATCATACTATTACTAACAAAGTTGAGTGAATTTCGACTTCTCATGTATTTGTTGTTGTTGTACTCATTAAGGCCTACATTCATGATTTTTTTCAGATTTTTCGGATGAAAGGTGTCCAATCCCGGGGGGGTACGCGAAAAGTTCGTACATTTCCCCTTCCCCTGCCCCCCTCGGTACTGATAAGGCAATTTTAAAACTTGTTTTGAAAAGATCTCATTGAGACCTTTCCAACGACACCCTACTCGACTACCAATGGTGAAAATTTTTTTTTGAGGGGTCACCTCCCTATATGGGGAGACCCCCCTTAAACGCCTTTGAAAAATTTTTCCACCCTTGAACTTTCAAGAGGTTACCACTTCTGACCTTTCTACAAAGTTTTATGGCTGTAGCTTCTATAGTTTCGGAGAAAAAGTGCTGTGACATACAGACGGACGGACGGACGGACGGACAGACGGACACAGGTCGTGATTGCAAAGAAGTTATGAAAAGCATAAACTGTCATAAGGAAATAATTGAATTTCTTGGAGGTGCAGATGTGGTACTCTATACCCCATCTTGCCCTCCAATGCTTATTAGAATAAAATAACATGCCTTTAATAATTAATTCAGAATATGGACACAAACATGTTGTTACCTGCTGGTGTAATCATTGATAAACAAGAATAACCTTCGGTTAGTTCTAGAAAACTAATATTGAGGTACAAAACACAATTGACGTATAACGCGGAAATCACAACTAACTTGACAAAAATCGAATTTTTGGCGCCAAAGCGAAAACGCGTGCACTTATAAGCCGGTCACTGCGCTGACTGATGAGCAACAAGACGGCGCATCATTGCAAGCCAGAGCAGCTGGGATTGATCGTTTGTGTGGCCGTTAAAACGCGTTGCCCCGTCTTGCCCGCTACCCCGTCTTGCCCCCCCTTCCCCTAATAATATAAGCCCCGCAATCACGACTACATGAAATATGCAGTTCACGTCATCTATGGGAGGAAAAAGAACAACATAAATTGTCGAACAACCCAATATTATTATTGGGGGATGTTGAGGGAGGTAAAAGAATATGCTTATCATCATATGCATCACTTTTTTTGCATTGAAACAATAGGGTGGAAAAATCGGGTTTTTCCGTAAAGCGGAAAAACTATGGGATATAGAGAAAAGTGAAGCATAGACAAAACGCGCATCAACAGAAGATTTCAAATGGCATCCACTACATTTAAATCCGCCGTAGACGGTCCCAAGCCCGTTTGAGAAAGGAGGAGGGAACCCCTTGTTTCCATGATTCTTCATCCTAAATTCCCCAACTAAATGGTAGCAAATGCTCTCGGGGTCGCACATTGGGTTTACCGGTTCCCCAAAAATGGGACATTAAATGCCGAGAAATGCTAATAACTGTAAATACATCTACAGCTCTGCTACTAAATCCTACTTACACCTCCTTTGTGGGGACTTAAGAGAGTAAAGGTGAATCTTCCGTGCCTGATAACGGAATCAAAGTAATAACCACGCCGTCGGAATGAAGGTTGGGCGACAGGCTAACTCCCCTTCCCTGGAAAACCCTAAAATGTTTCGAAACTACCTGTTGATACGTGAGGTACATTACTATACAAGTCGAGCCAAGTGGTAGCCTATGCGGATGAGATAAACGTTTTGCCACGGTCATTAGCAACTGCGAAAGAACTTTTCCTGAAACTCGACAGCAAAGCAAAACTAGTAGGGCTACAAATCAATGAAAATAAAACAAAGCTCATGACGCAGTCGAGGAAAAATACTTCAAATAGACAAAATACCACACTCGGCGAATAGAGTATTAAAAAAGTTAGCGAATTTGTGTATTTAGGCGCCAAAATAACTAAAACGGGTAATAAAAGAGACGAAATAAGCCGAGGAATACAGCTCGCATATAAAATATTTTATCCGGTTTTAACGATCTTGAAGACCAGTTGCATAAACAGGAAAGCAAAGCTCCAAGTATATAAATCTAGGATAAGACCTGTGTTGCGCTATGGGTCTGAATCTTGGACCCTAACCCAACCCATATTGAATGCATTTGAGCGATGGGTCCTGAGGCGAATAATTGGAGTGAAGCTAGACGGGGACCAATAGAGAATGCGATATAGCCATGAGCTGCATGAAATTTTTGACGAACCGGAGGTCTCAATGATTGTAAGACAGCAAATTTGTGTATTTGGGTGCCAAAGTAACGAAAACGGGTAATCAAAGAGACGGAATACGCCGAAGAATATAGCTCGCAAATAAAATATATTATTCAGTTTCGACGATTTTGAAGACCAGCTACATACACAGGAAAACAAAGCTCCAAGCATACAAATCTGTGATAAAACCTGTGTTATGCTATGGGTGTGAAACATGGAGCCTAACTCTACCATCCGCAAATATATTGAACGCCTTTGAGTGACGGGTCCTGAGATGAATAATCGTAGTGAAGCTAGACGGGGCCAATGGCAAATTCGATACAATCATGTTTTTGACGAGCCGGAGGTCTCAACGATTGTCAGGCTATGAAAGCTGCAACGGGCTGGCCACAAGAATCGTATGGATGAACAACGGATACCCAAAAAGGTATTCGTTGAGAACTGAAGGCTGGAGAGCAGTGGGGAAACCGAGGAAACTCTGGTCTGACTCGGTCGACGAAGACAGTTCATCGCTGCTCGGATTTCGGAATTGGTGGACGTGGTCAATGGACTGAGACAGTTGGAAGCGAGGCGAAGCGAAGGCCCGAGAGGGGCTGTGGTGCGACGAAGAAGGAGGAGAAGATATTAAAATCCAATAATTTGTTTTGTATTTACTGCAAAAAAACAACACCACTAGAAAATATGGAATTTCTCTGTTCTTGAATTGCTTATAATTTTTTATTATTTATTAAAATTTCACAAAAATAGCTAAACGTTTTAAGTTTTGATATAATTCAAAAGTGAGCAGAGGATGGATGCAGTTGGTTGCATAGTTTTCGCAAAATTCTTTTTATTTATATAGTTGGTAAACCAGTTGTTTAGACAGAAAAACGCGAATGTCAGAAGGAATATGTAGACACAGAATGATTTAATTCAAGAAAGCTTTAATGATAAGCGCAACAAATAAATTCTTGCTTTTGAAGAAAAATCACTGCTACACCATTTTATCCGGCCTAAATTTTCTAACAACGTTGCTAAAGTCTAATCTGAAAATTTGGGGAAGATCCAATGAAAAGTGCGGTGTATTTTTCAATAGAAAACTGTTGTAAATAGGCAGACATTTCTTATTTTATTCTTTTTTTTTGCTTTAGCAGATATTAATTTTAATTTGTAAAAGGAGAGTTGCAATTTAAATAATAAAATTTTTCAAACCCGACAACAAAGGGTTAACAAAAAAATGTTAACGAAGAGCGGAATAACCTCAAAAGGTTAAAATGATGTCATGGGAATCATGGATATGGGGCGAAAGATGCATAGAAAATATAAAATAAACGTCATCAGCATCTATGGTGTGACAGTCCTAGCCGAGCCTTGGCATATTTGATTAATCTCCTCCAATCATCACGAAATTACGACCTTGTCCGTTGTTCACTCCTAACAAGAATCTGTTGATAGCTTGTATCGTGTCTTCACATTGAGTCCTCGTGCTCTACCCATTAATGTCCTTTTGGGTAGCTGATTTTATCGATTCTTTCTACATGGCCCAAGGTACAAAATTATCTACATTTTCAAGGTTGTAGTCAGCTGAGTTCAGGTTTTGTCGAACTGGAGTCTTCCTCCTCATTTAAATTATGAATTTAGTTTTATTTTCTTCTTTAAAAGCCGTCAGGCCTTACTTTGTTGTATGAGCAGAAGCGTTTTGACTCCTTTGGGTTATCTTCAGTGTCTAAAGGATGTGTTGATGGGAATGACTTTATATAGTCGTAGGATGGGTTAAGCAGGTAGTACTAAATTAAGTTAGGTACTAAATTCGATCAGAAACTAAACTAGGTCAGTTTTTGTTTTGTTTTTGTTTTTTTGATTGTTGGATGTTTGCTTGTTCTGTTTCATCTCATTGCCGATTTTGTCGGAGAGTGTGGTCTAGTAATGACAAAATTACGTCAGAATTTGTAGCAGTATTAGACCACAGTGTCAGACAAAAATGAAAACGAGATAAAACAGAACAAACGGACATCCAACTATCAAAAAAACAAAAACCTAATGTCCCTCCAACTGGCCTAATTTATACCTGACCTAATTTGGTACTATTTACTTAACCCATCTTACGACTACATAAAGTCATTTCCTTCAACACATCTTTTAGACACTGGGGATGACTCAACGGAGCTAAAATGCGTCTGCTCACATACAAAGCAAGACTCAACGGCTTTTAAATAAAAAGGAAATTAGCCTGGGGATACTAAATAGAAAAAAAATTATTGACTACAATTTACATATTTTGAGTTTCATTAATTCTTAGGTCAATCCGGTTTGCTTCAGATTCTGGGCTCAAAAATGCTCTTCTAGCATCTCAAATTGAACGTGGCATAATATTGACGTCATCAACATATGCTAACAATTGTGTGGACTTGCACTCGAGGTTTCAGCTGATGTTTTTCTGATGACGTGTTCCAGCGCAATATTGTAAAGCACTGGGGCAAGTCTACTCCCTTGTTTTAAGCCTGATTCCATTATGAAGCTGTCCGTTAGTTTACTGTGACCTGGTACTCTGTGTTTATCATCCTGACCTTGACCATGCGGGCTAATATTGTTGGGACGCCAAAGTTAAGCATTATTTTGTGCAGCGCATTTCTGTCGACACTGTTGTATACTTACTTGAAGTCCACAAAGAGTTGATGCACATTAATGTTATATGCCTAGCACTTTTCGAGCACCTGCTTTACTGAGGTTATTTAGTCTATTGTAGTGCGTCCATTTCGAAAGCCCCCTCCCTCTCCTATAATGCTTACAAAGTACGGATTTAATTGTCTGTCTATAATTTTGGAGAGAACAGTAGAGCGATGCATCTACAACTTTCACACCTTAATTTGTCCCCCTTTTTGTATATAGGACATATGTTTTATACTTTACCACCAGGTAATAGCTTCTCTGGCCACATTCTGCATGTTAGTCGATGCAAAAGTTTGTTTAAATGGAAATCCCCGCTTTGGAGCAGTTCTGCTGGCATTCCATTTATTCTAGGAGCTTCAATTTTTCTGGGGTACCATGCTGCTGCCTGTGCTTTGTCTCTGGTTGATGTTGAGACTGGGGCATCTTCCTCTGCTTCATGCTGTCATGTCTTCGTTTAACTGATGAATTTTGGTGTTGATAGTCGGACGTTTTTTTTTTTCGGCACGTTTTTTATATTTTTTATATTGTTCTTGTTTGGCCAGAGTTGATCGCTGGGTGCATTCTTTGTACCATTCAGCTGCCCCTGCTACCTTATCTCTTACTGTTTTCCGCATGGTTCGAATGTGATCATTACTTTCTCCTGCCTGTGGGGATTTGTTAATGTGATTTTCCAGCACTGGCATGTTTTTGGACGTTACTGAGCTATCATTTAGCTTGTGCATGTTGTACCTTGGAGTAATTGACGCTCGTTGCTTACACCTCTTGGAGATGTGGCATCTGAACCTAACCCTTACAAGGAAATGGTCCGAATCACAGATAGCACCGCGGAATGATCGCGTGTCAAGAATGCCGATTGCGGCTCGTTTTTTTAATGTAAACATGGTCGATCTGGTTGAATGTGCGACCATCTTGGGATGCTAACATTCTCTTGTGAATATTTTGATGCATAAGGTGTTGTCCGTTGTCACTGATCCCTGCATGGAGGCTGGGTCCTCCGGTTGCTCGTCTACGTGCCGTTTCTCAACCAATTTATACATTGGAATCACCCAGAACTATTTTAATGTGGCGCGTGATAATTGACTAGCCATGCATTAAAGAATTATGTCTTGATACAAATTGCACAGAATCTTTCTTTAACGGGCTTGAAGTCGGTGATAGTTTGTTTAAATGTGCTGCCAACAATGAAAGCCACTCGAAACTCGTGGCATCCTTGCAGTAAAAATGCACTCAGATGAAAGGATACTGGCTGACAAGAGAAGGGAATGGAATGCCGATTTGTTTTTGGTGGGAGGAATGCGCAGCGACCACGACGGGTGATGAAGTGCAATCCCCTGATGTGGCCGTTTTTACCCTTGGAGTGCACGTGATCAATTCGGCCGTAGTTGGTCTCAAGCTCCGTTAAAAAAGGGGGAAGGATCTCTTCGTTTCCATAGCTTCAACGATTCCTCATCATTAACCTCGCAAGCGAACGGCAGCAAATGGTTCCGGGGTCACACATTGGGCCTACTGCTTCTTAATGCTGGGACATTAAATACCGAAAAACGCCAATAACTGCAAATGCACCTGTAGCTCTGCTACTAGATCTTACTGGCACGTACTTTGTAGTTATATTAGACCGTGGAATTGAGTCTTGCGCACCTGATTATGGAATTGAAATTAACAACTATGCCACCGGAATAGAGTTTGGGGGATGAGCTTACACCCCATCTCATTTGAAAACCCTACATTGTTTCGAAACCTGCAACAAAGCCTCGGAATGGATTGGATCTATGGCAAAGGACTATGTCCTTGGATTTTGGAATGTCAGATCACTAAACTACCTTGGCGTTGTTAAAGACTTTTAACAACAGGCCAGCCAATATAAATGATATGAACTGGAAATCCCGGAAACCAGCTTGACTAGAAGTTATATTCAAGATATGAGATCACATACAATATTTACAAGTGAAAAGTCTGCTGGAAAGCGAGAATTTGAAGTGGCCTTTAGTGTGGATAGGGATTTCAAATAAGACGTTCTTGATTTTAAAGGTAGTTAATGAAAGAATATGTATAAATCGTATAAAAATAAAATTCCTCGAAATTTTGTTGATAAACCTACAGAAAAGCTAGTCAACATCTTGTCTACAAATGACGCAAAAATAATTCTAGGTGATTTCAATGCTAAGGCTGGCAATAATCTATCTCCTTGGGGAATGACTGGAGGATATAGTCTCCACGACAAAACAAGCAAGAATGTTCAGCGTGTAATTGACTTTGCATGCAGCAGAAATCTAGTCATACGTTTGCTTTACTTCCCACATTGACGAATACATAAAATGACCTGGGTATGATCAAATGGCAAGACACAAAACCAAATCGACCATTTTGTAATCCAACAACGTTGGTTGTCGAGCATGCTTGACGTTCGTACATACCAAGGAGCCAATTGAAACGCTGATTATTACTTGATCAAATCAATCTGTCAATGTGTATGCAGCGAAGACCAGCCCTCTACAAAAATTGGACATCGTATAGCTCCAAACGGCATCTGTGGGGAAAAAATTTCATAGAGGCACAATATCAGACTAAAGCCTGGAGATGGGCTGGCCCCATTGCTATACAAATGGGCTCTGGAATATGTCATAAGAACTTACCTGTCGATACAAGAGGTACACTACTATAGAAGTCGAGTCAAGTGTCAGCCAATGCGGACGACATCAATATTTTGTCACGGTCGCTAACAAACGTCAAATAACTTTTCCTGGAACTCGACAGTAATGCAAAACTAATAGGACTACAAATCAATGAGGAGAAAACAAAGCTCATGACAAAGTCGAGGAAAAATGTCTCAAATGCCGTAAATATAACACTTGGCGAATACAATATAAAAAATGTGGGCAATTTTGTGTATTTGGGTGCCAAAATAATGAAAACTGCTAATGAAAGCGATAAAATATGCCGCAAGTAAAATATTTTATTCAGTTTTGACGATCTTATATACCAGCTACCTACACAGGAAAACGAAGCTCCAAGTATACATATCTGTGATAAGACCTATGCTATGCTATGGTTTTGAAACATGGGCATCCGCAAACATATTGAACGCCTTCGAGCGACGGGCCCTGAGGCCAATAATCGGAGGAAACCTAGATGGGGACCAATGATGAATTTTATACAACCATGAGCTGTATGAAATTTTTGACGAACCGCAGATCTCAACGATTGTAAACATGCGGAAGTTGCAATGTGCTGGCCACATAAATCGTATGAACGGGCAATGGATAACGAAATAGGTATTCGTTGGGAGGACTGAAGAGTAGAGACCAGTGGTAAAATCAAAGAAACGCTGGTCTGAGTCAGTCAACGAAGACAGTTCATCGCTGCTTGGGTTTTGAAATTGGAGGACGCGGTCAATGGACGGAGACAGTGGGAGGCATTGGTTGCAGGAAGTGAAGGCCCGATAGGGGCTGTACCGTTAGGAAGAAGAAAATTCCGCGGTATTGAGAGTATACTACCTTGGCCGTGGGGGTCGGTGAATGGGGATTTTTGAAACAAAAATTGTTCGAGAGCGGTTCACTTTCGGGTGGGAAGTCCAAGACGAGTTACACCTCCCGTTAATGTACTCAATGACTCTAGGGTGGAACTCCGATTTGAACGAGGTTTGGCACATTGATTGATGAGACCCTAAGATACAAATGTTAAAAAAAAATCAAAATCAAATGCATGCAATGGTGGCGGTGAGAAAGTAAGCGCAATTCGCTATTCAGTAGCAACTGATATGATGAATACTTTTCATAGCATGGAAATGTTGTTAATGGCTTAACTAGTAGGTATTTATACAAAAGACCATTTTCAGGGTGTATATTTAGTTGCCTTCCTCTCCAACAACCTTAAATATTTTTGGTCATGACTTCACTCCCTTAATGTTCTCATAAGTTCCTTAATTTATTGTAATTCCTTAACAACGCTGCCACTAATGATCAATCTATATGCAATATCTGCCGTTTTGTTCATGGGATTCCACGTCCACCTCTCATTTTCTTTCAGCACATTTAGTTCATTTTACTTCAGTTTTAACCTGAGCTCTACAGAGGTTGTATATTTTGTCAAATCACTGGACGCAATTGGATCTGTAGGGCTTGGTGGCTTTCATAAATCTTTTTGTTTCCTTTAAGTTTTTGATTATATTCAATTAAAGTATTTCGACAGTTATTTTCCTAATTGCATGAAAACGTACCGTCGCGTGTTAAGGTTCGTGGCCAATAGTTTTAATGTTAACAGAATATGAAAACACACTGTCTTTTAAATTAACTTAAAAGAGTTTATTTAATAAGAATGCACAAAAATTAATTCCCCTATTTTACAAATCACACTTTAATTTACTTTGCACTTGTATTATCAATTTGTGTTCCAACTATCTTAAAATATATCACGAAAATCTTTTACTTCACTATCAATCAATATCGCCTTTAATTCGCGCTCTACTCTTATCGTAGTTTTACTATAACAGCTTTACTATTGTAGTTTTTAATACTACTCTCTCCTCCATTCATTCAGCTCGGTTTTATATAGGGTTTCTAGTATATTGGCGAATATTCTGACGAGAACTACCTGAGATATTCGAGAATTTCTGAATACCCGCAGTGACGCTACTTTTCTATACTTATCATTTGTTGCATTAGTATATAAGTTAATTAGCTTTTGTATGTAGCTGCAATTGTAGCTTAGTTATTTTTTTCAAATTTCCATTAGCCTTATTTAACAAATCTACACTTCTTTCAAGACTTTACATAATTTAATAATTAGGTCCATTTGTAATAATACATATTTTCCTTCAATTTTCCTATTTTCATATCCACTGAAAAGTTTAGATGTATTATCAGTCGATTTTTAGGTCTTTGTAAAAAATTTTTTTACAAAGACCTACTAGTTTCGCGACCTGTCTGTCCGTCTGTCCGTCCGTCCGTCTGTCCGTCTGTCCGTGCGTCACAGCTGATTTCCTCAGAAACTATAGAAGCTAGAATGCTCAAACTTTGTGAAAAGGTCAGAAGTGGTGGTCTCTCAAAAGTTAAGGCCTTAACAAAAATTTAAAATTTTTTTAAGGGGGGTCCCTGCTAAAAACGAATTGGCCCTTAAAAATTTTTTTTAATCAAAGGTAGTCGCGTAGGGTATCAAATGAAAGGTCTTGATTAGAACTTTTAGAATCTGAAAAATCATTTAATGAATTAGGGGGTCCAGGGGAAGGCAAAATGTACCAACAATTTTTGTCCCCCTCCCCCCCCTCGCGATTGGACACCTTTCAGCCGAAAAATCTGAAAATTATCACGAACGTGGACCTTACTGAGTACAAGGGCAACAAATATCTTAGAAATCGAAATTCGCTCAACTTTGTTAATAATAGTATGATTTATAGATTTTACATTTTTGCCCATAAAATCAAAACGGTACCTTTAAACATCTTGAAATTTCGCAATTATATAGACTAACATAAGGTTTATATGTTCACAAAATTTAATTGAGATCGAATCATAATCAAGTGAGTTATAGCCATTTCAATTATATGGAATTGCAACAACAATAACACATGTTTATGGTTGATATAGGGTTTTCCAATAAGAGGTGTTATTTTGATATTAAAAGAAAAGTGTCATTTTTTAATATAAATGATCGGATGTTTATTTTATTATAAAGAAGAAGATATGCCGTTCATAGCAAAAACTAACATCAGGCAAATAACTACTACGACACGCTTACAGGACCATATCCTCTTCATGAAATTTTCCATAACCAAATCGCAAAGTGGCTGGCCTATGTCCTCGATAGCCTCACAAATTTATCTTTAAGGTCTTGAATCTACGCTGGGCTGTCGGCGTAGGCCTTCTTTTTCACGTGACCCCAAGGGGAGAAGTCGCAAGGTGTTAAATCACAAGATCTATTCAAAATAACACCTCTTATTGGAAAACCCTATATATGTATATTTAAATTGACTTAGGCACTTTTATTTTCTTGCAATTTTCATGAAAATTTAAGGAATAGTGATTAACTTGAATATGTTCAATTGGCCGAGCATTCAGAAAAATCAGTTAAGCTAGGTCAAAACGGCGGCAGCACATTTGACCTAGCTTAACTGATTGCATCTTTTGCATAAATGTATGATTTTGAACGATTTCATATCCAAGTATTGGACGAATAATTCAAATTATCGATTCACGCCATTAGAAAACTTATTTCTAACCCTATGTTGTTTACAAAGACCTTCTGGTAGGAGCACTTTCCTGCTTACTCAACTTGTTTCAAGTTAAACACTATTCCTTAAATTTTCATGAAAATTGAAAGAAAATAAAAGTGCCTAAGTCAATTTTAAATATATATAGGGTTTTCCAATAAGAGGTGCTATTTCGAATAGATGTTGTGATTTAACACCTTGTGACTTCTTCCTTTGGAGCTACGTGATAGAAAAGGCCTACGCCAATAGCCCAGTGTTGATTCAAGATATCAAAGATGAAATTCGTGAGGCTATTGAGCACATACGGCAACCACTTTGCGATTTGGTTATGGAAAATTTCATGAAGAGGATATGGTCCTGTAAGCGTATTGCAGTGGTTATTTGCCTGATGTTAATTTTTGCTATGAACGGCATATCTTCTTCTTTATAATGAAATAAACATCCGAATATTTATATTAAAAAATATCACTTTTCTTTTAATATCAAAATAACACCTCTTATTGGAAAACCCTATATCAACCATAAACATGTGTTATTGTTGTTGTAATTCCATATAATTGAAATGGCTATAACTCACTTGATTATGATTTGATCTCAATTAAATTTTGTGAACATATAAATCTTATGTTATTCTTTATATGTTTTGTAATGAATTTTCTCCTTTCAGATCGTACGCGGAACCGACCTCTCATCGGTTCTAGACGTTAAGTCTGAGTAGTGCCAACGGATAGTACCAACAGGTCAACCAATCCGTGCACCGTAACCCATTCACGCGGTGACTGCTTGTCGGCCAGCTAGTTCGGAGAGGATTTCGGTCGCGGGTCTCCGAATGGATTACGCTCAATTACAATATTTCAGTCACCTGAACTTGCCCGTTTTCCAAACGCGTCAACAATTACTCATCCAGAACGAGAAACCTACATTACGTTAGTTCTGGATGCGATCTATCCACAGATCTCAAATCAAAAAAACGCTACAAAATCCCATAGGCGCGTTACCGATTCACCGACGCGGTACCGAAAAATATACTACTCGAACTTAAACCGAAGAAAACTACTCTAAAGAAATGACGAAACAAGCAAAGGTACCGCGTACCGCGCGCGACGCGAAACCGACTTCAGCGGATTTGCCGAAACCCTAACCTCGCGACGGCATACCTACCCTGCACTTCCCTTCCACGCTGAAAAAAAAACGAGCCACTGAAAAGGAAAGTCGTTAGTTATCTAGCAATTCATGTTATTTTTATTCAGTTCCAAAAAAAAATTTATATAATTTTTCTATTAATATTTCTATTTTTATCTATCCTTATCCTGTAAGCTACTTTAATTAAATATCCTATTTTGTCGTAATCTGTATGAGAATTTTATACAATTAATCATTCGTGTTTAATATTAGGTTTAATGATTATTGAAAAATACGGTTAATAGCCATTTTACTAATCCTTGTTCAAATTTCAAAATTCCTTGACATTATTAAAAATAAGAGCAAATACAATAATAATATTATAGTATTAAATCGATAACCGTATTAAGAATAATTTATATAAGATACAATAAATGTTTCCTTCTGTTCCGTTTTACCCATTTATACTTTATTTTCATTGAATTCTATACTTTTTAATGTTTTCATTTAAAAATTCTCAAGGGTAAACATTACGAAGACGATTTCCTTAAAATAGATTTGATAATTATGTTTTCATAATTTTCATCCCTTCTCATAACTAGATCTTGTTTTGGATCGGAGTTTATCCCCGTTAAAAATATTAACAATTTTCTCTCTTATAATATGTGTCTGTATAATAATGTCACAAAAAAAATATTTCCCTTTATTTTGCTACACGAGAATTTATTTTACTAAAGCGTAAGAAATATTTAAACGCGTTTTGCAATTGTTGAAAAGAACGTGTGTATTTGTAACTACTCAAAACAAAAACAACAGACAAATTCCCACTTATTAAAAGAAAATTGTCTTAAAAAATGTTCCTATATCTCTAGCAAATTATGCACTTGTTGTTTTTAATTATTTTTACTTCATTCATTATCAATCCCCCTTTTTTTTTTTTGTCTATAGTATATAGTCAAAGAGACAATATTTGAAATAACAAACACAAAATATATGTTTCATAAGATACATGCATGGATAACAAACACAAAATATATGTTTCATAAGATACATGCATGGATAACAAACACAAAATATATGTTTCATAAGATACATGCATGAATAATAATCAACCTTATACGAGTAGATATGCTTTTGCAGCCGTATAAAATAAATTCTTTAAAATTGCGCAAAAATAAGATAAAATCAGGAAATCGGAAAAACATTATTGTTCATAATATTAATTGTTTCATTAAAAATAATAACATCATAATAGTATAGTATCGTAGTAATATTGGGTGTGTGTGTATATGCGAAATAAAAATTAAATTAATTCCTATGTAATAATCATCAATAATTAAATTAATACAATTACTATATAAAAGTATACCCTTAAACCCAAATTTCATGTTCTAGGCGCTTCTGACAATAGACTGTACAAAGCCAAACATTCAGAACATTGTTTCCTTCTTGTTATCAGTTGAAAAAGATGTATTTCCAATCCTCTTCCTAAATCAGGAATTATCTACTGAATGGCAATAAAATTATTACAATATTTGTCAAAATACCAAATTTAAATGAAAAAATATTCTAACTAAAGTAACAAATGCTAACCACCTTTCCCTACGAGTTTAGTTGGGTTAACCTCTTTGATATTTGTACCTTTCCGTATACTATTAGTCAAAAATCACTTAATGATATTATTCTAGTTTTAATCTCTTTTTTATCTTAAATTTACCATATTATGCACTTTTAGGATAAACACTTAATAGAAATCTGTGTATATTTCAGGAATAAACGTTGAAACAGTTTCGTTATAAAGGTGTTATTCGATTCATCTGTATTAAAACTTTAGCCGTTTGCATCGATCTGATAGTGTTACCAATAAAACTTGCAATACTTGTGACGAATTGATATTAACTTTACACTGAGTATGTTGAAGATTTGGTTGATATATTAGGACTGATTACTTTAACGAGTTGACTACGGATTAGATAAACAGTGATCTAACTGAATGCTGAATATGCACGTGTGTCGTCTCATTCCGTGTATCAAACAAGTGAGCTTCCTTTGTTTTAAATTTCACTACGTTAATATAAAAAGAGTAAATTCTTTTCTAAAATTTTGATCAAATAGTACTTTTGGAATAGGTAACATATTCAGCTCAAAGTTTTTGTAATCTCTTGAACTTATTGCGAATAAAAAACATTGTCTATTTCTCTGAGGTATTATGCGGTAAAATAAACGTCGAAGCAATTATAACCAAAAGCCCTTTTTACTTTCCAAAAGCTTTCTATAATGAATATTCAAGATATAGGCATATACTTTATCATCGTATGGCTTAGAAGACATTTATTTCGGCGATATCCTCCCTTCCTCCTGAATTTATACATATTTCTAATCTCTACGTGTGCTTGGCTGCCTGACCTAACATGTTATCTGGACTGTTTGTTATAACTATGTGTATATAAATATATTTTTATTCCTACGATTGAACAACCAAAGCGTTCGCCCGGCTCAACGTAAAACCTGATATGAGAAACAATTTATCTAATAGTTTTTTCCAAACACGTCGATCCATAAACCTGAGATATTTGATAATTTGGCAACGGCAAAATATAACTTTCCATTTTAATCGATACTTAACATTTGTAGCGCTTGTTATCTTAACTTTTCGACTTTTTGTACCCATGGTCAAACTCGGGGCAACGTTAAATTTGATGAGGTGATCAGCCGCTGCATAGCTTCGCAATAATAGCAGCAAAGCTCTTTATGGATTTTGGTTGCGACAGTTTTTTACATTCATAGGCCGCCGGCGGCTTAAACAATTGCCACAATGGTTTGGTGCAAACCTCACAAGCTGTTGGCATATGATAACGGATTTGGGTAAATTCGTGTCCTTTATATATAATACTGGTTCCGCGTAAAGGACTCCCATCTAATTGCTGATTTTGCTGATCGTCAGGTCTTCTAGCCTCACCTTCACCTAGACAAAATTTTCTAATATTTCCTAAGTCTTTCTTAACTAGACTAACCTTTTTCATGATTGGAGCCTGTTGATCTTCCTGCCGAGTTTGACAGAGCCCCATGTTCTAGCCTGAGGCAATGTTCCGGTGCATCTCTCAAGCGTTCGTTGTTCCTTTTTGTTCTCCTGAGTACGCCTCGCTCCGACCAAATCCTACACACACCCGATCGTCAACTAAAGTAAGTTAAGAGGTAGAAAAACACTTGAGATGTTCTAGACAGCACAACTTACGATCACGGACCAGCGATCACCACCAAAAAGTTCCGCTCTTTTCTTCGCCGCCATGTGGCTGTCAAAAATCCCGGTTGTCACCTCGGACAAAACATCTGTGTGTGGAATGGCACGCCATATGGCTGTCAAAATCCCAGGTTGTCACCTCGGACAAAACATCTGTGTGTGGAGTGGCATAGTTTTATCGATGGCCACGGTGGAGGGGCATTTCCAGATGGCTATGTCTCGAAATGTGCCGGGGTTTGGGATTAATTCTATATTTCGAATATTTATCTCCACAGATCGAAATATTCGGACAGAAAAAAAAAATATTTTCTGCACAACGATATCCGCACGACAGATGAAGTCCGCTGGCACTTCGAGGACATATCCATCTGGCCGGTTGCAAGGGTTCGGGATCGGAATCACTTCGATTCCCGGGCGTAGGCGTCACATTACACATTCCCCCCCCCCAAAATCGAAGTAATTACGATCCCGTCTCCTATATAAAAGGTCTTGGTTAGGGCCGTGGCGGGTCGAAGGTCGGTTTCGAAGGATAGGCTACAACCATGTTCGTGAAGACTCGACAGTGACTATATAGTAGGGAGTCGGGTGTTATTCGGAGGTCTTCGTCTAAGCAGAGATTGGGGTAAGCCAAGGTTTCTCGTGGGAATTAGTTGCACTTCATCGTCTAAGGTCTTTTGCGTGGTAAGTTCCCAGGGTTTTACCAGTCATGTCCGCGATGAGGTATCGGGTGGGGCTTATGACTTGTATGACTCGACACTTCACGAATTTCTTGTCTAGTTTGGCATTGTAATGTCGGGTGGCATCGCTCTGTCGGAAGTTTCGACGATATATTTCGTCGCCGGCCTTAAAGCCAGAAGGATGAGATCGCAAATTGTATCGCTCCTCTCCCATCCGTCTACTTTCTTCAATCTTCTCCCGCAGTTGATCTCGCAGAAGTTGGAGCTTTTCGTGCGGTTCTAGAACCACGATTGGGTCCTCTAGCGATTTCAGCTGCCGCAATAGCCGGTAAGCGCTCCCATGACAGATCATGTACTGGCCGAACACTGCGAAATACGGCGAAATGCCGGTAGTGGCGTGGTACGACGAGCGCAGCGCACTAGTGATGGCGGACAATTTGCGATCCCAGTCCTTCTGATTCGGGTGGACATAGGCGCGAATGGCCGCTATGAGCGTACGATTCAGTCGTTCGGATGCGTTGGCTTGTGGTGAATAGACGGCAGTTCGTTGGTGGATGATGCCGTACTTGGACATTAGGTCTCGGAATTTGCTGGAGGTGAACTGGACCCCATTTTCGGAGACAAGTTTCTCCGGAACTCCAAACATGTGAAAGACTCGGTTCTCCAAAAAGCTGATTATTGGTCCAGTGTGCATGTTACGTAGTGGTTCTATGATAGGGAATTTGGAGAGCTGGTCCAGGACCACGACAGCTCCCGTGTGACCAGAAGCAGATCGAGGGTAAGGACCGATAAGATCAATGTACAAGCGCTGGAACACGCGTTCGGGGACCTCAACCTTACCCATGGGTGGCCGAAGAATGGTGTTGGGCGCTTTAGTGCACTTGCATAGCTCGCAGGAGGCTACGTACGCTTTTATCTGTTGTGCCATCTTAGGCCAAAAGAAACAGGTTTTCAACCGCCTAAGTGTACGGCCGTATCCGCCGTGCGCACTTGTTGGGTGGTCATGAGCCCGTCTGATAAGATCAGTGGTTAATTCTTCGGGCACCCACAACTTCCACTGTTCTTCTTCTTGTATGGGTTCTCCGGATGCGTGTCCCATCCGCTTATAAATAAATCCATCCGTCAACCGCAGTTCAGGCAGCTGGGGCTGTTGATTCTGGATAGTGTGAATCAGTTGGGTGTAGCTGGCTGACTTGAAGGCAGGATGGTCCAAATCGATCAATTGGGGGCTGTCGTCCTCTTGGACCAACTCGGCTCCTTCAGGGGCGAACATTCTGGATAGGGTGTCGGGGACTACATGCTGGCTACCTTTTCGGTGGCGGATTGTGAAGTCAAATGCCTGTAATTTCAGTGCCCACCTGGCCAATCTGCCGTTGAGATCAGTCTGGCTCATTAGCCATTTCAGAGAAGCGTGATCCGTAACGATTTCAAAGGTGTGTCCCTCCACATAGGCTCGGAAGCGTTTCACTGCCAACACCGCGGCTAAACATTCTTGCTCGGAGACCGTGTAATTTCACTGGGCTGGGTTCAGCTTGTGAGACATGAAGGCTATAGGTCTCTCCTCGCCGTCTTGTGCAACCTGGACTAAGACTGCTCCCACCCCATGTTGACTCGCGTCACAATGGATTGAGAACGGTTTGTCAAAGTCCGGGCTGTGCAGTACGGGGGCTGTAGTCAGACTCTTCTTTAGCTCTTCAAAGGCTCGCAAGCTGGGCTCTTCCCAGACGAATTTACGTCCCTTACGCAGCATGTCGGTCAAAGGAGTGGTAATGGTGGCATAGTCACGTACAAAACGCTGGTACCATCCGCATAAACCTAAGAATCGGCGTAATTGTTTGGTGGTCTTGGGTAATGGAAAAACGTCAATCGCTTGAGTCTTTTCCGGATCGGTCTTGATATGGCCATGCCCAATGATGTGACCTAAATACTTCACCTCCGTCATCACAAA
This sequence comes from Odontomyia ornata, assembly GCA_963969285.1. Taxonomy (NCBI): domain Eukaryota; kingdom Metazoa; phylum Arthropoda; class Insecta; order Diptera; family Stratiomyidae; genus Odontomyia; species Odontomyia ornata. The sequence continues at coordinate 292,825,674 of OZ017739.1, read as the reverse complement.
CTGGCTCTTCCTTATGTTGATGGTTAATCTTGCCCTCCGGATGTGTAGAGCCACCTCCTGAAGCAGGTCGATGTGTTCATCGAAGGTCTCGGTTATAAGCAACAGATCGTCCAAGTACACGAAAACTTGGTGCCGCAAATGAGGTGGTATCACCTTATCCATAAGGCGCGTCATTGTTTGGGGGGCATTACACAATCCGAATGGCATGGTCACGAATTGATATAGGGGCCGACCTGGGACTGTGAAGGCTGTTTTCTCCTTTGAACCGGGGTCCAAAGGAATTTGCCAGAAGGCGTCCTTGAGGTCTAAGCTCGTGATGAAATGGGCTTTAGGCAATCGACTCAAAATGCCTTCGATCAACGGTAGAGGATATGCGTCCTTGACTGTGACGGCGTTCAAGCGTCTGGCATCTAAGCATAACCGGTCCTTGTTCGGCTTGACAACTAAGGTGACTGGGGAAGCCCACGCGCTCTGTGATTCTTCGATTACGCCTAATGATAGTATTCGATCCACTTCGGCATATAACGATTTTTCCTTCGCCGGAGATATGGCGAAATGTCTCTGTTTTATGGGTTTAGCGTCCCCCACATCTATAGTGTGGAACACCAGGGCAGTCCGCCCGAGACCTTCTTTCTCGTGCGATGGAAAAGCCGATATAGCCGAGTCAAGACGCAGTTGCTGAGTTACATCCAGGGTATGCCGTAATAAGTTAGTGGGTTGAGATTGGTCAGGAACGGTGGTGACGGACTCCAGGGTCGAACCGGAAAATAGTGCCGGGGCCAAGTTAAATTTTCGAACGAAATCCACTCCTAGGTAAAGATTCTGGGTTAACTGAGGTATAATGAAAAATTCCATAGGTTTAGTTACCCCTTTAAAGGTGACATCCGTCATAATTTTTCCCACTACAGAGTGACGAGTTCCGTCCGCCGTGCTTAACCAGGAGGTGAAATGACGGATTTGGTCCGCGTGCTTTGCCAGTACCTCCCCTGCAAACTCGGCAGATATGCAATTCACACTGGCTCCCGTATCGACTAAGCCTGATACTCGTTTTTGCAGGAGGTGTACTGACGCATATGGCCGAACATCATCCCTCAATAATTCGTCTAAGTATATGTCCTTCAACACTTTCCTCGACTGCCTGACTTTTCTCCAGAAGCTCCGCATCCGACGCGTGGCTCGCTTGCTTCGCGGTGGGACATTTGTGGCCAATTCCTCATGGAAGATGCGCTGTCGAGTAGCCAAATAATTCCGCAGTCTGACATGAAAAGGTTTTACATGCCAAGGAACTTTCGCCTCGCTATCATTCCCTTGCGCGTTGGCATCGGCGAAGGACGGCGTCGGTTGTGGAACTTCGGGAGAATTGTGGTTAGCGGTGCGAGTCAGCAGAGTTGGAGTCCTGTTGGGAGCGGGGTCATAACTAGTGATGGGATCTGGATTGGTTCGTCCGGGATTTAGGAGTGCCGACGGGTGGTCGCGGCACTCGGTGGCAAGTTTTTTCGCCCTTTGCAATTTGCACAATCAGGTGCGTATGTGTCGGCCTTCCCGCAGCGGTAGCAGAAAAGCGTTGGCTCCGCTGGACATGCATAGAACCGATGTCCCGGTTGTCGGCAGTTCCAACAGACCGTCGGGCTAGTAATTGCTTCAAGGAAGGGTCGATTAATCAATGCTGGGTCCTCAAGCTCCGGTGGTGCTCCGCTCCTCGGTACTGGTACTGGATCAGCAAGTAGGTGGTCAGCTGCCATCAACTCCGCGGTGTGATGATTTCGGGGATTTGGTCCCGTTATGCGAGGTTGTGGACGGAAGGTACCACGCCGCTCATCCAAGTGTTCTTGTCTGCGGGCATGGAGGCGCAATCCCTGTATGGTGTTGATGGGAAAATGCAGAAGGCTGTTCTGGAGATCCCAGCGCATATTCTCTCTGATAATTTCTACCAATTCGTCCTCGGGCATGGTATTTCGCAGGCGAGTGCTCAATCTCACTATACTGGTGTAGTACTGGTCGAACGGTTCGTGAGCGCCTTGTTTCCGTTTCTTTATTTGCTCTCTTAGCTCTCTCTCAGTGAAGCCATCCTCAAATCGATTGCGGAAGGCTGCACTGAAAGAGTGCCAAGTGGGACGTGGCGTTGATTCTTTAAAGCTCCAGTACCAGTCGGCAGCGTCGCCGCTGAACAAAAGATGTGCATGCCGGAGGAAGGCCGAGGAATCACCTCCCAGGGTGCTGGATACCAACGCTTGAATCCGGAAAAGGAACCGGTCCGCCGATATCATATCGTTGAACCCTGTAAAGTTCAGGCGCCAACTCTCCATGATACGAGGCGTCGGGTCTCGAAAAAGTGCCAATGCGTTCCCGGGGGGAATCACATCTTCTGTTGACCTGTTGTACTGTACTGCCTCGGGGGCTGGAGGTACCAACGGAGGTCCGGTACTGTGTCGCGGTCTGTATTCGGGAGCTCTGGGATCCATTCCCGAGTTCCTTGGAGGTGGGACCCATTGCTCGGATTGTCGGGAGTGGGGCATCGCCACACTGGGATTTGGCTCCCAGCTAAGCGGAGTTCTCACGCGGCTGGGTGGTTGGCTCAACGGGAGATTCTGGATCTTTCCCTCCAGGTTGCCAATCCTCTCCGACATATCCCTCATCAACGCCACGAGGGTGTCAATGGAGTGGGCGGAAGGCATGGTTGTCACCTCGGACACGACACTTGCAGCCGGAACTTCACCGCCTACTGCTCCTTGCAGGTCTAAAAGTGGTTGTGACGGTTCGGCTTCTGGAGCTCCTTTCGCCACTGCTCCACGCGTTGGTAGGGGCGTTCCGATGGGGACGTCTAGGGCGGTCCGCTCTATGGGTCGCCGACATAATGGGCAACTCTCTGACGTGAGGAGGAGCTGTTGTACACAGGCACGATGGAATAGATGTCCACAATCCAATCGCACGCTGTGTACCCCCTCCACTACGTCCTCAAAACAGATTCCACAGTTCGCGGGTTGGACCGTTTTGGACCGGGTCCACCGCTTTTCTGGGGTCCGCTTCGTTGCCATTTTTACTGGTTTTGGTGGTTGTACGTTTTACTGTGAAAGAGAAGAAATGTAACACTATAATATAAAAACTTAAGACTAACTTAGTGGCCGATAGTGGCGAGCTAATGATAAAGGGAAAAAAAAACGTATTTAAAGTATACTTTCCTTTTCAGTGGTCGACTCCTTCAACGGGAAAAGAGAGTGCGTGGTAATCTGCCGAAGAAAGGGTGCTTTTGGTCGATTTACGAAAGTTATCCCCATCCCCACATACATTACAAACCGTTTCTAATCTACGTTAAATGACTCGACGAGACAAGTGGTAGAGCTACCGTAACGACTTTGTACGCGGTCAAAATTCCCGACGCGTGGAAGCATTCCGGGCTTCGCAACTCCAGCATACGCCACCGAACGTTGAACCGATACCACTCGTCTAACACGCATAAGAAATAGTTAGAATCCTTCCGCGACATAAAGGCAAGGTAGCCTTCTATTTTCTTGAGAGTCCATGCTGATAGGTAAACCCATCAGACTGGCAGTTCCATCAAGAAAATAGAAGGTCCTTACAGGGGTTAGCCTAGGACAACACATCGGAAGGATTCTGTCGCGAAAGCAAAATCAAACAAAGGAGAGCGGAAGCTACAACTCACGTGAAGCGACCTCTAATGTGTATCACACAATTCCACTGCTCCTGATAGTGGGACTCGAGTACCAAAGTACCTTACATCCTCCGTAAAGGACCAACTCGTCAGAAGACGCGAAGTTCTTTCCCCCTTAGGATGTTTTAGGCCCCACGTTGGGCGCCATTTGTAATGAATTTTCTCCTTTCAGATCGTACGCGGAACCGACCTCTCATCGGTTCTAGACGTTAAGTCTGAGTAGTGCCAACGGATAGTACCAACAGGTCAACCAATCCGTGCACCGTAACCCATTCACGCGGTGACTGCTTGTCGGCCAGCTAGTTCGGAGAGGATTTCGGTCGCGGGTCTCCGAATGGATTACGCTCAATTACAATATTTCAGTCACCTGAACTTGCTCGTTTTCCAAACGCGTCAACAATTACTCATCCAGAACGAGAAACCTACATTACGTTAGTTCTGGATGCGATCTATCCACAGATCTCAAATCAAAAAAACGCTACAAAATCCCATAGGCGCGTTACCGATTCACCGACGCGGTACCGAAAAATATACTACTCGAACTTAAACCGAAGAAAACTACTCTAAAGAAATGACGAAACAAGCAAAGGTACCGCGTACCGCGCGCGACGCGAAACCGACTTCAGCGGATTTGCCGAAACCCTAACCTCGCGACGGCATACCTACCCTGCACTTCCCTTCCACGCTGAAAAAAAAACGAGCCACTGAAAAGGAAAGTCGTTAGTTATCTAGCAATTCATGTTATTTTTATTCAGTTCCAAAAAAAAATTTATATAATTTTTCTATTAATATTTCTATTTTTATCTATCCTTATCCTGTAAGCTACTTTAATTAAATATCCTATTTTGTCGTAATCTGTATGAGAATTTTATACAATTAATCATTCGTGTTTAATATTAGGTTTAATGATTATTGAAAAATACGGTTAATAGCCATTTTACTAATCCTTGTTCAAATTTCAAAATTCCTTGACATTATTAAAAATAAGAGCAAATACAATAATAATATTATAGTATTAAATCGATAACCGTATTAAGAATAATTTATATAAGATACAATAAATGTTTCCTTCTGTTCCGTTTTACCCATTTATACTTTATTTTCATTGAATTCTATACTTTTTAATGTTTTCATTTAAAAATTCTCAAGGGTAAACATTACGAAGACGATTTCCTTAAAATAGATTTGATAATTATGTTTTCATAATTTTCATCCCTTCTCATAACTAGATCTTGTTTTGGATCGGAGTTTATCCCCGTTAAAAATATTAACAATTTTCTCTCTTATAATATGTGTCTGTATAATAATGTCACAAAAAAAATATTTCCCTTTATTTTGCTACACGAGAATTTATTTTACTAAAGCGTAAGAAATATTTAAACGCGTTTTGCAATTGTTGAAAAGAACGTGTGTATTTGTAACTACTCAAAACAAAAACAACAGACAAATTCCCACTTATTAAAAGAAAATTGTCTTAAAAAATGTTCCTATATCTCTAGCAAATTATGCACTTGTTGTTTTTAATTATTTTTACTTCATTCATTATCAATCCCCCTTTTTTTTTTTTGTCTATAGTATATAGTCAAAGAGACAATATTTGAAATAACAAACACAAAATATATGTTTCATAAGATACATGCATGGATAACAAACACAAAATATATGTTTCATAAGATACATGCATGGATAACAAACACAAAATATATGTTTCATAAGATACATGCATGAATAATAATCAACCTTATACGAGTAGATATGCTTTTGCAGCCGTATAAAATAAATTCTTTAAAATTGCGCAAAAATAAGATAAAATCAGGAAATCGGAAAAACATTATTGTTCATAATATTAATTGTTTCATTAAAAATAATAACATCATAATAGTATAGTATCGTAGTAATATTGGGTGTGTGTGTATATGCGAAATAAAAATTAAATTAATTCCTATGTAATAATCATCAATAATTAAATTAATACAATTACTATATAAAAGTATACCCTTAAACCCAAATTTCATGTTCTAGGCGCTTCTGACAATAGACTGTACAAAGCCAAACATTCAGAACATTGTTTCCTTCTTGTTATCAGTTGAAAAAGATGTATTTCCAATCCTCTTCCTAAATCAGGAATTATCTACTGAATGGCAATAAAATTATTACAATATTTGTCAAAATACCAAATTTAAATGAAAAAATATTCTAACTAAAGTAACAAATGCTAACCACCTTTCCCTACGAGTTTAGTTGGGTTAACCTCTTTGATATTTGTACCTTTCCGTATACTATTAGTCAAAAATCACTTAATGATATTATTCTAGTTTTAATCTCTTTTTTATCTTAAATTTACCATATTATGCACTTTTAGGATAAACACTTAATAGAAATCTGTGTATATTTCAGGAATAAACGTTGAAACAGTTTCGTTATAAAGGTGTTATTCGATTCATCTGTATTAAAACTTTAGCCGTTTGCATCGATCTGATAGTGTTACCAATAAAACTTGCAATACTTGTGACGAATTGATATTAACTTTACACTGAGTATGTTGAAGATTTGGTTGATATATTAGGACTGATTACTTTAACGAGTTGACTACGGATTAGATAAACAGTGATCTAACTGAATGCTGAATATGCACGTGTGTCGTCTCATTCCGTGTATCAAACAAGTGAGCTTCCTTTGTTTTAAATTTCACTACGTTAATATAAAAAGAGTAAATTCTTTTCTAAAATTTTGATCAAATAGTACTTTTGGAATAGGTAACATATTCAGCTCAAAGTTTTTGTAATCTCTTGAACTTATTGCGAATAAAAAACATTGTCTATTTCTCTGAGGTATTATGCGGTAAAATAAACGTCGAAGCAATTATAACCAAAAGCCCTTTTTACTTTCCAAAAGCTTTCTATAATGAATATTCAAGATATAGGCATATACTTTATCATCGTATGGCTTAGAAGACATTTATTTCGGCGATATCCTCCCTTCCTCCTGAATTTATACATATTTCTAATCTCTACGTGTGCTTGGCTGCCTGACCTAACATGTTATCTGGACTGTTTGTTATAACTATGTGTATATAAATATATTTTTATTCCTACGATTGAACAACCAAAGCGTTCGCCCGGCTCAACGTAAAACCTGATATGAGAAACAATTTATCTAATAGTTTTTTCCAAACACATCGATCCATAAACCTGAGATATTTGATAATTTGGCAACGGCAAAATATAACTTTCCATTTTAATCGATACTTAACATTTGTAGCGCTTGTTATCTTAACTTTTCGACTTTTTGTACCCATGGTCAAACTCGGGGCAACGTTAAATTTGATGAGGTGATCAGCCGCTGCATAGCTTCGCAATAATAGCAGCAAAGCTCTTTATGGATTTTGGTTGCGACAGTTTTTTACATTCATAGGCCGCCGGCGGCTTAAACAATTGCCACAATGGTTTGGTGCAAACCTCACAAGCTGTTGGCATATGATAACGGATTTGGGTAAATTCGTGTCCTTTATATATAATACTGGTTCCGCGTAAAGGACTCCCATCTAATTGCTGATTTTGCTGATCGTCAGGTCTTCTAGCCTCACCTTCACCTAGACAAAATTTTCTAATATTTCCTAAGTCTTTCTTAACTAGACTAACCTTTTTCATGATTGGAGCCTGTTGATCTTCCTGCCGAGTTTGACAGAGCCCCATGTTCTAGCCTGAGGCAATGTTCCGGTGCATCTCTCAAGCGTTCGTTGTTCCTTTTTGTTCTCCTGAGTACGCCTCGCTCCGACCAAATCCTACACACACCCGATCATCAACTAAAGTAAGTTAAGAGGTAGAAAAACACTTGAGATGTTCTAGACAGCACAACTTACGATCACGAACCAGCGATCACCACCAAAAAGTTCCGCTCTTTTCTTCGCCGCCATGTGGCTGTCAAAAATCCCGGTTGTCACCTCGGACAAAACATCTGTGTGTGGAATGGCACGCCATATGGCTGTCAAAAATCCCAGGTTGTCACCTCGGACAAAACATCTGTGTGTGGAGTGGCATAGTTTTATCGATGGCCACGGTGGAGGGGCATTTCCAGATGGCTATGTCTCGAAATGTGCCGGGGTTTGGGATTAATTCTATATTTCGAATATTTATCTCCACAGATCGAAATATTCGGACAGAAAAAAAAAATATTTTCTGCACAACGATATCCGCACGACAGATGAAGTCCGCTGGCACTTCGAGGACATATCCATCTGGCCGGTTGCAAGGGTTCGGGATCGGAATCACTTCGATTCCCGGGCGTAGGCGTCACATTACAGTTTAAAGGTACCGTTTTGATTTTATGGGCAAAAATGTAAAATCTACAAATCATTCTATTATTAACAAAGTTGAGCGAATTTCGATTTCTAAGGTATGTTAAGGCCTTAACTTTTGAGAGACCATCACTTCTGACCTTTTCACAAAGTTTGAGCATTCTAGCTTCTATAGTTTCTGAGGAAATCAGCTGTGACGCACGGACAGACGGACGGACGGACAGACGGACAGACAGGTCGCGAAACTAGTAGGTCTTTGTAAAAAAATTTTTTACAAAGACCTTAAAAATCATTTAAGCTAGATTAAAATGGCAATGTGCATCTTTTGTATAAATTTGAACGACTTCATATCAGAGTATTGGATGAATAATTCAAGTTATGGATTCACGCTATTAGAAAACTTGTTTTTGACCCTAGCATGTTTACAAAGACCTCCTGGTAGGAGCACTCTCCTGCTTACCCAACTTGTTTTCTTATGTTTTCACTTTCTAATAATATTTGTACAAAAACGAAAGTAATAATATTTTTATCATAAAATGTCTGCTCAAATTCACGACAAATTAATATTTTTGAAAAATTGCCTATGTATGGTGAATTTAGCAATTGTATATGTTTTCAATCGAAAGTTGATGCGCATCGATGGAAAATTCTTCTAATTTTGGGTTTGATGGATAACCTCATATGAAATCGTAGTGATTATTCCATTTTTAGGGTTTTGTACTAAAATACAAAACCCTATTGCAATCACGACTTGTGTCCGTCTGTCCGTCCGTCCGTCCGTCTGTATGTCACAGCACTTTTTCTCCGAAACTATAGAGGCTACAGCCATGACACTTTGTGGAAAGGTCAGAAGTGGTGACCTCTTCAAAGTTCAAGGGTGAAAAATTTTTTTAAAGGCGTTTAAGGGGGGTCTCCCCATATAGGGAGGTGACCCCTCAAAAAAAAATTTTCACCATTGGTAGTCGAGTAAGGTGTCATTGGAAAGGTCTTAATAAGATCTTTTCAAAACAAGTCTTAAAATTGCCTTGTAAGTACCGAGGGGGGCAGGGGAAGGGGAAATGTACGAACTTTTCGCGTACCCCCCCTCGCGATTGGACACCTTCCATCCGAAAAATCTGAAAAAAATCATGAATGTAGGCCTTAATGAGTACAACAATAAAAATACATGAGAAGTCGAAATTCACTCAACTTTGTTAGTAATAGTATGATTTATCGATTTTATGTTTTCTTGAATAAAATCTAAACGGTGCTATTAAATTCAATAAAATTTTGCAAACAGATGACTTTTTATAAGATTGACCTTTTCTGAAAGTTTCATAAAGATCGAATAATATTTGACGAAGTTATAGCGATTTGAATTTTCCTGTATTACTATGGAACAATATGCCCTGTATTACTATGGAAACATATGGCTATGGAGCCATGTGCGCTTTTTACCGACTTAGACACTACAGCTTTGCTAGGATTTGCATGAAAATTGCAGGAATGATAGGTATCATGAAGATGAGTACATATAATTGAAACAAGTCGAAGGGGCAGGAGAGAGCTCCTAGCAAAAGGGCCTTGTAACCATTCTAGGATTCGAAAAAATAGGCCATGAATCGATGATTACAGTACAGAGAAGTGACCCCTGGAAAAAAATTTCATGAAAGGTAGCCGATATGAGTATCAACTGAAAGTTCTCTATGAGAGCTTTTCAAAACAGTTCTTAAACTGACCGTTTTCGCTTCAGTGGGGGCACAGGGGGGGAAATACATGAAAAATGTGTTTTCTCCCTCGCGAATGGACACCCGTGATCTAAAAAATCGGAAAAATTATCAAGGGAGATATTTATGGGTATAACTCTAACAAATACCTCAGAAGTCAAAACTCTTTCAACTTTGTTAATAATAGTATGATCCTCGAATTTCACATTTTCTCCAATAAAATCGTCTTTGACATGTTTCTTGATTTTATTCGTTGCTGGTTACTGCATTTTGTAAGTTGAGTACAAAACCCTTCTGACATGAGCATAGGTCTGTCTACCCAACTTGTTTTTTCTTTCATTTTAATTTCGAATTGCGCAAGTTCAATTCGGCAAATTATTTCATGAATTTTCATGCTTGCTATTATATTCAAGTACTGTCTCAATCAATATTTGTAAATAAAATAGACTATAGCTTTATTTTTACACAAATGAATTGATGTATTGAATTAAGACATGAAAGTGAAGAATTGTCCTTACTAAATTCTTCATCACATCATGGACCTAACCAAGGTTGAGGAGGCCATCAAATGGGAGTTCTCCAGCGTAAGCAGGGTTTTAAGTGATGCTGATACCAGAAAACAATGGGGGACAACATATGACCATCATCAACCTGACCAAGAAGGATACCGAACAACTTCTGAGTAAGGAAAAAGTAAGAATAGTGTTTATAATCTGCAGGATACGGCAAAGAGTTGCACATCTTCACTGCTTTAAGTTTCTTTGTTATGTTCATTCCGCACAGGGATGCAAGGAACCCCACCAAACATTATGGCGAAATGTCGCCTAGTCGAACTATTGGCGAAACGCATTTTCTTCGCCAGAGCGAAGAAAAGTCGTAAAATAGCATTTGCGTTGCGTTGAACTACAAACAAATCATATTTTTTTCCTCCGGTCGAAGAAAAGTCGTAAAATAGCGAAAATCCCGCGCAAAGAACAATAGAGAAATTCGATGCGGCGATTTGTTTGTAATCCGCCACGGTGAACCGTTTATGATGCGCCGCGGCGATTCGCCAACGAGGTGACATTTTGTTCTCAGGTAATTCGACTCCGGATCGCTGTCGAATTCGCCGGCGAACAAATTGTTCGACGTGGCGATACGAATTCGCATCGCCGGCGATTCGTTATGTTTGCTGGGCTGTATAATGGTGGCAAATCTACACCACAGTAAAATTACCCAAAACCTGCTTAAGTAATTTGTGAGGGACATGAGAGCCGAATTTTTGCAGTGCTGACTTCCTAGTGGAGGGCTTTGCATGAAGCGATTGATTGATATTCACGGACTATTTTCTTTAGTGTGAACCTAACACCGAACTAACCGATACCATCGTCCCAAGCCAAGCTGAACGCTTCAGAAGATGCTGTTTCCAACGCAGATGGCCATGCGCTCATTGGGGGCGACTTCAATGCTAAAGTAATCGAATGGGGCTAAAGACATATAAATAAATGGACGAGCAACGAGAATCTGTGTCCTCGTCCATGTGAGAAGCAAATTTGCCACATAAATAAGTTGTAAATAACTTACGCACTCGAAACTATATGATTCCCTCTGCTTCTCCTTCCCCTTTGTTTCCAGTCAGGTTTTTCTTTCCTCTCTTCAGAGGAATCACTTCCCCCACTGACACCCGCACACACCGACGAAATTTCATTTCACGTGCACACGATCGCGCCTTCGTTATTATTCGAAACACAGTTTGAGTACAACACAACAAACGACTCACACGGAAAAATCGATGGTCAAAGCAAAAGAAAAAGGCGCGAAAACGGTGAGAAAACTCATGTGTCAAAGCGGATGGAAAATTCGTGAATTTTTAATAAAAACAGTGAACTAAAGTGCCGATTTTATGCACGCGATCTTCAAAATTAAAAACTTTTTAAACGTGAACTTGTTTCGAAGTGAATAAAGTGCAAAAACAAAAGCATATCACTTCAAACCTCAACTTCACACAACTTTATCGAAGGTTGTTAATTGCTTCGGCTCTCACGACCGGTTGCGGATCCATCTATGAATGGGGGTTTACCTCAAAAGATCCGCGCGGAAAAGGAGTCAAACAGGTGGTGACCATGACAGGGCTTGTTGTGCTGAACACTAACATATGGGCTGTGAAGTAACCACACGCGACGTAATATTTGCCTTGGAGAGTATTAGAGGACTATTCAGCCAGTAATCATCGGTAATACTTGCTCTTAGCAAGAATCTGAACAAAAAGTTTGGCACAGTTACAAATGAGAGGAGCAATGAGAATTATATCTTTATATCCGACAGTTTCTGGTTTGGTGGTGCTAGTCATCGCAGGCAAGATAACCATTGCTCTCCTTGCTAGAGAGTGCCGTACTATCTACATGTATTGAAGCAAATACACGAGGGAGACAGTTACTGGCTAGAGACGACAACGCTCAATCAACGATTGGTAGGTCACAGTCCTGGGTGAATAGCATGAAGGCAAATGGACTGCACCCTTCCTTCCTGATATAAAACCACGGCTCAATCGAATGCACCATGAGTCTAATTTCTACCTGACCTATCCCTCGAGTGGGTATGAATGTTTTAAGTCTTACTTACACAAGATTGGTAGTCAGAGTCACAAGTACTTTATTCAAAAGTAATCGTTATAAATTTTCAGAGAATAAAAACCAAATTCCAAAAAAAATACGGAAAATGAATGGCCCTAATGGTTCTTTAATTTTATACGTTATCAATCAAAAACGTTTAATAAAAAAACTGTTAGATTTAATTAAAATTATTACATATTTTTTATTCCATTGGGTAAAGGAAAAAAAAACCAACCAATACTTTTCAAAAATTGATTATAATATTAACACAATAGTGAACTTTTACCCTACATTTAATATGTTGTGACCTAATTCTAATCAAGTTCAATCAAAAGTTTTATCTTGTACTCATACAATGCTATCACAATATTCTTAACCTAAGCGGTGAACATTATCTCTAAACGTAATAGTACCTATTCTAAATATTGAAATCTATCCATAATTTTTAATATAAACAAACAACAAAATGAAATGTAGCAATAATGAGCTGTAGCTCAACAACTAAGTAACGAAAAACACAAATTCAGAAAATAAACACGAGTAATTTAGACAATGTCATTCAGCCACCAATAACTAGATAGCTCCATCCTAGCTTGACCAGCCTCAACGAATCTAGCAAATGAGTATCTCTATTGGAATTGTTGGTCCCGCGAACTCTAATTCAGAGGATATTTTGACTTCTTGTCGGTGGCCCGTCTATATGTGTGATATATAATTGGGACACCGTCAGAATCAAAAACGTATCAGTTCATATCCAAACACACGAATGCTTCTGGAGAAACGAAGCCAGTAGCGAGGCAAGTCTCAGTACACCCATCTGTAGGGTGGAACGGCTGTAAAATTCAGGGGTTTTCGATGTTACAGTTACAGAAGTTTCAATATGAAGATATCGACTCTCGTTACTTTAGCTGTTTAATGCATTTTTCTATTCGATTTAAAGTGTTTACAATCCATCTCAGGCTTTTTCTATAAACCAGTACACGCACAAAGACATTTTCTTTCGAAAGCTCTAATTTTTTCCATGATACCAGCACTTTGGCTGTACCTGATCTGACATCCATAAGTCAAAACGGGTCTAATCAGGATCTTGTAACAGATAACTTTGACCTTTTGATCAATGTATCTGGAATGAAAGAGTCGTTTAAGGGCCAAAATGATTTTATACTGTTCATACTGCCAAATATTAAATACAAGTCTTCATAGCTGACAAAGTAATCAATAAGATTCAAGCTTGGTATGAGGTCAGATGTCAGTTTTTCATTGAAATAAAGAAGAGATTCAACGTTCAGGCTTGATTGGATGTCGAAAACCTTTACTTCTCTCTGAAAGTATTTGATTCCCTCTTTTAGAGTCTGGGGAATTGACAAATTGGTAATAAATTCCAATTAGGGCAAGTTTCGGCAATCCATTTCGTCTTTCCATTTCTATATGGATTCATACTGTCAATTTTGATACCAGCCTTATGGAGAAGATTTATTTCAGCACTAATAACTTTAAGATTTTATAACTTACCTTGAAACTTCACGCCTTCTAGCTCCTGTGGTCCTCAGTTTTGCTGCCCATTGATTGCTAGCCTCATTCCTGAAGTATGAACGGATTAAGTTCTGGACCTCCTTTAGGTATGATTTCAACTAAGCCAACAGGGATGGTTGTAGTACAAAAATCAACAATAAATATTGTTGATGCATGTGAGAAGGAGGCTTTCTAATCTTTTTAATCTTTCGATAGTTCATGCTTCATATTTTTGCATGATGTTTCGATGTTTAATCATGGGAACTACTTTCTTAATTGTTTTTAATCTCAGCTTCACTAAATTCAGTAAACAGAGATCTCAAACGAAAGTTTTCATGTTAAATTGGTATGAGGGAGAGATCATCCCTTTCTTGATTTATTTCCAGTACGATTGCATCATGGTAGCTTTCGTGAGGAAGCACCTGGAGTTTCTGTTCAGGATTATTAAAGTTGAATTCAATTCTTGTTTCAGCAATATAAAGCTCTAAATATGAATTTGTCCTAGGGTATTTTGGGAACTCGGACCCATATAGATTGTACAATTTGGTTCTGTCATCCAAGATTTCGAGCAAATATCTCTTGGATTATTGATAGAGTTCAGCCATGATGTATGCTGGGCACTCAGGTTACTGGCAAAAATATAATAACAATGCAGTTTGTTTCGCTCATACACTTCAAACAAGGAATCGAACTTCTCCCTCATCAATTATCCTATTGTTTCTAACGAATTGAAAATCCTTGAAAGTCATGGAGTGTTATGAATTGACTATGGTTTCAGTGAGAATCATGATGTCAGACTTTTGCTTGACTAAGAATTCCCGCAGATAGTAACGTGAATGTAGAGCAACAATAGAGTTGGCGTTGATTGAGATGGGAGGAAGCTTGAATCTTGTTTGTTAACTCTCTCCAATATTCAATACATGGTTTGAATATTTGGTGGGATCAACTTTCTTCAGCACTATACTACAAAAGGGAGGTGCTTCTTCTTTGTAGCACTACAGTCTCACTCGGACCTTCACTTCCTACAAGTAGCGTTCCCAAATGTCTCGGTCCATTGACAACTCCCTCTGATTTCGAAACCCGAGCAGCGATGAACTGTCTTTCCCCACTGATCTCTGGCCATCAGTTCTCCCAATGAATACCTTTTTGGGTATCCGTTGTTTGTCCATACGATTCACGTGGCCAGCTCATTGCAGTTTCCGTAACCTTAGAATGATTGAAACCTCCGGCTTGTCAAAAATTTCATACAACACGGGGTTGTATCGAATTCGCCATTGGTCCCCATCTAGTTCCGCTCCGATTATTTGCCCCAAGACCCATCTTTCAAAGGCATTCAATATGGTTGCAGATGCTTGGTTTAGGGTTTATGTTTCACACCCATAGCATAACACAGATCTTATCATAGATTTGCATACTTGGAGCTTTGTGTACCAGTTTGTGCAGCTGGTCTTCAAGATCATCAAAACTGAAAAAAATATTTTATTTGCGAGCTCTATTCCTCGGTATATTTCATCTCTTCTATTGTTGGCTCTCGTTATTTCGGCGTCTAAATATATAAATTTGATCACATTTCATATTTCGGCACTTGAAATATTTTTCCTCAACTGAGTCATGATGTTTGCTTTATTCTCATTGATTGGTAGCCCTGCTAGTTTTGTTTCACTGTCAAGTTTCAGGAAAAATCCTTTAACAGTTGTTAATGGCCGTGACAAAATATTAATGTAAGCCGCATTGGCTACCATTTATTATAACGTACCTCTTGTATCGATAGAAATCTTTCTAATGACAAATTTCAGAGCTACATTGAATAGCAATGGAGTCAACCCTTCTCCCTACTTTGGTCCGATATTTGTATCAAAGACGTTGATGAGTTAGTTATTGATGGGGGCTTGGGAAGTTGTCGATGGCATTGTCACATTGGTAAGACATACTAATTTGGCTGGGGTGCCAAAACCAAGCATTATTTGGTACAGTACGTTACGATCAATTCCATCGTATGCTTACTTAGAGCCAACAAAATTTGATGTACGAGAATGTTGAGCTCCCAGCATTTTGTAAGTGCCTACTTGTTTGTAAAAAAGTCGGTCTATTATAAATCTACCTCCTCTCAAGCCACCTTGATACTTCCCAATAATTTTATTGGCTTATGATCTGACTTTATTTTCTGAGATCTTTGGAAACATTTTATACACCGTACCAAGTAGTGATAAGCCTTCATATTTTTCACACTGAAGCTTTTCGCGGTTTTTGTGGATGGGGAATATAATTGATTGGCTTCTTATGTTTGGCATATGTTCTTATTGCCAAATATATTGGACGACATTATGGATGGCTTTCTGCACACCACTGCCACCACATTTAATGAAGTTCGCTGGAATAAACTTCATCCAGAGTGGGTGAGGCCAATAGAAGCTCTCCGGGAATATCTATCGGTCTCGATTCTCTGGAGCTATGCGTAAGTTCTTGAGATGTGATGCCTATATTTCCTTAATCCTGTTGTAATTACTCGTAGAAGTAAGAATAGTCTTCCTTTTGCAGCAGCAGCTCTGACTTCGTTACTCTGCTCGTTTCTCTTTAGTGGCTTGTATGCACCTCCGCTGGATGTGCCTGGCTATAAAGATATTTAGGGCTGTGGAGCATTAAGGTTGTGTTCTTGCTTGGCAAGATTTAGCTTAACTCTCGCCTCCTTTTTTTTCCTTCTGGAAAAAGTTTTTAATCTTATTCGCTGGCATCGTAGATTCTATGTGAATGTTCCTTAGGTAATTTAAGCTTTGCAACCGATAATTTTAACTCTTCGATTCTGTTATAAATATAGAAATTACTAAAAGTAGTTTAAGTTCTTGCTCATAGATGTCGCACTGGATAAGCGTGCCGCGCGCACTTAGCTCTGGGCTGAGTCAGATTCATCTTGTACCTTGACGCGTTCACTACTCACTGTGTAAACTTATTATTTTATATTCAATGAAGTACTTGATTAGAATTAACTCCACTGTGTTTTACCCTTATTTAATAAGAGGCCACTGAGTAGTAGTGCTTATTGTTGTTTTAAGTTTACGAGTAATAAGAAATAGTGAAGTTGACATAATGTCGGACAGTGACGCGGTAAAAGAAGCAAAACAAAAAGGTGCTGAAAATTGGAGTGGTTAGCGATTTCAAATTCGCGTGATTTTATTATCACATGAAGTGTTCGATGCTGTTAATGGTGTACTGTCAAAGCCAACACCGCCTGTTGCTCCAGCAGAAGATGCAACGAACGAAGCAAAAGCAGCATACGTGACTGCAAAAAGTGACTATGAAAGAGAGCTGAAAATCTTTATACAGAAAGATAGCACTGCACAAAAGTTTATCGTGACATCCATGGAGAGGCAGCCCATGACGCATATAATGACGTGTGAAACTGCAAAGTCTATGTGGGATAAACTGCACTCTATTTACGAGAACAGGTCAGAGGCTAGTGTACACGTTCTGCAACAACGTTGGTTTAGCATGAAAAAGGAACATTCTAACGATATCTCCACGTACATTTCGAAAGTCCTGGGTTTGAGTTTCAATTTAAAAGTATTGAATGAGCCAATGTCGGATAACATGGTAATGACAAAAATCCTGATGACTTTGCCTCCGCAATATAGTCATTTTGTGTCTGCCTGAGATTCTACGCCAGTTGCAGAAAGAACTCTGGAAAATCTTTCGGCACGTTTGCAAATTGAAGAAACTCGTGCTTTGCAAAGTGAAATCGAAAATTTTGGTGCTTTGATTGCAAATAATTCAAAGAATTTTGTGAAAAAAGAGAATAATCATCCAAATGGAGAGAAGAATCGTGGTAAACAAAAACCAAAATGTTGGCTCTGTGGAAAAGTTGGGCATATATGTAAGAACTGTTGGAACCTTCCTGGTAATGAGCGTCACAAGAACGCGCAACAGTCCAATGCCGGTAAGCCGAGTTCTTCAGTCTCCAATAAGCAGAATTCTTCAAATGCAGCTTTGGTCGGCGAAATATTCATATCTACGGAGGTTGATACCAGTCAGTTGTCTTCTTGACTTTCGACTCGGGAGCGTTACAACACATGTCCAAGGAACGAGAATATTTTTCTACGTTTCGGCAAATCGAGGGAATTCCTATTCGTCTTGGAGACGGACACATCGTGCACGCTGTTGGTATAGGTAATGTTGATGTTTATGCTTTCAACGAAAAAGTTTGGACAAGTAAATATTTGTCTGATGTGCTTTATGTGCCGAATTTAAAGTTCAATCTTTTTTCAATGAGCACTGCTCTTATGAAAGGCATGAGATTTGAGTTTAATAAAAATATTTGCAAATTTATTAAAAATGATGAAGTTTTAGTAATTGGTAAGAAACCCGTAAATAGTAGCTTATTTTTAATGGAAATTTTTGCAAGTAATAAATTTAAGATGATTGATAAAAATGAAGTGAATGACAATAATAAAAATGTTGAAATATATTTGAAAGCTGAAAATAATTCTGTTAAATCTCAATTGCAAATATGGCACGAGCGTTTTGCACATCAAAATTTTGAACACGTTAGGAACTTTCTTCATAAAAATAACATTGTAATCAAAAAAGTGACTCCATTTTGCGATGCCTGTGCGCTGAGAAAGATGCATAGAATTCCTTTCCCGATAAGTGACCATAAAACGACTAAAATCGGAGAAATTATTCACAGCGATCTTTGCGGTCCTATGGAAGTCTATTCACTTGGCAATTCGAGGTATGTTTTGCTTTTTAAAGACGATTTCTCGAAATACGTGACCTTGTACTTCATATTTAGTAAAACAGAAGTAAAAGCTTGTTTTGAAAATTTTATGCAACGTTTTAAAAGAAAATAGTAACGAGATTAATGTACTTCGTATTGATAACGGATTGGAATATACCGATAAAGAACTTTCAAGACTTTTGTTTGAGAACGGGAAAAACATCAATGTACGGTCACATACACGCCAGAGCAGAACGGAGGCGCTGAACGCGAAAACCGTACTCTTAAAGAAGCGGGGCGTACAATGTTGCTTTCAAAGGGCCTGAATAAAAATTTGTGGGCCGAGGCTGTAAATTCTGCTTGTTTCGTATTGAATCGTAGTAGAAAAACTCGTGTCGATGGTAAAACACCGTTTGAAATATGGGATGGTCAAAAGAGTGATTTTAATTCCTTTAAAATAGTTTGGTACCGAAGTGTACACTCATATATCCAAGGTGAAAAGGCATAAGTTTGATCCAAAATCAAAAATTGGAATATTTGTTGGGTATGATGTCAACGTAAAAGGCTATCGTGTGTTAATGAATGATAATAAAATTCAAACGTTTCGCGATATTTTCTTTGAAAATGAAAATGCTTCAAAAGATATTGTAATTGAAAATATTAGCGATTACGATTTTTGTATATTTGAGTGTCCGAAAAATGTTGAACCAAGAGCTAATGTGAACAAGGTACGCATTGAGAATAATAACAATCAAAATTTGAATGAGCCTAACGTTGATATAAATGTCGAAAATGACCAAAATGATGATTTGAATGAAGTTGCTCGTGATGGTATTGTTGAAAATGAGGGGGAAATTCATGAACCAAATCAAAATAATAACAATCCTATTGTGGTACCTGAGCGTCCTCGCTATAACTTGAGAAATCGAGCAAATATTCAGCCACCTGATCCTGGTGATATTGTAAATTATTTCACGTTTGATGACGAAGATCATATTGATATAGACAATTTATTTGTTGCTTTAAATGCTCATGCTTATAATGATGAACCAAGTTGTTATGAAGAAGCAATAAATTCTGAGAACTCTCGACAGTGGCAAGCGGCAATGAGAGACGAATATCAAGCTTTAGCTAAAAACGGTACGTGGGAATTACAAAACGCGCCGTTAAATGCTAAAATTCTCTCGAACCGCTGGGTATATAAAATAAAACCTAATCTCGATGGAGGTAAATAAAAGTTTAGGGCGAGACTCGTATCTTGCGGTTACCTTCAAAGAAAATACATCGATTATACCGACATATACAGCCCGGTAGCTAGATACACTTCTATACGTGCTTTTCTCGCGATAATGTTTTCGGAGCAAATGTTTTGTAAACAGTTTGACGTGAAGTCCGCGTTTTTAAACGGCGATTTGTCTGAAACTATATACATGCGCCAGCCGGAAGGTTTTGAAGATGGAACAGATCGGGTTTGCGTTTTAAAGAAAAGTATTTACGGTCTCAAGCAATCCGCGAGATCCTGGAACTCTAAGTTCGTATCATGTTTAAAACGTTTTAATTTGCATCCGACGGACTCCGATCCATGCGTCTTTGTAAGCCATGATACTGCGGACGAAAAGCTTATGTTAATTATATACGTAGAAGACGGGCTTGTTGCATCTAAAAACGAACGTCAAGTTAATGAACTTCTTTCTTATCTTGAAAGTAATTTTGAAATAACTACAAATAATTTACAGCTGTTTTTAGGATTTGAAATAAAATATTTGAATAATGGATCAATTTTGTTACATCAAAGTATGTATGCTCAAAAAATTATTGATAGATTTAATTTGCAAGATGCAAAAACAAGTAAGACTCCAGCTGATCCAAATTACATATCATTGTGCTATAAAAACTTGGAAGATTATGTGACTAATGTACCCTTTAAACAACTTATTGGTAGTTTGATGTTTTTAGCCACCGTAACGCGGCCTGATTTAGCATATTCAGTGGGAGTACTTAGTCGATTTTCAGAAAAACCATCTAAAACTCATTGGATCGCTTTAAAAAGAATTGTATAATACTTTAAAGAGGCAGTTAATTTCGGTTTGTCGTATTCGAGCAAAAATGATTTTTCGAGGATCACGGCTTACAGTGACGCCGACTACGCAAGTGATTTTGTTTCGCGAAAATCTGTATCGGGTTTTATCGTAAAACTAGGTAATAGTACAATTTCGTGGGGATCGCAAAAACGAAGCACGATTGCTAACCACTGAATCGGAACTCTATGCTGCTTGCTGCGCTGCTCAAGAGATTATTTGGACTCTACAAATGGTTCGAGATATAACAAAAAGTAAAAATGTAAAAATACCTGTATTGTACATTGATAACCGAAGTACCATTCAGATACTTAAAGATCAGCGATATCATTATAAAAGTAGACATATTGATACAAAATATAAATTTGTAAGTTCACTTTATAATTCTAAAGCATTGTTGTTAGAATATATTGATACTGAGCATCAGCAAGCTGATATCTTGACGAAAGCATTAAGAATACAATCATTTTATCGTTTGAGAAAATTAATTGGCATTTGTAATACTAATAAATAAAGTAATAATAAATTATGTTTGTTTTTTGAATCAGAATTAACAAAAAAAAATTGTATTGCACGAGATTTGTAATGTATGTTTCACATGTATAGATTGTAATTTCTAAGTGGGAGTGTTATAAATATAGAAATTACTAAAAGTAGTTTAAGTTCTTGCTCATAGATGTCGCACTGAATAAGCGTGCCGCGCGCACTTAGCTCTGGGCTGAGTCAGATTCATCTTGTACCTTGACGCGTTCACTACTCACTGTGTAAACTTATTATTTTATATTCAATAAAGTACTTGATTAGAATTAACTCCACCGTGTTTAACCCTTATTTAATAAGAGATTCCCCTCGGGTGCTTGGCCTGATAAATCGATATGTTATAACTTCACCGTATTTTCACCAGTTGATTGCAATTAAAACGATGTTCAAGACGAATGTAGTAAGAAAGACTTTGTGAAGCGTGAACTGCAGCTCGAATAACTCGATAATAGGTAGAGAGCTGCTCAGTAGCTGCACAGCTGATAGGAATGTTGACTTTAACGATAGTCTCGCGTTTAAATCCGCACTCAAAATCTTTTCTTTGTAAATTTTAACAGCACTCAGGTTCGAATTTAAATTAACCAAATTAGATACTGCATCAAAATTCATTGGGAGTCTATGTATGTAAGAAAGTAGAATCAATGAAAGCGACACAAGCAGTACGAAAACTTTGATATGGAAAATGATGTAAATGCCCGCAAATTATCGTGAATATCACGAACACGACAAGAAGCGTGAAGGAAACATCGATTCGAATTTTCTCCCATCGACGTATGTTATTTTGTTTGCGACGTGATTTCAATTGCTTTGAGGGGTTACATACTTTGTTCTGCTGCATATGTTGTAAAATTTCTTTCACAATGCCCTAAAAATCATGGAGGTAGAACTTTCCTAATATTAGTAGAATTTAGCATATTCGTCAGTACAACGGTACTAATATTATCATCATTAAATCGGACGGGATCAGCCACTTTAGCAGTTCTTCAAAAGATCCTTATATTCTATACGTTTCGATAGAATTTACAGAAGCTATAGCCGTTACAATTTTCTCCGATTACAACAATCATGTACGATTTTTCTACTACATGGGCTTTCCATCGAACCAGACTACACTTTTGATTGGGTTTCTTCCAAATTTTTAGATAAGATGAATAACAAAAATACATTAAGATTCCGGTGTCCGGAATATTGGCTGGTTAAAATGGAGTTCTTTCAAAGCAAGAATATATTTTTGGTGCATGTCATGAATGTTGTTCTTGAATCAAATTATTCTACATATCTGCATATTGTAGGTTAAGTACAAAATCCTTCCGGCTTATTATTATTATAAAATTTATAACGATTGAGTCAAAAAAGAATTTTTAAGATTCTCTGCTAACTTATCTTACTAAAACACACACCAGAGCAAAGGAATTGAAATAAATTATTTTAACGTTTATATATTTTGAAATGATACACTAAGGTTCTATGTGTCCACGTTTAGTCAAAGCTAAAATATGCCCGGGTACTTGGACAATGATACTGAAGGGCTCAACTCAGGCTCCATATGGCATCAAAAAGATTGAATTTACTCTTCATGTGAGGATTCTTCTGAATTCCGTTTAGAAAGCCGAAATAAAATCATGGCAAGCAGCCTTCCGGATTTTTAATAAAATTGCAAGACAAATGCAAGAACAAGGCTCGATGCTACGTTTTCCAAGTAGCCAGAAGCAAAAATTCGATATATAAGAAAAAAATTAGATAAGATTAACATCTAATTGCGTTTTCTTCGCTATCAAAGATTGCGTGATGTAATAATACGCTCGAAATCGTTCCTTGAATATATTGTCAACATTATTAGAGACGTGATATCCATTTCGCATTTATATACATATTTACGACGTTGTCATGCTAGGAGCTTACTAGTCACATGAAATATACTACAGTAAGGTATCCTCTTCCATATCAAATTTTCGGTAAATATTTATGAGTTAGCGAATATTCTTTAAAGCAAAATATATCTCATATACTTTTCGAGGAAAACCAATTCGGAGAATTCTAATGTTTATGTAAATTAGGACTATAATGTTTGCTACGTAAAGCAGATTTTATAATTGTAGCACATATTATTCCTTATGCACAGTGATAAGATTTGAAAACATTGATGTCATTATTTTTTCATGTTTTTATTTAACCGTGCCCCTCTACTGAAATAGTTATTCTATGGATGGAGCATTAAACGACAGAATTAATATATAAAAGGGCTTATTTGGTTAAATACTTTTGAATATAAAGAAGTTGGGTAGGCAGACCTATGCTCATGTCAGAAGGGTTTTGTACTTAATTTACAAAATGCAGTAACCAGCAACGAATAAAATCATGAAACATGTCAAAGACGATTTTATTGGAGAAAATGTGAAATTCGAGGATCATACTATTATTAACAAAGTTGAACGAATTTCGACTTCTGAGGTATTTGTTATAGTTATACCCATAAATATCTCCTTTGATAATTTTTTCAGATTTTTTCGATCACGGGTGTCCATTCGCGAGGGAGGAAACACATTTTTCATGTATTTCCCCCCCCCCCCCCTGTGCCCCCACTGAAGCAAATACTGTCAGTTTAAGAATTATTTTGAAAAGCTCTCATAGAGAACTTTCAATTGATACTCATATCGGCTACCTTCCATGAAATTTTTCTTCAGGGGCCACTCTTCCGTACTGTAATCATCGATTCATGGCCTATTTTTTCAAATCCTAGAATGGTTACAAAGCCCTTTTGCTAGGAGCTCTCTCCTGCCTCTTCGACTTGTTTCAATTGTATGTACTCATCTTCATGATATCTATCACTCCTGAAATTTTCATGCAAATTCTAGCAAAGCTGTAGTGTCTTAGTCGGTAAAAAGCGCATATGGCTCCATAGCCATATGTTTCCATAGTAATACAGGGCATATTGCTCCATAGTAATACAGGAAAACTCAAATCGCTATAACTTCGTCAAATACCATTCAATCATTATGAAACTTTCAGAAAAGATCAATCTTATAAAAAGTCATCTCTTTGCTAAATTTTATTGAGTTTAAAGATACCGTTTAGATTTTATTCAAGAAAACACAAAATCGATAATTCATACTATTACTAACAAAGTTGAGTGAATTTCGACTTCTCATGTACTTGTTGTTGTTGTACTCATTCATGATTTTTTTCAGATTTTCGGATGGAAGGTGTCCAATCGCGAGGGGGGGTACGCGAAAAGTTCGTACATTTCCCCTTCCCCTGCTCCCCTCGGTACTTATAAGGCAATTTTAAAACTTATTTGGAAAAGATCTCATTGAGACCTTTCCAACGACACCCTACTCGACTACCAATGGTGAACATTTTTTTTTGAGGGGTCACCTCCCTATATGGGGAGACCCCCCTTAAACGCCTTTGAAAAATTTTTCCACCCTTGAACTTTCAAGAGGTCACCACTTCTGACCTTTTCACAAAGTTTCATGGCTGTAGCCTATATAGTTTCGGAGAAAAAGTGCTGTGACATACAGACGGACGGACGGACGGACGGACGGACGGACGGACGGACGGACAGACGGACACAGGTCGTGATTGCAATAGGGTTTTGTATTTTAGTACAAAACCCTAAAAAAGTTTCGTTGTTATTTTCACTGCAAGAAAACCAAAAAAAGTAGATCACACAAAGTAAGGAAAAGATCATTTCAGCAAATCTTAAAAACTACAGCTTTCGAACGTGCTCCTTATCCTGGCAAAGGAAAACATTTTCACTAAATTATATGTAGGTACTGTGTCATACTACATATATTTATCAAATGAGTGAAGCTATCTTTAACTTGATGTAAAATGACGTAATTTTATCGCTGATTGATTTTTTCGATGCCCTAGTTTTTAATTTCAATATACTTGATTTTTGAAAGATTTTCAAATTTTTAACCTGGTTTTTAAATAGAGAAAGTAAACAAGCTAATTTTTCATACATTTTTATATCAGTGCAGATCAATTAAGCTATTCTGGAAATGAAAAAAATAAATGAAACTCCCTTGTTCAACTTCTATTGATCACAGATACTTTATTGTATTTTTACAGTAATTTTTATACAAAAATTTTATAAGCTTGCATTTCATTGTGGAATCCAAGCTCATTCGTTCAGCGAAACGCTCAGCAAATTCCATTAAGGTTGCATATATTTGCTGATTTGCAGAATGCAACCATGCAATGTTAATCTGGTCAGCAATGTTCTCTGTTGGAATTTGCTGATCGATTGGTTTGCGGTTGGATGGTTGTTGACCTGCTACTGTCGGGCGATGTTATATTGGGATGTATTAGCGCTTGTTGGTGGTATGTTCGATGTTTTTGTTTTAGTATTACTCTTAACATTGCCACCCGCCAAGAGCCTTTAATTTTCTTAGTTAGTTTGTGATGTAGTTGATGTTGGTAACTCATACCATGTTGTCTGCGTACGGTTCCGCCTTAAAGGAAGTTTTGTTCTAAAACGTCGGATGAGAAGAAGACTTGCGGCGACTGTTCCTAACGTGATGATGAGATAGTAATACTCGGCCCATGTTGTTGGATCGTCGACCAAGAGATTGTTTGGAAGTTATGAAAGAGCAATTGCTCCTGGTCATTATAAGTTCCGATTTCCGATTTGATGATAGCTTGACCTGAGAGTTTAGGGACGAATTGTAAGCTTATGTTCTGGTTGAAGATTGGTGCATGCGGAAGGACATAAACTGGCAAGTTTCTAGTGGATGTCATCCATGTAGCAGTGAGCAGAGGGTCCACAATTTTCAAACTGCAGTCTTGAGTGAGCTTCACTACACCTGTCCCGTTTAGGATAATGTTTTGTCGGTCACCCTGACACACACATTGTCCAGGTACTGCTGATGGAGTTGCAAACATCCAAGTATTGCTATCATATAGTTGTTTCCACACTATTCCTTGATGCCTGAAGTTGTGGATTTCACAAGTATCTCTTCCAAATACTTTATGTATTTGTATGCTGATGTCCGCTACGTATTGATCGGTCATTACCTTTGAAAGTTCATTAGGCGTAACTTCGAAATATTGCTGCAGGTTGTAGTTTAAACCCATAATTGATGACGGTATATCAAAGTCTTGAATTGTGTTGTTTCCAAGATTCGAGGGTACTGGTGTGGGTTTAATCAGATCATATGAGCGTGTGTCAAGGATGGGAAGGAACGTTGTTACGATCAGGTTGCTCTCATCTACATTGAATTGAGTTTGGTCCATCATTTGGTATGTGATTCACAAGTGGTCTGGGAGTAGTGTTTAAGCGTGGTTGATGTCTCCTAAGGCGTCATTGGTGTTGATTGAATCCCAGATGCTAGATCATGAGGATATGCTGGAAAGCAAACTAGAGTACTTATGATATACCTCGTCTAGACAGTTCTCGGTTCGCTTGAATATTATTAAAAGATGGATGTTGAGTTTGTTCTGGTCGATTGTTTTGTACCAGTGTTTAAATTCGTTTATGTGGACTAAGCCTCGTTGCACTTGGCTCTGGAATCGTAGCAGCTGTATGTTGCTCCTTCCCACCGTGCTGTTTAGTGTTTTAGTGGTTTTGAGCATTAATTTTGATTGACTGTCTATGGAATGAATAATTTTCCTTTGATTCACTGAAAGTCCTTTGATGTCCTCGAAAATTTCGTCATTTAAGCCAAAAATTGCTGTCATTAAACTCCCCAACACACCTCGTCATCGTCTATTGTGTAACACTCTTAAAGTAGATGTTTTGTGAAGAATTTTATCCTTGTATTCCTCTAGACGTTGCATAAGTTCCGAACATCCAATTTCGGTTGAAGCATTTGAACTGGCTTCATAGAAATCGCGGCATTTGGTGACGATAGCTTCCACATTGGCCTGGTCATGCTTTAAGTTGTCCAATGGTAATTGAAGCTGCATTTTTAAGGCTCCTCTGTGAATTCGAGCAGTCCCGAGGTGTTCAATATAGACACTGGGTGGCAATTGAGTTACTGTCACTTTGCAGCTTATTTGTGGAAGTGCACAAAGAATTACTAGTAGTGAAACGAGCAGGTTGGATGCTGATATCGAGGTTCGAGGCTTCTTGGGGGTGATCACTGGTGGTACGGGTTGGGGTTTCGACTGGTTTCTCTAGGTTTGTATTGGCCAATGGCAGACGACAAATCTTAGTGACGGACCACCTTGTTTCTCTGCCATGGAATTTGACAGAAAAAAACGTGTACCAATCCGTCAGGTCCAGTGTGTACCTATATCACTCTTGCAAGAGGCCAGTGTGTTGATGGAAAATTGTCATTTTTCATGAGGACGAGTTCTCCTGCTTGAAGATTGGGTCTGATCATCATCCATTTTGGCCTTTCTTATAGTCGATTAAGGTTCTCGAGCTTCCACCTGTCCCAGAAGTGTTTGCAAATTTGCTCGACAATTTCCCATTTGCGGCCAACGTGTTTCTCAGATTTATGTTAATAGTATGGCGTTTCCCTCTTCGAGCGATAAACCGACGGATGGCTGCAATACACGCTGCTGTGGAGAGTTCATTTGCTGCTTCAAGATGAAAAGCCTTGGTGGAACAACAAACAAAAACAGCAATGTAGGCTTTCGAGATTTTTGATCCACGTCCGCCGTTCCATTTAATCGTTATGGGACCGGCGTAGTCTAATCCAGTCTGAACGAACGGCTTTTCCATTTGAATTCTGGGAGGTGGTAGCCGTCCCATTAATTGGCTTCCAAGACGAGCAGTCGATCGAAAGCATGTAAAGCATTCATGCAATATGTCCTTCACAAACGACTGGGCGTTACTAATCCAATATTGCTGACGAATGGTTGCTAGTACTAATTGTGTCCCTCCATGTTATGCTGTAAGGTGGGCCTGTTTGACAACAAGCTTAGCAAAAGAGTCTCGAAGTCAGGTTGCTGGATGTTTTGCATTTTCGCTGATTGGAGCATAGTGAAGACTTCCACCTACCCTGAGCGTTCTTTGCGAGTCAATCTGTGGAGCTAAAGACTTTATGCAGGAACCTTTGGATACTTCAATCTTGCTGCGTATTGTATGTAGTTCTGTTATAAAGGCATGCTGTTGTGATAAGTGTATGCATTTTAATTTAGCGTTTTGCATCTCTCTGAAAGACGATTCTCCAAAGAGTTTGTGGTTCGGATGAATTGCATTATTAGTAAACCGTATTATATATGCCATCACTTTAAGTAGCTTAGGTAATGACGAGTACCTTGTGAATATTTCTGGTTCCAGGCTTAGCTCAGATGCTACTATACGATTTGTAC
Source organism: Odontomyia ornata (assembly GCA_963969285.1). Classification (NCBI taxonomy): domain Eukaryota; kingdom Metazoa; phylum Arthropoda; class Insecta; order Diptera; family Stratiomyidae; genus Odontomyia; species Odontomyia ornata. Next base: position 292,797,300 of record OZ017739.1, on the reverse strand, counting down.
TGCTTCCTGCTCGATTGCTGATAGCGCTAGGTTAGGCAATATTGGATTATCTGTATTTGTGAGCCACTCCGGTCCCTTCCATCAAAGGGATGAATGGAGCAATTGTTCCATACGTATTCCTCTTGACACTTAGTTGGCAGGATTTTTTCTGTAGTAACATGATGCTACCTGTGTGCTTTGGAGACGTTATGAATGAGATTTAATTGGTTTGCGACAAAAACTTTCAATGTTGCTGCTGGTTTTTGGAGCCACGTGAACACAATCTTAGAGTCACACCAGAAGAGCGTTTTTATGTCTGTCCAATTATAAGCCCGTTTTAGTTGCTTCATAGTTTCTGCCAGCAAGACGGCTCCACACAGTTGAAGTCGTGCGATGGAAGGTTTCGGTACGTCCACCTTTTAAGTTAGAGCGACTCGAGATTTTGCGATAGTAAGGTTGGTAAAAATGTGTCCATCTGATCCCAAGACACGTAAGTAGACATGCAAATGCTAGTTTCTATGCGCTGCAGAACCTATGTAGCTCCACGGCTGTGCTACGTGTAACACTGATCTAACTTGAGATCCTGAGCTGCTCGAGTAATGAAAGCGGGCTTCGTAATTGTAGCCGGTCCTTCACTGTCGGTGGATGAAGTTCTTCATTCTAACTTAATTGCTGTTGCCATAGGTTTTGGATGGTGATTTTTCCCAGTATTATGCAAGGTTGCAGCCAACCGAGTGGATCAAATGGCCTGACCACTTTTGAAAGAACCAAGTGCTTTGTAAGCTTCTCGACGTCCTTCTTTTGAACTTTGAAGGAAAAGGCGTCTTGTGCTGGATGCCATTGCAATCCTAGTGTCTTAGCCTCTTCAGACAACGCAATGTTCAGCGATTTTTGGCTCTCTAGATTGGATTCCGGAATTGACTTTAAAAGGTCTGCATGGTTGGCTGACCACTTTTTTAAGAGGAAATCTCACTTTTGAAGAGCTGTTCTGAGCTCACATTGTAGCTGCTGTAAGTGCGTAAAGCCATCTGAGCCAGTCTTAGAAGCTTCTGGATAATTGCCACATCCATCGATAGCTAGGTGTTGGAGAGTGCGAATGGCGAGAAATGGTGCACATGCGGTACCATAAGTGACCGTAGTCAGTCTATAATGTCCGATTGGCTCGTTTTTAGAGGTTCTTAACAGAATATGTTGGTAATCGCGGTCGTTTTCATGCACATAGTCTGCTGGTACGTTTTCTCTATGTCAGCAGCGATGACATATTTGTATCTACGTCATCTTAGAAGTAAATGAAGCAGGTTATTTTCAATAGTCAGTCCAACTTGCAGTACATCGTTTAGAGATTCGCCACCTTTAGTTTTCTGGGATGCATTAAAAACGACATGTAGCCTTGTTGTTGTGCTTTTTTCTTTGATAATTTTATGGTGTGGAAAATAATAGCAGTCCGCACTATGCAACAGATGGTCGGGTACCTTTTGCATATGACCAAGCGCTGGGTACTCGTCCATAAATGCATGATATTCCTTCTGTCGTTCAGGATGGCTAGATAGGCGCTGCTCAAGGTGCCGAAACCTGATGTGTGTTATTCATAAGAATTCCTTCAGCTCTTTACGGTGGTCAACGTTGTCTTTGAATGGTAATGTTACGGTATATGTCCCATCTAACTCTTTTTGCGTGTTCTGAGAGAAGTGGTTTTCAGTTTGCACATCGTCTAGGGATGACTCTGCTGGTTGATGAAGTTCTTCAATTTCCCGAAATCGTCTCTTAGCTATGTCCAGGATCTCTGTTGCTACAAACGTAATAGAGTTACCGTTGGTTTGCAAGCTTCCGGTTGATCCAAAGAGAACCCAACCTTGTTTTGTGTTATGTGCGCATTGGTTGCCAGAAATGAAACCGCGTTCTAGGATGCTGCCATAGATATCTGCTCCTAGCAAGATATAGATCTGCACAGGATTGTTAAACTCAGGATCTGTTAGCTTCAACCTCTTGATACGATTGGAGAGGGGGACATTTATGCTGGTTGTAGGTAGGATAGCTGTGATTATCGGGATTATCAGAGCCGAAAATTGCAGAGATGTATCTGTTTAATGACTTTCGACGGCTGCTGTGACGTTGACAACTCCTCGTGTTGTTACTGCCTCTGAGCATCCAATGCCTCCAATAGATAGTTTGCAATGGCTGTGCTACAATCCCAAAACTTGCACATCGGGCTCTGTTATGAATGACAGTTGTGAACCAATATCCAATGATGCTCGAAGTTTCATTATTTGATCTTCGCTGTTTCTAACTGATATTAGCGCAGTTGCAAGCAAGGCCTGTGAATATCTAATGCGGCTTTTGAGGACCTACCTAAAGTACCGAAGCTTGATCTAAGACACGACACAGGGCCAACGAAGGATAGAAATTACATCGGGTGTTGCCCAGGGATCTATCCTTGGTCCGGACCTGTGGAACGTGTCTTACGGCGGGCTACTGAGACTTGAGATGCCAGATGAGTCGCGCTTGGTCGGCTATGCGGATGATGTTGCGGCTCTGGTCGCCACACGCACCGTTGAACAAGCGCAACTTAGGCTAGGTATGCTAATGCGCCGAGTGAGGGACTGGATGACTGTTCGCGGGCTCAGTTTAGCACTGGAGAAAACCGAAGTGGTCATCTTGACAAAAAAGAGAATCCCTAGAGTAAGGATGATCAGTATTGGAGATATACAAATCGAATTGAAGCCAGCGGTGAAGTACCTGGGGCTACTGATCAACTCGAAGATGAGTTTCTCTGAGCAAATCAGGGCAACGGCTGAGAAGGCTGCTTCGGGAATATCGGCCCTGAGTCGACTTATGGCCAACGTAGGGGGACCCAGCCCATCAAGAAGACGCCTCTTGATGAGTGCTGTAGGGTCAGTGCTACTGTACGGAGCAGAGGTATGGGGCGACGCTCTCAGCAAGGAGGTATACCGAAAACGATTGGCACAGATACAGAGAAGAGGAGCACTGAGAATTGCATCTTCGTATCCAACAGTCTCCGACTTGGCGGTGAGAGTGATTGCAGGCGTGATACCTGTCACCCTCCTTGCTAGAGAGCGCCGCGCTATTTACCTGCGCCGAAACGAGGATGCAAGGGAGATAGTTGTCCGCGAGGAGAGACAACGCTCGTTCAACGATTGGCAGCAGTCTTGGAGGAATTGCACGAAGGGAAGGTGGACTGCGCGCCTCATCCCGGATGTGAGACCGTGGCTAAATCGAAGGCATGGTGAGATTGACTTCTATCTGACCCAGCTTTTGAGCGGGCACGGGTGTTTTCAGTCTTACCTGCACAAGATCGGTAAGTCACGGTCTCCCGATTGTCGGTTTTGCCAAGGAGAGGAGGACAATGCCTGCCACACATTTTTTGCGTGTACCAAATGGGCCAGGCTGCGAAGGGAACTCTACAGGGAGACGAGAGAGCTCATCCCGGATAATATGGTTGTGGTGATGCTCGAATCGGTTGACAAATGGAACCAGGTGGCACATTATGCTCGGGCAGTCCTAAAAGATAAAAGGGACTCACAGCAGCCGGCGGTGCTGGGGCTGGGGGATCGCTCTTTTGGCATTTCCTCTTCCCCTCTCCCCTCCCGCTAGGAAAGGGACTCCCCAGTTTGAAGGTACCCCACGGCGTAAGAAAACAAGACCTGGCCCGAAGTAATGTGTCAAACGGTTCCAGGCTAGGTTCTCAGATTGACAGGGGAGGTGTTTAGTGGGTAGTCGAAGGGTATCCTCCATGGAAGTCCCACACTGCCAGACTCGGTAGGCGTAAATGCCTTCACCTCCCTACCACAAAAAAAAGGCCTGTGTATTGCACAACATCGCATTGTGTGCTTGCATCTGCATGGTGGTTGACTTCGGTATAGGCGCTTCTGATGAGGCTGATTTTACCATTGTAGCATCTGTTACATGTAGAAATGTGTTGTGTCGTATTGAGCAAAGCTTGCAAGGCTTCTTTGATTATGGCACGGTTTAATTGCATGCTTGTTGGACAAATAATTGAAACATGAACGTGTGCTCTTCACTAGTTCCCATCTTACAACCACTGTCACTTTGTTAACTGTTCACTTTTGAACAGGTGGTGTTGTTCGTTTCACATAGCACATCAGAGTGATGAAATCTATTTAGTATGCGTGGTCACCTTCTGCTGTGGTTTCACTTCCAAGAACGGTTTTGATTTGTATACCACAAAACGAGCTAAGGCCACTTGAAGATCATAAAAATAGTGGGAAATACGAGAGCAGTCCGTTAAGTACTTAGCTTACAGAAGAAAAACGAAAGTTTTTAGAAAAGCACCAATTTATTTCTCAAAAAAATTTCCTATTAGCTTGATACACTGTGATGTGATGCTCCAACTTCTTTAACCCGTCTGAATGCTACGTTTTCTCGAGGTCTATACAGTAGGCCTCCGTGGCGGTGATGACCTCCTCATTAGACTCGAATTTCGGCCCGGCGAGTAACTTTTTCAAGTTTGGAAACTAAAAGAAGTCACACAAAGCCAAACCTGGGGAATGCGGTGGATGGGGCTCGAAGCCAATTTGATCAATTTGGCCGTGATGAAAGTGGAGGTGTGAATCGTGAATCGGTGTCATGGTGGAGGAGCACTTTTTTGTCGTCAAATGGGGCTTTTTTTCTGCAATTTAGCGTCAAGTTCGTCCTATAATTTGATATAGTAGATTTCTATGACAGTTCTGCCCTTCTTCAGGTGGTCGATGCAGAGCATGCTTTGTGAATCCCAGAAAACGGTGGCCATTACCTATTTGGCCAATAGGATAATCTTCGCCTTCTTTGGAGCACATTTGCCAGGTGAAATCTACTATTTCTACTGCTCCTTGGTCGCTGGTGTATACTAGTTGAGCCATGTTTCGTTGACGGTCACAAAACGATGCAGAAACTTCCTCGCATTGCGCTTAAACAGCGTCAAACACTGCTCTGAAGTGGTTTTGCGGTTGCGTTTATTGTCCGGAGTGAGCAAGCGTGGCCCCAATCGCACCGACAGGTTTTTCATGCCCAAAATTTTTCGCAGGATATGATCCACGCAATCTTTTGAGATGCCGGTCTCAGCTATCTCGCGCACCTTCAATCGGCGATCTGCCAGTACGAACACGTAGATTTTCGTCACGTCATCCTTCGTGGTAGCCGTTTTCAGGGCAATTAGGTGTGACTCATCAAAAACCGACGTACGACAATGTTGAAAATTGTTAAACCAATTTTTCACAGTTGCCATTTTTGATTTCGCTGGGCGGTTCCCTTCCAAAAACATGAATCAGTCACCAACCAATATTGCTCATTCTCCATTTTTCTCACATCGGCGGTCACGCCCAAATTATGTTAACTCGATAAATTGATCATAAAAAAACAAAGTTCAAATTTTAAGACAATTTATTTGGTTACTCTAATTTTCACGGTACAAGACTTAATTATGGATTGAGACTACGCTAACATCAATTAGAAAATTTAAGTTCAAGTAAATGCTGATTAGGCAGCGTGTGGAAGTCAATTTAATATGAGAATAAATGATGGAAATGGTTACAATGTGTCTAGACTAAAATGCAAGAATTTGGAAACTGATATGTTGAAAAATGATGACTTTATGTTGAATGCATTTATGTTGTAATATGATAAATGTTGAGGTTCGTATGGATTATGGTGTAACTCCCGCTTCCACATGCGGTCAAAACAAAGCTAGGAGTCCAATTTGACTGAAATTTCGACAGTTAGTATCTACGAGAATGTACTATGCGATAGTGAATCTCTCTTGCGAAAGTGGTGGTGAGGCACCATCCTCGTATTCTATTTTTAAGCTTACCTTTAAACGAGTAATTAAAATTATTTTTCTAATGTTCATATACTTTTCATAATGTGCTATCTGATCCCTACTGCGTATTAGAACGTAGCATAAAAATCTCGTCACTAAAACTGCATCAAAATAAAGATAACTACATAGCTTCATCAAATGAAAAAATACTGGAATTTAGCTCAATTGTTGACTTTGTATAGTGTTTATAGTAGAGAGCCTCGCCATTTCAGCGTTTCAGCTTAATCGATCAATATCGTATTGTACAACTTCTTGAATTTAGTAAATCAAACATCATAGTGAGAGTTGATTGTTAACGGTGCTAAAATAGCGAGACATTTAAAATGACATCCCTTATTGTTTGACTTCATTCAAGTTGTTCGTGGTAGTGTAAACATGCTATTGCAAGTTTACAGAAGCTCAATTCCTTTATTCTTAGCGGAAATGCAAGCAAATATAAAATGAGGCAACAATGTACCAGTTCTATCCTCGAACAGATTGACTTGGAGTTATCAATGTCACCATAAAATCCAGGCTGCCTTACTTAATACATGTATAGCATTAAATCTGATTTTGCTTCCTCTAATTTATATTGATTTTCTCGGCTGAAGGAAATCTAATCCCTAGAGACGGTATATTGGCTTGTCTTCCTGTTCCTTACGAAACCAACCGCCATAATGTTCCATATTTTCTCCGACCATAATTCCAAGCATAGAATCCTGCATTTTCCGCTTGCCTGGCAAATCTGAAAAGGGAAATTACTTACCGTGTCAGCTTCCAAGCTTGAAAATGTGAAAGATAAGTGCAGATAATATTTTCATGGGAGGGAGCGTAAATGCTGGGAAATAACATTTACCGATTTGAGTTTAATTACGTCTACTTACTTATTTCGTTTCGTTGCGCTTGTATTAAAATGTAACTGAAAGAAAAGATGTTTCAGGGAAATCATTGCCAAGACGCCAAGTGTTAAGTCAGACACATAAAATTGTACACCTTTGTGTGGATCGAATTGCTTCCGAACGTTTAAGCAGAGTTGAAAGGGTGGTTTGAAACCACTATAATAAAAAAATCAAACTATAGTTATCATAAATAAATTTCTGCATAGCTTATTTGAATAACTGCTAATTGTTTATTTCACAATTAAGAATCTAACCTACGACACACTCCTCTACACTATTTTGAGTAGGGAAAGTTCGGGTAGCCCCGGCCGGCAGGTAGCCTGGCCCACTATCAGTTCCATGATATTGCACGAATGAAGGTATATGATGCATTAGCTTGAAATGACCGCAGCGTCACGAGATTGCATAATTCAAATCAGCTGTGACAACTGCCTAGCGAAGATCTTGTGACGGCAGTTTATTCAGAGTGTGTCAGATTGTGTGTGCGCGGCTTACTTGTAAGACGCAGTTATTTTTCGTTAAAAGATTGAGAAATATACTATATTCATTAAACGACACTTTGTACTATCGATTTATTTTGTAAATTAAGTGTGTTTTTTGCCTTCAATTTTACTTTGTAATTGTGGCATGTTGAAATACTGCATGAGCACCATCGAGTAGTTCCGGACTCAATTTCGTTGGGTATCCTTGGACACTTTTTGAGTGAAGAGAATATCCTTAGATTTTACTATTCTAATGCCTATTTTTTACATTTCTGTACTGTAAGGTAAGAAAAGTGTATAGGTGACATAGCTTATTTTATTGCAGGCTAATTGAAAGAGCGTTTTTTCAAAGAAATCACACAAAGAGGCAACTGGGATGAAAATTCAATGAAATGGGTGTAGTAGGTGTTCAAGAGAAAAAATTATCGCTTAGAGAAGAATCTTGTCATTTCAATGTACCAAGAAGTACCCTTCAGGATCGGATTAAAACTTTTAAGAGTGGACAAGAGGCTCCACTTAAAACAAAATTGGGGAGATTTGTGAACACTTTCTCATTTGAGGTAGTTATATAATCATGTTAAGGAGCTTGATAGTCGCCTGATGCCGCCTGATCGAGTTTTTGAAACTGGCGTTCCAATTTTCCGAGCATTCGAAAATTCCTCAAAGGTTTAATAAGGAGAAGCGAGTGGCTGGAAAAGATTTTTATTGCAGTTTCAAGAAAAAATTCCCCGACAGCGTTCTTAGATCTCCAGAATAGACCAGTATTGCGAGGGCTGTAGGGTTCAACAAGCCTCAAGTTGACCGTTTTTATGATCACCTCCAGGATTTATTAGAGAAGTATAATTTTCCTGCGTCTAAAATATACAACGCTGATGAGACCGAAGTATCCACAGTTCATAAAAATGAAAAAGTGATTTCTACTAAAGGAAAAAAGCAAGTTGGAAAATTGACTTCTGGTGGGAGGGGGCGTAACATAACATTGATATTTGCTATGAGTATGATAGGCCATTTAATACCACCACTTTTCATTTTTCTGAGAAAACGGATGGACAAAAATTGTCAGTTAATGATTGATGCACCGCCACAAAGTGTTTCTGTTCCACATAAAAGTGGCAGGATGAATGGTGGGATATTTTTAATATGGCTCAAGCATTTCAAACAACATGCTCAGCCTTCAAAAGAGAACCCAGTTCTTTTGATTCTTGATGGACATGGAAGTCACAAAGAGTTGGCCGTGATAGAGTATGCCCGTGCTGATAGCATCCACATGCTCAGTACTCCACCACACTCTACACACAAGCTGCAACCTCTTGACGGGGTATTTTTTAAGACATTTAAGGCTGCATTTGCTCCAGAAAATTCGTCATGGATGAGGAAAAACCAGGCAGCAGGATCACCGATTATGACATCGCTGGTCAAGTGAATTTGGCCTTTGCCAAGGCTGCTAGGTTGGACATAGCTAAAAGTGGCTTTAAATGCTCCAGAATTCAACGTTTTAATCGGGGCATTTTCACCTTCCGCCATGGCAAATATTGAAGAGGATCCAACATTGCCTGAAAATCCACTGTCCACCACCACTGCCTCTGGACCAGCATCGCAGCAATTTACTCGCTGCAATCAACAGGCATCTACACGTAGAAAAACTGCAGAGCAATTACTTAGAAAGTTGCCTCCTTTTCCAGACGCTTTCAAAAAGCGTCTTGTGACGCGCTAGCAAGAAAAATATCAAAATCAATCAACAAATGCAAAATCTATCAAAGGACCAGGAAATGGAATGCATCACTTGCGACGAAACCTTTGAGGAAGACTGGATTCAGTGTCACAAATATAAGGATTGGGCGCATGAAGACTGTGTAGACATAGATCCTTCGCAGGTTTACTACTTTTGTGTTGTGTGTAAATCGAAGGAACGGCTTGGTCATCGTTAGCTGTTTACGTCCGTGGCTACCCACCAAACAAATTTTTGTCGAAATTTTAATACTTATTGTAATACTTAATTACTGTCCTACTTAATACTTAATCCGGAAGCTACTGAATTAAAACTGATGTAAACGTGTTGCTTTTAGTTGTTGATTTAAGAATAAACATTTCGTTCTGTTGATTTTCAATATATGAGGTAGTTTTATTAAGTGTCCGGGGCTGCCCGACCTTACCTTATACGTATTCTACATGCGAGTAATTCGGGTTTCTGATTATAACATTTTTAGGGCTTTGTAAAAAATTTTTTTGCAATACCCTATGAATATACTTTTCCTGTCCCTGTCCGTCCATCAGTGCGTCGCAGCAAGTTCTCTTAGGAACTACAGAAGCTACAGGCATCTAATTTTGAGGTCAGAAGTTTCTGGTTAATCAACGTTCCATGGTTGAAAAAAATTGTAAAGTTTTTTAAGGGGGATCTCCTCCCCATAGAAGGATCTGATCCCACAAAAGCTTTATTTCACCAAAGATAGCCGAGAATGGTATCAGATGAAAGGTCTTGACGAGATGTTTTAGTATCAGGCATTTAAATTGCAATATTGATGACGGGGTTGGCAGGGAAAATCGAAAAACACGAAAAAATTGTGTCTAATTGTGGTTCCACATCTACGGACCGAAAACCACAGAAATATCCAATTAATTTTTTTTATCTGGATGGCTATTTGTAAAACAAACTCAACGTGAAAGTCTCAGATGGATCGAATTGTATTTAACTATGTTATCATTGTTTTAACGTTCGATGTTACAACGGCAGCAATACATGGCTATGGAGCAATATGCGCTTCCAATCAACTCAGACCACACCGGCCTGTTAGGATTTGCATGAATGTTTCAGGAAGGGTATATATCATGCATACCTTTGATAATCTATTTAACGAGTGATATCAATAATTGCAAAACCAAATGGTGGCCGTTCCATATGAACTTAATGAGTGAATTTATGTTATTTTCACCCAGTTTTTGCACAGGCTAATAATTCTCGATGAAAACGTACGTACATTTCAAAGGTGACACAATCATGGTGGGAGGTTCTTCTGATAACATGAATGACAAATACCATAGAAGTTGGAATTCACTCAATTTTGTTAATTATTGTAGGATATGTAAATATATAACATTTTTCCCAATAAATTCATATTGGCACATTTAAATTCAAATTTAGGTAGATCTTATATACTCGTAGTTTGTTGGAAGTTATAGCCAATAGACTTCGATTGCAACAGCACGCTTTCAATCGAATCAGATATTACACTTTTCATCGGATCTTCATAAAATTTAGAGATAAAATGAATAATAAAAACATCTTTAAGGTTTCATTCAGTCCATGGTTGTTAGTAATATTGCAACAAAATGGCAGCTGGTTAAAATAGAGTAGCCAAGGATTTACTTTTCCCCGCAGGGGGAATACTAGCCGACAAGAGTACTCTTGGAGGGTAGCGTTCTTTAGGGAGTACCACCTCTACGGAGCCGAGGATATGGGAGGAGGTGTGAGGCTCCCTTCTGGGATAGCAGGTAACGACCATGACTGAATCTGGTCTACGCTTTGGACAACAAACTTGAACCGATGCTCTGGGCTGGTGGATATGATGGTTTAATGGACCTAGTTGCTTTGCATGGTAGCGCAAAGGTGACACGTGTGCGTGAACGGCTCCAATTCAACTATCATAAGGTCTCCGTACCTGTAAAACCTTGGCAGTCCTCGGAGTTCGTTCAACGTTCGCACTATCGGGTTGGTAGTGTAAGCTCCGTTGAGACGGACTCCATATTAGCGCTGGCCTGGCTCTAACCATTTATTCCCCTTAGCGCTTGTGCCAACCCTCGCATGGCCTCCTTGCTCTGCAAAGATAGCCATGGAACCAAAAAGGCGAATACACACATGAAGGGAGATAGTGGCTTTGAGGAAAAGGTGAAAAAACCCGAAAAAAGAATGACGACGAAAACAACGATGAATGCATTGACAGTGAAGATGGACGAAAAACGGAGAATAACAAACAGTCTGGTCCAGACTGAGATTTCTATGGCATTTGGGTGCAGTTGAAACCTATGCGAACGCCAGAGCGTCCTATAAGAAGAGCGGGAAACTCTGCACAAGACACGCCAGATGGTCAAGCGGCGCAGAAAATATGAAGACCACCCAAAATTCGATGGCCCCTACTGCGACCGCTACCGAAGCGACCAAAGCAAGGGTCTTGAATGCCGAAGTAATAACGATCGATCCTGAAGTTCACTAAAAGATCACGGCAGGAAAAGAAACGAGTGACCAGACAAACAAAGCGCCATTGTGTGATTTCATCGCCACCATCGGAAATATGGCGGAAGTACTATGCTCGGAAATGAAAAGCGATAACCTCTCCCAAGAAAGGTCGTCACAAATTATAATTGCCGCCCAGCGACATGAAGAAGAAAGACTAATCCAAAAAGCGGGAGATTTTTTCAAACGAATACAATCTATATGGGACTCACCAAAAATTGACAAAGCAGTAACGATTAAGCTCTTTGAACTAGAGGGGCTCCTAGCCCGGATAGAACATTATCCGAGGAGTTGATTTTAAGGCCAAAGAGGACCAGAAAGCTGAGGAAGAGCAGAAGGCTATAGAAGCGCTGAGGGTTGGGTCTAAAGAGTACGCGCAGATAGCTCTACCATCAAACATCAATAAAAAATGGCGTCTACCCCAATCGAAAGAGATCGGGATAAAAGACGGAAAGAAGAGGCGCTTGACCTGTGCGGAACACCAGATCAGTGGTTCCAGATAGTGCTGACAAAAGGAGCGAAGCAAGCCGGAAAAAACTCTTTCAAAAAGTGCCAGAAAATAAAGTTTGTATAGACGCCCGACAGGAAAAAAGACCTGAAGCGAAACAGGAGAGAAGAAGCCCCGCCAATGATCCTGGCAGTAGGCACTGCTTATAAAACCCCAAGATGGTCGGTCCTACGTGGAGGTGCTAGGGGATATCAGAAGAAGTGTAACGCCCGAAGACTCCAAAACTGCTACTGAAGCAGTAAGACCAATGCGGTCGGGCAAGATACTGGTCGGATTCGGAGCAGAATAGGGTAGCATTCAGCGACGTAGTATGGAAAATCCTGAGCAAAAGCGCAACTATAACCTCCCTCGAGCCGATGGCAATGATCCAAGTAAGGAATATTGTCTGCGTCACGGATCTGGCCGAGGTAGGAGAGGTCATCAAAAGGGAGTTCCCTAGCGTGGGAAGGCCATCATTAACTTTACTAAAAAGGACGCCGAACAATTTCTGAATAAAGGCAAAGTAAGAATGGGATGTATCTGCATGATACGGTGAAGAGAAGCTCCTCTTCATGATTTCAAATGCCTTAGCTATGGTCGCACTGCACAAAGGACCCGACAGGAGTTCCCTATGTTAAAAATTCGGTGAAATGGAACATAAAAGAAAAGAGTGCACAAAGGCGGTGCACTGTATTTTTTGCATGGATACTGATCCAAGATTGGATTTTGGACACGTCTTGGGATGAGGAAAATTGCCGGGTTTTCCAGAAAGCCCTAGTTAAGGGAAAATCAGAATTTTCATGGCCCGCATCCTGCAGATAAATCTACACCGCAGATCAACCGCCCAAAGCTGCTTGAGCAGATTTCGAGGGACAAAAAAGCCGACTTTATGCACTATGATAAAAGTTCAGTATCATGGTACCCTGATGAAACTTGTACTGCCAATATCTGGGTTCGGAATAGTGATTACCAGGTGGAGAGCTGTGGATGGGCGGATGGTTTCGCGTGTGTTCGGTGTTCAGGGATCACATTTTTTAGTATGTACCTAACATCGAACGGATCGATATCATCTTTCCAAGCCAAGCTTAATGCTTTCGAGGGTACTGTGTCCAACGCAGACTGCAACGTGCTGGTGGGGGGAGACTTCAATTTATTTATTTATTCCATCTTTCAGACTGAATATTCCAATAACAAAATGGAACGCAAAGAATAAATACAGCAATATTTAAATGAAAAAGAATAATAAAATGTCGATAATTGAAAGTTAAACTAGTAGTAAGTCTCTTAGTTTTTTCTAAAATGCTATGTAAGAAGAGGGGAACGGACAAAGATCGAGAATATTATGATTTCGTACGATTCTTAAAATTGGTGAATGGAAATATAAATCAGTTCTAGCATATGGGATAACGAAATAGGAATTCATCCGAGATGAACGAGATGTTTGTCGGAACCACAGCTCAGAAAAAATATTCAGCGGGACTTGATGGTAGCAGAGTTTATACAAAAAAAACATTGGTCTAAATAAGCTCGTCGAGATATTAGAGATGGAAGAGATAAGAGGGATAAACGACTTTCATAGGGCTGATACGGCAAGTTAAACTTAAAGAAAAGAAAACGCATGAACTTTCTTTGGACAGTTTCTAAAGAAGACACGAGATAGGAATATCGGGAGGACCAGATAACAGAACAGTATTCAAGCAAAAGGCGAACAAGACAAACAAATCGGCGGATAGAAGAAGAGATGCTATTGAATTTATGTACATGCCTAAGGATAAACCTGGAAACTCTAGACGCCTTATTTACCACATTTAAAATATGTACTTCAAATTTGAGTTTTGGATCAAAAGTTCCTCCGTCTTTATGACTGAACACTTCAGAGAGCAAAGCATCATTTAATATATATTTAAAATTAATAGGAGAGTCCTTTAGAGCAAAAGTCATTTTATGACATTTAGTAGTGTTAAGACATAAATAGTTTGAAGCACACCATTTATTTAGAGCATTCAGATCAGTTTGCAAGAGTTGTCAGTCTAAATGGGATTTGACTGCTCGAAATACTTTGAAGTCATCAGCATACATGAGGCAAGAGGAATTAATTACAAAGGGAAGATCATTTATGAACAACAGAAAGAGAAGAGGCCCAATAATTGAATTGAATTGTGGAACGCCAGATGAAGGATAAAAAGGACTAAACGTAGTACCAGAGAGACTTACTCGGCAGGGACGACACGATAGATAAGATGACATCCAAGACAGAAGAGCACCCGAGATGCCAAGAGCTTCAAGCTTACGACAAAGAAGTAAATCATTCACAATGTCAAAAGCCTTGGAGGAATCTGTGAAGATCACATAAGCTTGCAGTTGGTTATCCAAAGCTCTTGCAATACTGTTTGTGAACTCCATTAAATTAGAGGTGGTGGAGTATCCTTTGAGAAAGCTATGCTGCTCTGGAGCAATAATAGGAGCTAGTGAGTTTGAGAGTCGATTATGAACCAACCGTTCAAGCAACTTTCGAAAACAGGAAAGTAAGGAAATAGGGCGATAATTAGAAACTGACGTAGAATCACCATTTTTAAAAATAGTCACAATGTTAGCTGTTTTCCAAGTGTTAGGGAATATATTTGGCAAACCATCCGACCCAGGGCTGATATTAGGATCAAGAGCAGTGATCAAAGCTTGGACTTCAGATGTATCTGTAAAAATATAGGAAATTGGGAAGGTAAGATGATTAGGTAAGACAACAGGATGCACAGCTGCAGCGGGAGAAGAAAAAGTCGAAGAGAAAAATTGGGCAAATGAGTCAGTAACTTCTCGAGGAGAAGAAACCTCTGCACCATTCCAACGGACCTTACTAGGACTGGAAGAAGAGGATTTCAGCAACCTTATATAAGACCATAAAGGCTTTGTATTATTAGCCACAAGAGAACTATCCAGACTACTGAAATAAGTCTTCAGAGCATATCTGATGCCTTTTTTGGCAACAGCACGCAGCTTGCTAAAATTCTATCTTGCTTCAATAGTGCCTAGTGTTTTAAAGACACGATGTGCCTTATCTTTTGCTTGTAGGGCCCTAAGCACTCGCTTTGTAAACCAAGTCTTTTGATTTGATTTATGGGATGTCTGAAGAGGCGTAAATCAGTGAATTAGATTAGAGATATATATGTAAAAATTATCCAAAGCAGCCTCACAATTTAGGCTTCTAAAGAAATCTAGCCAGTTGACTGAAAGTAATTCTGTACTAATAGCTTCATAATTAGCTTTAAAAAAGTTAAGTTTTAGAGTAGGATGAGGTTTATTAAATTCAATTCCATCGACTATAAGATCTATAGATAAAGGAGGATGGTGCCGATCAGAAAGAACATACGGATGTACGGCTTGAGATACAGATAAGTAGCTAAATGGAACATTTGATAGAGCAAGGTCAAGGAGACGACCATTAGGATTGTGGATATGATTAAATTGCGAAAAGGAGCAATGAGATAGGAAAAGTGACAGGGTTATAGAAAAAGGATCAACTGACGAGATAGATGGAGTAAGATAATTTTTACGCTCTATGTATGGTAAGTTAAAATCTCCGCAGACCAATATTTTGGCGTGAGGGTGTCGCAAAATTAGATAAGAGGATATATCATCAAAAACGTCTCATAAACAGTTAACGGTGAATTACAGGGAATATAAATAGACAAAATCAAGAACTCTGTATTATGAGGGAGAGAAATTTTGATAAGAACACATTCTAAAGTAGGAGAAAAACAGAAATCAGAACAAGGAAAACTATTTAGAGCTTTGCTAACTGCAATCAAAGCTCCACCACCATCATCCTTATTAGTAGCAATCACGTCATGGTCACATCCATATACAATATGATCAGGAAACATTTCACTGCTCAAAATGTTTCCAGGTCTCGGAGAAGCAAATAATAGAATCATTACTAATTTGATAGGAGATAAAGAGTTCCTCAAGCTTGGTCCTTAATCCTCGTATATTTTGGTAAAAAATAGAGGTATAAATTTTATTAGAAGAATAGAAGTTACATTGAACAGTATTATAGTTTGAAAGAGATTCATTGAGGTTTAAAGAGGATACAGTGCAATAAACATTATGATTATCAGAAAATTCATGAAGATTACTTGTGACTAGAGGTTTGGAATTTCGTGTTTTTGCTGAAGAAAATTTCTTCGTCTCAATTCAAACGGCTTAACAAGTACACCAGCAAGCCAGTAATTCGAATTCAGGACATTATAAGTATTTGCAGAAATCACCAATTTAAATGAGTTAGCTACTTTGTCCGTTAAATTTTCCTTAGTCAACTTATGACAACTAAGAACTTTAACGGATGAGCCAAACTTTTTGTTGGCATAACGCTTTAGGTCCCCAACAGAAGTTTCGTACGGCACTCAAGATATGAAAATATTCTTCAAAAGTACAGAAGCACGAATGACAGGAGAATCGAGATCTGTTGAGGGAACGAGGTCACTCGATTTCTGATGTTGAATTGGAGGTGATATTTTCTTTGGAATCGCTCCCCGGCTATTAGACGTAGAACCAGGTGGGCTGATGATAAGTAAATCAGATTTTCGATTAGTAGAAAGTGGCCTCAACAGCGAGTTGCTCCTAGTGACGTTTGATTGACCAGGTTTCGCTGTTTCTACAGAATTGCAGCTGTAGTGCAAACGCTGGGTGTATCTGCACATCCTGTTGAGCAGCTAGCAATGTATCAGGTACATTTAAATTGTCAGCTTCCGAAACCGTTGGTTGTTGGTTAATAGATAGTGGCTTCAACAACGACTTAATTAAAGTAACAATTGACAGACTAGGCTCAATCGATTCTGCAAAATTGTGGTAATCTGGCTGCAATACTAACCCTGGTTGATGCTGCGTATCATGTTGAGAATTTACGCTCAGGCTGTCACTTAAGGACAAGGTGGATAGTTCTCCTTGAGAGGAGACATTGGATGATTTTACCTGCGGTTTACTCTTTGTCGGTATTGATGAAGCTGGATCCAACACTGAACGCACAGCTAGATGATGGATTGGAATATGAGGAATCCACAAATTGTAGTAAGGAGTCGACTTCAGAGCAAGCAGAAGAGCACTTGCCTAGCAGGGATTTTAGCTCGTCGGTTAAGGAAGTGATCATCTTCCTTGCAGTTGGAGTCGAGAGACATACACAGATACTGAGTAATGCCTACATGTTGCACAGTACCAATGAACTCCATTGTCCACTTTGTTGATAACATCTGCCGGAGTGCCCTTCAGGTTGACGCACGCCACGCGGAAAGGAAGTTCACAGATACCCAAAACACACAATCACGGGGGATTTGCCACTATTAACGACACATTTCGAAGAACTACAAGACATTGTGATCAGTGTTTGGGTATTTTTTAATTTTATTATTATAATTTTCTTTTACAATTATTAATATAAATTTTTTTTTAAACTTTATAGGTGTTTTTTATTGTTTGGTTCAATTATGCTGATTAGATTAATTCTTTGAAAGAAAAAGTACATTCTTGTGCCCAGAGTATAAAATAAAATGAATAAAGCAAAATTAGTTTGTAGGAAATAGTATGTGTCTACACCATAAAATTTTAAAATTTCGATAAAAATTTCATGAGGAGAAAGAATTGCCGACTTCTAGAAACCACAAAGCACTTAA
The DNA here is from genome assembly GCA_963969285.1 of Odontomyia ornata. Classification (NCBI taxonomy): domain Eukaryota; kingdom Metazoa; phylum Arthropoda; class Insecta; order Diptera; family Stratiomyidae; genus Odontomyia; species Odontomyia ornata. Next base: position 292,779,753 of record OZ017739.1, on the reverse strand, counting down.
AAAATTATATTTGTTTCCACTTAGATAATATAAATTGCAAAGAATTGCCGACTTCTAGGGGCAGCAAAGCACTTCAAAAATTATATTTGTTTTAGCTTAGATAATGTAAATTGCATAGTTAGGGGCGCGGAAAACTCACCCGACACACAACACTTGAGTCGAATTGCAAAATTGAATTAAATTCAGTTAAACTACTTCACTTAAACAAAGGATTTGGGGGAAAAGGTTAATGTTTTAAATCATAGACCGAAATATGCACAAAGATTTACACCCACGATGCAAATATTCACAGATATAACTTTTCAAAGAAAATTTTGATTTACCTCGAAAGATTTTCAAGAAAATAAAATTAAAAGCGAAGAAAACTTCAAATGCCACGTTCAATGATCAATGTTGAAACAAAGTTTCAATTGCTAAAGCAATTGAATGGGGCCTGCCTCAAACAGATCTGTGGGGAAAATTAATCCTAGAAATGGCGGCCAGGATGGCGCTTGTCATACAAGATACCGGAAGTACACTGACCTTTCACCGTATTGACTATAAAGGGACCATATCGGATGTGATATTTGCCTTGGAGTTCATAGTACAGAGGATACACAACTGGAGATTATAAGAGGACTACTCAGCCAGTGATCATGAGTGCATTCTGCTTGAGATCAGTGACGTTGTCTCCCAACGTCCGTGCTCTTAGTTTTCTACGGGACGGCAAGATTCCAAGGCAATGGTAGTCAACTATAATCACTGAAAGACAAAGCGAGTGTCACAAGCTTAAGCGTGAGGCTCAGTGGGAACGGAGCCATGATGAAGCATGCAACCGGGTGGCAGCTATGAAATGCCTTCGCAAATTGATTAACAACAGCATCTAGTAGACAATGTGAACAAGGATCCGTGGGGCCTTGGCTACAAGCTACGAAAACCTTGCATACATCATGCAAAAAAGATGGACAAGATAGTGCGAGCACTTTTCTCCACCCATCCCGTCCGTGTTAACGCTGTCCATGGTGAAAAAGCAGTCGAGTGTCCACTCTCACACAGCTGGAACTGGAAGAGGCAGTCCCTTCACTGAAAGCAGGGAAGGCTCCAGGTCCAGATGGTTTTCCAGCTTAGTAGTTGTACCTAGTCTATCACCGTTGTTCTGACTTGCTGTCCAGCACATTCAACGCCTGCCTATGGAACGAGGTTTTCCGGTATGATGAAAAGTGGTGAGGCTCGTGTTGATCAGCAAGGGGAAGGGTTATGCTTGCTAGACACTGCTGGGAAAGTGCTAGAGAAACTCATCAACGGAAGACTCATTGACGCAATTTGTGCTGTTGGGGACCTTTTTCCTCAGCACTACGGCTTTAGAGCAGGGTGTTTCACCACTGATGCGATGGTAGAGGTGGTGAGTGCAGTTTATAACACTAAGACATATAGTCGCACCTCACGACGGATCATCTGGTTGGTGACACTCGACGTTAGAAACGCCTTCAACTCTACTGGATGGGTAGATATAGAATATCTAATGCAGCTTTTGAGGGACTATCTGAAGGACCGAGGCCTGCTTTACAATACGACACAAGGCCAACGAAGGATGAAAATTACATCGGGTGTTTCCCAGGGATCTATTTTTTGTTCAGACCTATGGAACATGCCATACGACAGGCTACTGAGACTAGAGATGTCAGATGAGTTGCGCTTCATCAGCTACGCTTATGATGTTGGGGCTCTGGTTGCTGGACCCACCAGATGGTTGTTCAGGAGTAGAGACAGCGCTCACTCAGCTGCAGTCTTGGGTGAATTTGATGACGGGAAGGAGGACTGCGTGCCTCATCCCGGATGTGAAACCATGGCTAAATTGAAGGAATGATGAGACTGAATTCTATCTGACTCAGCTTTTGAGCGGGCATGGGTGTTTTCAGTTTTACCTGCACAAGATTCGTAAGTCGCAATTTCCCGTACGTTAGTTTTGCCCATGAGAGGAAGACAATGCCTACCACATATTTTTGGCGTGCACAAAATGAGACAAGCTGCAACGGGACCTCCACAGGGAGACGAGAGAGCTCACTCCGGATAATATAGTCGCGGTGATGATCAAATCGGTTGCTCGGGCAGCCCTAAAATATAAAAGGGACTCATAGCAGCCGGGGGTATTGGGGCTGGGGGATCACTTGTCTGGCACTTCCTGTTCTCCCTTTCCCTCCCGCTAGAAGAGGGATCCCTCAGCTTGAAGGCATATCAAGGCGTAACAAAACGAGACCTGGCCCGAAGTAATGTGTCGAATGGTCCCAGGCTGGGTTCTCAGGTTGATAGGGGAGGTATTTAGTGGGCAGTCCGGTTGCCTTCTTGCAAACATGGGAGTGCTACATTCTGTGCATAAATGGGCATTCACGTCCCTATCACAAAAAAAGGAAAGGTGGGCATCACTTGTCAAGAACCTCCTTGATTCCCCACACAGCTCCAGAACATCAGAGCCTTAAGTTGTCTGCGGAGAGCTTCCATTCGCCCCACATACTCTGGATGAGGTTTGTTCCACCATCAAAGCCCAAAAGAACAATAAAAGGCCGGGCATCGATGAGATTCCAGTGGAGCTCATCAAATATGGTGGCAACAGTGTTCATGAAGCTATTCACAAAGCCATCTAGCATATTCAGCAACAAGAACGTATGTCAAAAGAGTGGAGCCAATCAATTATAGTCCCCATCCACGAATAAAATGACAAGCTACTGTGGCGCGGCGTACAAAATATTTTCAAAGATCTTGGAAAATAAAATCAGATCATAAGCGAACACTCTAATTGAATAGTATCAAGGTGGTTTTAGAGCACGTATATCGACCGTAGACTAATTGTTCACAGTCAAGTAGTTACTTGCGAATTGCGGTTAGTTCAATATAGACGCACACAAAAACGACAGAATTTATCGTAACGTACTGTACCAAATAATGCTTTGTTTTGGTATCCCAGCCAAGTTAGTCCGTCTTACCAAAATGACAATAACGTCGGCGACTTCCCAAGTCTGGATCAATAACCAACTCACCGATGCTTTTGACGTAAATATCGGCCTAAAGCATGCAGATGGGCTCTCCCCATTATTATTCAATTTGGATCTGGAAAAAGTCGAAAGGAAGCTATCTGTCGGTACACGAGGTATATTACTATACAAGCCCAGCCAAGTGGCAGTCCATGCGGACGACATCTAAATTTAATCACTGCCAAAGAACTCTTCCTAACAACTGCCAAAGAACTCTTCCTAAAACTGAACCAGCAAAACTAGTATGGCTACAAATCAATGAAAATAAAACAAAACTCGTGACGCAGTTGAGGGAAAATACCTCAAGTACAAAAAATATCGCACTTGGTGAATACAGTATCAGAAATATGAGCAAATTCGTGTATTTAGCGCCAAAATAACGGGAACTAGTAATGAACTAGACGAAATACGCCGAAGAATACAGCTCGCAAATAAAATGTTTTATTCAGTTGTGACGATCTGCTGCATACACAGGAAAAAAAAGCTCCAAGTATACAAATCTGTGATAAGACCTGTGTTATACTACGGGTGTAAACCACGGACCCTAATACAAGTTTCCGCGAAAATATTGAACGCCTTTGTGCGACGGGTTGTGAAGCGAATAATCGGAGCGAAACTAGACGGAGACCAATGATGAACTCGATACAACTATGAGCTTTATGAAACTTTTGACGAGCCGGAGCCGGAGGTCTTAACGATTGTATGACTGCGGAAGCTGCAATGGGCAGGACACATGAATCGTATGGAAGAACAACGGATACCCAAAAAGGTATTCGTTGCGCGAACTGAAGGCCGGAATCAGGGGGAACTGAGGGAACGCTGGTCGGACTCGGTCGACAAAGACGATTCATCGCTGCTCGGATCTTAAAATTGGAGGACGCAGTCGATCGACAATCGCGCTATTTGCAGAAAGCGAAGGCCCACGAGGGGCGATAGTGCTACGAAAATGAAAAAGACAATATGGAAATCAAACGAAAGGTCTTGATTAGAATTTTTAAGAACTTTTATCAAAAATTCGATGGCAGTGGCGAAATATATATGCGCTATCCCCTTCTCCCGTGATTGGCCATTTTTTGGCCCTAAACTCTGAAAAATTTTGCGGAATTGGTCATTATTATTAAATGACTATTAAATATCTCAGAAGTTGAAATTCGACGAAGTTCGTCAATAATAGAATAATATATTAATTCCACGTTCCACCTATGACATTAAAAGGGGATCTTTAAATATGCCAAACCTCATACATACGTACCTTAACAACAAGTACATATACTCTGAAAATTTTGTAGTAATCGAACATTAAACAGCTAAGTTAAATGGGATACTGGGGAGATACACGAATTTAAATTTATGGTAACTATTATACGAGTATGTGTATCAAATTTTTCTAATTCAGTTATTGGTATCGATGAATCAGCCAGATTATCAATATTCCGAAGATAGGGTTTGATTTACTAGTATGTGTACAAAATTATTTCGGCAGGAGTATTCTCCTGCTACTTCAACTTGTTCTAAAATATTAGGTATAATTGGAGTGAAATAAAATTTATTGTAGATTTTGAGTTTAACGTCAAGTTTGGATTTTGATTTGTCCATGAATATATGAAAAGAACTTAATGAGCACTCTTAAGGGAATAACTGTCAAACATTCAGTTTAAATCTATCTCAATTTATTTTCCATCTCATTCTATTATAGGCCAACGAACAGTTTGCAATTCATGAATGGATACCTTATTTGCATTCCAGTATCATAAAAGCGAAGAAAGCGAAATGATATTGAAATCCTCAGCCCAGAGTTGACACCAACGTGCATTTAATGATTTCGACCTACTCCAATTCATACTTTATAACTTTCCCAATCAGCTCAAAGGGAAGAAAAAAGTGTCCTTTGTAGGTTGGCGACATTAAGGTAATCACCAATAAATTTAAATCAATGGAAATACAATAAGGGAATTGACAAATACAATTAGATTAGTATCAGCCAGACAAAGTTATCACGAACTTCAGGACGAAGTGCTGAAAGCTACGTACCTTTGAGAAGTTTGTCATTGAAATCATAAAAGATGATATATACTTTGTCCTGCTTACTTCTTTAGATCGATATGCAGACGTTCCATAATTTAATATTGTTTTAGGGGGAGGTTTGCCTACTGAACTAGGATAGTACCAGTGAGCTTATGGGCATTGCGTGCGCGATGGCTTCGCAGTTATAGTACATACTGACAAATAAAAGAATAAGTGAAAGGTATAATCTACGATGGAAGGCATGCCTTGTTTTTTTCCAATATTGTCCTACTTATTCTCAATGGGTTTCCGATTAATTTGATAAGTTGGAAAAAGCTTCACTGAACTTAAACCCCACGAAAATCAATGATAGGGATGCTTAGGTCAAATATAATATCTTAAAAAACACTGTCCTATTGGAACTAGTAACAAAGATCTTATCAATTTTTGGAATCAAAAGTAACATTTAAGCATTTTTGAATAATTTTATTTTTATAAAACAATTACTCTAATAACCTAATGGGGTACCGGTTAATTCGTGCGGTTTTCTAACAGATGGCGTAACTTGATTTTTATTCCAGTGATTCACCTTTCCAAACATGTGTTGGAAAGCTACTGTCACATAGTTTCAGAATCTGTAACTTTGAGGAACAAGATAAAACCGGAGTGGACATCCATGTGTACACGTTGTCGCAACTACCCCTGCGACCGCCTGCCTAACTACGTGTCTTTTTGCACCTACCCCTGCGACCGTGATTCTAAAGCTAGTTAAGGGGAACCCAATGGGTTGTCACAAGAAAGTAAACAAACGCTTATGCACTCGTAAATATGGTTTTATTGCAAATAACACTTCACAGAACAAGAAAATAGCATTGAATACAAATAAAGCATTATGGCCACTTAGGATAGAAAACACTGTCGTATCGATAACCCATCGTTTTCTAGCAATAACGCACATTACACTTTTAATTGAGTTCCTCGCTCCGATTTACAATGTCACTTCTTAAAATGTTGTTATCCCTAAACCAGGTGTAATATTACTTTCACTACAGTCAAAATGTACCTCCGGACACGTTCTCGAACCGAAAAAACGACTAAATTCCGAATCGTATCTCACGCGCCAGGTAAATTTCGCGTCCATGTTTAGTCGTCAAATTGACAATCTGGCTCTCGAGAGGAGAAATTGTGGAAATTATTGGAAATGAAATGACAATCATGCTCAGAAGGTGGTCGCATCATTTTCTATGGAGCTTATATGAGCATAGCCTCTCCATTTGTTCCGTTCCTCAAAGATCTGTAAGTGTCATTCAGCTGAAGCGTTAACAACAATACTTTTTTTTACTCTGAAAATGTCGAGTTTTGTGCCAAATAAAGTGTTTTTGCGGGGGGTACTTCTTCATTGAAGAAAAAGGCTGCCGAAAGTCATTATATTTTGGTGGAAGTGTATGGTGTACATGGTCTAGCTGAGCGTACGTGCCAGAAGTGGTTTGCACGGTTTAAAAGTGGGAATTTTGACTTGGAGGACGATTTTGAAGATCACGAATCGAAGACATTGCTCGACCAAGATCCATCCCAAACTTGGAAAATCACTTGGCGTAGCTAAAAAAACCATTTCCGATCGTTTAAAAGCAATTTTTCACAATAAAGCTTCAATTTTCGTACAAACCGCACGAATTAGCCGGTACCCCTATTATAATAATAATGCCATTATTTACAAGTGACGACATTCAGAGGCTATCGACAATTTGCTTTTAGATAAGACACTAGCCACTTTACTAAAAACACCTAGAAAGTCTATGAAAAACGTGGTCCGAAAATCTAGATTCTAGTTTGCTAATACCATGTCAAGAAAAAAGGAAATTAATATATATTGAGTTAGTGAGAATCGATGTGGAAGTTAGTTTTCAAAAGAATCTAAAATAATTCAATTGAACTTAAGTTAATAAAACAATAATTGTTTGAATAGTTTTAATTTGAATTCATACTTATTGTTTCAATAATTAACTTTCATAAAAGTGTCACTTAAATGGAAGTTTTGTAGTGATTTCAAGAGTTTCAAATGTCCGTAAAGGACTGCAGCGATGTTCTGCTGCCTCGGCAGAAGAAGATGACAATATCTGCCGAGAATGCCCTCGTCTGGAGATGCGTAAATGCGCTGGCAGGCTAGCATTGCGGTGTCGTGGGGCGGGTTCATTTCCCCAACACGAGGACCCACTACAAAAAAATTTCGCACTCACGAATTTGATGTTGTTCAAGAGGCGACCGAAGTCGCAAAAAGTGTAGATAACTACACCGAGAGAGATAGTACTTGTTCCGAGAACAAGTGGAACCTGAGAAGAAAGGCGGACTTGGGGTAACCTCGTCATTACCCGACGAAGCTCATGGCCCACAAATGACTAAACGACGTCGACGTCAGCTCACTGACTCGCACTGCAATCTCGATGATCACGGGTGCCAGCTTCGGTTCCAACAACAGAGAGAGCCCTGACTTTTCCCGACAACAGGCAAAAGCAAGGTGACAAGCTCAGGCGACAAAGGCAATCGTAATATCTCGGCGGAATCCGACATCAGGGAATAGCCACGGCTACAATTTGGCTCCCGTTCAGCGCCGACTTCCGGATTCTTTTCGATTTGCACTTACAATCCAAACGCTATGCAAAATAATTTGATCTCACCACAATAGTTGACGAGCCCGTCCGCTGATGTCCTCTTTCCACCCTTGTCGCGTTTTCTTTTCTTCTTCCACGACGTAGACGTAGTACCGTAGTCTGTTGCGTAGACTTTTTCGCGAGTTTCCGCACTTGCTGCCTCACTCAGCTTTATGGCAAACACTTGACGTCACAAGCAACGCGCTTGGAAAATGTTTTATAGCGGGTTTAGCGCGAAAGCGCCACGAAATTTACGTAGAAACACGAATTTCTCACTTTGCTCCGTCGTCAAATAATATCCAATGCACTTGTATTTTGTGTAATGACGACCAGGCTCGAAAGGTTTCGTTGTCATCATCTACTGGATTCCCTAAAATGACAACCGTCAAATATCGAACGGATGGAAAAATTAACTACCGAATATTTCCTTACATAAATCAGACGGATCCATATCCCATATTGCTGGAATTTTAATTTTTTTCCTCCTTTTTCCTTTAAAGCTGAACCCGATCGGGATCTTTTATCAGAAGGCAACCACTCTCAACAAGTTATGAACTCACACATACGTTTCCCTCCACGACTTAACCTCCACACCTGCGCCCTGTCAAAAATCTTAAATCGTCCCAGATCAATCTTAAATCGTACCAGTTCGATCGTAAATCGTTCCAATTCAATCTGAAATCGTTCTAGTTCAATCTAAAATCACTGCGCTCGTTTGTTTAGTTGATCTGGGACATTTTATGCCTGAATTTCCTTTAACCCTTAACTGCTCGATTACTACAGTTTCATGTTTTCTAAAAGAGGCAAAAAAAAAAGAAAATGATATCGGAAGAATCATTAAAAGTTGACAAAATAATAACTGGAATTATTTTATCGACTATCAGGTCTCTATATTCAGTAAATATTCTGCCGAAGGTAGATACTCGTATTACAACGTATTACTCCAATTCATACTTTATAACTTTCCCAATCAGCTCAAAGGGAAGAAAAAAGTGTCCTTTGTAGGTTGGCGACATTAAGGTAATCACCAATAAATTTAAATCAATGGAAATACAATAAGGGAATTGACAAATACAATTAGATTAGTATCAGCCAGACAAAGTTATCACGAACTTCAGGACGAAGTGCTGAAAGCTACGTACCTTTGAGAAGTTTGTCATTGAAATCATAAAAGATGATATATACTTTGTCCTGCTTACTTCTTTAGATCGATATGCAGACGTTCCATAATTTAATATTGTTTTAGGGGGAGGTTTGCCTACTGAACTAGGATAGTACCAGTGAGCTTATGGGCATTGCGTGCGCGATGGCTTCGCAGTTATAGTACATACTGACAAATAAAAGAATAAGTGAAAGGTATAATCTACGATGGAAGGCATGCCTTGTTTTTTCCCAATATTGTCCTACTTATTCTCAATGGGTTTCCGATTAATTTGATAAGTTGGAAAAAGCTTCACTGAACTTAAACCCCACGAAAATCAATGATAGGGATGCTTAGGTCAAATATAATATCTTAAAAAACACTGTCCTATTGGAACTAGTAACAAAGATCTTATCAGTTTTTGGAATCAAAAGTAACATTAAAGCATTTTTGAATAATTTTTTTTTTATAAAACAATTACTCTAATAACCTAATGGGGTACCGGTTAATTCGTGCGGTTTTCTAACAGATGGCGTAGCTTGATTTTTATTCCAGTGATTCACCTTTCCAAACATGTGTTGGAAAGCTACTGTCACATAGTTTCAGAATCTGTATGTGTCATTCAGCTGAAGCGTTAACAACAATACTTTTTTTTACTCTGAAAATGTCGAGTTTTGTGCCAAATAAAGTGTTTTTGCGGGGGGTACTTCTTCATTGAAGAAAAAGGCTGCCGAAAGTCATCATATTTTGGTGGAAATGTATGGTGTACATGGTCTAGCTGAGCGTACGTGCCAGAAGTGGTTTCAAAGTGGGAATTTTGACTTGGAGGACGATGAACGGCCCGGACAGCCAAAAAAGTTTGAAGATCACGAATCGGAGACATTGCTCGACCAAGATCCATCCCAAACTTGGCAAATCACTTAGCGTAGCTAAAAAAACCATTTCCGATCGTTTAAAAGCAATTTTTCACAATAAAGCTTCAATTTTCGTACAAACCGCACGAATTAGCCGGTACCCCTATTATAATAATAATGCCATTATTTACAAGTGACGACATTCAGAGGCTATCGACAATTTGCTTTTAGATAAGACACTAGCCACTTTACTAAAAACACCTAGAAAGTCTATGAAAAACGTAATCCAAAAATCTAGATTCTAGTTTGCTAATACCATGCCAAGAAAAAAGGAAATTAATATATATTGAGTTAGTGAGAATCGATGTGGAAGTTAGTTTTCAAAAGAATCTAAAATAATTCAATTGAACTTAAGTTAATAAAACAATAATTGTTTAAATAGTTTTAATTTGAATTCATACTTATTGTTTCAATAATTAACTTTCATAAAAGTGTCACTTAAATGGAAGTTTTGTAGTGATTTCAAGAGTTTCAAATGTCCGTAAAGGACTGCAGCGATGTTCTGCTGCCTCGGCAGAAGAAGATGACAATATCTGCTGAGAATGCCCTCGTCTGGAGACGCGTAAATGCGCTGGCAGGCTAGCATTGCGGTGTCGTGGGGCGGGTTCATTTCCCCAGCACGAGGACCCACTACAAAAAAATTTCGCACTCACGAATTTGATGTTGTTCAGGAGGCGACCGAAGTCGCAAAAAGTGTAGATAACTACACCGAGAGAGATAGTACTTGTTCCGAGAACAAGTGGAACCTGAGAAGAAAGGCGGACTTGGGGTAACCTCGTCATTACCTGACGAAGCTCATGGCCCACAAATGACTAAACGACGTCGACGTCAGCTCACTGACTCGCACTGCAATCTCGATGATCACGGGTGCCAGCTTCGGTTCCAACAACAGAGAGAGCCCTGACTTTTCCCGACAACAGGCGAAAGCAAGGTGACAAGCTCAGGCGACAAAGGCAATCGTAATATCTCGGCGGAATCCGACATCAGGGAATAGCCACGGCTAGAATTTGGCTCCCGTTCAGCGCCGACTTCCGAATTCTTTTCGATTTGCACTTACAATCCAAACGCTATGCAAAATAATTTGATCTCACCACAATAGTTGACGAGCCCGTCCGCTGATGTCCTCTTTCCACCCTTGTCACGTTTTCTTTTCTTCTTCCACGACGTAGACGTAGTACCGTAGTCTGTTGCGTAGACTTTTTCGCGAGTTTCCGCACTTGCTGCCCCACTCAGCTTTATGGCAAACACTTGACGTCACAAGCAACGCGCTTGGAAAATGTTTTATAGCGGGTTTAGCGCGAAAGCGCCACGAAATTTACGTAGAAACACGAATTTCTCACTTTGCTCCGTCGTCAAATAATATCCAATGCACTTGCATTTTGTGTAATGACGACCAGGCTCGAAAAGTTTCGTTGTCATCATCTACTGGATTCCCTAAAATGACAACCGTCAAATATCGAACGGATGGAAAAATTAACTACCGAATATTTCCTTACAGAAATCAGACGGATCCATATCCCATATCGCTGGAATTTTAATTTTTTTCCTCCTTTTTCCTTTAAAGCTGAACCCGATCGGGATCTTTTATCAGAAGGCAACCACTCTCAACAAGTTATGAACTCACATATACGTTTCCCTCCACGACTTAACCTCCACACCTGCGCCCTGTCAAAAATCTTAAATCGTCCCAGATCAATCTTAAATCGTACCAGTTCGATCGTAAATCGTTCCAGTTCAATCTGAAATCGTTCTAGTTCAATCTGAAATCGCTGCGCTCGTTTGTTTAGTTGATCTGGGACATTTTATGCCTAAATTTCCTTTAACCCTTAACTGCTCGATTACTACAGTTTCATGTTTTCTAAAAGAGGCAAAGAAAAAGAAAATGATATCGGAAGAATCATTAGAAGCTGACAAAATAATAACTGGAATTATTTTATCGACTATCAGGTCTCTATATTCAGTAAATATTCTGCCGAAGGTAGATACTCGTATTACAATTTTGTTTAAAGAAGAAAAGTATCTGTAGGAAATAAGATAAATCTGGAAGTATTGAATCTATCTATCTAATATTGAATTTATCTACAACGGGATTTCCTACAACTGTTGAGCTCGATAGGCACAAGCGCCTTCAGAAAAACGGAAAAAAACACTACGTCTGAACATTGAAGATTGTATAAAGAACTAATTCCGAGAAACTCAAGTAAGAATCAATTTCAAAGGCGATTTGTAAGTTTTTGAAGATTCTTCAATTCAAAATCAAACAAGAAGCAAATAGTCGGAAAGACAGGATGTTAACTATATTTTTATTTTTACATAAATTTTCTTTCAGTACATAAAAATTTCATTGCAATAATGTATATTTGTAATGACGCAAGAGTTTTGTTGTACGCGTAGTCGTTGTTTTCACGCAACGTGCAGAGGTTGTGTCCATGTACAGTTTAGTAGTTGTGTCCGTATGCGGTGTTGTGATTTGAAAGGAAAATGCCGAATGCTGATGAATTTTGAAGATGTGCCCGCTCAAGGCTCACTTTCGGTTGAACCCAGACTTAATGCAGGGTCAATTAAACCGGTTCCATTTTAGAGATGATGCCCTGCAACTTGGTTCAGGTAGTTGGAGTACCAATTCGAGTTCGCTGAAATTGTAGTGGAAATAACGAAATTTAATCATGCGGTCTCAGCCTTGGATGAGGATGTGGTGGCGCTCGTTCTGGATGGTTTGGAAGGCTTATCGCGAATTCGTACACTTAAAATGGTGTAAAAAGAATGATGGTATGGTTATCTGTCAGTTAAACTAGATCAATTTCTGATTAAGTTGAGTTTAGGACAACCATCACAGTTATTGCGCGAAATCAAGCAGCTCAGAGGAACTGCAGTAATAACAGAACGTTTGAAAGCTTTATGGTTGCAGAGATTGCTAGATAGAACTCTGAATAAACAGCTGTTAAATTGGGCCAACATGATTTTGCAAGAACCTACTAAATTAAGGAAAAAAAAAGATCCCCATTGATATAGTTGGTTCCCTAGCAAACAAGCATTTTGGGGTTTTGAATAACGAATACGCCACTACAATGAGTGAAACCATCTCTAAAATGAAAACCAATGAAAATAATCTTAACGAGCTAGTCATTTTAGATACGATGATCTATGTTATCACAAAGAGTGAATTGGAAAGAGTAAACCAGACGAAACAGATTCAAAAGGCATTTGATTTTGTATACGAAAAATGAAGTTCTTCAATTCTGAAATGAAACAACAGAAAACCATTGGAGCATTTAACACATTGTCAGTACTTGCTATGTTACTAACAAATGAATGCCGAGAAATGCGACACTCATTGATAGAAGTAATTATAGACGCCCACCACGAAGCTGTGAATCCCGATGTCATATCACCTCACTAAATCAAATCGTAGGTCACATACATCAAGGACCACTTATCTCAAGATCTGGAACTGCCGGCTTTTGGAAATCCTATCAGAGTTTCACGCATCTGCTAAATAGTCAAATTACAGTACGTAAATAAAAGGGATTGTCTAATATTTGCCTTAACACTGCCACTGTTGTTTTCAAAAAGATTTCATTTGTTTCTATCATTCCATAACCAACCATGATCAACAATACCTTCCTGTCATTGTCAATAGTACCAGCGTTAATAATGATGAATATTTTCAAAGATCAAATCTACCCTCTGACGGTTGCCAAACTCGTGCAGTGTAAAAATCCCAAAATCAACACTTTCATATGCAGCAAACACCGATCTATAGTGCATAAAAGTGGTACAAATGTAGACTGCTTTATAGAACTGACCTCGAAAAAACTGGCAGCTATTTGTGTATTCAGTCAGGATCATCGAAGGAAACTCCGTCAACAATTATATTCACCAAGCCAGTGGCCTTTTTCATTAGAAAAGTCGTACGACTTCAAATTTGTGTGCAACTATAATGATATTCATTTTTACATCAAATCGTTGAATGATAAGCACCACGTTAATAACTCAATTAATGTAATGATTATCACCCAGTACGAATTTACTGCAATCCTAAACCATAACAATAAAAAATAGAAATAAATTCCACTCGAGCTCAAAGAATACATAAAATATCCAATGAACGTAAATATCTTGAGTATGAAACCCATTTTATTCACACCTTAAAAAATATGAATCTCATACGAACACTCATTAAGGAAATTCGTTCACACTTAATGCGTAAACGGAAATCTAATTTTCCCTTTCATTAAGAACGGTACGCTTCACTTGAGATTCAATATATGGGTCAATATTGGCCGGATGTCGATGAACCAAGTGCATGACTATGTGCAGGGATGATTAATGTGGGTTCACCTGCGGCGTATTCTGTGGTCAAGTGTTTTGGTTACATGAGCAATAAATTACAAATTTGGTCATTTTTGAAAATCCATACGAGTACAATTTATGACTAATAAATTTATATATTTTATGTTTAGCTTGTAAGGAATTTTATGTATGAATACTAATGTAAAATATGAAAGAATAGACAGTTTTTACCAGACGCGCAACCAAAGTGTTTTATTGCTGAATCGCTGCGGTTTGTAGCGATTGTGAAAATTTTTTGAACTTAAAACTAATATTTAGATACCATGGCGTTCGTGAACTTTCATAATCCTCCCCGAAATTCTTTGCGGCCCAGCTGCTTAGTTAAGTGAGAAATTAAAAATATACCAAGTCAACTAAACTAATTCAAGGTTATCCCACAGTACGAAACAAATAGATGGAGAATTATAAGAGAATCTCAAATTATTATACAACAGCCAGGTTTTCCAGCAACACCTTCAGCACAATCGAATGCTTAAGATGCAATCTGGCTGTACATTGAAGGATGATGAGCTCAGTCTCCGAGAATTTGACCCTCAACAAACATCGCTAAATGTTTCATTTCACCCAGCTACTAATATAACTATTACAGATTTAGCAGAATTTACTAAATCATCGCGGATAAATCAATCAGTCGTAGACATTGAAATGCTAACCCGAGTGCTGGATGAATTATCAACCAAAGAAACTGAATTGCAGTTTGGATCCCTTAGTATACAATATTAGTGAGCAACATTGCCTTGAGAATCGTCTTCATTATAGCTAGTTGGCATCTGCATACAAGTCTGCGACCAATACAAAATGCTAGAGTCATACAGAAACCAGTTCCAGCTCTACGTCAATCATCGCATGACCTACAATACTCTTTTGAAGTATAGGACTTCAACAAGCAGCAGTAGTTAAGATCATTATTTCATTTAAAAATCTAAAAAAAAATACCGTGTCATAAAACAATTAAATTACAATATGCTTAATTCATCATTTTATTTTATTCAAAACAATATCATACCATCAAGCATTCAAGTTGCAGTATGTTTAGGTTAGCAGTTTCTTCTTTCACTCAATTTACCGTATACATATGAAATATGTATTTGACCATGAACTTTAATGCAACTTAGCTTGGTCATAAAATTAGGTATCTATTTTAAAGTAGCTTTGTTTATGAAATATGTGTATACTGATACGTGTAACTTTAAGTCTGGTAACTAAGCAGTATTTTTATTTTTAAACTTTAGAAATGGAGAAAGTATATTAGAGTTGTTACTGAGCGCAAATGTTTTTTAATAATCATATCTGGTGAACAGCAAGAGGTAGAGCAACAATTGCGGAAGTCACTGCAGTTTCAGACAATAAGTTTCAGCAGAGGGGTGCGTAATCCGGGGTGGCATACTAAGGCCAGGTAGCGGTCAGTCGTGTCATGGGTCTTCCGGGACACCTTCTGCTCGTGCTGGGCCACCCTACACATAAAAACTAACACGAAAGAAAAAGCATGGAAAGGCGGAGGTCATATTGAGAAATGAAAAATTAATATTTTAGCAAACCATGGCCGTTATATTTTGTCAAAAAGTAATTTCCACAGCAAGTTCAACAATTTTGAGATACCAATCGAAAAAACAGACACCTCAATAATTTTTGTGTAATTAAATTAATTAAGATTTTGATCAAAAAGCAAATTACAATAAACTAGAGTGAGATACAACAGTTAAAAGAATGTCAAAAAAGAGGAAAAATATAAATTATTTACTTACTCTTTCTTTTTCTGTGGATCTCCGAGCGCTTAGCAAAGGACACCAAAAACAGAAGTGGGGTCACTGAAAATTTAATTAATTTTAAGTTCAAACTCATTAATTACAGATAAACGGGCACTTCATCCTAATATTTAATCCACCCCTGTATTTTCATTAATATCTGCATTGGTTTAGTTTAATAATTTCATCTATTATTTCTGCCATATAAGTTATCCAATAATTTAGTTTGTTCATAAATTTAAACCCACTAAGCAATTCTAGCTGAAACTTGCATTAAAAGGAACAAAGTCGGAGATAACGCAATCCACTTTTCTATCGTACGAAGATAGCTTATCACTTATTGCAAAAAACCCTTATTGCAAAAAACCCTTTCTTTATGCAAACTTTTGCTTCACACATGATAATTCACAAGTTCTATCTTCACTGTATGTTCAGAAGGCGATCAACTCAATTACTCTGCGTAATTCACACGATTAAATTGTCTTTTTTTCCTCCGCCTTTCCTACGCACTAATTTGTTTTTTCCCATACAACAAACACTAGGACAAAACTAGTCTGCTACCAAAAGTATTTTATTCACTATTTCTTAATTTCGATCAGTCCGACAAACCTTTTTAATTCTCCTTCCTTTCCTATATAGTTCAACTGTTTTTTTTCACTGTTGAATTCAACTTTATTTTAATTTTTTTAATTGATTCCATAGACTTCCAAATTCGACTTCCAAACAAGACTTTCATTTCCTGAATTCCACACCGAAATCGCAAAAGAATTCCACTCTCACTGCCAGCTGACCACCCAATCCCCTCAAATCTAAAAACCCCGTCCCACAATCTTTTCATTCCCAATTACGGGTAATGCAATCGAAGTTGAATATACTTCGATTTCCATATTGACAAAGGCAATAATTCCATTTTGCATATATGGCAATTTGAATAATGCAAATTGTCATATACGAGCATACGGAAACAATTGCTTTTGCCGATATCCTAAAAAGAGTACTTTCTTGCGGTCGGGAGAACTTGAACTCAGGGTCCCAGCGGGCCCCCGGTCGAGAATCCACGACGCTACCAACAGAGCCGCCTTCTGTTGATCTCCCGTTCCTCGAACTAGCAACTTCAACTATGCACCTTTCTTAATGGGCATGGAAATGAAATTTGTTAGTACGAAAGCGTGGGTGAATTTTGTTAGTATAACAAATAAAATTTTGTTAGTGGGAGCTAATAAATAAAATTAGTTAGTATGAAGGAAGGAATTAGGTTTTGTTAAGGTATCGAATGAAATTTTGTTAATGGGAAGTAATGAATGGAGTGTTGTTAGTGGGAAAGTTAAGATTATTATTATATTATTGTTTTTTGTAATTAAAGATAGTGTAAGAGGGTTGAATTATTGTGATGGGGGAAATTAAATTAAAGGGAAATCGATAAATGCTAATAAAAATAAATATACCGAGAAAAGGTATATGTGGCCAAAGGAAGGTGGAGAAATTAAGGCGGCAATTTGAAGTTGCGAATGGGGGAATGCCGGTACGCCGGGGTTCGTAACAGTATCCTGCTCTCTTTTTAGTATCTACATTTGTGTTCACATCAACAATTAGAAGTAGAGAAATCCAACTTTCTATAATCAAGGAGCGAAAAAACTTATTTGTTTTTTTGAGTCTTTGAAATTATTTCTGCAACAATGATAATTGTGACTCTGAGGTATTGCATACTTTCAATTTACATTAAATCAATAAGATGAAACTCAGCGCATAATAAACTCATTGAAAACTTGTACATTTCCAGGTTGGGATGAGACAACTTTTGAAATTTTTAAAATTGTGAAAAATGGAATCGCAAAACCCCTCTTTCAAATCTTTTCAACAAATGCGTTGATGAAGCAACTTTCCCGCTAAATTTCAAAATAGCCATGGTTAGTTTGATTTACAAAAATGGTGATAAGTGTGACACAAGCAATTATCGTCCGATTTCTGTTTTACCAGTAGTGGCTAAAATCCATGAACGATGTATCAAAAACAGGCCGACAAAGTACTTGTCCCAAAATCACATCCTTTCTAACAATCAACAGGGCTTTTGGGAAGGCTTGCACATTGAAGATGCAGTGTTATCTCTCAAAAAAATTTTGTATTCAGAACTTAAATAAACTCTTAACAATTTTTAATGGACAGTTCAAGGGCGTTTGATACTGGTTCCCATTGCATTTTCCGGAAAAAGTTATAAAAAATAGGAATAGATAGTAAAGCTTCGAAACTATTCTCTTTATATTTATCGCATAGGCGACAACGTGTTGGGGTTAGTGGCACACAAGGCGAGTGGAAAACTAAATACATGGTTGGTTTGCATACGGCATTGTTTTGTCTCCAATTCTGTACGATATATACTTGTATGTAAATGACCTTTTCAACATAAGTTTGGGTGGTACATCTAAAGTTGGCGCTTTTGTCGATGACACTACGCTAATAGTTTTATCGAAATTGTGGTATACAACTGAATAAAATACGGAAATTTTAATGATACAGATCCACGAATTGTTGCAGAAAAATCAACTTTGCATCAACACCCTTAAAACCCATGTCATCGCTTTTTCACTAACTTCCGAGAGACAGCCATTAAACAGATCCATCAAATCATATCAACAAGGTTGTCGAGGGATATGTTCCGACCGGAAAAAATTACATTGAACATTCAACTAAGTTACTCTAAATAATTCTTATGCAATATTTCAATTATACTTACGTTCATTTACCTTCAAGGTTCAATTTTCAAACCTAATTTCAGATTGTCATCAATAAGCGATCATTTACCTTTAACTCAAAAAAAAAAAAATGAATTGCAATATTTATGTCAGCTAAAATTTATTATAAAATGCTGATTACGATAGTCAATAAACCAAAACGATTCTAGCAACGAAGCCAAAAGGACATGTTCTCATTTATATACTTGATTCAAAACAGGGTTGAAATTCGTACATGGTCCGTTGAGGCGGATAGAAATTAGATTTAACACACTGTTGAGTCTAGATTTTATATCTTCAACTATCTTCAACAGTTCAAGTACATAAAAAACTTGATTCAACACACTGTTGAATCTAAATATCAGTTCAACTGTTCCAGGTCTTCGAAAACTAGATGAAATACACTGTTGAATTTAGATTTCAGTTAAGTCGCAACTTAAAGAGATCCAGTTCATCAGAAGCTAGACTCAGCATTCGGTTGAAAACGGTCAGCTCCAGCACAATATCGAGAGTTCCTGTCTCAGTGTATCAAAGCTTGCCATCAGTGCATCCGGGATCCTGTTCCAGCTCATTAAATTCATCGTTTGTCATCCGCTAACATCGTTGGTCTTGCAACCCCAGCGAACGCTAAAATGTCTACGCAAATAGAAGACCTTCTTTTATGCCAAGAAAATTCGGCAGGTGAAATTTCAAGAATTTTTTGAAATTTCAAGAAAGATTCTGCGGAAAGGAAGACTGAAGGATACATTACAAAAAAAAGACAATTTAGGCAAAATCTGGAAGCAGTTTTCCGAAGTGTATATCAAGTTTGAGCAAATTATATCCAAAAAATATCCATACCATGCCAAAAAACTTACAGAGCAAACTTATGAGCTTTACAAAAACGCAATTGAGGATATTACAAGTTACCAGTTAGCAAGGCCGAACGATTGGGAATTAGGTACTCCTTTGAAACTCTATTCTACTGACAAGGCGGAAACAGCGTCCACAGTTCCAGTCACATTCACGGCACCCACTGCCTCAGAAAACTTCCCATCAGCTACTATTACCACAACCTATCCGCATACAAACATTGGGCCCAGTTTTATTAATTCCTCTTCTAATTGGCCTGTTCAAACGAAATCAACATCCAACCATGTTAACCAAAACACTAGCTGGCCTAATAGCTTGCCTAAATTACTACCAGTTAAAATACCATCATTTGACGGAGATTATAAAGAATGGAAGCCGTTCATCGATATTTTTTCCAACGTCATCCACAACAACTGCTTTTTAAGCAACGTCGAAAAAATGCAATATTTGATTAACTCACTGAAAGGTGACGCTAGACGATTTATAAGTCATCTTCAGTTGGCCAACAGTAATTACGAAACTGCTTTGAAACTCTTGCATGCAAGATAATGATGACCTATAACAACACAAGAATAGATGCCCAGAAAACAGAGCACAGATCTCAGCAAGACATGATTATGCAGTACAATCTCCTGAAAGAATGTCTAGAAGCGGTTAAGGCTCTGAGCTGCAATACCGATGAATGGGGACCTATAATCGTGGGTTTTAATGAGGAAGCTGCATATGGAAAGCCTCCGATTATTTAAAGAGAACTTATCCAACCCTCGGGAAGTGCCGACTGTCGGAGAATTTCTAAGTTTTCTTGAAAGAAGGTGTCAAGTCTTATAGATTGCCTTAAAACTTCAAAGCAGTAGAAGTCTGAAGTACACAACAAGGGTCAGAAGGAAACCTTTAACACCCAGATAAAAAAGAGTTGTGATTTCTGTGCTAAAAATCACCTCGTATATCAATGTGTCAAAAACATGGATGTAGAGAAACGAAACACAACCACACATCCAGAAAGGTTGCTGTAGCTTGTCTACTCCAAATCGAGAAGAAGCTAAGCAGAAGCCCAAACGATAAACAAGAATACAACAAGTTCCTATCTGAGTATTTAGCCTTAGGGCGTATGAGCCCTATAATTCCACACAAGGAAGACGACTCTAAGGTCTACTTCCTACCACACTATGCGGTCTACAAACAGGAAAGCACAACCACAAAACTTCGTGTTGTATATGATGCGTCCTGCAAAACGGACCCAGGACTAAGTCTCAATGACATATTACATACTGGGCCAAAGGTGCAACAAGATCTTACGGAGATTTTGCTGAGATGGAGGAAGCATCGTTACTTCTACACTGCCGACATTAGAAAAATTTTTGAAACATGACAGGAATTTTTAATGGACCCTTTGGCAACAACATCCGAATGCACCCATCCAAGAATTCATTTTAAATACAGTTACATATGATACTGGCCCCGCATCATAACTGGCAGTAAGAGCTCTAAAACAGCTCGCAGGAGATGAAGGTCTTCGATACCCAGTGACAAGAAGGGTTCCTACGACAGATTTCTACATGGACGACATGTTGACAGGGACAGATAGCAAGGAAGAAGCAATCGAACTTCAAGCTCAGATAATTAAGCTTCTCAATAAAGTAGGCTACAACTTCAGAAAATGGACGTCAAACCTGAAGATCTCCTAAAAGATATTCCAGAAGATGTCATTGAGTAAAAATTCCACGAAATTTAGGATTCAGATACAATAAGAGCACTTGAAATACACTGGAACCCCAGAAAAGATGAGTTCCAATTCAAACTTAACATTAAAATAACCGAGTCAAAGCTGACAAAAAGGGTACTGTTGTCCAAAATCGCCAGTGTGTTTTATCTATTAAGCTGGCTTTCACCAGTTACCATATAAGCGAAGTTGCTTATGCAGGCTCCTGTGGAAATAGTTAAATCTTGGAAAGACCTCGAAAATGAATTTCGAGAGTTGCAGGTAATAAGAATTACTAGGTGGATTCACCATCATAAACATCGTGAAATACGTCGCTTAAACAAAAAAATTACTATTCCCCGTATGGAGCTGTGTGGAGTCTTGCTGCTTCCAAATTACTCAAAGCAACAGTAACTACCCTAGAAAAAGAGTCTCCCAATATATTCGCAAGGTGTGACTCTGAAATAGTGCTGGCATGGATTATGAAGAACTCACATACGCACTCATTCGTCCCAAGACAATCCAGCTGATGCAGCATCCACGGAAGTTACTCCAAGAAAACTCCTGTCACACAAAATCTGGTGGAAAGATCCACTCTGGTTATCTCAGGCTGGTTATCTCAAAAGTTTAATATAAAACCACATGAAGAAACAAGCACTTTTACTACGGTCTTAAGCTCAACTTGTGCATATTCAGAAATCCACAGTGACCGTATTCACCCGACAAGTTAGAGTGACCACCTACTGCTTATGTTGCTTACAGAATTGCAAAATTCCCAAAAAAGAAAGGAAATTAGATTACTTATGCTCCAAAGAATTGCGTACGGCAAGGACATGCTCATTAGAATCGTGCAGCATAAGTCATTCCAGGAAGACATAAATATACTTAAAAGGGGCTCTCCACTGAAGGAATCAAGTAAGTTGCTTACTCTCTGCCTGTTCCTAGATAAGTCTGGAGCAGTACGTGCGGAGGAAGGAATATCCCCTGAAGCCAAGCATCAAATTCCGCTCCTTCAAAAATATCACATACAAAATCTCATCGTTGACCCTGCTCATCACCAGACTCTTCACGGAGGTACAGGTCTAACTCTAAATTACATTCGAACACAGTACTGAGTAATCAATGCCAAAAGTACTATACAATCTAGAATTCACAGATGCCTCAACTGTGTCCGGTACAATCAAAAACCCAATCAACAGCGAATGGGAAATCTGTCTCAAGTCCGGATAACGCCTTCATCACCATTTTCACATTGTGGAATAGATTACGCTGGACGATTTGTGACAAAAATGTCCAAAGGACGAGGCACAAAAATGATCAAGGGATACATCGGTCTTTTTGTCTGCATGGTGACAAAGGCAATTCACCTTGAACTAATTAGTGATATGAGTACAGATGTGTTTCTAGCGGCGTACAAAAGATTTTTGGCACGTCATGGCCATTGTAAAGAATAAGATGGAAAAAGAACTACAGCTTGCGATTAAACAATTCACAAAACCAGCTGCAGAGGTTATAGCGAATGATGGCACAGAGTGGAAGTTTATTCAAGCCAGCACTCAATACTTTGGAGGATTATGGGAAGCTGGTATCAAATCAGTAAAACGGCACCTCAAAAAATTTCGAGGAGACCCCTATTAACATACGAGGAGCTCACCACCGTATTACACCAAGAAGAAGCTTGTGTCAATTCAAGACCACTAGGCCGGCATTCAAGTGATCCCAAAGATTCAGAGCCATCCAAAGCCAGCCATTTCCTTATTGAACGACCACTGATTGCCCCTCCTGAGCCAGATATAAGACACGCCAAAGGTGGAAACTGGTCACCTAGTTGCAAAATGACATTTGGAAAAGATGGTTTCAAGAATACCTGTGCACGCTTCAGCAAAGGAGTAGGTGGAAGGCGGGCGGTAGGAATTCAGAACTTGGTGAGCGGGTCTTATAAAAGATGACAACCTACCTTCACAAAAAGAACATAGAAGCAACCTCTCAATAAATTATGCCAACTGCTTATGAGCTTCTACAACTCGGATGAGAACAATCAAAAGAAAACAGTAGCAGCCTAGACAGCATCATCAAACTCATCGTGGGGAATTCCTGAGCAAGCTGTACTTTGATCCAAGCCACAACAATTGAACAAACCCACGTCAAATCAAAGCATCGATCCTCCAAAAAGAAAGACCAGAGTTGCTTCTTGTACCAGGGCCTCAAAACTATTTCATTCAACATGATTAATTGTTTATTGGCTCACCATCGCCTTTGTCCAGGACTTTGAAATGCTACAACCAAAATCAGGGCTCTACATTGAAAATCTTGGTCATGCACGAATCATGCGGGGAACTCTAAGGCTCCAAATAACGTTCCCAACGGCTGAAATACTCTACGATCAGAAGATGATAGACACCACCAAGAATCAAATTAAAACAATGTGTGACAAAGCCAAACAATCAACAGACATAACATACTGCGACACTCTGCTCCGTCAAACATCTACAGGAAGACTGAGCATATCAAAGGCTATAGATCAGACGCTTGGACAAAGTTGACATAAAAATAAAATAAGGAGAGGGCTGCTGCGAAAAATTCTGGCCAGTATATTTGGTGTCAATGATGAGGTATACGAGTATACGGGTATCGAAATGCTACAAAATGCCCCACGATACTCTTTCAAAGACGACCAATCATCAGGCTCTGTTTCTAAATTCTAAAACTGCCCAGTAAAGCGCTATCATTGAATCCAAATGAAGCCCATTAAACTTAAGATTATCGCGGTTATTGCTCCAATCAACGAGATGGAAAAATGGTACACAAGCACCGACTATAGCAGACTTGATAACGAGGTAATATCTTCATATATTATTGCCAATGATTTTTTCGACGAGCTCGAATGCAAATATACACGATTACTGAATGCTATTCATAGCAATGGACATATTTTAAACTTCATCACACTGCATGATATCGAGGAAATTATTTCAAACGTAACCAGCAAGCTCCATTCAAACTTGCACATAGCAAAAAATATCAGTCCTCGCCTGCAGGGAGACATAAAATCAAGCATTTACAACCGCCGGCACTCAACATATTTCAACCGGAACAAAAAAAAGCAGCAGATCATGCCTAAATCATCAAAGATCGACAACTCCTTATCATCATTCCAGCTGCCATCCCCCAGCATGTTCCGACCGGTACAAATTACATCGAACATACAACAAAGTACAATTTCTTCATCGTTTCATTTTTTTAACACTAAATAATTCTCACACAATATTTCAATTATATTTACGTTCATTTACCTTCAAGGTTCAATCTCCAAACAGATTCTCATCAAAAAGCGATCATTTACCTTTAGATCCAAAACAATTAATTCTAAAATTTGTGTCAACAATGTTACTGTAATCGTTTCATATTTCAATTATGCTTACGTTCATTAACCTTTAAAGTTCAATATCTACTCGTGAAATTAAATTGTCATCAAAAGTCGATAATTTACCTTTGTTCCCAAAGCAATTATTTGTAATATTTGGGTCAGCTAAAATTTATTAGAAAATGTTAATTACGAAAGTCGATAAACCAAAACGATTCTAGCAACCAAGCCAAAAGGACGTGTTCTCATTTATATACTTGATTCAACACAGGGTTGAAATTTGTCAGGATACATATAAATAATGTCACTTGTGAGTGTACAGAAATAACATTTGCCGATAAAACTAAATATCAAGGCATAC
Organism: Odontomyia ornata; assembly: GCA_963969285.1. Classification (NCBI taxonomy): domain Eukaryota; kingdom Metazoa; phylum Arthropoda; class Insecta; order Diptera; family Stratiomyidae; genus Odontomyia; species Odontomyia ornata. The sequence continues at coordinate 292,754,935 of OZ017739.1, read as the reverse complement.
CTACTGATAAAATGCTTAAATGGAGTTTAAATACAGTATGTAAAGACATAGATGTCAGAGCGATGCAAAATGCATTGCAAGAGTTGAAGCACTTCATGATGTGGCGTGAAGTTGGGGTATTATCAACTATTGATTCAATTTGAGATAAATTTGACGTGGTGTCTGCTACCAATTTTCGTGTCAACAATTAAACCGATTTTCCGTGCGGGTTTTCTAATTTAAACGAAATAATAGAATCAACATGACTAACACTACAAAGAACACCTCTCTGGCATGCTTCCGATAGCTGTCTTCTCAACCCCACACATATCACTACATTTTTCTTTTCCTGGCGCAACGAAACTCACGATCTCTATCAAACGTTCCAGTTTAATTCATTTTCCTTTTGAACACACCGTGTATATATATATATATATATATATATATATATATATATATATATATATATATATATATATATATATATATATATATATATACATGTATATATATATATATATATATATATATATATATATATATATATATATATATATATACACACATATATATATGTATATATATATATATATATATATATATATATATATATATATATATATATATATATATTACATATATAAAGCACTTTCTGCAATAGGTAAATTTCTCTTGAGAAATGTACCTAAGACTAGACAATTGTTTAATAAACGCAGTCTTTGTTTAAGTCAATTGAAAACACGGTCTTAGTGATGGTCGACTCGAGTAACTAACTCGAGTTAGCTCGAGTTGGGCCTAACTCGAACCAACTCGAGTTGAATTCTCTGACTCGAGTTCGAAAACCGAATGAAGCCGACATGGAGCGAAGTTTGCTGATCATTTCAGACTATATTCATTCATAACAAACAAGTGTCACATTTATGTAGATTTGGGGTTAACTTTAAAGTGCCGGTTATTGTTGTAGTTTTTCGTGTTTTAAATTCTGTTTTTGAAAAATGCCGGGTCCTAAAAGAAAATCTTTGGTTTGGGATGTATTCGAATCGCCAGTGAGTGGACGTATTACGTGTAAACAGTGTTGAGATTCTTTCAAATATAATGGAAATACGACCACATTATTAAACCACATTAAAAATAAGCACCCAAGTAGTGTTACCGTCGAAGAAAGAAACATAAGTCCGACTTCATCATCAACAAATGAAAGTAATACGAGTACTTTGGTCAATTCATCCCAGTCACTGGTATCCATATTAAAAGTTGAGCCTCCTCAAAAAAGGTTAAGGCACACCCAAACCCGTCTTACTGTGCCAAAAAAAATTACGCAAAATTCTGGTGATAACGCTTTAATTAATTTGATAGTGAAAGATTTACAGCCATTTCAAATAGTGGAAAATTCATGTTTTCAAGAATACTCGAAAGCATTGAATGCTGATTATCAGCTACCGAACAGAAAACAATTAGCTTTGATGATCGATGGAAAATATAATTTGGTGTCCGAATCTTTAAAAAAGGAGTTAGAAGATGTTTCTTATTTAGCGTTAACATCTGATGTTTGGACGTCAGACAGTAATAAAAGCTTTATAAGTTTGACTGCACATTACATATATCAATATAAATTGAAATCTGTAGTTATTTCGACTTCAGAAATACAAAAACACCACACGGCTGAGAATATTGCATTGGCTATCCAAGAGGTAATGGACCAGTGGCAAATAAGCTCAAAAGTAGTAACTATTGTCACAGATAATGCTGCAGCTATGAAAAAAGCAGTAAGTGAATGTTTGAATAAACGAAATCATTTTTGTGTTGCTCATACACTTAATCTCGCAGTTAAACACTGTATAGAGAAAGAAACATTTGATTTAGCAGGAAACACTTCTAACTGTCAGCTACAACAACTTTTAGCAAAATGTCGAGCAATTGTTTCGCATTTTAAATATAACACAAAAGCTTCCTATACCTTGCTCAAAATGCAAGAGCAACTAAATGTGAATAAATTAAAACTCAAGCAAGACTTCGTACTCGGTGGAATAGTACTTTTTATATGCTCGAGCGTCTATTGGAGGTTAAAATATCGCTTTCTGCAACTTTACCACAACATTCCAATGAATGGATAATAGTAGAAGACGTGGTGGCACTTTTACGCCCTTTCGAAAATGTTACTGTGATTTTATCAGGGGAAAAATATCCAAGTTTGTCTTCTGTTATTCCTCTTGTACTTGGACTACGAAATGCTATAGAAAGCAAGACTCCAGTAACGGAATTGGCCAAGAATTTAAAAGGAAGTCTTTCTGCAGTAATAGAAAAACGACTTGCAGTATATGAGACTAATAGAACAGCATCAAAAGCCACCTTTCTCGACCCACGCTTTAAAAAAAAAGGTTTCACGTTAGAAAGTAATGCCAATAATGCGCAAATGTGGGTAATAAATGAGTTATCAAACATGAGCACCGATCAAGTCCTACCTTCATCTAGCCCAAATAGCCCTAGTATTTCAATTGCTTTCGCTGCTACTGCTTTGTGTAAAGACGACATTTGGGGAGTTGTAGATGAAAAAATCATGGAGACTAGTGCTCACCCAACTCCATACACTTCGGCAGCTATGATGATTAAACAATATATTGAATTGTCATATTTTGACAGAAAATGCGATCCACCTCTGTTTTGGAATGACAAGAAATGTTTATTTCCGGGATTATCCGAAATTGCTCATAAATATCTTTGTATACCAGCATCATCAGTCCCTTCAGAGCGTTTATTTTCAAAAGCTGGGATTTTGTGCAATGATAGAAGAAACCGTCTAGCACCAAAAAAGGTTGACCAAATTTTATTTCTCAATAGCATTCCATGAATGTTTATTTTTTTTATTTTTAAGAAGTACTTAACAATCGCTTGTGATTTTATATTTTATTTAACTTTAATTTAAAAAAGAAAAGAATATTGTTTTTGTTAAAACTTATAAGAAGTTTGCTTTAGTTATTTATTTACATAAATAAATGATTTGATTTCTAACAATAATTTTCTTTTTTACTTTAGTTAGTATAACTCTTCCAATACATTATAAACAAATAATATAAAAATGATAGAATTGAAACAGATAAAAATATCATTTGTCTGTTCTAATTTTTTTTACTATTAATGTAAAGGTAAGGAAATAAATTGGTAAAAATTTAAAAAAAACATTAACTCTTTCATCTCATTAACTCGAGTTACATAACTCGAGTTCAACCCGAGTTACGTGAATTTTAACTCGGGTTTAATCGAGTTTTGTTTTTTCTGAGTTGGCACATCACTAATTAAACTAAATCAAATACATACTTTATCAAATTAAGGCAAAACAGCTTTCAGGGGAAAGCATAAGCCTTACACCATTTGTCTCACTTTTTACGCCTTTCCCAGGATTACATTTCTGTATGTAACTAGAAAACAAAGGGAGGTGAGCGCCATCACTCAGTGAGCTGTCCAGGCAAGCAAATAATAAACACACACACACACAACAACCGCGATCTGCCACCCCTCCGCAACACAGACACACAGAATCATGATACTCATGGGGCCATTTCGATCGCACACATTAAACTACCTACACTACCCACCTTCAACCCTGTCGCGATGCTGTCCAACTCACGAATGGGCTTTAGTGACAGGACATCAGACGAGCACACTTCTTCTGTCACATCAATCGGGACTGCCATGCTTACGATATTGCCATTCTTGCCTTTGTCCTCTTAAGGCTAACATGTTTTTATTGGAAATAGACAACTGCCCTCAAATAGTCATTTATGTTAGCTAAACTTTTTTTTTTTAATTGGATCATTTCACCCTTTTCACATCAATTTAATGTAAATCTATACGACAAATTTGCTCTACATTTGAAGCTTTATCTAACGTCGCGCGGATATCGATCACTCTTTCGGATGGCTCCGATAGCTTTTTTAAATTACTTTTTATGGAATTGTTTGCAGCTACATATAAATGAGTTGCATATTTTGAATAATAATTTTTCTGAAAAATTATTAGAGAAGAAAAATGTTAGAAGAAGGTGGTTTCGACGTGTGCACTAATTCTCCTCAGGCCATCACACTTAGATACACACCGGTGATGGCGACCACCATGCTCAGAGGTGAGGGAGTTAATTTTTAATTTTTCTACTTATGCAAACTCAATATGTTTTTGTATCTGCAAGTTATATTCAAGGTAAATTTCTCTTGTAAGTACTTGTATTAGCTAAACTTTTTTTTTTGATTGGATCATTTCACCCTTTTCACATCAATTTAATGTAAATCTATACGACAAATTTGCTCTACATTTGAAGCTTTATCTAACGTCGCGCGGATATCGATCACTCTTTCGGATGGCTCCGATAGCTTTTTTAAATTACTTTTTATGGAATTGTTTGCAGCTACATATAAATGAGTTGCATATTTTGAATAATAATTTTTCTGAAAAATTATTAGAGAAGAAAAATGTTAGAAGAAGGTGGTTTCGACGTGTGCACTAATTCTCCTCTTATTATTCAAAATATGCAACTCATTTATATGTAGCTGCAAACAATTCCATAAAAAGTAATTTAAAAAAGCTATCGGAGCCATCCGAAAGAGTGATCGATATCCGCGCGACGTTAGATAAAGCTTCAAATGTAGAGCAAATTTGTCGTATAGATTTACATTAAATTGATGTGAAAAGGGTGAAATGATCCAATTAAAAAAACAAAAGTTTAGCTAATACAAGTACTTACAAGAGAAATTTACCTTGAATATAACTTGCAGATACAAAAACATATTGAGTTTGCATAAGTAGAAAAATTAAAAATTAACTCCCTCACCTCTGAGCATGGTGGTCGCCATCACCGGTGTGTATCTAAGTGTGATGGCCTGAGGAGAATTAGTGCACACGTCGAAACCACCTTCTTCTAACATTTTTCTTCTCTAATAATTTTTCAGAAAAATTATTATTCAAAATATGCAACTCATTTATATGTAGCTGCAAACAATTCCATAAAAAGTAATTTAGTCATTTATCGTTTTTAGGGTTTTGTAAAATAATTTTACAAAACCCTTCTAAAATCGCGTCGTGTCTGTCCGTCTGTCCGTCTGTCTGTCCGTCCGTCCGTCCGTCCGTCCGTGTGTCACAGCAGTTTTTCTCGGAAACTACTTAAGCTAGAAACATCGAATTTCGTATGTAGGTGTAAAGGGGTGCTTTCTTCAAATTTCATTTACAAAAATTTTTTATAAGGTATTTAAGGGGGGTCTCCCCATATAGGGGAGTGACCCCCCGAAAAAAAATTTCATTGAAGGTAGCCGATATGGGTATCAAATGAAAGGTCTTGATGAGAACTTTTCAAAACAGGTCTTAGTTTGGCAAAGTTTGCTTCAAGGGGTGCACAGGGAGGGGAAATACACGAAAAATGTGTGTCCCCCCCCCTCGCGATTGGACACCTGTGAACCGAAAAATCTGAAAAAAAACAAGAATGTAGGCCTTGATGAGTACAACAACAACAAATACGTGAGAAGTGGCAATTTACTCAACTTTGTTAGTAATAGTATGATTTATCGATTTTATGTTTTCTTGAATAAAATCTTAACGGTACCCTTAAATTCAATGAAATTCAGTAAACAGATAACTATTTATAAGATTGATCTACCCTGAAAGTTTCATAAGGATTGAATCATATCGAGCGAAGTTATAGCGGTTTGAATTTTCCTGTATTACTATGGAACAATATGCGCTGCAGTTATTACTATGGCAACATATGGCTATAGAACAACATGCGCGTTTTACCTACTCAGACACTACAGTTTTGCTAGGATTTGCATGAAAATTTCATGAATGATAGGTCTCATGAATATCTTTGAGAATCGGTTCAGCTAGTGGTATTAGTAATCGCTAAGCAAAATAGTGGCTGTTTTAAATGCGAAGATTGAATAATTTTGAGTTATTTTTTCCCAACTTCAACATTTAAGGTGCATGCTTTGAACACTTGATTCAATTTAATGAATGACTGAAGATGAGTACCTGCAATTAATACTCATAAGTGAAACAAGTCAAGGAGGCGGGAGAGAGCTCCTAGCAAATGGGCTTTGTAACCACTCTAGGATTCGAAAATATTGGCCATTAATCGATGATAACAGTACAGGGGAGTGGCCCCGGAAAAAAAAATCATCAAACGTAGCCGATATGAGTATGAAATGAAAGTTTTCATGGGAGCTTTTCAAAACAGTTCTTAAACTGTCACTTTTTGCTTCAGGGGGGAAATACATGAAAAATGTGTTTCTTCCCTCACGAATGGACATCTCAAATAATTAGGAAGGGAGATATTTATGAGTATAACAATAACAAAAACCTCAGAAGTCGAAATTCGTTCAACTTTATTAATAATAGTATGATCTTCGAATTTCATATTTACTCCAATAAAATTGTCATTGACATGTTTCTTGGTTGCATTCGATCTGGTGACTGCATTTTGTAAATTGAATACAAAACCCTTCTGACATGAGCGTAGGTCTGTTTACCCAACTTGTTTAAGGCTGTTTCTGCGAGCAATATGCTGTGCATGTTATTTTAAATTTATATTTAATTATGATTGTAGAGAAGCAAATGACGTGCAACGTGAATCCTGTTTATCCGCTGGTCCTCGGATATTTCTATCCGTAGACTGGTGTCGAAAAATTAATATATATCCTGACTAGTGTACATGGTATTTTTTACTTGCATATTAGGAAATAAGACTAATTTCAACTGATATCTGAAATCTCTTATAATACGGTTTGTGACTGGTGCACACTATATTGAACGTTTGCATGTCTCAAACGTTTTTTTCAAATATAAAGGAATGAAAAATAAATAAAGTGAAAGAGTTCGTAGCTTGGACATCTGCGTACATAAGTCACAAATTGAAACGTAATTTTAATAATAATTTACATTTTCATGATTTTGCCCTTAGTACATTCCAAAGTTGAATATGGAAAACTCCAACGCAATCGTATCACATCCTACCACATTACAAATGACTAATTTACATTTATCGATAGCGTAGATCTGACAAATATTTTGATGAGTATTACTCACGTGTTCAGCATCCAGTGCAGCTGACCCTCTTGGTGGTATATTGACTACAAAAACTGGCGCTATTGTGCCACTCACTCACGGTGGGTAGGGAGAATTATGTTACGGAAACCTTAAAGTCTCCCATGCTTCAAGATTCAAGTTAAGTAAGTTGTTCTTCATATAAAATATAAATACAAATGTACAGAGCTGATCCATTAAACTTCAGGTGCAAACAATATTTCGTTCATGTAATTACAATGAGTTAACTGTCTGTATCCTTGGACATGTATAAAATTTTTCCTAAACCTTCGCTTCCAAAAATGAAAGTAACTTATTTTCAACTAAGATTGGATTTCTCTGAGCCTACAAATACGTGGTAATGACTTACCTTCATAAAATATACATCATTTACTCTGAAGGTCTTATCAAAATAGGTATAACCTTTTTATGTCCAATACCAAGGAGATAATTGGCGGATGTTCATTTTAGTTTATGAAGCCTCCGTGACTTCCTTTGTAACGCTGAAATAAATCTATAACGTGATTAACAAAGTGATACCAAAAGAATGTATTAAACCGCCACATAAAATATAATATCAGCCTTAAATCCTTTCCTACGCTAACAACTAATATTATACTTAACTATACTTAGTCCAAACAATAGAAATAGGAACGTATATCAAATAAACTTCCTTCACAACTAATTTTCGATTTTGTTCTTCTCATGACCTCTGAGCAAGGCTAACAAAATGATTCTATTTTCGATTTAATCGAAAACCAATAGAAATGTCACCATTCATAAACAGTACATTCACTAGCTTTGTAACTGGCATTGCCAACTGTATGAATATTGATTGGTAGCGACTGCATTAGTATTTCCGAACAATACTACCACTTTAGACGGTGTCCTGGGAAAATTATCGGATTTAACTCCTCCTCCCCATGTTGATAATGCTAATTTGAATATTAAACAGTTTATTCAAGGCTTATCGATGAATGGGAAATTGTACGATTTTTCAATAATCGTAAAAACGGTTGAGCTGCAACTATTGTACGAACGGTGACTATTTAAATTAATAGAAAGCAGCAATTTATTCAAAGTGATACATATGCCAACTGATTTGTAACATAGACAAGTAAGTAGTTGAAAAGGTCTACCAAGAATTACTTACTTTTTAACTATAACTTTAACTGCCAAATTAGCTACAATAGTAATACAATAAGCAGAGAGTAGTGAAATTTTGGTCACTTAACCACTACATCCAGTTGTCAATTGTCAGAGACTAGGTCATTGTTAATTATATAACATAGTAGTGCTTACACGCTTGATTTTTATTGGGTGGAACATAGGAAACATGAACGTCAAGAGGTTTCTCGAGGTGTGCACGGCAGGTGCTCCACTACAGGGGGATTTTCAAGGAACAGAAGAACTGGTACCTCAAGCCGTTGTGAACTCAACTATGTGCATAATCACGACTGCTTGCAGCACTTCTATGCCCCGTCGAAAACCCCGTCACGGCAAACTACCAACGTAATTGTGATTAACTAAAATCACTGAAAGGAGCGCTACAAGCTTCGGCGTGACAAGGAAATGACTTCGCAAAATATTATACGTCTAACATTGTAACAGATGTGTTTTTAAAAGCTCCTGAAAATATTATTTTTTAAATAAAAATAATTTCCAAAACGTCATTTCGAAAATAATTTTTTAAAACTTATGACATCTTCGAGTTATTCCAACAATTTATCAAATATCCGGATTTTACTTGCGGAAAAGCCTTGAAAAGTCTAAAAAAAAGAAAGCATTGAACGCCCACACTGAAAAATATGAGATGATGCCAAATTGCCAATTTGGTTTTCATGCCAGCCATTTGACTATACATGTGATAACAAAAGTAACCTCAGATATCTGTTGCAAACTATAAAACAGAGAATGTGTTGAGGCGTGTCGCATTGATTTGGAGAAATCTTCGCTGCGGTGGATTAATTTGTAGTGTTTATATGAGTGTCAATTGTCTATAAAGGGCTGAAGCGGTGGTCTGCTGCCTCAGCAACCGATAAATAAGTGCTACGCTGGAACTAGCGTTGTTTAGGGTCGCTGGTAAGCAAACTTTGCGGCACCGTGGGGCGAGTTCTTTTCCTACAGTACAAGGGCGCACTACAAAAATATTTTCACCCTTTCAGGTAACCGGAGTCAAAACACTAGACCGTTTGACCGATGAAAGGCATCAATGGCCAAAGTAACAAACCGAATGTAACTACATAAAGAACGCGACGACGAGTACTTGGTTAACCGCGTGCGAGACATAAGGTGATTTCATCCTTGCAGAGGACGGTTACGGCTTACAAATAAGAGTGGGGCATCTAGGTGGTGATGATGCCTCCTCATACGCCTCCCAATCGGATCAAAAATACAAAATACAATTCTATGGCCCATATCGAATGTGGAAGGCCAAGCATCCCGGCGAGAGCCCCTGCAACATAGAAAAGAGGGAGAGCTTACCCGCTGCCTAGCTCATGAGTGTAGGGGCCGGACAACGTGGCGGGTCCCATACTCGATCGGATTTGAAATGGAAAGACTTAATTGGGTGGGTTAGATAGGCATTTTTATTGTTATTTTACTATCGATTCATCCAATAAATAGTCCCATATGTACAACGTTGATTCCACCCGTGAAACAATTTAAGATACAATGATTAATGTAATAGTAACTCCACGCGTTAAATAATTTAAGATGCAAAGAATACGAACCATCCACTAAATAATTTTGTATACTATGATGCCACATGTTAACAAATCAACAAACATATAATTCAATAGACAATAGTAAAAAGGAAATAAATAATTCAATATAAAATAACAACAAGTTGGGCAAACAGACCTACGCTCCTGTCAGAAGGGGCTTGCACTCAACTTACCATATGCAGTTACAAACAACGAATAAAGTCAAGAAATACATTAAAGAAATGTGCACGTCTAGAAGAAAATCGATTCTTTCACCATTTTTAACGGTCCCCATTTTATTGCAAAGTAACAAAAATCACTCATATAATGCATTCTCAAAAATATTTATGTTATTGATCTTATCCCAAAATGTTAAGAAGATTAAATCAAACCTGCAATGTCTGATTTGATGGAAAGTCCAGAAAGTGCCAAAATTGTGTCTTATTGCTGTTGTAATTAGGGAAAATTCAAATGGCCATAACTTCCATTGAGTTTAAGGGTACCCATACTATTTTATTGGGGAAATCATGAAATTCGAATATCACACTATTATTAACAAAGTTGAGCGAATTTTGACTTTTAAGTTATTTGTTGTCAAAGTCAAAAGCGCTTTATTCAATACTAATCGTTATAAATTTTAAAAGAATATAAAGCATATTCCAAACAATAATAATATGAAAACTTACTGGCCCAAATGGCTCTCTAAATTTATACGTTGTCAGTTAAACACATTTAATCAAAAAACCATAGCAAATTCATAGGCAGAGAACGAAGAGGTTTACCCCACCTGGCAGTGAGATTTTGATAACGGACACTTCAAGAGATTCAAAGCTTTTGAATCCGACTTTTTCAATATTTTGGAAACAATTGGGCCTTCGAACCAATATCCCGGTGTCACCTCCCCCATCACCTATTACTCTATCGTTTCTTATGAATTCAAAATCCTTGAATGTCATGGAGTGCCATGAATTGAGGTGGGTTTCGGTGAGAAGCATGATGTCAGGCTTTTGCTTAGCAATAAATTCAAGGAGATAATCACGCTGATGTATAGTAACAATGGAGTTGACGTTGATTGAGATGAGACGAAGCCTATCCATGGGAATGTGACTGCATGACAAATTATTTTGAGACATTTGAAACCCCTAAGCGATGAAACACAAGATAAATTTTCGTATCTTGTTTATCAATTCTTTCCGACATAGAATTTAGACTGCTTTTCGTGCCTTACTGAGCATGATTTTGACATGTTCAGTATAGTACAGATACTGATCGAGATGAACACTGAGGTATCAAACACAGGATTTATGTTGAACCTATTCTAACTACCCTCGCTAACCATGATGCGATCGAAAAACTTTAATAGTTCAGAGAAATCTACAAAAAATGTTTAATGATATGAAGCTCTACACCGACAATTGGCGGATGAAAATTAATGCACAGAAGTGCGATACAATTTGTTTCGTACAATACTGCAGGGGACCGGTCAAGACCTGAAACGTTATTGGAATGATTTCCATATTATGGCTGGTGAGGGTAGTTCAGAACGGGTTTCACGAAAATCCTGTGTTCAATACTTCGGTATTCATCTCGATCAGTATCTGTACTACACTGAATATGTCAAAATCATGCTCAAAAAAGCACATAAAGTAGTCATGGCGCTCCGGAGACTCTTTCATTTCAGATACATTGATCGAAAGGTCAAAGTTATCTGTGGCAAGACCCTGGTTACCATGGTACATGCAAAGTGCTAGTTCTGTGGGACTATTTAGAGTTTTCGAAATGAAATGACTTCGTGCATGTACTGGTTTGGACAGAAAAACTGAGATGCATTTTTTTTGTGGTAAGGAGGTGAATGCTATTTATGAACAGAGTGTGAGACTCCCATGCGCGACTGGACTACCCACTAAACACCTCCCCTGTTAACCTGAGAACCCAGCCTGGAACCGTTTTACACATTACTTCGGGCCAGGTCTCGTTTTGTTACGCCGTGATGCACCTTCACGCTGGGGAGTCACATTCTTAGCGGAAGGGGAGAGGAGAAGAGGAAATGCCAGAAGAGCGATCCCCCAGCCACAGAACCCCTGGCTGCTGTGAGTCCCTTTTATATTTTAAGGACTGCCCGAGCATAATGTGCCACCTGGTTCCATTTGTCAACCGATTCGAGCATCACCACAACCATATTATTCGGGGTGAGCTCTCCCGTCTCCCTGTAGAGTTCCTTTCGCAGCCTGACACATTTTATACACGCAAAAAATGTGTGACAGATATTGTCCTCCTCCCCTGGGCAAAACCGACAATCGGGGGACCATGACTTACCGATCTTGTGCAGGTAAGACTGAAAACACCCATGCCCACTCAAAAGCTGAGTCAGATAGATCAGTCTCACCATGCCTTCCATTTAGCCACGGTCTTAAATCCAGGATGAGGCACGCAGTCCACCTTCTCTTCGTGCGATTCACCCAAGACTGCTGCCAAGTGTTGAGCGAGCGCTGTCTCTCCTCGCGGACAACCATCTCCCTCGCATCCTCGTTTCGGCGGAGGTAAATAGCGTGGCACTCTCTAGCAAGGAGGGCGACAGATATCACGCCTGCAATCACTCTCACCGCCGAGTCAGAGACTGTTGGATACGAAGATGCAATTCTCAGTGCTCCTCTTCTCTGTACCTGTGCCTAACGTTTTCGGTATACCTCCTTGCTGAGAGCGTCGCCCCATACCTCTGCTCCGTACAGTAGTACTGACCCTACATCACTCATCAATAGGCGTCTTCTTGATGGGCTGGGTCCCCCAACGTTGGCTATAAGTCGACTCAGAGCCGATATTCACGAAGAAGCCTTCTCAGCCGTTGCCCTGATTTGCTCAGAGAAATTCATCTTTGAGTCGATCAGCAGCCCCAGGTACTTCACCACTGGCTTCGATTCGATTTGTAAGTCGCCAATACTGATTATCCTTCCTCTAGGGATTCTTTTTTTTGTTAAGATGGCCACTTTGGTTTTCTCCTTGAGCCCGCGAGCAGTCATCCAGTCGCATTAGCATACCTAGTTCAACGGTGCGTCCAGTGACCAGAGCCGCAACATCATCCACATAGCCGACCAAGCGTGACAGATCTGGCATCTCAAGTCTCAGTAGCCCGTCGTAAGACACGTTCCACAGGTCCGGACCAAGGATAGGTCCCTTGGCAACACCCGATGTAATTTCCATCCTTCGTTGGCCCTGTGTCGTGTCGCAGAGCAGGCTTCGGTCCTTCAGGTAGTTCCTCAAAAGCCGCATTAGATATTGTGGAACTTGAAAAGAGTTTTCCAGCGTGTCCAGAATATCCACCCATCTAGCGGAGTTGAAGGCATTCCTGACGTCGAGTGTCACCAACAGGTCGATCCCTTGCCTAGTGCGACTATATGCCTCTGCTTTTTGCACCGCGTTCACCACCTCTGCAATCGCATCAATGGTAGAACGTCCTGCTCTAAAGCCGTACTGCCGAGGAGATAGGTCCCCAGCAGCACGAATCGCGTCAGTGAGTCTTCCCTTGATGAGTTTCTCTAGCACTTTCCCAGCCGTGTCTAGCATGCATAACGGGTGGTATGCAGACGGCGCTTCGGGATTTCCCTTCCCCTTGCTGATCAGCACGAGCCTCGTCACCTTCCATCGTACCGGGAAAACCCCGTCCCGTAGGCAAGCGTTGAATGTGCTGAGCAACAAGACATGACAATGGTGATAGACGAGCCGCAAAACTTCAGCTGGAATACCATCTGGATCTGGAGCTGTCCTCGCTTTCAATGAGAGGACTGCCTCCTCCAGTTCCAGCTGTGTGGAGTGTGGGCACTCGACTGCAGTTTTACCATGGACAGCGTCAACACGGACGGGATGGGTCCCCGCACTATTGCGTCCATCTTTTCCGCATCATGTATGCAAGGCTTCCGTAGGGCATCAAGTTTCCGCATGACCAGCTTGTAGCCAAGGCCCCGCGGACCCTTGTTCACATTGTCCACTAGGTCTTGCCAGCAGCGAGCCTTGCTACTGTTGATCAGTTTGCGAAGGTATTTCCTGGCCGAGTTATATGCTGCCGCCCAGATGCATGCCACATCACCGTTCCGCGCCCGTTGATCCTCACGTCAAAGCTTGTGACACTCCCTTCACTTTTCAGCGATTTCATAATCAAGTGAGCTCTAGCCATTTCAATTGTATGGAATTACAACAAAAATATTACGTGTTTATGGTTGATATAGGGCTTTCCAATAAGAGGTGTTATTTTGATATTAAAAGAAAAATGCCATTTTTCAATATAAATGATCAAATGTTTATTTCATTATAAAGAAGAAGATATGCCGTTAATAGCAAAAAATAAGATCAGGCAAATGACTACCACGACCACGCTTACAGGACCATATCCTTTTCATGAAATTTTCCACAACCAAAACGCAAAGTGGCTACCCTATTTTCTCGATAACCTCACGAATTTCACCTTTGAGGTCTTGAATCGACGCTGGGCTGTTGGCCAAAGGAAGGAGTCGTAAGGTGTTAAATCACAAGATCTATTCAAAATAACACCTCTTATTGGAAAACCCTATATATATTTAAAATTGACTTTGGCACTTTTATTTTCTTTCAATTTTCATGAAAACTTAAGGAATAGTATTTAACTTGGACATGTTCAATCGGCCGAGCATTCAGAAAAATAATTTAAGCTAGATTAAAATGGCAGCTGCACTGTGCGTATGAAAGAAACTGTGCATCTTTTGTATAAATTTGAACGATATCATATCCCAGTATTGGATGAATAATTCAAGTTATCGATTCACGACATTAGAAAACTTGTTTCTAACCCTACGATGTTTACAAAGACCTTATGGTAGGGGCACTCTCCTGCTTACTCAACTTGTTTGTTTCTGTACATTGTCTTATTTTCATTTTAGTTTATTATGAATCTGCAATGCCTGTTTTTTATCTTATTCTCTGTTCCACTTATAAAGATTGTTCCGTTTTAATCAAGGAAAAAAGTACGACCAATATATTCTAATGGGCCCTGTTTAACGCTTTTGCATATTTTCCACAGAATCAAAAAAACGGCATAGTAAAAACTTAATAGGAAACTATTCGTCTATGCACAAAGTAATAAGTGTAAAATGTAAATGACAACAAATGATGTTTTAAAACTCTTTCTCGGGATCGTTCTTCTTTGGACCAGTCCAAGGAAATAATTATTTCATCGTATGAATCATATTGCATACTCACTTCACTTCAAAAACACTAGCCCAGTCATATTAGGGCTTTCACCTCGGAATGAAAGATAATAAGCTGCAAATTGGTATGAACCTTTGTTTTGTCATTCTAAATGTTGTCTCAAAAGTCACAATCGTTATCGTGTCCGCGTCTCAAGATATTCAAGGTCAAAGGTCACAAAAATCGGTTTTTCGCGAATATCTGGCTTCCTATCGGTTAAATGAGATTTGCATTTATTAGAAAAGTTGTAGGCTATAAAATTCCCTACAACTTTTGTTTAAACTTTTTTTTTCATACGACCAACCGTTTTGAAGGTAGAGCGCGAAGAGTGCACATCGTACAGTCATATACGGCCTAATGCAAGGTCAAGCGTGAGTTATGGTTATCAGTACGTTATAAAGTCAATTATTTACTTGGAAATTATAATTATTAAACAATGCCTATTATTTATGTACTAACTATTAATTATTTATATTTAATTAAAGTAAGTAACTTGATTATTTATATATAATTATTCATATTTAACTATTTAAGTATAAAATATTATTAATTCTGGATTATATATTTTAGTTTTATTTTAAGTTAAAATGATAGTAAGAGTATATATTTTACACATATTTTTATTTATTATTAAATACGGCATAATATACATTTATCAAAATGTGAGTTCAAATATCAAAAGTATCTTTGTTGATTTTAATTGTAATGAAATTGGAAATGGAAGCTAATTATCTTCTTCTTGTTCGTCGTCTTCTTCTTCTTGTCGCTCAAAAATGTTCGATTCATTGTCATCATCCTCATTATCTGTCATGTTCATCTCCAAACCTTCCAGAATATCGGGATCATATGTATTTTCTTCATCGGGATTACTTGGATACAGTGAAGCGTTGAGGCAAGCTTGTCCGTTGCACTGGCCGCAAGCTAAAGAACATTGTAGCCCTGATTTTCTGCATCCACAGCGGGAACCACAACCATTTTTGCAATTGCAAAATATTACGTTTAGTAGTTCGGCTGGTGCTGGAGGTAGTAACGTTCGTATGGGCTCCAGGATTTCATTTTCAAGCATCCAGCCCCATTCTTTAGGTTCTAAGTCCTTCCCTAACCACGTTTGAATCTGGTAGTAGACACGTTTTATGTGTTGATGAGCTGCTACACTTGTTGGTGGAAGTGTTGACAGTTGTACAGGTTTATTTAGTTTTGTAAATTTGATGAATTGCGTGTAGCGGAAATGATCAATGTTGTCCTCAGATTTTGGAGCATTATATAATGCCAACAAGATGCGCACTCCATTTTCTAATAATGTTTGTTTTGGGCAGTTTTCTTGTTGAAATACTTCCACCAGTTTATCTAAATCAGGAATTTTTTCCAATGCTCTAGTAACAGTTTTTTTTCCTTTTTTAAATAGCGCAGAAGTCGTGTCACAGCCACTGAATGCGTGTAAAAATAAAATGTGCTTTTTAGTACGAGGATATTGGTCAAAACTTTTAGTAGAATATATTTGTGTTTTGACATTGCCTTTGCCAACTTTTTTCAAAAAAATTTCCTGATGATGTGACTGAGTACGTCCAATTAAAATAACGAGCAAATCGATATCTTCTCCTATGATGACAGCAGTCTTTTGATGTTCTGATAAGGCAATAGCTGTGTCAATGATGAGAACATCAGCATCATCTCTGGCTTGTTTTGTTGTGATATTAACAGTTTTAAATTTTTCAACAAGCATGTCGATAAATTTTTTTTTATTAGACCGATTTGATAAAAATTTTTCTTGACTGATTGGCACAACCATTGTTTCGTCAAAACAAACTTCATATGATTTTGAAAGTGCAGCAGTTCTTCTTTGTTGTTCCAGTGCTTTAATATTTTTACTATAGTCCGAATATCCGTCAAATACAACAACAATTGCTGAGCCATAATGTGTTTGTAAATATTTAATGTACTTATTTAAAATAATAGAGAAAGTATCGTCTTTGCTCCATACGACGCGATGCAGAAGAAATCCACCATCGATGATGTATGTTACATTATTTTCATCAAGATCGATAACGACAGGCATCATATTGTCATATAATGTTGCTTTCGTGGTTTTTCTCATGCCATTACTATCAAATAAAGATGTCGGATACGGGCTTAGTTCATACTGAAGATATTCTTGTAAATTACTTTCAAATTTTTTGCTTACAGTTATTCTCTGGAAAAGTAACATTGGATCTATAGAAACTTTACAATCATTAATTTTGACAGATTTGTTAATGGCTGAAAGCGGTAAAACCTTATCGACGCGTTTTAACTTTACGCGTTTTAAAGAAAAGATATATAATGTCGTGTTAACTTAAAATAAAACTAAAATATATAATCCAGAATTAATAATATTTTATACTTAAATAGTTAAATATGAATAATTATATATAAATAATCAAGTTACTTACTTTAATTAAATATAAATAATTAATAGTTAGTACATAAATAATAGGCATTGTTTAATAATTATAATTTCCAAGTAAATAATTGACTTTATAACGTACTGATAACCATAACTCACGCTTGACCTTGCATTAGGCCGTATATGACTGTACGATGTGCACTCTTCGCGCTCTACCTTCAAAACGGTTGGTCGTATGAAAAAAAAGTTTAAACAAAAGTTGTAGGGAATTTTATAGCCTACAACTTTTATAATAAATGCAAATCTCATTTAACCGATAGGAAGCCAGATATTCGCGAAAAACCGATTTTTGTGACCTTTGACCTTGAATATCTTGAGACGCGGACACGATAACGATTGTGACTTTTGAGACAACATTTAGAATGACAAAACAAAGGTTCATACCAATTTGCAGCTTATTATCTTTCATTCCGAGGTTGACCCCTTTTTTTACCTAATATGACTGGGCTAGAAGGCGTTGAGACTGTTGTGCGACCGACGATGATTTTTGTGCTAAGGGCTGACTGATCACGTTACTTTGCTGAGATGGGTTCGGGGTAACAAACGGAGGATCTACACTGCTGTTTCGTCGTGGAGATTGTGGTATAGACTGAGTAGATGAATCAGGTTTTTCTGATGGTGATATGATTTCACTTGCCATACGACTGAAATCATTTACTATTGAGTTCTTATCATCAGCCGTAGTTGCTCTACACTTGTTGGTGAGTCCATTACTTCCTTGACTAAAACATGAATGGGCCTGTAGTTAGAGTTGGGGCTGTGGTGGTGACGTTGCAAAAACTGAGTTTGAGGTTAAATCAGCAAAATTAAAGCCAACTGGGAAAACAGCGTTACCTATTATCTCCGGTGAAGCACCTACTGCTGCTGCTTCCCTGCTTGATTCCCACTCCGATTGTATGGGGGCAGTTGGAATGGTTCTAACTTCCTTCGCTCATAGGAGAAGAGAATTTCATATCACGCGCACTATGTACGGCTATCTGCCACCTGCACCCGTTTGACATTACCGTCTCTAACTGCCGTCAGCTTTGGGTGACATTCCTCGACTCAAACTGCCGTAAGATGGGAATGTCATCCAAAGCTGACGTTCGCTCGAAAGCCATATGGTAGCGATGGGCATGTGTGCGAGTCGGCAGTGGCGTAGGCCCACTCATTACATTAGTTTGAAGTATGCAATGTAATTGAAGCAGTAGCAACTCCTGGCCGTAACAATGGATGCATGTCATATACTATTTATAGATTATATACTATTCATAGATTAGTTTGCACAGATGATATTTGGTCGACATGGATGTGGTTGTGCCAAGATCTTCCAATTTTGCAATATATTTATAAGGGATGACGCAGATATATCTCGTTATCAGTAACATGAAATTATTGAATATGTTCGAAAACGTGTACCAATCTTTTTATTCAGTTTTATCAAGTCTTTAAAAAAATATATTAAATGTCTTTGTAAATCTAAGCTCAGACGAGAAATTGGAACCCATTATTCATCTAGTACCTGAGATTGAACTTTCTTTGAAAATTCCAACAAATGTGATAAAAGAAATCAAAAACTCGCTTAGAGAAATGTGTAAAGGCTTGAAATATTCATATTAAGATTTACCAACCAAATTAAAAAACAATAGCCAGTACACAATGAACATAACGGTAAGCCCCATGAATCAAAGAATTGGTGATAAAATGAATCGAATATCATCAAGTTGCCAACCCTAATCAGCATATATATCAACGGAAAATCAGTTAATAATAGCGGAGAAGGATTTAAAATTTGTATTATAATATACATGTATGAAGTCCGTAAAATGAGTGACTCCAAAAGTCATATATGCAAATCAGTTCAAAAGGTGAATTCGCTTAATCATTGATCGAACTTAGGCTTTTGGAATCTACCAACATAATCCGAAAGTTGGATACAAAAATGAATGAAAGTTTCTGCGAACGGCCTCATTGTAGCCAACAGTAGCTTTTCAAAAAATTTTCAACTTCTATTGCATTCTGGTTTGGCTGCATCACTTACGCCAATAATGTCAACCACATCCGAACCAAGTGGTAAGCTGCCACCACTGGAAATGATGGAGCAACTTTGAGAGCTACTGGTGGAACGCGCGTGTTGCAATTAAGGTGGAATCGATCGTGGGTGAAAGAAGAACTGGAAAAATAACAACAGTTACAAAGAAGGTGAAGTGAAAGCTGGAAGAGGTGTTTGAGCCCTCTTTTGGTGCTTAAACCTCGATCAAGGCGGATCTCCCGGAGTGAAAACGAATCAAGTAGACTTCAGCGGAATAAAATCTGAAAGAAGGAAGACACAAATCAAAATTGAAAACAGAAATCAAGTAGAGAAACAAGCGAATAGTCAGGGGTGTCCCTTTGAATTACATCTGACATCATATGATAGTAAGTAAGAATGAATTTAGGTAAAATTGTAAGTCATTGATTGGTTAGACTTAGTGAATATTGTGTTAACAAATTAATCTTTTCTACAGAAAAGAAACTTGTGCCTTGAAACAAAGTGCGATTAATGAAGGTTTGAAAAGAAGATTTATAAACTTGGCTCGGTTGTCATGTGATAAGTCAGCATCTTTTTGGTTAATCGATAAATGATTTCAGTATCTAATAGTGTGAAGGCTCTGGTTGAGCGCAGTGTTTGTTAGTAATTTTTCAAATGTTAGGGAAATTTTTCGAGTGTTTAGGGATTCCTAGATTTTTTTGGGCTGTGGCGAGTCGTAGTCTCACTCGACGACTCTCACCATAATCCTCCGCCTTAAGGTACAAAACCATTCGGTGGTTAGCATTTCGTGGCTAACGTCTTCCATTTCGTGGTTCACAAGTTTTTGATTTTTAGGATCGCTTGTACAAAATCGGCACTTTAGTTCACCTTTTTTATTCACAAGTTACGAATTTTCATAAGCTTTGACGCGCGAGTTTTCTAATCTGTATATCTGCTGTGAGAGAACATTTGTTGTGTTACAATCAAACTGTTCAATGATTGATAATGAAGGGGCGATCATGTACACGCGAAACAATCTTTTTGTAGATGTGTTCGTGTGTCAGTGGGGGAAGTGATTCTTCTGAAGAGAAAAAAGGAAAAGGAGAAAGAGAAGCAGAGGGAATCGTGTAGTTTCAAGAGCATCAGGTATGTATGTGATAAAATCGCTTCTCTCATGGATAGATTTTCAATGCCTAACCATTTATTTATAGGTCTTTGCCTTGAGTTGATAACATTCAAGTGTTGCTGCTAGAGCTCCCATTCAGGTTATCGTATTTGATACCAAGGACTTTGTTCTTGAAACTGCTGGGACTGTTGAGCAGGCCCTTGTTTCTTTTGGCGTGAATTTACTTGAAAGTTTAAGTGCAATTAAAACCACTACTCCTAGTTTCATTCCCATCTATTTAAAATTAATGCTGTTTTCAAAGCTGATTCGTACAGTAAATTTGGAATTTATTGAGTTGAAATTGATTGTTGGTAATTAATTAGAATTTTTATTGAGTTTCACCACAGCGAAATTATCTTTAATTAACTGAAATATAAAAGAAGATTTATTTTGCACATTTTCGGTGAAAAGTTTGTTTTCAGTTTTTGATTTGGGAGTCAAAATTATCTGGATGAGCACCATTGACTATTTTTCCAGGGGACCCAATTACACGCAAAAGCTTGGCAATAAAATAGCAATGAATTCCCCTGAACTTAGTTTGGAAATTTTTCACATTATTTGAAGGTTTTGGGGGGTAGATATGCGGTAAAGGCTGAAGATCTGTCTCGGAAACTTGCTTGTTCTTTAGAACATCAGCAATAAATTGGCTATAAAATATGCCATGCGAAAATTTTTTTAACTGTATTGGCTCCTGAAATATACGTGAGGCTGATGTAGCTTAAGTCAGGACCCATTTTTCCGCTTCTCGAGGGAAGGAGTGAAGCAGTAAAATTTTTGTTGCGTAATAAATTAGCAATAAAATATGGACCTAAAGGATTCCAATAAGAGGTGTTATTTTGAATAGCCCGCAATTTCGGTAGATGTCACTTTTGAAGCTGTCATTTTTTGAAATTTGACAAGAAGAAACTACGCCATTAACACGGAATAATAAATGCTTCAACAATGTATTGAAATTATTAAAATTCACTATAAAAATGGTGAACATTTGGCAGAGACGGCTCGTAAAACTCGAACATTTTTGGGTCGTCGTGAAGCACGTTGTTGGACCGCAACACAGAATTTGGTGAAAAAATTCGAGCTATTGAGATAACTTAGTGATGTGAAGAATAAAGCCCGTGCATGTCATTCAAGAACAGCTGAGAATATTGCTGCTGTGGCCACAAGTGTTGAAGAAAACCCAGGTTTGCCCATTCCTCATCGTTCTTTGGAATACGGCATTCCACAAACGTCATTACACCGTATTTTGCATAAATATTTGGATCTTATAAAGTTCAGTCAACACAAGAACTTAAGCCGGTCGATCATCAACAACGTCGTGTCTTTGCTGATTGGGTCCTTGAAATTCATGAAAATGATCCGGAATTCCATCGAAAAATCATCTTGAGTGATGAGGGCCATTTCCACCTCGGTGGCTCCGTTAACAAGCAAAATTGTCGCATCTGGGGCTTGGAAAACCCAAGAGTTATTGTTGAAAAGCCTCTCTGTCCTCAACGTATGACTGTTTGGTGCGGCTTATGGTCCGGCGGAGTCATTGGACGTTACTTTTTCGAAAATGAGGCTGGAGCATTAGTTACGGTGAATGGATTGCGCTATCAAGAGATGATTAATGATTTGTTATGGTCAAAATTGGATGGTATTAATCTGGACAACGTTTATTTTGAACAAGACGGCGCTACGTGCCACACAAGCTACGAAACCATTGATCTTTTACGGTAAAAGCTTCCGGACCGTGCTATCTCTCGAAGAGGTGATCATGACTGGCCACCGAGATCTTGTGATTTAACACCTCACGAATTCTTCCTTTGGGGCCACATGAAAAAAAGGTCTAAGTCAACAGCCCAGCGTCGATTCAAGACCTCAAAGATGGAATTTGTGAGGCTATCGAGGACATAGAGCAGCCACTTTGCGATTTGGCTATGGAAAATTTCATGAAAAGGATATGGTCCTGTAAGCGTAGTCGTGGTGGTCATTTGCCTGATGTTATTTCTCAATATTAATGGAATATCTTTTTCTTTAGAATGAAATAAACATCCGATTATTTACATTAAAAAATGTATTTTCTTTTAATATCAAAATAACATATCTTATAGGAAAACCCTGTGCAATGACTATTCCAAAGTAAAGAAGATGATTTAGCTAAACAGGTGGGGGTGAGGTACGCGGGGCTGAAGCGATAGTTTCAGGAAGTTGTTTAGATCGCCAGTAATTAATTAGCAATATAATATGGCACCTTGAAAAAATCTCTATTTGTATTGGTTCTTGAGATATAGGGATGGTTAATGTAGCTAAGGTCTTAAGCCTCATTATCTGCTTTTTCGAGGCGCCTTAAAGCTGGGGACCCCTCTTCTAGCGGGAGGGGAGCGGGAAGAGGTATTGGTAGACAAGCAATCTCCCAGCCCTGATGTCCCCAGCTGCTGTGAGTCCCTTTTATCTATGGTAGGGTTTGAGGCGGTACTCTTTCTTTAAAACAGCGATAGATAAGCAATAATATATGCACCTACAATGATCTCTAATAAAATGAATGATGTAGTTTAATGTGGCGGGATGAGATACGCAGTAGGGGTTGAAGGTTGGTTTTGGGAACTTGATTGTTGCTTAGCAATAAAATATCCCACCTCTAAAAAATTTTTATCTGCATTAGTTATTGAGATAAGGGGGGTAGCTGATGTAGTTTAAGTCTTAAACCACATTGCCCGCTTCTCTGGGGGAAGGAGGGAAGCAATAAAAAGTCTTATTGCGTAGTAAATTAGCAATAAAATATGGACTTAAAATGACTGCTCCCTAATTAAGTGGATGCTGTAGCTTAATACGCATGTCAATCGACCTGAAATGTCACTAATTAAGGACCTTGGACGGTTCATGGCGAGCGGCAATGTTTAAACTATAACCGTTAGCACAAAAATTCAAAGTCTACCAAAATCCATTCACCTACGCATCTAATAGTCCTCGTTGCATAAAATTAGTGACACATCTGTCGCAATCATATTCCCTATCCACAAAAAAAAAAGTGAAAAGCTACAATGCGAAAGCTATAGAGGTATATTACAACTTTATACGGCGTACAAAATACTTCAAGTTCTTGGAAATTTAAGTCATATTATACACCAACAGGATTATTGGGGAGTATCAATGTAGTTTAAGAGTAGGAAGATCGACGATAGACCAATTGCTAGTTGAGAAATACTTTCGAGTCTGTTGGTAAGGCAAGATATGACTAAATAAAGTCGTGTGGAAAATACAATTATAAGGCCGAGCACAGTCATTCATTTTAATACTCTTTTCTTGTAGTTTAATGGTTAGTCCAGTCACTAGTGAGCGTGGGAACCCGATATTGTGTGCGTAAATGACATTCATCCCCCAACAACAACAAAAAAAAAATTATTTTTTTAAAGCTATCCTAACTTCACTTCGGTACGAGTGGTTTATTATTGACTCAAATTTATAGTCTTTGCCTAAAGTATCCTGTTTTGTAGATCTGAAAGCTTTGATCCTACAATGCGATGTGGTGAAACTGTGTATTCAAAATACTATAACTAATTTCAACTATTCGGATTCAAAGCAAACAGAGACATAGGTAGAGCAAGACAGTATTGATAGTAACGTATTTACTAAAAGATACATTGCTTTGGTATCCCAGCCAAATTAATCCACCTTCCCAAAATTACAATAACATCGGTAATCTCCCAAATCCGCATCAATAGCCAACTTACCGATGCTTTTGACAGAAATATAGGACTAAAGTAGGGAGATGTGCTGGCCCTATTGCTATTCAATTTGGCTCTATATCATAAGAAACCTACCTTTCGATACGAGAGATACGTTACTATACAATTTAAGCCAAGTGGTAGCCAATGCGGAAGGAATCAACATTGAATCATAGTTATTAACTGCAAAAGAACTTTTCCTGAAACTTGGCAGTGAAGGAAAACTGGTGGGGCTACAGATCATTGAAAATAAAACAAAGCTCATTACGCAATTGAGGAAAATACCTTGAGTACCAAAAATATCCACTTAGTGAACACAATATCAAAAATGCAGGCAACTTTGTATATTTCGGCGCCAAAATAACGAGAACCAGCAATGAAAGATACGAAATGCAGCGAAGAATATATATAGTTTGGAAATGAAATTTTCCTATTCAGATGATGATATTGAAGACTAGTTGCATGCACTGGAAAACAAAGCTTCCAGTATACAAATCTGTGATAAAAACTGTGTTATGCTATGGGTGTGGAACATGGTCCCTAACTTAAGCATCCACAAACATTTTGAATACTATCGTGCGACGGGTTCTGAGGCGGATAATTGGAGCACAGCTGGATGGGGACCAAAGACAGATTCGATACAACTATGAGCTATATGAAATTTGACTAGCTGGAGGTTTCAACGATTCTAAGACTGCCGAGGCTGCAATGGTCTAGCCACATGATTCTTATGGACAATCAATGAAGGTATTCGTTGGGAGAACTGAAGAGCGGAGACCAGTAGAGAAACCAAAGGAACGCTGGTATGACTCGGTTGATGAAGACAGTTCATCACTGCTTGGGTTCGAAATCAGAGGAAGTAGTTAATGGACCGAGGCAGGTGAAGGCACTTGTTGCAGGAAGCGAAGGCCCAACAGGGGCTGCAGTGTCACGAAAAAGGAGTAGAAGAAGAGGAATATCCTGTGAATACGAACCAGTGTATAAGCTGACGAACTTCGTAACATTAGCAATAAACGCCTAATATTTGTATTGAAGTTATTAAGCTGCGTTGCATCAATCAGCAAAAATGCATACCAGCTTAAGTTGAAGAGCTTTGTGATGCGAGTAATTTTCTTGAATTGTATAGGGTGCTAAATTTCTACGTTAATCCAATTTAAATGAAAGAATATCAGAATTTACTCGGGCAATTCAAATATGATGGAGACAAACGCTGTAGATGGCTTGCATGTATGTTTGGAAGGTCGTGGCTTAAGTATGTGATAGCTGGATATCTTACAGTGTGGCATAGTTTTTGTCGGGAGCGCATATTTCACGCGCGTGCTACGACCATCAGTGAACGCTAAGTGCCGACCGCCATTGTGCAACGTATTGTTATTCGTTTTTTTTTAGTGTGGAAGGCATTAAAAACACGGAAATTATTCTGCGTTTGCGAAATTAGTTCGGTAGTGAGTTCTTGAGTACGGCTGCTGTGTTTAAATGGGCCAAAACATTCAAGAATGGTCGCAAAACCGTCGAGAATGAGCCGCATGATCGTCGACCGCGAATCAGCATTATACCAGACAGCATTTGCCGCGTAGAACCACTCGTTTTGGAGGACCGTAGGATTTCGGCTGAACTCGGCATCAGTATTGGAAGTGTAGAGTCTCTCATTCAAGGTCTACGTCTAGTGTTCGTTGTGACTAGACGTGTTTTTAATTGCTCCTGTCAGAAATTTAATTTTATTCAATTAAATATTCAACTGTCAAATTGGTTAATTAGTTCAAAAAGCTATGCGTTTTTTTTAACATCATTAAAAGTTCAATTGGAAACAAAACAAAGGCTGTTTACAACAGAACAGCACCTGAATAATACTCCCCCGCTGGGAGGTAGGATGGGGGATCCCGCTGAAGCAGAACAGCAAAGGAAATTTAATGCTGACAATCAAGAACTGCAGGTAGATAAAACTTTAAAAAGGCGAATCATCAGCGAAAAATCCGACGAATCGCAACGAAAGCTGCAAATAATGGAGCCCAGTGCTGAGATGGAACAAATCAGACGTGAAAATGACGAACTTAAGCAGAGAATATATTCAATGGAAGAAACAATGAAAGGATTAATAAGTATGTTAGAAAGAAAAGAGAAGAAGCAAGAGGAGACAAAAAAGAAAGCAAATATTTTGAAGAAAAGCTATGATAAAACCGAAGACATTCTAAGTGCAGATGGCACAAACGAAAGCCGAAACTATTATGTGGCCCTTAAGGACCTAGGCGAATCCATGGAGTTGGAAGCAGAGACATCACAGACGAACTTAAGAAACGAAACGGAACCATCCAAATCAGAAGGTATACGATCAAATAATAATAATAATAATATAAATTTCATAAAAAATTTAAAACAAAAAAATCTTGGAAAAAAACCAATTAGTGGTTCTGCTGGCCCTCAGGACCAAATTAATGTTAGTAAGAAGAAGGACAAAGTCCCACCAATAAACGTTTTTAGACAATGTGGTAGCGACATGGTTCAGCTATTGGCGGCCGAACGAAAAATTGAAAATTTCGAGGTCAAGAGAGTAAACTCAGAAAAAATCACCATCAAAACGCAATCACTGGTTGATTTTCAAGCAACTGAAGATGTGTTAAAATCTGTAGAGGTTCTCCACTTCACATACACCCCAAAAAGCGAAAAAAATCAGACTTTTCTGTTGAAGGGCCTGGATTGTGGAGAAAATGTCGTTGATCTTCTTGCAATACTGAAGGAAACTGCACCAAATGTAGAGTTCGTTTCGGTGAAAAATTTTGTAACAAGAAGATCAACCATTGAGAATAAAGAGTTACCTTTTTATTTGCTACAAATCGCAAATGCTAGCAGCCCAAGTGCCCTTCAACAGATAAGGTACTTGAATTATAGAGTTGTGAGGTGGGAGCGATTACAGAAACGAGAGGTCAACCAATGTTACCGGTGTCAACGATTTGGCCATTCGGCTGCCAATTGTGTCATGCACTACAGATGTGTGAAGTGCAAAGAAGTGCATGCTCCTGGTGAGTGCAAATTGGCTCAGACGGAGCGCAAAGAAAAATTATATTGCGTTAACTGCCGCACATTTGGTAATCCAGCATCATATCAAGGATGCTCCCGATATCAAGATGCAAAAAATAAAATTATACCGCAGCAAAATCAAGTAAAACGCCACAGTATAGCTCCAAATCCCGTCATGCCCGGGGTATCATTTGCACTCGCCTCGAGAGGACCAGTAGAGCCTAGTATTAATAGTGTAAGTAGCAATAATGAGCTGCTTATTAAAATTACTCAACAGCTTGATTCATTGTCTGGCAGAATAGACAAGCAGGACGCAAAGATTAATCTAATTTTTCAGCATCTTAATTTAAATGTGCCGAAATAATTTGTCAATCAGCCACATTCCCGTGGATGGACTTCGTCTCATCTCGATCAACATCAACTCGATTGTTGCTATTCATCGACGTGACTATCTGCTAGATTTCCTTGTCAAGCAAAAGCCTGACATCCTGCTTCTCACTGAAACCCACCTCAATTCATGGTACTCCATGACATTCGAGGATTTTGAATTCGTAAGAAACGATAGGGTAAATTATGAATGGGAGGTGGCACAGGGATATTGGTTAGGAGACTCTATTGTTTCCAAACTATTGATTAAGTCGAACTCAAAAGCTTTCAATGTCTTGAAGTGTCCGTTATCAAAATCTCACTGCAAGGCAGGGATAATCTCTTTGTTATCTCTGCCTATGCAGCTAGTGGAAACGTGCTCAAGTTCAAGGAGGAACTCGATTCCTTGTTTCAAATACTCGAATTGAACAGGCTGCATAATTATTATGTTCTTGCTGGAGATCTAAATGCCCGGCATACTTCATGGCTGAACGCCACCAATAATCCAAGAGGAGTACTCCTAAAATCGTGGATAACAGAGAACCAGATTGAATACAAGTGCAAACTATATGGGTCGGAGTTTCCAACATACCTAAGACAAATTCATATTTGGATCTTTACATTGCTGACCCAAGACTTGAATTCAGCTTTAATAGTCCTCAACGGAAACTGCAGGTGCTTCCTTATGATAGCGATCATAACGCAATCGTAATGGAAATCAATCATCAAAAAGATGATGCCTTTCTCATTCCAGTTCAACATGAAAACCATCGGTTGAATTTCAAAAAACCAATTTGGAAAGGCTTCAAAGAAAGTTTGATCAGGAGTCCCAGAAGGAGTGTCCACTTTCTGATGATGGCAACTCTTGCTCAATGGTTCCTAATAACAGGAATCTAACTAACGATGAAATAGATATCTATTTGTCGAAGTTAGAGAAGCTGACATTAGAAACGATGGAGAAAGTAGTTCCCAAAATTAAACATCTAAACAATATGGAAGGATATGAAACGCCAACCTTCGTAAGGTTGAAAAGATTGAAAAGCCTTCTTCTCACGCGCGTCAACAATATTTATCGGCGATTTTTGGACTACAACCATCCCACATTGGCTCTGTGGAAATTACACCTGAAGAATGTTCGGAACTTAATCCGTTCACACTTCAGGAGTGAGGTCAGCAACCAATGGGCGGAGAAACTGAGGGGTATTAGCTCACAGAACCCAGGTGGCGTTTTCACGAAAGTGAATGCTATATTTCGCAAGAGGTCTCGAGTGAAGGTTTCGAATCTTAAAGTTGCTAGTGATCAGATAAATCTTCTTGATAGGGCTGGTATCGAACTCAACAGTACGACTCTGGATACAAATAGAAACAGGATCATATGTGATGGATTACAGAAACTTGCTCTGATTGGAACTCATTTTGAATCAGTCCATCTGCCGAACCCTGAGAGAGGGAATCAAGTCCTTTCAGAAGTCGTTGAAGCAAAAGTTTCCGACTTCAAATCAAGCCTGAACGGCGAATCCGTTCTTCATTTCAATGAAACATTGACGTCCGACCTCATACCGAGCTCGAATCTTATTGATTATTTTGTTAGCTATGATCGCTTGTGGGTCATATTTCGCAGGATAAACAACAAGAAATCTTGTGGTACAGATGGTGTTCCGAACATAGTACTTCGACATTTGCCGGAGGTTGCTATTAGAGATTATTGTATATTGTTCAACAATATGTTGAACAATTCATATTTTCCAAATCGGTGGAAGAAGGCTAAGGTATTTCCGATCTTAAAGAAAGGAAAAGAATCTTCGTGCCCTAAAAGCTATCGCCCGATCAGCTTGTTGCCTAACATCAGCAAGGTTTTTGAAGTGATACTGAACGATGCATTAAACGCCCACGTTGGGAAGTATGAGTTGATGCCAAATTGCCAATTTGGTTTCCGTGCCAGCATTCGACCACACATGCGATAACGAAAGTAACCTCAGACATCTGTTGGAAAGTAAATATAAGAGAATGTGTTGGAGCGTGTCTCATTGACATGGAGAAAGCCTTCGATACGGTTTGGGTGGATGGACTGATTTTTAAACTCCTACAGGACAAGTTCCCCAGACACCTTGTCGCCATGATGTGTAATATGTTGTACGGGAAATCATTTCTTGTAACTGATGGAAATTCGACAACAATGCGCGATTTCAAGGTCTTGAATGGTCTACAGCAAGAAACAGTTACTGCGCCTCTGCTTTTCTCGATATTCATTCGCAAGCTATTGAACGGCTTTGATTTTAACGTCTCGCCAACGCGATCATCGGTAGCGTTTGCTGACGATCTTATCATTTATACGGCAGATCGGAAAGCCACAGTAGTTCAGAGCAATCTGCAAAAAATGTTTAATGACGTGCAGCTCTACACCGACAATTGGCGAATGAAAATCAATGCGCAAAAGTGCGAAACAATTTTAATTCGGACAACATTGCAGTTGGTAAGTCAAGACCTGAAAAGTAATTGGAAAAATTTCCACATTATGGCTGGTGAGGGTAGTATAGAACAGATCCCACATAAATCCTGCGTTCGATACCTCGGTGTTTATCTCGATCAGTATCTGTATTATAACGAACATGTTGAAATCATGCTCAGTAAGGCGCAAAAGGTAGTCTTGCCCCTTTGAAGACTCTTTCGTTCCAGATACATTGACTGAAAGGTCAAAATTATCTGTTACAAGACCCTAGTTAGACCAGTTTTGACATACGGATGCCAAATCTGGTAGAACTTGAGTGCTAGTACAATGGAAAAGTTAAGAGTTTTCAAAAGGAAATGTCTTCGTGCATGTACTCGTACTGGTCTGTACAGAAAACTTGAGACGGATTGGAAACATTATATATCTAATAAAAGAATTTATCATACTGCTAAAGTGCCAAGAGTCGATATCTTCATTTTGAAACTCATTCGAAATCATATCGCAAGATCTGTAACTGTGAGTGAAAACCCTTGGATTTCACAGTAGTTCCACCCTACAGAGGGGTACATTGAGACTTGTCTCGATACTGGCTTCATTCCTCCAGAAACATTCGTGTATTTGGACATGAATTGGTATGTTTTTGATTCTGACGGTGTCCCGATTATATATCATATATATATAGACGGGCCACCGATAAGAAGATAGAATATCCTCCGAATTTGAGCTCGCGAGACCACTACCAACAATGGCGATACTCATTTGCGAGATTTGTTGAGGTTGATCGAGCTGGGAGGGAGCTGGCACGGTATTTGTGGCTGAATGACAACGACTAAATTATTCGTGTTCGCGTATCTCGTTTGTGTTTGTTTTCTTTTTATTTTCAGCTCATTATTGCTACATTTAATTGTTATTTGTTTGTGTTATTTAAAATCAGCTTATAGGATTTAGAATAGGTATATTGTGATGTTCGTTATATTAGGCTAAGAGATAAGGTTTACTTTGTAGGTTAGGAGTATTGTAAAAGTATTATAGTAGGATAAGTTTGAGTTTTTTTGAGTAAATTTTATTAAACGTAAGTAACAACATATTAGATATAAGTCAAAAGATTCCTGTTTTGTGTTCTTTGTATTATATTTAATTGTTGAATAGCGTTGGTTGGTTTTTTTCCCCTTTTTCCAATTGATTAATCATATTTAATAATATTCATTTGATTAATTTCACATAATGTTCTTATAAATCAATTTTAGTATCGATATTGTTTAAATTTAGAGTGCCAAGTGGGCCATTAAGTTTTTCTAATTGTATAATGTTTTTGAAACTTTGCTTTATGTTCTTATAAAAAATGTTATGGATTTACTTAATAAAGCACCTTGAATTGAATTGAGTCTCTTATTCACAAACACCTTCAAAATCGCAAAATAACGGCATGATGAGTTGCTAAACTGTTGAACTTAGAGCAAAAATTCACGCGGTTGGAAGTTTGTTGCCGCTTGCTGATGCAGGGACAGTCTTTTAACGCGATCTTGACTACAGGCGAGACATGGGTACACTATTACACTCCCAAAAGCAAGGTGTCGTCTAAAGAGCGGAGGAACAAGGAGGAAGGGGCACCAGTCAAAGCGAAGACCACCAGGCCCGCGGGTAAGGTTATGTGTATTGTGTTTTGGAACCGACGGGGCATGGTGTACGTCAATTTCCTGCGCATCCAACGTTCCATCAATGCTGCATACTACTCTAACCTTCTGAAAATACAAGTGAAAATCGCTTATCACTTGAATCGGAGGAGCATGCCAGCAAGAAGTGCGATTCTTCTTCAGGATAACGCGCGCCCCCATACCGCACGTCTCATACATATCGGGATTGGGGTGTGAGGTACTGGAAAACCCCTCCTAAAGTCCGGATTTATCACCGTGTGGCTACCACTGCCGAACTGACTTCGCTAACATAGAAAAATTTCCGTGTTTTTAATGCCTTCCCACACTTAAAAACAAATGACAATACGTTGCGCAACGTGACGTCACTCATGATCGTAGCACGTACGTGAAACATGCACTTCCGATGAAAACTATGCCACACTATTCGTAAGGTACCTGGCTATCATATATTTAAGCCACAACCTTCAAAACATAGAAACGCGACATCTACAGCGTTTGTCTTTATCATGTTTGAACCGCACTCGTATCATAACTTTGTGATCAATACGAGTAGACTACATTGACGGTTTATTGTTATAGTGATGTTCATTCTAAAATAAAGTCATTCCTAGATTATTATTGACTTTTAACATTGAACTAAACTCAAACATGTTGGGTAAACAGACCGACGCTCATGTCAGAAGGATTTTGTATTCAACTTCTCAGAAATGCAGCCACCAGCAATAAATAACGTCAAGAAATATGTATGTCAAAGAGATGTGCACGTTCAAAGGAAATCCATTATTTTTCTACTTTCAACGGCCGCCATTTCGTTGCAAACCGACAAAGATCATTCAAATCGTAAATTCTCAAAAATATTAATGTTATTGCCCTTATTGGAAAATTTCGAGAAGATCAAGTCAAAACTGCAGTGGCTGATTCGATGGAAAGTCCATAAAATACCAAAATCATGTGTTATTGTTGTTGTAATTGGAGAAATTTCAAACGGCTATAACTTCCGTGTAAAACATTCGATTTTCATAAAACTTACAAAGTTAAAGAACCCTTGGTAGGACTACGTAAATGTCGAATTTCGTTCAGTTTAAGGGTACCTATACGATTTTATTGGGGAAAATGTGAAATTCGAATATCGTACTATTATTAACAAAGTTGAGCGAATTTTGAGTTCTAAGGTATTTTTTGTTGTTGTACTCATAAACACCTACTACCATAATTTTTTTTCAGATTTTTCGGATCACAGGTGTCCAATCGCGAGGGGGGACACAAATTTTCCGTGTATTTCCCCTCCCTGCGCGTCCCTCGAAGCAAAAAGTATCAAATTACCTACCTACCTTTGATGAAATTTTTTTTTGCGGGGGCCACTCCCCTATATGGGGAGAGCCCCCCTTAAATACCTTATAAAATATTTTACAGGTGAACTTTGAAGAGAGCACCACTTTACACTTGCATACAAAATTTGATGTTTCTAGCTTAAGTAGTTTGCGAGAAAAAGTGCTGTGACACACGGACGGACGGACAGACAGGTCGCGAAACTAGTAGGGTTATGTAAAATTATTTTACGAAACCCTAAAAAAGCATGTAGGTATTCTAATTGAAACATAAGCTAGTAATGGAGGAGATTCTATTTCAGAAACCTTAAAGAAACTCTGTTATGCATCGTCATCATCAACTAAGCGAGCTAAATCTCAAAGGGTTAATAGAGGAACGGTGGGTAGGACTTTAATTTTAGTCATGAAACTTTCATACTGAAAACGACCTGTATGGTCTCCAGCGTAGCAAATTCAATATCTATTTTTAGTACCCATTCTTAAGCATCAACTGCAATTATTCAGATAAGCCTCTCTACATACTTTATTTTTCAAAGGAAGCATTTCGCAACTTTGATCAAATTTGTTTAAAGCTAAGAGTATTTCAGCAGAATTGGAGTAAATTTTACACAGAACATAAGTAATTCAAATATTAAATCTTTTTAAATTATCGTGGTTAATAAATCCCAATGTCAACGAATTCATATCGTATTAAAATGTGCGTTTCAATAAAAATAATTCAAAGTGCGAAAATGGTAAAGGCCTTTCTTAATTTAATTAAATTCAAACTTATAACCATCAACCTGATGAGTGTGATGCTCAAATTTTCAAAATATAAATCATCTCATCGCACGTGATGCGAATTTGCAAGCATCAATGCTAAAAGCTAAACCACCTCATCAGGATGTAGCTTTGACAAAAATTATTCACACTTCCAAGGCGCGTAATTTGTTTTTCGCCTCTAGCTCTAGGAGAAAAGGTGAAAATGTTCGAGTTCGTTAGTACGCTACTTGGCTAGGCTGAGTGCTAATTAAAAGCCATACCGCCAGGCTCACTAATCCAGGATAGAGTGCTGTTTTTGTGTAGATGGTGTAGAGACTTATCTGTTGCTATTTCATTCGTATCAGCATTCATTTTTAGGTTGAAAATAGTTTTATGTACTCCACGATTTATATCAGGACAACATAAATTTTGAAACTTGTGAAGCAGCGGAGAAGAGGGTACTTTAATTCTAGTAAAACTGTGCCTCCATTTTGTTTTCAATGACAGTTCAACGTTGACCTAAATTAGACATGTTTGCGTCATTTTTATAGTTATTGTTTGGATTGTACTATAGAATTGAGTAAACATTTATTGATTGCGACTTAAAGCATATATATTTATTTATTAAATTTGATTTAACAGATTAAAATTCAATCTAATTACAAAACAGAGCAAATTAAGTTAAACAATGAAAATACAAAGAAAATAATTTATGATAAATAAAGGATTATGTATAATGCTGTTAACAGATAAAACAAAAGTAAGAAAATAGAACAAGCAAAGATACATTAAAATGAATTAATATTTAAGTAAGAAGTCTCAATTTAAGTTTGAAAACAAAATTTAAATCAGAAAAAGGACCAAGCTCTAGTTCGTTATGCTTCCTAATCATTCGCAAAATGGGTGAACGAAAATATATATTTGTACAAGCAAATAGAACTACAAAGAAGTTTCTTACCTGAGAAGAGCGTGTATCTAGACGGAAATTCAGAAGCCAGTGTAGAAAATATTTGATGGTTGCAAAGTCGATACAAGAAACACTGATCCCGACAGATACGATGGGACACCAAGATTGGGAGGCAAACGAAGGCTAGAGACGAGCTTAGTAGGGTTGATGTGGAAGTTTGAACTTATAGAACAAGACATGAGTAAATTTACGCTGAGCATTATCTAATAAGTTGATGAGATATGAGTAGCAAACAACGGAGAAGAATTCAAGGATAGCACGAACAAGAGAAGAGAAAAGGTAGACAGAAGTAGAAATATTATTGAATTTATGAGCATGTCTGAAAATGCGCCCCTCGATAATTTTAATGCCCTAGAGGTAGCTGCTGGGGATCAACCTCCTCGGTAATAAAGCTTAAGAGCAGGAAATTCCACCATTGTTGTGATTGCGGAGGTGGTCAGCGTGGTCCAAAAGGCACAGAGATATAGCCACACTAAGGGACGGAACGTCCTGTTGGTGATACTCGACGTTAGGAATGCCCACAACTCCGCTAGATGGGTGGATATTTTGGATACACTGGAAAACCCTTTTCAGGTTTCAGAATATCTAATACGGCTTCTGAGGAACTAAATGAAGGACCGAGTCTGCTTTCTGACATGACACAGGACCAGCGAAGGATAGAAGTTACATCAAGTGTTGCTCAAGGACGTATTCTTGGTTCAGACCTGTGAGACATTTCTTATGATGGGCTACTGAGACTGGAGATGCCAGATGAGTCACGCTTGATTGGCTACGCGAATAATGTTATGGCCCTGGTGGCTGGACGCACCGTTAAACAAGCGCAACTTAGGCTAAGTATGCTTATGCACCGAGTGAGAGACTGAATGACAAGTTCGATTAAGCACTGGAGAAAACAGAAGTGGTCATCTTGATAAAAAAAGAGAATCCCTAGAGTAAAGATGACTAGTATCGGTGACATAATAATTGAAAAGAAGCCAGTGGTGAAGTACCTGGGGCTACTGATCGACTCGAAGATGAGTTTCTCTGAGCAAATCAGGACAACGGCTGAGGAGACTGCTTCGGGAGTATCAGCTCTGAGTCGACTTATGGCCAACGTAAGGGGACCCAGCACATTAAGAAGACCCCCCTTGATGAGTGCTGTATGATCAGTGCTACTGTACGGAGAAGATATATGGGGCGGTGCTTTCAATAAGGAGGTAAACCGCTAAGCACAGGTACAGAGAAGAGGACCACTGAGGATTGCTTCTTCATATCCAACAGTCTCTGATTTGGCGTTGATAGTTATTGCAGACGTGATAGCCAGAGAGTATCGCGCTATTTACCTGCATCGAAATGAGTATGCACGGGAGATGGTTGTCCGCGATGAGAGACAGCTCTCACACAACGATTGGCAGCAGTCTTGGGTGAATGCCCCATATTATGCGATAATTGGATACAGAAAAAGGGTCACAACACTTGAGAATATGGATGATATTGGCTCCTTTTCAGTAAGCAGGGAAAATGCCTGTACTTAAACTGAGGTTGAACAAGAAAGCCAGAGGGATAGATAAAGAAGGCGCTTAAGATTTTATGGAGATATTTGGAAAGATATATGTACATACACAAAGAAAGCATCGAACTAGTTCACTCGATTTGCCTGGAGGCTGTTACGGTTAAACTCACGAGTAAAGCTAGTAAATTGTGCCAAGCACTTCTTTATACGAACTTGAGCGGTTTTCTCACTATAAGGAATAACGGAAAAACGTAGCTAAAACTTTTAAAGAATTTTGAGATAAAGATGCTCCTAATGACTTAAGGTATGTGATTAATTATTTTAATACACGGAATATCATAGTTTACGAGTAGATGGTAGGTATATGGAATCAAGCGCGGGTCCAGAGGGGTTTAAAGCCCCCCAAATTTTTGATAGGGCTAGTAACACTATACAATACTGCTCGTATTTCGGATTTCATGTACGATCTCATGGCGTTCAATTCCGGACACGTCAGAGCTCAATCCACTATCTATTGGGTATAGATCAGTGGTAGAGCCCCAGAGTCTTTTAATTAGTTTCATCATTAATGCTACATTAGGGTGCATGATGACTTCAAAAAAGGTTTCGGAGTTGTTCAAACTACTTAAAACAAATTTTTGGACTGCAGCTTCTGACGTTTAACTTGTGGAAAGTCGATCAAAGAAAAAGCAAAAAAATATGGCCTTAAAGTCAGCAGCAACTATTTCAGGTTTTGTAATGAAAGTTTAGTAACGAGAGTGTATAATAAAAAACTTTTAGAAAAAAAAGAAAACCGACTTCGG